>JACGCM010002779.1:0-1200000 GCA_014058105.1 Kingdonia uniflora
TGTTGGTGCTTCCGATGCATGAGTTCGATGTTATCCTAGGTATAGACTGGATGTCGACATACCGAGTCACTTTAGATTGTTTTGAGAAGACAACTACTTTCATTATTCCTGGTGAGAGGCGATTTTGTTTGCTAGCTCAGAAAGGCGTAGTCAGGAGATGGTTTGTTAGTATTCTTAGAGTTAGAATCTGCTGGTGTTGACGTCGTACTATTCCGGATGTGTGTGACTTTTCCGATGTATTTCAGAAGATTCTCGGTTTATCGTCGACGAGAGAAATTGATTTCAGTATAGATCTTTTACTTGGTACAGCTCCGATTTCTAAGGCTCTGTATTGTATGGCACCTGTTGAGCTGAAAGAGTTATATGATCAGATTTCTGAGTTGATGGAGTAGAAGTTTATCAGACCGAGTACTTCACTGTGGGGAGCTCTGTTATTGTTTGCGAAGAAGAAGGCGGGTCTATGCGCTTGTGTATTGATTTTCGCAAGTTGAACAAAGTTACGATCAAGAACAAATATCTATTGCCTAGGATCGAGGACTTGTTTGACCAGCTTCGGGGAGCGCTGCTCTTTTGAAGATTGATCTTAGATCGGGTTACCATCAGCTGAGGATTAAGAAGGAGGATATTTTCAAGACAGCCTTCAGGACGCGTTATGGATATTACGAGTTTCAGGTTATGCCGTTTGGTTTGACAAACGCGCCCACAACTTTTATGGATTTGATGAATCGAGTATTCCATCCCTTTCTAGACCGATTTGTGATTGTGTTTGTGGATGACATATTGATTTATTCGAAGACCGAGGCCAAACACGAGGAACACTTGAAGATTGCATTGCAGACTTTGAAGGAGAACACGTTATTTGCAAAATTCAAGAAGTATGACTATTGGCAGAAAGAGGTGAAATTCCTAGGGCATGTTGTGTCCAAGGATGGAATTGCAGCGGATCCTTCTAAAGTTGAGGCCGATACAGATTGGGTTCAGCCGACGAACGTTACAGAGATTCGTAGCTTTTTGGGATTGGCCGGTTATTATCGTAGGTTCATCGAGGGCTTTTCACAGATTACAACACCTTTGACTCGCTTGACGCATAAGGATGTTAGATTCATTTGGGATGACAGATGTGATTCAGCTTTCACAGAGTTAAAGAAAAGATTGACTACAATACCTATTCTTATTATTCCGTCCAGTGGGCAGAATTACATGGTTTACAGCGGTGCTTCACTCAGTGGGCTGGGTTACATTCTGATGCAAGGGGGAAAAGTGGTGACTTATGCTTCGAGACAACTTAAGGTGCATGAGAGAAACTATCCTACTCATGACCTCGAGTTAGAAGTTATGGTTTTTGCATTGAAGATTTGGCGTCATTATCTTTACGGGGAGAGGTTCAAGCTCTTTTCTGATCACAAGAGTTTGCGGTATCATTTCTCGCCGAAAGAGCTGAATATGAGCAGCGCAGATGGATAGAATTCCTTAAGGATTATGATGTTGACTTGCAGTATCACCCAGGGAAGGCGAATGTGGTAGCTGACGCTTTGAGCCATTTTCCTAGGGGATTTCTTGCACGTCTGATGATTCATGAGTTGTTAATGCTTCACGATGTGGCAGATTCTGGGTTGTGTTTGCGTTCATGGGGTACGGGTAGTTTTCTTGCAAATCTGAGGGTTCAGCCTTCATTAATTTTTTGGATTATTGATGTACAGTAGCAGGATGCTAGATTATAGGCATGGGCTTCAGATGACAGTATACCTGATTGGACAGTTAGCTCAGATAGCAGTATCAGGTACATGGGTAGATTATGCATGCCAGATTTAGAGGTACTGAAGCGTGAGGTTTTGAGTGAGGCTCACAGTTCAAGGTACAATATTCATCCAGGAAGTACGAAGATGTACTAGGACCTGAAGAGGTACTATTGGTGGAACAACATGAAGCGAGAGATAACTGAGTTTGTTTCCAAATGTCTTACATGTCAGCTGGTGAAGGCCGAGCATCAGAAACCGGTAGGACAGGTTAAACCTTTACCTATTCCAGAGTAGAAATGGGAGCACGTGACGATGGATTTCATTTCGGGTTTACCGCGGACAAAGGGGAACCACGATTCTATTTGGGTGATTGTTGACCGATTGACCAAATCGGCACATTTTATTCTAGTTTGTAAGACTTTGACGGTCGACGGCTGAGCAGATTATATGTGAGAGAGATAGTGGGTCTGCACGGGGTTCCAATGTTTATAGTGTCGGACCGAGATGCCAGATTTACCGATGACTTTTGGAAGAGTTTCCAACGAGCCATGGATACTAGATTGGATTTCAGTACAGCGTTCCACCCATAGATCGATGGTCAGACGGAGAGAGTTAACCAGATCCTTGAGGATATGCTTAGGGCGTGTGTTTTAGACTTCAAGGGTAGCTGGGACGAGTACATACCTTGGGCGGAGTTTGCATACAATAATAGGTTTCAGTCGAGCATTGGTATGGTACCTTATGAGGCTTTGTATTGCAGATCACCGCTGAGTTGGGCAGAACTTGGTGAGAAGAGTTTACTGGGGCCAGACTTGGTTCGCGAGGCCACTGATGCAGTTACCATCATCAGAGACCGGTTACGTACAGTACAGAGTCGGTAGAAGAGTTATACAGACATTTGCATGAGACCTTTAGAGTTTGGGATCGGTGATCATGTTCTATTAAAGGTTTCTCCGATGAACGGCGTGATGCATTTCTGTAAGAAAGGGAAGTTAGCTCCGAGATTTATTGGTCCGTTCGAAATTTTGGCCAGAGTTGGAGAGTTAGCTTATCGTTTAGCACTGCCACCGCAGATGAGTCGAGTTTACAACGTTTTCCATTTTTCTAGCTGAGGAAGTATGAGCGGGTTCTGACTCACGTGATTGACTGGGAACCGATAGAGGTCCAGGATGATGCCTCATATATAAAACATCCGGTGTGTATTTTGGATCGCCAGGAGAAGATTCTTCGCAGCAAGGTTGTTCCTTTCGTGAAGGTACAATGGACTCACCATGATCCTAGAGAGGCTACTTGGGAGTTAGAGGCAGATGTAAGAGGCTGTTATCCGCACTTGTTCTCGGATTGAGGTATGTGTAGAATTTCGGGGCAAAATTTTCTTTAAGGAGGGTAGAATGTAGTGTCCCGTTAAATTCTTTAATTTTATTCTTCCTATTCTTCATTATTCATTCATCCGCATCCATACATTATGCATTCACAACATTTTGCATCCTCATCTCATTCAAACATCAGGTCCTTGTATTCTTCTTTCGGTGGTTTTGGTGGTTGGGCGGAGGAGTTTGTTGTTGCTGATGTGGTTGCTCTTGTTGTTCTTGTAGTCATTGATATTATGTTTTGATCTTGGCGGTGAGATCTCAGGAGATCTCGTGATCCCGGGGGAAGCCTTATGTTTTTCCAGTTTTGTCAAAATAGTTCGAACGAATATTAATCTTTGTTCGAACGAGTTGACATGTTCTCTGGAAAATTTTCCTTTGAGGGGTGGTTCGTTTAAATGACTCCATGTCCCGTTCGAAGGAGTTGACCAATCCCCTGGAATTTGGCACATGTTTTCCTAGCGGTTCGAACGACTTCTGGGTCCATTCGAATGACTTCTGTGTCCATTCTGCGAATTTCTTATCCATTCAAACGACATCCTTGTCGTTCGAACGACGTGGCAGTGGTTTTCCTCTTTTTAGTTTTTATTTTCATTTATCATCCTCATTCCCATTCTCTCTCTCACTCACTCTTCACTCTCCTTCTCCCTCACGTTATCCTTTCTTGATTCCTTGGAGTTTGGCGATTTTTGTTAGCCAAATTCTTCGCCAAATCCTTCAGTGAGTATTTTCCCTTTTTTACTCTGAATTGTGTTTCCTGATTCCAGGATTTGTGATTGTGGTTTAAATTGGGGTTTTGCGTGTTGCGGGTGCCTTGTTACAGGTGTTGAGTTGTGGTGTTGGCGTGTTTATTGCCACGGGTTGTTCCATTATTTGTGGGATTTGCGGTTGTTGGAGTTCCGAGTTTATCCTGTGAAATTTGAGCCGTTTATCAGGCGAGTGTCCCTTCATTGCTAAATTACTTTACTGGTTAACCTGTGTTAGTTAGAGTTGTGCATATTAGCATTGAGGTGTTTGTGATTAGGTTTTGACTGCGTTGATTCTCGGTTGTTGTTGGGATTCCAGTATTGTTATTTTTTCTTATCGTTAGGCATGTAGGGCGTGTTTCCCTTGTCCTTAACAAGGTCGTGCATTGTGTGGTATTTTATTTTGGTTTACCCTTGGTGGCTGTGTTCCAGTCTTTTGAGATTGATGTTATTGGATATTTTGACTGGTCAATTAGTCACTGTTCATCTGTATTTTGGATATTGTGACTGGTAAATTAGTCACTGTTAGTATCTGTATTTTGGATTGTTTGTCCTTCTCTAGGTAAAGGTTATCTTGGGCGTAGGCCGTGGGTGCGGCTATGGTGTTTCATCCTTGGGATCTGGTTTAAGTGTGGGTTTCTTATAATTTAACTTAACAGGATCGGATACATAAACCAAACTCTACATCGGCTAACCCTCGATAGGTTATCAGGATTCCTACATCGGGTTGAAATAGTAGGGTGATTCTTTGGTACAGGTACTATCACATCTATTACACATCTGGGAGTGTGGGATGGTGTGAGACAGTCCTCAGGTATCGGGCTTCATCCTCGATGAGGTTAAAATTCTTTGGAATAAGTGAAATAAAGTTCGGACGTTAGCTCCGTGGGTTTAAAAGCCCAGAACACTCTAACCAAGTGATAATATCCTTTAGACTGGTCGAGCTTGGACAAGAAATTATACAATTGTATTCAACTGAGATTCTCGTTAAGGTTATTATGCATTCGTGATTGATCAGCCCCATACTTTTAACTATAAGGTCTAGTTCTTTAAAACATTAATCATTCAACATTAGGACTTAGTGCATCATCCAACATTTGGGATAATTATGGAACTATCCTAGTCATCACACCATATCATTATCATATCATCATATAATCATCATTATCACATATATTCTTATTCCTATTTCCTATTCTCTATTCCTTCATCCTTCGTAGGTTTATCTTTATTACTTTAGCTGTTAACATCATTTATCTCATCCATCTCTCTCTTTCTCTGTACCTGTGATATTAGTATGTTGTTTTTCTTTGTTAGGCATTAGTGAGCCGTAGTTTTGCTCACTCTCGCTTTGTTCTCCCCTTTCAGAGGTGGAGTAGTTGCTGTTGGCTAAGATCTCAGCTGTTGGATCCAGTTTTGGGTTGCTGCAGATCTGTTCTTGTTGTTGTACTCATGTATGATTCCAGCTTTTATCGCTGTGTAGTACTTTGAGACATTGTATTTACATTTTCAGATATGCGTATATATCTTTTGCTTCTGCTGTATTTCTCTTTCACTCTGATGATATTGATATTATGAATGACTGAGCCAGAACTTGTCTATGGCTCGGTTATTTGTGGGGCGAATTGGTTAGATTCCCTAACCTGCACACCCAGTTATCCATGATTTAAATCATTATTCTGATTATTGGATTTTGGGGCGTAAGACCTAGGACGTCAATTTCTCTTTTGAAGAGTACATCAACTGCACTTCCAGTGTCGACGAGAAGTGTATGTAAATAATCCTTTCTTACTTTGACCATTATCACCAATGGATCGTCATAATGGTATTTTACATGGCTAGTGTCGCAATCTTTGAAAGAAATACGATATGGCCGTTTGGCCTTGCTGAAGCTTGGTAGAAGTGTGGCAGCATTTTTTGAAGATATCATTTTGCAACAAGACATGGATCCTGGGATCTGTGTGGAGAGCACAGGTGAAGGTTGGTACAAAAATCCTGGGATCTAAATTTCTAATTTTCCTCGTTTCTTACATGAAATGCTTGTAAAAGTTTGCCAAAGTTTCTTTTGTCCCTTGTTCAAAAATGAAGAGAGAGTTGTTATCTCCTCTCTTTGGCATGACCATAGTTTGACTCAAAAAGTCATTGTAATTTGGTGAAGCTGGTTATCAAACCTTCAGGAATGGTATGGAACTACCTAAGAGGCTCTTCTTTGGGGTTCATACTAAGCATACGGTATAACATGTGATCGAGTTTAGAGTATAGACCGACGACAACTTTAAAGTGACGGACGTGGTTGAGTGGGCCAGTGAGGCCTGCATATTGGTCAAAATTTATCATGTGGAAGTTGTCTGGAATTGGAATAATCTCGAGAAGAAAGGAAATCAGGTTAGTCTCGATTCTATTTAGAGCAAACCTTCGACTTGGATTGTCTTAATTTATGGCTCGAATCCAATTGTTCAAATCGTCTAAGATAATGAATTAGTGAAGAACGTTTTGTTCAGCTACTTTGCAGATCAAAATATCCTTGTCCTTTTGGGTCCAATCAATCTCTAATTGGTCATCTCAGATGTGGTGGTGGTGGTGGTGGTGGCAGTGGAGGGGGGGGGGTTTGATGATGTGTTCGTCGACTTCTTTGAGTTGTCGATGCGGACAACGTAAGGCCAAAATGTTGAGAGGCCCTGTCTGGGTTCCCAGATCGAGATCTTGACGTTTGCATTCTTTCTTCCCTCAGTAGGCTTTCCCTCTGGACAGCTCATGATCGAAGATTACTTTGGGCCTATGGAGGTGATCCTTGCCTACCAGTGAGCTGATCTTGTTACCTTCATAGAATTTCCATTTCTTTTTGAAGAGTTTGGCTCTATTGTTCTAGAGCTTTCCTCCTCTCGTCCCTTTCAACTTGGAGGGCTTGAGCGTAAATCTGAAGATCCTCCAGCCGCTGGTTCCTGTCAGACTTCATCTACTTTTGGAGCTCGAAAATAACATTGTGGAAATTGACAGTGTCTGGCTAGACGGTAACTGGAATGTCCTCATTGTTTCTTTGAGTACTGGAGGAACTTATGAGGTTCGTGTTTGTCATGAAAACGATTGGGTAGAACTAGTATTTGGTAAAGAAAAAGTGGATTTTCCCACAGATGGCGCAAATTGTAATGATGTGTTTTCCCTAATGGTAAACTTCGTCAATACTTCAGCAAGGAGGTTGCAATTCTAAGCTAAAACACACTAGATTTTATATGGAAACTCTGTAAACCTGAGAAAAACCACGACCTTGATGAGGGTTTAATGGTGTAATCTAATATTTGAAAGTTATTATAATTACTAAAAGATAGAACAAATGAGAATAGTAAAGAAAAACAGAGTTCTCGGATGCCTTTATCATATGCTCTGCCTGTATTTATAATGGTTACGGTCAGTTACAAATAATTGGTCTCCTATCTTAATGGGCAGTAAGTGAAATTCATGAAACTCTTGCAACGTCTCTATTTTACCAAGTGTAACGGCTACTGTAGAGGATCGAGATCTATAGTTGTGGACTTGATATCTTCTCGACTGATAGGATGTCTTTGACTTGTTTTTGTTAGCTTCTCCTTGTCGAATCTAGGGGGCATGCTACCACAATATCTTCTCGAATGATTAGATACCTTCGACTTGACTCTATTGTAGTTTGTCCTTATCGAATCTGGGGAATATGTTACTACACTTCTTTAAGCAGAAGCACAAATTTTGGTTTATCATTTACCACCATTTGCCCAAATATTAATGGTGAACCCAACATGCCAGAAAAGTCCCTATTAGTTCTCCGGCCATCTCGGGTTTGATTGATTCTGATTTATTTCATAAAAGAAGAAGAAGAGAGAAATGTATTAAATTTCTTAAAACAAAAGGTTTTTACAAAAATACCTTATATGAGTTTGATCCCTTAACCTCTTGGTCATTTCCTAAAACTCATTTTCATTTACTTCTTTTACATATGTAAGCCATGCAACCCTTAAGACACAAATAATAGCCTAAAATGTAGTCCCACATTGGAAAGGCAGTTGGTAGTGTATATTCGTATAATTTATGGTTGATATGTTATGTATGTACATGTTGCTAAGAGAGAGTGTATATGTGTGTGAGTGTGTAAGGGTGTTTTTATACCCTTAACACACTTGATCCTCTCCGTGCTGGCTTGGGCTCGGGTTTGGGTTTGGGTTTGGCCCTTCTAGCTCTGGAGGCCCTGGTTATGCTTAACCCATTTTTATTATTGAAAATTTATCTAGTCCATCTTTGACTTGGCTTACTCTTTTGTACACATTTTCTCCTAACGGCTAGTAGAGTCCTATTTCGAAGGAATTACTCCCCACGTACTCACATCTGAGTTAAAAGCTCTTCCACGTTAGAATAAATAGAGCAGAGATGTTGTAGACTACAACTCTATAAATAGCTCAATATCTTCTCTCCAAAAACAAAGAACAAATAGTTCATCTCTCTACTCCCTTCTTTGAGATTTTACCCTCTTTATTTCTTTATTTTGATTGCAGTTTCATTGAGGTGCAAGTTATAACCTGCAGATAGTTTTCTGGTACTAAGACTACTGCATCGATCTCTCCGCTTGTTGTATCCTGAGAAGATATTAGACTGTAAATACCCATACCTAGGGGGTAGGTCAAAATACTCTTCAAAAAAGTATGATTCACGCCTCGAGCTCTATCTTTCACTATTCTTTCATTTGGTTCAGTTGTGTTGCTGATGCACTGCCTTCCAAATTTTTGTTGCTGCAGAGTATTAATGTTGATGTTCTATACTTCTGTTCAGTTCCTTACCTTGCTAAAATTCAGAGTTGCAATTCCATTTTTGGGAAAGTGACATCATAGGTTCTGCTTTATATTTTATACAAAATGCATTAAGAAAAATGATGGGATGTGTGACTTAAACTTATCAGCGGTTCTGCACACATAAATAACAGTTTAAAACCAAGGTGATCCGGGTTCATAAATTATCATCATTTTCTATAAAAGAAACTAATCCTTAAGCACGTAAGTACCCCACCAACCCACATATCCGGTAAAATTCAAAATAAATCGTGTCAGGTGAGTTTCATAGTGGTAGATTGTACTGAAGATCTCCTCTGAGAATTGAGGCTAGGGTTATCAATGGTAAGGACCAAATTCGTAACCCGGTCTGATCCGATCTATTAGTAAAGTTTTAGGACTAATTTTTTAGATCCATTAGGAAACCCATTCTATGGTCCGATCCTATAAGCTAACGGATTGGATAAGGATCCACCTTAATCCGATCCGCTAAAGATCTAATCCGTTAATGATACATATTGTGAGTGTCAATATTATAATTATCTTCTAATAAAGAAAATTACTTTGTTTCTATATTCTTTGAAATAGTAACCCATAGCCCGAAATAGAGTATTTTCTTCCCCTCTTAAACCAAGAAGGATTTTTTCTCTTCCCTTTTGTTTCTTGCAACGCTATAAAGGCCGAAGAAGAAAATTTTTGAGTGTGAAGTTAGGTTTAAGGTTTTGCTTAGAATGAGTGTTTGAAAAAAAAATTAAAAAAAATTATATAACGATTCAATAAGATTTTACCGCTTTTGAAACGTATTTTTTGCTAAAGGATCGCTTCGGACCAGGTTAGGATGGACCAAATTACTAATGGACCGAGTTAGGATTCACAGGGTAATGGTCCTATAGAATTCGAATCGGGTTAGGACCTAGGGTGGTTCTTAACAAACCGGACTATAATCATAGCAGATCTTAGTCCAGCCGGTCCATCGACAGCCCTAATTGAGGCATTGTCCCAAACCGCTACACACCGCAGTTGGCCTAGTGATACTAAGTTATGCCCTATGCATTATTTTTAAGATAATAATTTAAAAGCAGCTATTTGATAATCTAAAGTCAACTTTCCCTCCCTCCCTCTAATGGCTCTTTCCCATTTTCTTTTCTTGCTCAAGTTCTTCCTTATAATCTCAGGCACAAATATTTCTGTACTAGGTTGTTACACATCTATCTTCAGCTTCGGAGTCTCTCTTGTTGACACCGGAAGCAATTTTCACGACAAACCCAATAGGTCTCCCTACTGCCACCTCCCTTATGGGCAAGCATATTTCCAACGTGCCACATGTTGTGCCTCTGATGGTCGTTTGATCATCGATTATATAGGTATATGCCTTTGTACGTGTTTGAAAATACTAATTTAGTTTAGCCTTAGATATGGGTTTATGTATGATGTCGTAGATGTATTATTTTTTTATTGTAGCGCAAGAACTCGGACTTCCGTTGGTGCCTCCCTATTTGGGAAAAGAAGGTGTTAATTTTCAGGAGGGTGTGAATTTTGCGGTTATCGGTGCCACGGCACTTGATACTAATTTTTTTGATGAGATTGGGATCACTTATCCGACAAATTACTCTCTAGGAGCTCAACTCGAACTGTTCAAAAAATTCCTCTCTTCACAATGTGATCCTTCTTCTAGTAAGTATAAATTCTGAATTCCAAATTCCGAATTAATCCAATTGTTGGCACACTTGGCTTGGCCCCATTAAAGAGTAAATATTATGGCCTCTATCTGGCGGTTTTAACCATCTCTAACGGTTTACAGACTGCCATTACATTTTGAAAACCGCTTTGTTCCTCGTGGGAGAGATTGGCGCAAATGATTATTACTTTTCTACTGGATCAAGGAAGGAGTTTAGAAGAGAGACTAACCAGTGTTCCTAAAGTCATTGATCACATCTCTTCAGCAATTAAGGTAAAACAATAGATATTTTTCTCTTTTCTTTGACCTTACTTACATTGCATTATTGATCATCTATGTGAGGGTGCAGGTACTAATTGACCATGGAGCCGTGACCCTCATGGTGCTCGGAATCCTGCCACTGGGGGTGTTCTACAAATTCTTTAACTAAGTACGACAGTCGGAATAAGGATGACTATGATCCTCTAACTGGGTGTTTGAACTGGCTTAACAATTTTTCTGAGTATCACAATAAATTTCTTCAACAAGAATTGGATCGCGTGCGAAAGCTCCATCCTCATGCAAACATTATCTATGCTGATAACTACAATGCTGCAATGCAGATTTACCGTTCTCCATCTCAACTAGGTATATACTATATACAACTCTCAACTCGATCAAAATAAAAAATTAAGAAGTTAATGGGATTCATGTACGTGTATTTACGGGATATATACCAATATCAAAATTTTAAATGTTGCTCCAGGATTTCAGAAGGGGGCTCTTAGTACATGTTGTGGAGGAGGAGGTCCTTACAATTACAACAACTCAGCACAATGTGGATCTCTTGGATCAAGCGTATGTGAAGAACCGTCGTTGCATGTGAGTTGGGATGGCACCCACTTGACCGAAGCGGCATATGGGTCCATAGCTAATGGTTTACTGAGAGGATTATTCACCGTTCCTCGCATGAATACTTTGTGTTTATCTGGACTACCCAAGATTGGCGAGTTTCCCAATTAGGGTAAATGTACATATTTGACAATACCATTTCATAGGAAATTTATATACATGAGAGAAGAATAGTTCTTTCATAAAGTTTGAAGTCATAATTTATCACCATTTGCTCGACTAATGCCTGGGCACGAGTTGTTCTTATGATACATGCAGAATTTCTTTTCCGGGTGGATCTTAGGTCAAATGATTGTGTTTAGGCCGAATAATACACAAGTTTGATACATGCAGGTTTAAATATTGTTGGAAGGGCCATCATTTCATACTGAGCTCAGGCCTGATTGGAAACCGTGCTCGGTATAATTCGAGCGTAATCCCACTTTTAATGCTAACGACCATACATATGTAAATAGTATACGAGCTATTCAGAAGGTCCTACATATTTCTAAGGACTTGAAACACTGAACACAAAATCACATATTTTCACCTTAAGAGCATCCCCAACAGAAGAGTATGTTGTTCCGGTTTACCATACTGGTATTCCAGAATCGTGTCTGTTAATTATTATTTTTCCCCTTGGACAGCTGTATTAAAATAATTGTTGGGCGCTGAACGGTTCAGCGCCTAGACAGCTTTATTAAAAAAGTTGTTAGGCGTTGAACGGTTCAGCGCCTAGGCGGTATGCGCATACTCCTTGCCAAGTTCAGGTTTCGCATACTTTGGAGGGGTATGGAGGTGAGTATGCTGAACACCATACCCCTGTTGGATGGATTTTTTGCAAGAGTATGAGAAAATCTTACCAGCATACCACTCTTTTGGAGATGCTCTTACAAAGCTGTTAAAAAGTAGAGTTTGTTAAGAGTAAATTTGACTTTACCCCCCAAGTTAGGAGAGCTCTCTGTGACAAGACCCCACTTTAACCAAAAGCTTACTTTACCTCCCAAAACATGAATTTCCGGTGGTCAAATCGTATTGACCCTTCATTTGACTGGCCAAAAAACTTAAAAACCTGTTTTACCCTTATTGTTTAATGAGTCAGCATCCACCTAGGCAGTTACGTAAGACAAAAATAGAAGAGAATTGAGAGTAGTTCTCGATCTAATTTTCTTCTTTCCACAAATTAGGATTCTTCAAGAAGAAACTCCAAATTCTGCATTACCCAATTAGTTTTAAACTAAGTAAATCTCTATCTCTCTCTCTCTTTCTTTTCGTAAATTTTATCAGATTTCAAGCCATATCGTACTTCAATCTCATATATAATCTTTCGTTATGTTGAATATCTGTTAATTTGGGTTTCTTTATGGTTTCAAATTCCTACATAGGTTTTTCTCATTTTCTTTGAATTACAACTATTGCGGATTTCTCCTCAGATTCACATTTGAGTTTTCTGCCACAAATTCTTAACTTTGAGTAAGTTTTAATGTCTAAAATTCAATTCCTTCTTCATTCTTTTATTTAATTGTGTTGAATCAATGGTTTGAGAATTATAAACTTCATGATCTTTATGTCAAGTCTATCATTATCTATTATGTACTGAAATTATAAGAAGAATTTGAATTTGGCATAGTCAAATTTGAACTTGAACAACTTGGCTTGGATTTTATTTGCATAATGCAAAGGTATTTGCTTACATTTATGAGTTTATCAGTGCAGTATATTTCAGTTGAAAGGTGAGATTTACAAAAAAATTATTGTTGTATTCCTTTTCAGCTCGGTAAACCATCGCCAAAGCGCCTTGTTATAAGATTTTGCCAAGGAGGAGTTTTATCTATAAATTCTAAAGTAATGGCTATTGTAGAGGACTTGGTGAGTTTCTTTAGTCTTAGTCTTACCATTTAGCCTATCTTTGTCATTGTTGGTCTTGATTGCTTCTGATTGCTTCAAATACTTTTAAAGAAGAGTAGTACCTGAGTCGTCCACTTGCGACAGGGAGGTTGCTGATATTGCTAGAATAAAGGGTGCTAGAATTTCTTTCTTCAATGTTCTTTTAGGGTTTAAGTCAACTGAAATCGTTCTTGTTGGTTTTTGCTTTTGCATACCTTTATTAATTGCTACGACAAATGATTGAAGTGGCTAACTGTTCCTTATAGTCATGATTGCAATCGGAGCCAAGGATAGATATTTTCGATTCGAAGAAACGAATATGTAAGATTATGATGTCTTGCCCAAAATCAGGTCTTGAGGTTAGTAGTTTTAATCTAATCTTATATTTCTGAAGTCATTAACCTTGACAAAAGTGATTGTTAGTGATCACCTCAAACCAAGACCACTGTATTTTATTGTTTTCTTTGTAGATAAACATAATTGTAATTAGTTAAGTGTTAACTACATATAGTTGTTATTACTTTTTACTGAAATAATATTTGTAATTACCTTGTACAGGAAACATCAAACATGTTGCAAGCCATCTTAAGAAAACTCGATAACTTGATGAATTTGCTAGCAGCTCGAATTCTCTATCGCATTGTAGTAGATAGGGCCTTATAATTATACAATGTAAACTATCTTATGCTTGAACCCCCTCCCCCCAAAAGAAGAGACTATTGTAGGCCTTATTTTTTTGAATACAATGCCAAGGGTACCAAGAACATCATCATAACATATTCGAACAAGAGTAAGTGGCCTACTCTTCTTCAGGGGATCATGGGATTGATATTATAACGTTTATTTCTATCCGATCGAATCAGATTAAAATTTGTTTACAAGTCGTGGAATTCGGTTGTAAAAGAAGAATGGCATTTTGTTCCTCCTATCGTTGAAGCCCCATGGATAGTCCTTTTGTTTTTTATTCTTTATCTGAGCAATGAATTTACAGGTCAATTTATCCAACTGATGATTTTAAAACATCTTTTTGGCCAATGGAGAGGTGATGGATCCTGATAGTCGTAGAAAACCAAATCGGTATGATAAACCCTATTACAAATACGCAAATCCAGCTCCCATCGTTGAAAAACCAAGATCTTGAAAGAATGTCATTTGTGGATTTCTCATATATTACTCCTAAATCATATAATAATCCAAGAGACAACGATGCTGAAAATGAATTGTTAGTCGTGTGTCTTATTTGGGATACTATAGTATTCCGTAGAACAGGAGATGAAATGTGGTTCATGGTTAAATATCTACAACAAGGAAATTTTTTCATAGAGTCCGTGTTATGTGGTGAACTGTTCTATATCTACGATTTAACATTCGAATTTTATTCTTTACAGCTTACAGGGGAAAACCCCCTGTTGCATAAGTTGAGGATCCTTCCTCCGTTCGGGTAGGAAGAAGACGATTGGGTAAACAAAATGGACTTCTCACAACTGTCTGATTTGTATGGTGATCTGTTGCTGGTAACAAGACTTAAACATTTTGTTGAGGGATATAAAGAAAACTATTCAATTGCACCTCCTAGGACAAAAAAGTTTGAGGTATTTAGACTAGATCGAGACCTTTGGCAATGGGTTTAGGTTTGAAACCTGGGTGACCAAGCACTATTTGTTGAATTTGGCTGTAGAAGATCTATATCTTCATCAGCTAGTTACTTAACATTGGGCATTAGAGGGAATACCATATATTTCATGGACACTAACTTTCCTGCTGGTCAGAACTCTATACTTAGTGAAATTTATGGTGATCGTGAACTACTGATGTTCAACATTGAAGACGACAACATTAATTGAGCCATATATGCCCAGTGATCGCTTCTTTTTCAATTCTCTTTTACTATGGTTTACACCAACAACAAATTTAAGCTTCCAGGTATTACACTCTTCACTTATGTCAATATTCTCAGGGAAATCAAATTAAAGTATTTAGTTTGTCTGGCTGTCTTTTTTTTATGTTGTCTAATGTGTCTAGATGTGGCGTGTTTTGTGTTCAGTACGACATTTTATGATTTCCCTCATCATGTAAGTGTAATAAAAGATCAAGATTTGTTACTGAGAGTCTGAGACTGTATAGTTGTGCATGGTATTTGATTGCTGTAATTGTTTGTATGTATTTGATGATGGATCCAATAGCTCAAAAGGGTTAGAGAGCTCAATTTTTGAGAGGTTGGTGGTTCAAATCCACTTGGATCCAATGAAAGAAAAACTTAGATATTGAATTTTTCATTAAGTGCTTACAATTCTTAAACTTATAAAATTTTTAATTCTTCTTTCCAATAATTTAGAATATATAGTAATGAAATATTTACATGCCACTCTTGAATTGCTTCTTTTTAATTTCCTTGCAATACACATTCACTTCTTTTATAACCTTCATATCATGTATGTCATTGTTCATGCAAATTTTTGACATTTAAGAAGAATCTGATATGTCCATTATTATGTTGTACTTAATAACTTATGGTGCAGTGACTGCAATCTATATTTATTCAAATTTCTACTTGATTCTTGCTTTTCATATGCTGCGGTAGACTGAAAAAACTATTTGTAGTCCACATATCTCTTATGTATGAGCTGCCCTTATTATTCATAAGATGGTTATAGAAAGTTGCTCATAAACAATATCAGCATACAAAACAGCGCCAAACAACATCAAAACAAGCCTAAACATCACTAAAAGAACCCCGAATAACACAAAATCAGGTGTAAATAACACAAAGAAATCCTTAAAAATTGTGAAAACATCTTTCTTCTTTCATGTTGATAGCCTTACAAAGCACTTAAACAACATAAAAACATATCTGCACATAGTTAACAACTAAAGGCTAGAATTGAAATTACTCCTGATATAACTGAATTCAACAAAATTTAAAGTTTCACAAATAATCAAAGTTCATAGGTAATTGATCACCAAATACTATGATTCATTAAAGAAAAATCTCTGAGCAATAAAAATGAAAGATAGCCATATATGTATCCTTTGAAATATAACAACCTAATCTAAACTAAGGTCTCCAATTTGGCCTCAATGGCTTGAAAACTCTCTAGCTTCTTACACTGTGTACCACTTCATCCCAACCTTCAATTCTTTGTAAACCTCAACAAGAGTGTTCTTAAAAATGTTTTCTTCTTCTTCTTTGAATATGTTATCCGTTTCACCCACAAAGTCTCCAAAATCATCACATCTCCTCATATAATTTTTATTTAGTATGTCGCCCCCATCCTACGATGAATGAGTGTTATGGTATCCTTCATCGGCTTCCAGATTATCTGGATCAAGTTGATCATCCACCAATTTATCAACATTTTTTTTCTACAATCTCATCTCCAACCCTAGTATCTACACCACCCACCCCATCAGCATTAAAATCACCCTCTTCCTTTGTATCATCAGCATCAAAATTACCCTCTTCCTCTGTATCACTCTCAAAGTAGTCAGGTAATTCATCTAAGTTCTCCTCAGGCAAATAAGTAGATCTCAACCTCCTTGGCTTTTCTGCCAAAGATTGATTATTTCTTTTGACAACCTTGATTTTAGTTGGTGTTCTTTGTACACCCTTTACTGTATCTGTTTGGATGTTTGGCAAGCCTGAGGCTGGCATATCAAAGCTACCACTTATTATAACATATATATGAATACTATGGTCATTATAGTTATCATTGGCTATCCACATCTGCTTGAGTACATCTGCATTAAGAATCGCCTGCTTGCCATTACACAAACAAACAAGTTCAATTAGACTCTCAGGTAGGGATGGCAATGGGGGGGATTTGGGGTGGGGGAGCCAATACCATCCCCATCCCCATCCCCACTTAGGTTCCCACCTCCCATCCCCGACCCGATCCCCATTTAAATTAAGCGGGGATCCCCAAATCTACCCCACATATATACGTTCAATACCATCCCCACCCCATTTAACTTATGAACAAAAAAAAAAAGTTTACAACATTAAAATACCCATTTTTCTCCTGAACTTCTATCCAAAATCTAGTGAGTATCCAAGAGAACCATGTTCTGAGAAAAGCAAATACAATGCATCTACAACCATATTTTCACAAACAAAAACAAATACAAAAGGGGTTCTCACTCAACAAAACCCCATTGAAAACTAGCTCCAAACTTGAAAAAAATATATATTCTACCTACAACATAATTGACAAAGAGAAAATCAGTAAAACAAGCAACTCAACTACCATAACCGCAATGAACAATATTATACAAACACATACCCATAACCAACATAACATAAATAAACAATACAATAATAAGAGAGAAAAAAAAGTGAAGAAAGATCTGAACCTGAGGAACAAACATGAAAGGTGACTGATAAGCAGCTGTTGGGATATGAGGAGGTGATTGAGGATCATGAGCCATATTCAAGTCAGGAAGCATCTCATTCTCATAATATTCTTGGTACCTAACATGCTCCTCACTACTACTTTTAGAATTTTCCTCCTCTATCACCATGTGTTTCTCTTCTTCAAACTCCCATGAATTGTTGCTTCCCCCATCCTATTACACTACTAACATTACCCATTTTTTAAGAATAAAACAAAAACAAAAAAAAACTTGCAACAAAAATCTAACCCCAAAAATTACTTCACAACCTAGAAAAAATTAAACCAACCCCATCTCCATAAACCACTGCAAATAAAATAAATAAATTAAACTTTGATAAAAATCAGATTTTTAAAGCACCCTAGACATCTAAAGTAAAAAACTTACAGAGCCCAAACCTAGAAATCATTGAAGACCAGTTTTGCTTTGGAGGAGGAGGAGAGAAGAAAAGAAAAGAAAAGAAAAGGAGAATCCTTTGTCCTTATTTTCTTGCTTGAGATAAAAGAAGAGGATTCAATGATGCTTGAGATACAGGGAAGAGGATTCAATGATTCCTCGATTTTCCACAATGATATAGAGAGAGAAGAGATCAGATAAAAAGAGAATAGAGAGGAGGATTTAAGACTTGAGAGCTTGGTGTGCGAATGTAAGGGTTTGAGACTTGAGAGATTGGAAGAGATCTGATACAGAGAGAGAAGAGGATTTGAGACTTGAGATCTTGTTGTGCGAATGTAAGGGTTTGTCAATGCATAATATAATATATGAATGTAATTGTAAGGGCTTCTAAATTCAAATAATCTAACTTATCTAAGGGTTAATAGTAAAAGTATTGATTAATATTTAGTGGGGAGGATGCGGGGTGGATAACGGATTTTATGCTAGCAGACCCAAATCCGCCCTGATCCCTGACGGATTTTGGGTAGCTTATACCATCCCCACCCCATACCCGGTTAGCTCATACCAAATCTGCCCCGCTCGGGGTAGGGCGGGGCGGATCCCTAGCGGGTCGGGGCAAATTACCATCCCTACTCTCAGGAGTTATTGCTGCCCTCCCAAGTATATCATTCATTAGCTTTGTTATAGATTTGAGCAAGTTAAAGTAATACAAATTGTTGCCATCTACACTCATTATTGAGAAACCGAGGCCGCAAATCGCAACGTGGAAGCACAATACGATTTAGCAAGAACCAAAGATCTATAAGCTAACCACAAAGAATTTAATCTAAAGCAATAAATCACACATACACAAGGTTGAAATTTGGTAGAAACCCTAAACAGGATCAAAACTACCACCGACAAGCACGACGAATATATTATCACACTAGGGTTATAAGAAGTTCCAGAGATTTCTTAAACCTCACCTCTACTCTTACAGATAATCCTCAGCAAGAAACCTTAGAAAAAAAACCCAAGAATTCTTTCCAGAGCTAAACCCTAGATTTCTCCCTTTTTTCTCTCTAGCTCATTTCCCACAGTATTGAGGCCTTTAACATATACTCTCTATTTATAGGCTTTCCATTAGGTCATCTCCAAAATATGCATCATGAGATAATCCATCGTTTTGGATCAAATCCCCTTCAAAGCGAACTTAGAAACAAACAAACAGGGCCAATTTCGTTCGAACGAGTTATTAGGTCGTTTGAACGACCATTTGATTATCCACTGGAATTTTGGCCCAATAACTTAATTCATTCGAACGACTTCAATGGAACTCTGTCATTGAAATGACTTCCCCACACGTTTGAATGACTTTCCCCAGTTTTTGAGCCGTATTCCTAGCTAACAATCTCCACCTCAGCGATAAAACCATTTCTTTTACTATATTCGTCGTATATCCTTGTCGCTTCTTAATTTAGAGAATTACCCGAGTCTAGGCTTTTCCTAGACCCACCAATCGGAACCCACTATCTGATCATCTTTGTAGACCATGACATTGCTCTACCTTGAACTAATTTCCTCATTCGAGAAGTCTCCATAACTCCCTTGGGTACACACAACCTTCACATCTCCACCCATTGATTTACCAACCAATGTATACAAGTTCCTGCTTAGAACTCCCTTCATGATCAAAGAAGATTTATGATAAACTTTCATTACTCCATCTCCCCTGAAGTAATTGTAACCCTCATTATCTAACTTGGAAAGTGAAATTAGATTATGAGTCATACTCGGCACATGTTGAACATCATGAAGAACTACAATGCGTCCATCGAACATCCTCACGTGAATATTACCCACTCCCAAAATCGGCCTTCGAGAGCCATCGCTCGTCAACACAAACTTACTACCCTCACAACTTGCATAATTTCTGAACCATGCCTTGTGTGTGCATACATGCAATGTATCCCTACTATCAAACACCCATTCTCTATCATGGTGAGAACCATCAGCGGCCACCACGAGGGAGCGCCTCGTCATCATCATTACTAGTAACCATTGTAGTTTGTTAGTGTCACTTTTGGAGCCTCTTACTAAACTTGCTCCTATACCTTTTTCTACTTTTCAATATGATCTATAATAACCCGATTGACCACAGCTCCAACAAGTTCCTTTTCTAAACCTATCAAAGCTTTTCTTCCTACTGACCACCATTGCAAAGTTTTCCCCCAAGGATTTTCTACCCTTAAGCCTTCTCTCGTCGGAAAGAAGCGTATTTATAACTTCCTCAAAACTCAAAGTTTCCTTCCCATACATCAGCGTAAGTTGAAGATGCTTGAAGGTAGACAGAAGAGACCATATGAGTTGAAGCGCCATATCTTTATCCTCAACTTTAACTCTGATCGATTCCAATTCCAAAACGATCCCGTTCAAAGAACCTAGGTGATCACCAATGCTCGTACCTTCATTCATCTTAAGCGTATGAAGCCTCTCCTTGAGGTATAAGCGATTTGAAAGACTCTTCATTTGGTACAAACTTTTATGTTTTTCCCAAAGACCATTTACGGTCTTCTTTACAGCCACGTTTGCCAAAACATTTTTAGAGAGACAAAGGCGTAACCCGCTCGTAGCCCTTGAATCCAGATCTTCCCTGTCCTCTTCTTCACCGTCGTCCGCTTTCTGGGTCGCTATACCTTAAACTGAAGTTTTAGGTATAGGCTTCCCTTTCAGTGCCTTACGTAACCTGCCTTGAGTCAAGATATCTTCGACTTGTATTTGCCGTAATCCAAAATTGATCTTCCCATCAAACTTCTCCACATCAAACTTGATCATGTTAGAATACTTAGATTTTCCCATCTTGCTACTCTACTTGCCCCAAACCTCGCTCTGACACCAATTGTTGGGAAACTGAGGGGGCAAATCACAATGCAGAAGCATAATACGATTTAGCAAGAACCAAAGATCTATAAGCTAACCACAGAGAATTCAATCTAAAGAAATAAATCACACATACACAAGGTTTAAATTAGGTGGAAACCCTAAATAGGATCAAAACCACCCTCGACAAGCACGACGAATATATTATCACACTTGGGTTACAAGAAGTTCCAGAGATCACTCAAACCTCACCTCTACCCTTACAAACAATCCCCAACAAAAAATCTTGGAAATAAAACCAAAGAAATCTCTCCAGAGCTAAAACCCAGATTTCTCCCTTTTTTTCTCTCTAACTCTTTTCCACAGTACAGAGGCCTTTAACATACGCTCTCTATTTATAGGCTTTCCATTAGGTCATCTCTAAAATACGCATTACGAGATAATCCATCGCTTTGGATCAAATCCCCTTCAAAATGAACTTAGAAGCAAACAAACAGAGCCAATTTTGCTCGAACGGGTCATTAGGTCGTTCGAACGACCATTTGACTATGCACTGAAATTTTGGCCTAGAAACTTAATTCGTTTGAACGACTTCAATGGAACTCTGTCGTTCGAGCGACTTCCCCACTCGTTCGAATGACTTTCCCCAGTTTTTAAGCCGTATTCCTTATACTTATAAGAATATCATATGTTCCACCTTGATAGTCTTCTAATGTGAAATCATCGTCAATTGCCTTAGCGACCCATCTCTCATCAAAATGAATAAAAACGTCTTTAACTGCAAGCCAATACCTGTGAAACATAGAATGATATAAAAGTATTAAGGTAGAATGATATACAAATATATTAAAGTAGCGACTAGTTGATCATAAGTATATATGTGCGATATAAGCCAATCAAGCATCGTAAAAGCCATATTACTCAAAAAAAAAAATCAACCCCATAACTTACTACATTCTGAATAGTTAAAAACTGATTGAATAATACGAACAATTTCGATCATTTGAATGATTTAAGAAAAAAAAAATGGCCAGATAGTCAAACAATTTTATAGTGTATATATAATGTAGTAACAATTTTCAATCCTTTGTTCTTTTGTATCCTTTTAATCTTCAAAAGCCATAATCATATGGAAAGGAGAACAATATTACATGATTACAAACACCATTAAACATCATAAAAGAGAACATCTTAATTAAAAGGATTTATTGAACTCAAGTAGATATTTGCTTTCTTTATTTTTCTGGCTTAACTTCTTTTCCTAATTCTTCTTTTAGAAGCCCCAATCTTAGAGAAAAGAGAGAGAGAGAGAGAGAGAGAGAGAGAGAGAGATTACTCTATTTTTTGCTTCCCCTTTTTCCCCATCATTTTGATAGATTAAGATTCGAGCACAAGATCAGAAAAAATAGAGAAGATGAGTTTCCTCTCAGAAACCCTAATAGAAGAAGTTAGAAGATAGTGGAAATAAGCTAACTCTCTATTATCTTTATTTTGGTCTTACTTAATTGTCTAGGTGGATGCTGGCTCATTAAACAATAAGGGTAAAATAGGTTTTTAAGTTTTTTGGCCGGTCAAATGAAGGGTCAACACGATTTGACCACCGGAAATTTTAAGTTTTACGGGGTAAAGTAAGCTTTTGGTTACAGTGGGGGCTTGTCACAAAGAGCTCTCCTAGCTTGGGGAGTAAAGTCAAATATACTTTAAAAAGTATAAACAGCGATGCTCAAAATCTCCGGCAAGTACAAAAATACAAACAATGCCTAGTCCCATTGCACCGAGCCACCGATTAGAGTGAAACAGTATACGCCCTCCAAAAAATGATCACCACTATTTCTCAACTATATATGCAGGACCAAAGTCTGATTTGGTGTGTTTGGTTCATCGCATCAGGATACAGATGCATGGGCTTACATAGATTTTAGTGTTACGAGTGATTGGTTCAAAATTGCACCGCTGTGCACTGCAGCTGGTTGCAGCTAGGGAATATGAGGTTTCATGAATCATGAACAAGTTCACTACACCGGCTTGAACCTAAAAATGGTCTGCAGTGGTTTGCAAATTAACTTACCCATCCCGATTTGGGAATTTTTAGGAGCCCAAAAATCTCTTAAAGCAATTAACTTTGCTAATCTCTCCTTAAATATCTCCCTCGTATCTATCTCCCCTCAAATCTCTCTCTCTCTCTCTCTAATTTTCGAACTTCATTTTCCAACATTAATGTAGCTAATAAAAATCAAGATTTTTTCTCGAACCAATCACTCATGTGTGCAGTGCATTGCAGATGTTGCATTACATTTAGATGTAGTCGCAGTGGCTTGCGGAATGCATCTGGCTGTGGCAAACCAAGCACAACCTGAGTGTTTGCACTACAAGAAACATAAATTACTATCCCAGGTAAAAAATATCTGTAGGGATAAACCATTTTAGTTTACCTAAGTGAGTCTAAGTCGATCCCAAGGGAAAGGGCTACACAATCATTGAGCTAAACGCTTATGTAAGATATCATGCGCGGGCCAAATAAATTTTCTTGTCATTGTTAGGAGTTGTGTCCAAGCCCAAGCTAAGAACCCAACAGGGTTGGGGTGTCCTATACAGACTCCTAACAAACCCATAGGCCCAATAGGGTTCTGGGTAGAGTTAGAGTAGAATAGGGAATCCTTCTGGGTTGTCTATATATATCACTGTACTATGTACAGAGAACACGGTTATGATAATCAATAAATCTATTTCTCCCTTTCTCTCTTGTTCATGCTTTAGTATTATTCTGCTCTAGATTCATCATATCCCAACACGTTATCAGCACGCAAGCTCTAGGAACGAGGAGAGCAGATCTTTCCGTCTAATCAGAGATTTCATAGAAACCAAGCGATCAGGAGAAGAGGTATTTTACATTTTTTTATACCTATATTTAGATCTATAATATATCATAGATCAACATGTTTCAAAAACCTATTTGTTCTCTATTTTTTTCGGATAAAAAATTAGGGTTTTTAGTGTTTTCAAACATATATATATTTTACCGTGGAGATCGGATAGAGGCGAGAAAAATTTGGTTAGATAGCCTACTCCAAGATCTTTCCAACGATATATGACACGACTCTAGGAGATGTACCAATCGCTAGGAATAGCTCGTTGAAACTTGGCAGTTTTACAGTCAAAAACGGCGTTTTTTTATCGCTGACGTCATCAAATTTTTTTTTTTTTTTTTTTTTTTCAGATTTTTTATTTATTTATGGCATCATCCTTATCCATAGTGACGCGTGTCGAGGGCGTGTGACATGTTTGCGTGGCAATGTGGCATGCCGTAGCACGTGTGCGGTACGTGTGGCATGCCATGGCAGGTACGTGGCACGTGCGATATGTCATGACAGTGTGGCACATGATAGTTACCGGAGGTGACACATGGCACTTGTCGTATCAGTATTTGGAATATTCCTTGTCGTCACCGTATCAGTATTCCGATGTGACACGTGGCAGTGTACATGTGTGACACGTGGCAGTAACATGTTTGACACGTGGCAGTAACATGTTTGACACGTGGCAGTGACGTGTGTGACACGTGTGTGTATGTTTGACACATGTGGTAGACGTGCGGGGCACGTGTGACTTAGGCTGACCGGTTCAGACCATGTCAACCCGGTCCAGGCCTTGAACCATACCAAGCTAGACCGGTCCTAAACCGGTCCAGACACTAAAACGACTATAATTTGCCCTATATTTGGTTAAATTGAGCCCAATTTTTTTTGAAAAATTCCAATTGACTGGACCTACCCCGTGGGGGACTCATTTTGATTATTTTTATAAAAATATTTTTTTAATTTTTTTGGGAAGAAGTATCTCGTATAGGAACTTTGGCTCACTTATATGTGATATAAGTACATGGAGTAATATCTATTTAAGTATCTTTACGATAGCTAATAGGATATCACTGGTATCCCCCTGGGATACTAATTATAATGATCAGGGATCATAAATAATACGAAGCCAAGATTAATTTAGTATACGACTGTGAGTCATATCTAAATCACAATTAATTGTCAAGGACAAATAGCGAGAACTCAATTGGTAATTAACTTAGTCTTATTTCAAAAATCCTAGTGTCTGAGGAACCAATTTTTTGTATGTAGGTGCAATTAGATATTATATGCATACCATTTAGAGGTATATAAGCATTAATAGCAACCTATAGTACCCTAGAATGTTAGTTCCAAGACAGGCCTAATCAACCTTTCTTGTGAACCCAGCTGACTTCAGGATGGGACCACTTGTCAGGTAAGCATCTAATACCCCTCATATTCGTAGTAAATGTTCATTTGGCGAGAATATACCTAACTTTTTAGAACTAGAGGGCTTAGAATACCCTAGTTCTCAGAATAAGGATAGCACACATCTAGTGGTTTTAAATAGCAATCTTAGCTAAGGTTCTATTAAAACGCACACATAAGATGATGATCACCATTTTTATAGGGTAAAATTTGGGATTTAATTATTATAAAAGAATTTCATGAGTTTTAGTATATGAATAGGCTTGACCTATAATAAGATTGGGAATCATTTTTTTAGCTTTATTCTAAGTACTATGATCTGTCTTTAATGCAATTGATATATTTTATCTCTAATTACGATATCTATTTTTCATTCTAGATGTCTATGAAGCTTAAAAATGTTGAATTTCTACCATTGCTGCTCACTTGAGCTAATTACCTCACTTGATGCATTGACACTGACTTGTTCTTGAAGTCACTTGGTCTGCAACAGACTATCATTATTGGCAATAAGGAAGATCCAATGGATAAAGAAAGGGCTTTGTTTATCCTCCGTCATCATATTCAGGATGACCTCAAGACTGAATACCTCAACAAGGTTGAGCTAGCTGACCTATGGGCAAGTATTATGAGACATTATGTTCATCAAAAGACCATTATGCTCCCAACAATGATGCACCAATAAAATACCCTTAGGTTCTAAGATTTTAGGACGGTCGCTGATTACAACTCTGTAATCTATAAAATTACTTCTACACTTGAGCTGTGCAAGAAGAAAGTCACTGATACTGAAATGATAGATAAGACTCTATCAACCTTCCATACTAGCAATATTGCGATTCAGAGACAATATCGGGGAGAGAACTTGAAGACTCATGCAGTCTTGATTCAGGTACTGCTCCTCTCTGAGCAGAACGATAAACTTCTAATGAAGAATTATGCTATACGGCCTTCTGGGAGTACGCCGCTGCCTGCTTCAAACAATGTTCAGTTTTGGGGAAACAACTCTGCACGTTAGGGACGAAGATATGGAAGGGGAAAGGGAGGCTACCAGGGATACAAGAAGGGTGGGAACCAGATACTCTTTGGCCCTAGGAGAGATAAAAGATTTAAGAAATCCTGGACACAAGCCAATGTGAAGATGGAAAAGAAGACTGATAAGGGATCTACTTGCTTTAACTATGGTGACTCAGGATACTGGGTACGGGAATACCATGTACCACAAGTAGCTAAAGGTGGCAGAGTCTGAACCCACCAGGCAGTTGTTGATACTAACTCTCCCCCTGTGGTGGTTACAGATTCAGACTTCTTCGACAACACAAATGCCGCATATCAACATACGGAGTAATTCGTAATGAGATCTTAGTAGACATGTGATGTCACATTAGAGATAACGCTAGTAGTTTCTTTTCTAGACAGACTTGATTTACTTTTTGTTGTCACCATTTTTGATTTTGTTGAGAACATATCATTTATATTTAAATACAGTGCTCGTGACATACATGATATTTATTTTGCTATAATAAATTATGATTCTTTAAATTTATTGCTTGGGAAGTAATTAAATTCTATGTATGTTAGTTGATCTACTACATACAACCTGCCTATGGATCTATATACTCATTTAGTACCAAGCACTCGATCCTTTTGCGCTATGCATATATTTCTTGTTTAACCTTGTGCATCGGGGATGGCACAAATATTATTGGCACGACCAACATGATAGAATTCACTTAGTGCGTTACGCTATTACTCTCTATAGGTACGATATATGGTATCTAGTCCACTTTATAAACTCGTAAATTCGGCCGGATTTTACTAAGTTTAGGGAGATACATGATAATGCTTATCACGTAATGACTATCAAAGAAAATGATAGACCAGGTTCTGTACATTCACTCCATGTCTAAAGGTTCGAACACACTATTGGAACGGTTTTCAATATACTCCTCAGGGCTCGGATAGTGAGAAGGATTATCGGGATTACATCTTTACTTTCCTTACATGGAGAAAAGATTCAGAGAGTGTACAAGCAACGCTTGCTTCAAGGAAAGTCTAGTATCTCATCCTAGTATGACCAAGGGAGTGGGATCTCCAGTCTTTGTTTCTACAGCATCCATGGAGACCCATGTGGACCTTTCCATCCACATAGTGGCACACTTGAATATTTATGGTCATAAATAATGTATCTCGGAGATGGTTATAGGAATGCGACGTTGGCACTACTTCTCACTTAAATCATTCGATCGTAGGCTCAGTTCCTGGATTAACCGATCAAAGTCAATCGATGCGACTTGACGGGGGCTTGGGAGTTGAACTCACAGGCTTTTGATGATTATTTTACAGCTAAATGGGATAGATGATTGAGCATCATGAGTACCCCATACCATACCCAACTCGGGATTGGCGGAGAACCAAATCAAGCAATTTTGGATACTCGCTAGACCACTATTATTACGATCACAGCTTCCGTCTAGTGTGTGGGATATGCATTCTTGCTCCCACAGTACTGATTAGGGTTCGTCCCTTAGCAAATCATCATATTATTTTTTCCCAAAAGCGACTAGTAACTGGGTCGGAGCCCAGTGTCGCCCATTGAAAAATATTTGGATGTTCCTTACAGGTGCCAATCGCACCACAATGTATGAAGATGGGACCTTCAATGTCGGCCTGGAATTATGTGGGTTACGATTCGCATGTATCACTGGATATTTGGACCCACTGGCGACGTATATCCTGCAGGGCAGATAATTGCCACTTTGATGAGACGATATTCCCAACATTGGGGGGAGATATGATAGTCAATGCTGAGGATGTTTCCAAGAGGTTTTGGAAAACACCATCATTGTCTCATCTAGATCTCTATACATAAGTTAGGTGACAATAAGATTCAACGGATTACAAACCTTCAATAGGTCATAAATAATTTGCTAGACGCATTCATAGGCACTATTGAAGTACCAAAAGTATATGTACCTGCAAGTAATACACCTACACAGTAGATCATTCTGGGGGAACTAGTAACGCAACAGAACATTCCAGGGAAATTACTACCGTAAACAAATCTGGGGCTCGCGCTTAGTGTAGAGCACCGTTGAAAGAAAGTATTCTGAGCAGGGGAGTTGCAGAATAAGGGACAAATATGACCAATGGCGTAGTCGGTTCATCAAGGATGGAATCACCCATTGACGAGGCAATAGTAGCTATACAATCAGTTGATGCACTACGAGACTAGTTCGGCTTGACACATACGTATGATAATAATAAGATATCGATCTATTAAAAGTCTGTAATTGCACAATGTAGGATTGTTTATCAGAGATGTGTCAACAAGGTATTCATATTCGTTGGTGTGCACGCCATTAATGATGAGGATTCAGAGTCACTTAATGTAAATAACTGTATGTTGTTATGCATTGACCAAAGTGGGCATCTGGAATCCAAGCAGAGCTCAGCTTGCTAGCATTATACAAAATGATACAATTTAGCCTATCGATCATCAATGGGAAAGGTACGGAAACATAATTAACTAGGAGAAATAATTTGGCCAAGGCAAGACTAGTTGCCCAGGAAATCTTTGAGAGATCTAGCATCAATTGCAGTATGACTTATTACCCGGTTATGGACGCTATAACGTTTTAGTACTTATCAGTTTGTCAAGTTGTCATGGACAAGCTAGACATGCTTCTAATGAAAATACAGCATATCTATATAGTAAATTAGATACGGATATATACATGAAGCTATCTGGGAAGGTATAAGCTTCTGGAAGCAACTAAGCCCGACGCACGAGGTGTGTACGTAATAAAACTAGAAAAGTTACTGTCGACTTGAAGTAATTCGGGCCCAGAAGACATAGTAATTTGACTGAGTATTTGAAGGTCGGGGATTTTGCAAATATTATTATCTCTTCATGCATTCTTATTTAGAACACAAATATTAGCTCTACTCATCATAATAGTATACTAAATGATTTGGATATCATTAGACCTCCGGGGAGATCGTGAGAGCCGCCGAATCCTTGGGAAGGAATTTGAAATACAAAACCTTGGGAAATCAAGAGTGTCTCGATTTGCAGATCGAACATCTTGATAGTGACACTCATACACTAAGCAATATCTATCAAGAGTTATCTAACACTTTGATATGGATGAAGCACACGGTCCTTAATCGTTAATTGCGCATCCAACACTTGGGTGTGGACAACGGTATCTTTCACAATCTTAATGGGGGGAGAAACTCCTAGGGCCATAGTGCTAGCTAGGAGGTGCTTTGCTATAGTTAGCTGGGTATACAAGACCCAATGACTCACTCGCAGTGAACTGTTTGGCTTGCCATAGTTCTATTCCTAACCAAAGGCACTGGATTAAGATCAAGCATATTTTGAGATATCTCATCGGCATGAAAGACTGGGGTCTGTTCTATCCACAACTTGGAAAACGGGAAATTATAGGATATGCCGATGCAGGATATTTGCCAGATCCACATAAAGGCCAATCACAATCGGGTTATGTATTCGTGTATGGAGATACTACGATTTCATGAAGATCAGTGAAGCAGACGATGGTTACTATATCCTTGAACCACGCAAAGATTCTTGCACTACATAAAGGCGAAAAAGAATGTTTTTGGTTGCGGTCTATGATCAACCATATTAATGGAAGTTACGGTCTGAATTCTATCCAAGATAAACCGACGACACTTTATGAAGACAATGCAGCTTGTATCGTTCAAGTCAAAGGCGGATTTATTAAAGGTGACAAGACAAAGCATATTTTATCAAAGTTCTTTCACATACACGAGTTGCAGAAGACGAATGAGATCAACGTTGTCCAAATCCATTCAGCAGACAATTTGGCTGATCTATTCACGAAGGCTTCTGCATATCCTACGTTCAAGAATTAGTTTATGGAATTGGCATGTGAAGTTTACAAGATTTATTATCTCAGGTAGATAGATCTTAGGAAGATCGACGTCAGGGAGAGTAGTCCCAGCCTGACGTGCACACATGTGTGTTGTACTCTTTTTCCTGATAGCGCAGTTTTATCCTAGGAGGTTTTACTGGCTGGAGGTTTTGATAAGGCAACGTATACGCGTCCACAACCTATACAGGGCATATGATTATACTTTTTCCCTGCACAACTTTTTGCCCAAGGAGTTTTGCTAGGTGGAGGTTTTAGTGAGGCAAGTCATCCTAGTATGGAACACCCTAAGGGGGAGTGTTAGGAGTTGGGTCCAAGCCCAAGCTAGGAACCCAACAGGGTTGGGGTGTCCTATACAGACTCCTAGCTAACCCATAGGCCTAATAGGGTTATGGGAAGAGTTAGAGTAGAATAGGGAATCCTTCTGGGTTGTCTATATATATCACTGTACTATGTACAGAGAATACGGTTATGATAATCAATAAATCTCTGTCTCTCTTTCTCTCTTGTTCATGCTTTAGTATTATTCTGCTCTAGATTCATCATATCCCAGCAATCATAACCATTACATAATTTAATGCTATTGATCTATATCATTTTAAAAGTGAGCGTCTTCTAAGCGAGGTTGGTACATATATTAAAGAATTTGTAATTATAATTTGGAACTTAGCCAGATAAGGATAAACACCAAATTCGACTGTACCTTGCGAACTAACCCTCTTCCCCAAGCTTTATGAATTTGGTTCAAGTGTTGTGATGCTGAGGTAAACTCATAAGTTTATAGGGTACATTTGAAATGACAATGATGGGGTTAATTGCAATATATATATTGGGGGAGCTAATTTAGTGTTACCACAAGATTTATCCTTCATTTATTTATCATTGCCCGAATAAAAAACTAAAGATCTAGTTGAAGATTTTAAGGTTTCCCGAATTACCCAGTGATGTACTCATTTGGGCTTGAGCATTGCGCTTTACTTAGAGAAACATCTTCATTGAAGTCGTAGTGATAGGGTTTGAGACTTTACCGGCTATTATTTAAATCAAGTGTCATATATCTCGTATTTTTTTTAATATATGATGTATTGGATATATATAAATGTTCATTGAAACCTTCTCTGATCATCTCTTAGACTCTCCTTGTAGATTTCTCATGGCTCTGTCCCATTTTTGCTTCTTGCTCAAGTTAATCTTTGTGATCTCAAACACTAATATTTCGGTATTGGGTCGTTACACATCAATCTTCAGCTTTGGAGACTCTTTTGCGGACACTGGAAACTTACTTTGTGACAATGCCAAAATGTCTCGATACTGCCATATGCCTTATGGGCAGACTTATTTCCAACATGGCACAGGTCGTGTCTCTGATGGTCGTTTGATTATTGACTATATCGGTACATAAAGCGTTTGTAGTACTTGTTCTTAAATTTTTCTTTCAGCGTGAGATAGGCATGAAATGTGGCATTACTTGTTTCTTACAGCGCAATCACTTGGGCTTCAATTGATACCTCCGTATTTTGGACATGGGGGTGTTGATTTCCTGGAGGGTGTGAATTTCGCTGTAGTGGGTGCCACTGTACTTAATACAACATTTTTTGATGAGAGGGGAATTACATATTTGTTGGGATATGATCAATCTAGAACAGAGTAATAGTAAAGCATGAACAAGATAGAAAGAGATTTAATGATTATCATAACCGTGTTCTCTGTACATAGTACAGTGATATATATAGACAACCCAGAAGGATTCCCTATTGTAATGGACTTATTTCTAAACCCCGTACTCAGTACGGTATCTGAACTGATATTGCTCGGATCAACAACAATCCAAGACCTAAGAACAGAAAGTCCTGATAAAACGACCTCACCTACAGTTCAGAGACTTTGAAGTATTTTCTAAAACTCACACTGCAGAAGATACTCCTCTATTCATCAAATAGCTCGCATACATGCGAACTCCACAAGAGATCGTAACTTCTCCAAACGGTCTGAAGTGCAATTAAGAATCCCGTTACAAATCAGCAAATATCAAATATCAAGACGTTACAAGAAATCTCATCAAAGCTCATCAAGTTCAGACGATCATAACGTTTATCAAATATCAGGACGTTACATGAAATCTCATCAAAGCTCATCAAGTTCAGACGACCATAATGTTCATCATTAAATATACCCAGCGGCCATATTATAAGAGCTATAAGTAGCTACCTGAAAAGAAGACAAGAAGGAGGTTCGATGGCTAGTTCTTACGAATAACATACTTAGAGAAGATTACACTTGCATTTTCTGTAATCACTCCACTTTCTCTCTGTAACAACTAGTCAATCGTAATACAACACTCCTCTTTTCAAAATCCACACTAGAGGTCTTGGTTTTTAACCTATTGAAAGGTTTTCCACACTAGATACTATGTCATTTACTCTCGTACTTGCATAATATATGTTCTTAACACTGGTGTAAGACGTGTTTTTGACCTACTAGAAAATAGGTCATTACATTTGGCGTCGTCTGTGGGAGCCCACGATCATACTCCGCGTCCTCTTTTCCTGAAGCCGACTTCCAAAAATTTTGACGAATGACGAACCCAAAAAATGACGTTCCTGACGCTGCTGGGGGGGTGACGGATTTACGAACTGCCATGCAGCAAGAACAAGAAAAGCGACTACACCTGGAGAAGCAGGTCACAAGCATGCAGAACGTAATTAAAGCTCTTCTAGATCAACAACCAGCTGGCCAAAGACCACAACCTGCTGGGTCGCAAGTCTCAGTCCTGCATAGATTGGGAAATAAGGGCAAGGGGGCGTTGACTCCTTCAGCTCGGCATACAGGTGACCCCCGCTCACAATTACCAGCCCGATCAGTCAGTGGCCTACGACTGGAAGAGCAACATGAAGACACCCTTCACCTACCACGCATTTCGGTGATGGACCATTTAGGCAAAACAATGGGAGAGCCCGACCCACAAGGAGTGCGAGCTGCACGACGAGCAGTCACATCTCACCTATATCTCACCCCAGAACGGGTGGATAAACGCATTAAAGAACTTCTTGACGCCCAGATTCTAGATGGGAAGAAAAACCAGACTAAAATCCAGAAGGGCCCAATTGCACAGACTTTACTTGACTAAGAAGTGCCCGCCGACATTCATACACCAAAAATTTAGAAGTACAAGGGAGGAGATCCTGTAGAGCATGTACAGGAGTTCCATGATTCGTTGGGATTGCATTCTATGTCAAACCACATCCTCTGCCGCCTCTTTCCGACCAGTCTGAAAGGCGAGCCTCTACGATGGTTTTACTCCCTTGACGAAGGTTCCATCCTGACGTTTGATCAACTCTGCGAACTGTTCGTCATGAACTATTCGCACAATAAGGAGAAGTTTGCCCCGACGAGCACACTCACGAGAGCAGTAAAAGTCAAGGGGGAGATAAGAAGCGCTTCAAAACCAGTGACGACCGAACTCGCCAAGGAATGAAGAGGCCGCCAACACCCATGCCAAAGCTGAACACAGCTATGGCCAATCTGTACATTCTAATTCAAAAAGATGATCTTTTCCGAACTCTCAAGGATCTCACACCAATTGAAGGCAAACCATATTGCGTCCATCTTCAAATTCAACATCATGACACGGAAAAATGTCTCTCACTGAAGTACCTACTTCTCGATATATTTTCAAAAGGTCGTCTCGAATACATCATCGATATCGAGAGTTATCATAATAGAAGTTATAAAAATGAGGGCGCAATTGTACATATCATTGAAGTAAATGAAGAAAAACATTTGTATTTCATTGAGACCCATATCATCAACACGTCCAATAGAGTCAAATGCCGACGTGTAGCAGAATGTCACGACCAATCAATGGGAGAGAAAGAAGCTCGTTTACTTTCGGAATCCAGCAACAGACGAACTGGAGTATCTTTTGGAGATTGTGACGTTTGGCACGTCACTTTTCCATATCATGATGCTCTCGTCGTCATGCTCAAGATGAAGAACATAGTCCTTCATACTATGATGATCGATACAGGGAGCAGTATCGAACTATTATTCCAGAGTACAATCGACCAGATGGGCTTGGTGCACAAGGTCGAGCCGAGTGAAATCAATGTCTCCGGATTCAACGGTTCTAAGGAAGAACGGGTAGGCAAAATCACACTGCCTATCACAGCCGAGCCAGTTATACTTGATATAGTCTTCTACATTATCAATGCCAAGTCAAGTTACTTAGGCATCATGGGGCGACCTTGGTTGCACAACATGAAAGTTATTCCCTCTACCTATCATCAGACTCTGAGATTCGACTGGAAGGGAGGGATTTATGCAATCAAGGGTAACCAGAAGTTGGCTCATGCCTGCAATAATACTGTTTATACAGAAGCCGACCCAGCCGCGACAACAGCAACTGTGATACCAGCCATCGCAGTACCAGTCACAACCCCGGCTGCATAGCAATCACAGCAGGCCGGATCATCAGAACCTCAGCTGCTAAGCATTGAGCCGACAGAATATGTCGAAATCAATGGCAGCAAAAGAGGCACTAATATTTGAACTTTACTGAGTTCGGATGAACGTTCGAAACTGATTCAGTTCCTCACACAAAATAGTGATGTCTTCGCATGGACTTTCCATGAGATGCCAGGAATCAATCCAACCATAGCATGTCACAAGCTAGAGTTGAAAGAAAAAGCAGAACCTGTAAAACAAAAGCAGCGAACTCTAGCGCCAAGATTATCCGAAGAAGTCAACAAGGAGATCGACATGTTGATTGAAGTCGGTTTCATCAGGAAAGCTGTCTATCCCTATTGGATATATAACATTGTCGCAGTACCTATGAAGAATGGTAAAATCCAAGTTTGTGTAGATTTCACACACCTCAACCGCCATACACCAAATGACAGTTTCCCATTGTCAATAATCAACAATCTGCTCGATTCCACAGCAGGGCACAAACTCCTGTCTAAGATGGACGCTGCGTCAGGTTATAATCAGATACCGCTTTTCCCAAACGATCAAGATAGGACTGCTTTTATCACCGAGCACGGCCTATACTGTTATAAGGTCATGCCTTTCGGTTTGAAGAACGCAGGAGCAACTTATCAGAGATTAATGACATACATGTCCAAAGACCATCTCGAAAAGACAATGGAAGTTTACATCGATGATATGCTTTGGAAAAGTCTCAAAAGAGAGGACCATCACGCAGATTTGAAAACAACCTTTAAGATTTTACGAACTTATAAGATGCGTCTGAACCCTGATAAATGTCAGTTCGGGGTGCAGTTCGAAATGTATTTCGGCTATCTAATCAGCAAGCGCGGGATTAAAGCAGACCCATCCAGAATACGCGCACTCCTGGCTATGCCTTCACCGAAGACAAAGAAAGATGTTCAGAAGCTTGCCAGGAATATTGCAGCGCTCAATCGGTTCGTATCAAAATCGTCAGATAGATGCCGACCATTGTTCGAACTATTACGACAAGGAACAAAACGAGGAAAGCTAAATAAGGATTTGGAAATCGAATGGACAAACAGATGTGAGAAAGCTTTTCTCGATCTAAAACAATATTTGGGTACCCCTCCAGTAATGAGTACGCCGACAGAAGGGGAAGTGCTAACGATATATTTAGCTATCACGGGCACCTCTCTCAGCTCCGTCCTCCTCCGCACAGATGAAAAAATTGAGAAACCTGCGTACTTCATCAGTAAAACTTTGACTTCAGCAGAGACAAGGTACATCAAGATCGAGAAGCTTCTTCTAGCTCTCGTTTATACATCTCAGAAGCTCAAACAATACTTTCAGGCTCACACAATTCGCGTTCAGACGAATTATCCAATCAGGCAGATCTTGATCAAACGAGAAAAGACATGACGTACAACAGTGGTCAGTCGCACTGGGTGAACACGATATTCATTTTGAGCCTCGACATTCATTAAAGGGTCAGGCTGTAGCGGATTTCCTAGCAGATTTCCTAGTAGACGACCTTGATTGGGAATCAGATATTCTCAACCAACCAGAGGAACCTCCTCCCGAATAACCTGAATATAAATCGAAATGGATTTCTAAGAAGGGTTGGCGACTTTTAACCGACGGTTCCATCGGGCCGTCAGGATCAGGAATTGGAATGGTTCACATTACATCCTCACATGATCGTTTAGAAAAATCAATACGACTTGATTTTGAAGTAGCCAATAATGAGGCCGAGTATGAAGCATTGATCCACAGTCTAGACATGGCACTTACATTGGGTGTAGCAGAACGCTCTGTTTACACAGATTCTTTACTAATAGTCAATCACTATACAGGCGTATACCACACCAATGGGAAAATGGTTGACTATGCCGTAGCAGCTTCCGAATGAATGGGCAAGTTCAGGACTATTTCTATCGAACATTTCCCAAGAGGGGAAAATAGGCATTCAGATGCACTCGCCTACCTTGCTGGAATCCTCGGTTCAGAAAATTTTATATAAAGATTGACGTTATTTCTAATCCTAGTATTAATGTCGTCACGACCAATACCATCAATACTAGGGGCAACGAAGAGATCGAAGATGATAGGCGACAACCTTTCATCACCTACATAGGACCTGACAACAAGTTCGATGGATCACTCCCAGAAGATACTGCCGAGCGAAAGAAAATAATTGACAATGCTCCAAGATATTCTATCCAAGACAACCTCTTGTACAAAATGTCAGTCACGGGTCCATGTCTCTTGTGTTTATCAAAGAAAGAAGCGCATCAATTCTTACACGACCTACATGAAGGCACATGTGGATCCCACGCATCAGGTCGTTCTCTTACAAACAGAGCTATTACTCAAGGAATGTTTTAGCCTAACATGAGGAAACAAGCCATCGAATATGCTCGGAAATATGATGCTTGTCAGTGACATGGACTAAAGATACGAGCTCCAGCACTCGAACTCCATCTTAGTCAGGTTACTTGGCCATTCAGACGTTGGGCTCTCGACCTAGTAGGAGAATATCTTACAGCACCAGGCAGAAGGAAACATCTTTTGTTTGCTATAGACTACTTCACCAAATGGGTAGAAGTAGTGCCACTATGCCGAACGCGCGAAGAAGAAGTTATTCGCTTCATCTGGGAGAACATCATCATTCGATTCGACAGACCACACCTCATCAGGATTGATAACGGACCCCAGTTTGTTGGATCTAAAATTGTGGCATTCCTCAATGAGCACAAAATCATCCATTCTCCATCCAACCCATATTATCCACAAGGGAACGGCCAAGCAGAGATTGCAAATCTAACAATAGTGGATGGAATCAAAAAATGACTTGACGACAAAAACGACAATTGGGTAAACAAGCTACCACATGTACTTTGGGCCTACCAAACTACTCCAAGAATGGCAACAGGCTGTACTCCATTTCTATTGGCCTACGGGACTGAAGCCATCATTCCCACTAAATATCACCATCCAATCCATGATCATATAATGACAGATGAAGAGAATGAGTTCCAATTAGCATGCAATTTGAACTGGATCGAGGAGACAGGCGACCAAGCTATTGCCAATTTGGGTCGGTATCAGTTGGCTTTAGCCAAAACATACAACAAAAGAGTTCGACATTGAGAGTTTGTAATCGATGACCTCGTTCTCAGAGAAATACCACAACATCACAAGGCACTCAATGTCAGAAAATTAGGTGATAATTGGGAAGGAACTTTCATCGTCACTGGAACAAATGGCTTAGGATCTTACGAAATCAGTGATCACCACAGAATCCCAATACCTAATCCATGGAATACCCGAAGACTGAAGTTATATCGGAGATAAAGTTGATCTACGAGACTGTTGATTTAGATTTATTCAATAAAGAATCTCTTCTGCATACATATTGCAAGTCTGTTCAAGGTTGCTCAACCCGACCTCAATTATCAAATACAATTTCGTCTCATTAAGGTCGTTTATTGATAAGCTCAAGTCGACCTGTAATTGGGACCGCCGCATAGCTCATGAAACGCATATACTCTCCCAAGAGACCTGTGTCCAGCTATCTCAAATACAATTTAGTCTCATTAAGGTCGCTTATTGATACGCTCAATTCAACCTGTGATTGGGACCGCCACATAGCTCATGAAACACATTTGCTCTTCCAAGAGACCTGTGTCAAGCTATCTCCAGTACAATTTCATCTCATTAAGGTCGCTTATTGATACGCTCAATTCGACCTGTAATTGGGACCGCCACATATCACATGAATCACATTTGCTCTCCCAAGAGACCTGTGTCTAGCTATCTCAAATACAATTTTGTCTCATTAAGGTCGCTTATTAATATGTTCAATTCGAACTATAATTGGGACCGCCACATAGCTCATAAAACACATTTGCTCTCCCAAGAGACCTGTGTCCAGCTATCTCAAATACAATTTCGTCTCATTAAGGTCGGCTATTGATACGCTCAATTCGACCTGTAATTGGGACCGCCACATAGCTCATGAAACACATTTGCTCTCCCAAGAGACCTGTGTCCAGCTATCTCAAATACAATTTCGTCTCATTAAGGTCGCTTATTGATACGCTCAATTCGACCTGTAATTGGGACCGCCACATAGCTCATGAAACACATTTGCTCTCTCAAGAGACCTCTGTCCAGCTATCTCAAATACAATTTTGTCTCATTATGGTCGCCTATTGATACGCTCAATTCGACCTGTAATTGGGACCGCCACATAGCTCATGAAACACATTTGGTCTCCCAAGAGACCTGTGTCCAGCTATCTCAAATACAATTTCGTCTCATTAAGGTCGCTTATTGATACGCTCAATCCGACCTGTAATTGGGACCGCCACGTAGCTCATCAAAATACACCTACTCTCCCAAGTGACCTATGTACAGCTATCTCAAAAACAATTTCGTCTCCTTGAGACCAACATATAGCTCGTAGAGTATACATGCTCTCCCAAGAGACTTGTGATACAGCTATTACATTTTATCAATGCGGTCGTCAATTTATACTTAAATTCGACCTATCACTAACGCATTTGCAAATACAACTTATCCATATAACTCTGAATGATACTTATTGGATAACCTAATTCTTATAAACTGTCTCAACAGATCATTTTATACAGGTCAAGCATATATTACAACGGCCCTTCTATTTGTCACGCTTTGGGCGCACCAAAGTAAAGCTTTCCCCAGGAAGCAAGGTTGGGAAGAGCATATTAACGACATTTTCAGCTGACGGGAGATCCATTATTCCCGCCACTCGCACCATCACAGAATCCAGAAAGGTTAAACGTATAGCTTGCAGATTATACTCCACGCCTTACTGCTTTACAGTTTCATGATCATCTTGCACTTTCTTCACGTCAGAGAGTAAAACTTCAAACGCTCGTAATGAGGTTTCATCCGCAGGAAGCAAAAGAATTTGGGATAGTCTAGATTTTACCTTCATTAGCTCCTCATCAAGATGTTTACATCGTGCTATAAGGAATTCTTTCTCCTTCAACAGAGAACTCTTATACTCATCAGTAACGACTACAGTACGGTAAAGTTCATCCTTCATAAATCGCAGCTTCTCAGATAATTTTTGACACTCCACACTATCATCCGGCTCTTCCGAACTCTCATCCACTACCAACTCTTGCAATTCATGGTATTTCTAATCTAATTCGGTATATCGAAAGTCATCTTCCAGGCGTAACAACTCCAAGGATTGTTTCTCATGTTCTACCTCGGATATCCGGATATGACACTTGTTGAGGGCCTCATAGAAATTGAGTTCCTTCTTTTTATGCCTGTCGTCTTGGGCATGAGCTCTATCACTTTTCCTCTGACAAGAAGCTTGGGCAGCATGCAAGTCACGCGTCAGCATATCTATATGACCTCTCAGATAATGAAATTCACCATCTTGTTTCATTACAAGTTCTGCATTCTCTGACATCAAACTATGAAGACTTATAAGATCAATTTTTTGTTGTGAAATGATACTATTCAAATCCAGCACTTTCTGATTGCCAGTCATAACGTCGAGCCTCTTCTTCTTTAATGCAGCCTTAGATGCTTCAGCACTTTCTTTAGTAGCAACTATATCAGCATCTCTCTGAGACAGATTTATTACCACAGCATTTAGCCGATCCTGCAAATTAAGTAAATTCGATTCAAGTTTGGAATTCAAGATCGCAGTCTCCTCTACAGCCAACAAACACTTTTGCAATTCTTCATTCAATTTATTAAATGAGGTGGACAAAGCAGACAGTTTGTTCTACTTATCAGCTAACTCCTACAAATACAGATTATAAACGAGCATGCATACATCAATACAAGAGAGCTACATCATTCTACAATATATAATACAAAAGCTCGAATTCGTTGTTTCAATCACAATTGAACCCTACTAGCATCTGTTTGTAGTGATTGCACTTTCCTATCATCCTTTCTCAAATTGAAGAAAAGGATCCTTGTCGATCTCCGGCCCTACAAAAGCCAAGATCATCAGGCAAAGGACCTATATCACAGACACATCAGCCCAAGCTGAACATCTGTGGGCTTCTACACTATGGCGATTACGAGCTTCTTGTGCCAAGAATTTTACTCGTGGTGGGTCGGTCACTATACCCCTCTCAGTTAAAAACTCTAAATAGGCCGCTTTCAAGCCACGTTCACTATCTACTTCGGCCTCCAAATACAGTGTCAAGACGGATAGTAATTCTTGACACCTAAACTTACAACTCTCATGGACAAATGGAGTATCTCTCACAGTTTTACGATATTCAAGATACCTAGTATACTCTTTTCGCAAAACCTCATCTCTCTCCGTTTTTATTTTCCCATACCTACATTGGAGCTCGACTAGCTCACCAAAGGTTTTATCATAATTTGATTTATGAAGACGTCTCTCATATTCAAGTTTATTCTGTACTTGTTGGGTACGAGTGATGCTATCCCTCGCTCGACTCAGGGACTTCTCCAACTCGCTCACTCGTTCTCTCAACCGAACTATCTTCTACAAGCACAACATGCAAGTCAAGATCACACAACACCAGTGAACTATTCAAACTCTCAAACCAACAGAACAATAGTATTATCAATACAAAGACAAGGTTTCCAACCAAGCGAACTACAACAGAGTACAAAATCAAAGATTAAACTTCAAGCTACCTCCAAGTTCGATGCATTAGTCGAAGGAGGGACATGAGTTTTCTCAGGAATAATGGTTGGATCAGAAACTGGGAATGCGTCATCTCTGAAGGGATTGACCTTTTCATATCCACCAGCAATAGATAGCTCTACTTCCTCGGCAGACAAACCCCAGTGGTAGCATCCATTAATTAGATGGTTCCCACCTTCCACCACTTCAGCAAAAGCCTGCTGACCCACTTCTATCAGTTTGGTTCTCTGTTTAGCAAGGGCAGCCTCGAATTGTTCTTTCTCTAGAAGCTTCTCCCCCTTGAGCTGAATTTTCTCCTTCTCGAGCTGTACGTTTTGGTCTTTTAACAGCTGAATCAAGGCTACAGTTTCTGCCTCAGCTGCAGCATGCTCAGAATGAGCCGACATCAACACTTCAAACACTCCCTGACAAGAAGCAGCCAACTGCACCACAAAAAAGATAGTGTAAAATTTCAGATCGCATTATTGTCAAAGAAAAAGGGTACAAAAAGTCATCCATACACACATGCGAGATGCTCGACTGAATCTTCACACTCAGAAGGCTAGAATCACGCCTCATCAGGTCGGCAGATTCTTTCGCAACGGCCTTCACATCCACCTTATGAAAAGAGCTCGGCTCCACAACCACAGATTGTTTTAGCTTCTTTGAAAGTGGAGCATCACGCCCAGAAAGGTCGACCACATCTTTTGTAATAGGGGCCGGTGGCTCAGGAGTAACCTCAGCCAAGGTTTTAGAGCCATTCCTTCCCCGCTTCAGAGCATTGTCAGAAACCCCCACCAGAGTAGGGACAGCAGTTGCAGCTTTAAAAAGAGAGCTCGGAGTGGCCATAGCTCTATTTTGGTGACCCCGTTGTATTTTAACCACTGTGGAATTCAGCCTCTTCTCCTGACGGATGCTTAGCTCACCAAGTACTTGATTTAGCTCGGTTCCCTCTCGACCTACAGTGTCAAATAGACTTGACGTATCAGCAACACACTTCGGTTCGGGCTCTGCAATGATCAACAAGGAGTGATGTTAGAAGTTTATCATAAATTATAATAAAGCCGAAGCAGTAAGAAAATACTTACTCTCACAAAAAATCCTGTGAATCAGCTCGAGCGCTGGTTCCCCGGCCACTTGCATACAATCACCCCTCACCATCACAAGATGGTCGCGCCAGGGTCTCCCCGATGATTCCAAATCAAAGAATTTTGATCTTGTTGAATCACTATACAGATATCCACTGCAGGAAGGTTTAAATACTTGAATTTATAAAATTTCAAGACATCTTCAGCAACGAACTATTTGTGAATATCACCAGTTCACCATTTGTGGATGAGAGCTTCGCAGACCCTCATCATCTCGTACACATTACTATTTAATTGAGCAGGGCAACAATGCAATAAATTCATCACCCCCTTCTTGAAAAAAGTGAGGGGAACTCTCAAGCCGTATTCGAACTGGCCGAGGTAACAGAGGAACCCCTCTTCCACGACCTCCTCACCAGTCCCGTTATAGTACGAGGCTTCTACGTCCCGTTCTATACCCTTCCCCTTTTTCCACTTCTTCAAGGAGGGCACCTCATAATGCTCTATATCGCCATTATCCCTCACAATGGTTCTAAACCATTTACTTCCATGACTGAGGTAACGCCCCCAACTCCCATCTAAGCATCGTCTATACTTAGAGAACCACTTGACTTCATTACCAGGCTCGGGACAACAAACAAATTCCCCAGTCTCCATCTCAGTTGCAGACACATCTATAGCAAGGACATCTCTAACCTCTGCATCGTCCACGGTCCTATCAGAGGAAGATGTCTCCGACGACCAAGACTCGACTCCATAGTCTCGGCAGAAATCACTATTTTACTACTGGGCTTAATATTTTTAGAACGCATCTAAAAATAAATACAACAGCAGGAGCCCGTTTCAGAATGTTTCAAACCTCAGGGCTCCTCCCCCAGACGAGACAACACAGTTCAAAACTACTACTATCACAGTTAAACTATATCAAGCCACTTAAAGAATCAAAGAAGACAGCACTAACCTGTACTCGAAGAGCAACAGTCTGCAACGCCAGCAGATACTCTCACTCCAGATGATAGAACTTTGTTTATCCGGGGCAACTCAGATGGCAATGGCAGACCACGTTCAAAGTTACAAGACTTTCTCTCTCTAGAAATATCCCTCTCTTTCTCTGAAAACAAATGGGTATTGTGGGAGGAAAAGAGACGACTTTTATTACCACCCCTCGATTCAAGATGACACACGTCAGCACCCTCCCTCACAGCAGGCACGTCTTTACGTTTACCCTCATCATTATGTTTGGGGTTATGTGCTCTGTTATTACATCTGAACCTTGGCACTATAACCGCCTCGTCTACCTACCTGTCTACCATTATTTTAAGCAAGGTTCACTGCTCAAGAAAATCAGCAGTACTACGGTTATTTACGTACAACAACAAAGTATGCAGCCACACGACCTTGCCTCATTATATATAGCTTGTGTTATAACCCTAATACAGTTATCACAGCTGTCACTCATCCTATTCTGGATCTACACAAGCAAAAAATTAGCAGAAAATCATGCAACAATATTGCATCAGATCAATTCAGGACAAGAGAATATCAAAGGAATCATTTTATTATGGTCGAGAATCCGACCCTACACAATTTACAAAGAATGATCTTCAACAATACTCTCGTCCTCAACAATCCGTTTTTCAGACATCATCTACCGAACTATCACTTCGTTTGGTTCAGCAACAAGACAGTTCTACTTCCTCTATCATACTTCACCCATTGCATCCTGATCTCATCAGGATCCTAACCGCTTCTGACAACTATGGAGATACCATTCCAACAGAACGGGTATATAGCACGAAGAGATTATTATGCGTAATAACTTTTCAAACAGATATGGCAACAATAAAGACTACACAAGGAGCACGTATACAGCTCGACACCAACAATGATTCAGCAATTCAGATGTCTATATCCTCAAGGATATTCTCTGACTCCGAAGAATACAAACTATGTACTAACGACCTACTCTACAAGGCACTAGTTCGACGAGTATAAAATAAATATTACCGACGACAAGTTTATTTCATACAAACATTTTGGATACAGTAAAAAACACACTTCAGCAGACAAGATAAAAGAAAAGTCAGCAAATAAGAAGTTTTCATTCAGTTCGGAATTCCGATTACAACAGAACATTTTTACAGATTGTTCGTTCTATTACAAGACGATCTACTGTGTTCTTCAGAAGATGACAGTGCAACACTTAAACCGAAGTTTTCGTGCTGCCCCGTATCATCCAGTACAACAGTGGAGTACAGGAGCAGATAAGGCAGTGAATCCGATTCAACTGCCTTCGTATCCCCACCGCCTCTGCAGGTGTCAAAGACGACGCACCTCTACCGTTTATACTGCCCAATCTTCAGCGGGGTATCGGCAGTACTTTCCAGGAGTCACCCCAGCCTTCTCATCTTCCGCTTCAACGACATCTTCGGCCAATATCAAAAGACAGGACAGACGGTCACTTGCCAGCACAACGACATGGTAGAAGCACCACATGTTATCATAAGCTTCCTCTGCCTCCACCATTTCATCCCACGTCATACCATGGAAGTTGGGAGGAACTGGAATAGGAGTAGGCAGAGAGAGCGACTGCTTACCAAAATATCTTTCTTGCAAAATATTCATCTTATTTTGTACCCTAATCTCTTTGGCTTGACGACGAGTTCTCACCATCAGTCCTTTTCCAAACAGTACAGGCGACTGACAGGAGAAGAAGGATGAACAGTGACACGCAACGTTAGCTTATTTATATCAGAAGAATTTAATGCACATTGCAACTTCCCATGAAATTCAAACTGTAGCGTGCGTCTCAAGCTGACTTTTCAAAGCCCAACAGTCAAAGTCATTTTTTCTCCAGATTCATGGAACCATTCAATGAAGCATTTATGACGACGGAAAAAATTCTCACCCCACAACACTCACAACACATGTACTTTCTGCTATTGGCTGAGAGGGGAATATGTAATGGACTTATTTCTAAACCCCGAACTCAGTACGGTATCCGAACTGATATAGCTTGGATCAGCAACAATCCAAGACCTAGGAACAGAAAGTCCTGATGAAACGACCTCGCCTACAGTTCGGAGACTTTGAAGCATTTTTTAAAACTCACACTGCAGAAGATACTCCTCTATTCATCAAATAGCTCGCATACATGAAAACTCCACAAGAGATCGTATCTTCTCCAAACGGTCTGAAGTGCAATTAAGAAGGCCGTTACAAATCAGCAAATATCAAATATCAAGACGTTACAGGAAATCTCATCAAAGCTCATCAAGTTCAGACGATCATAACGTTTATCAAATATCAGGACGTTACAGGAAATCTCATCAAAGCTCATCAAGATCAGGCGACCATAACGTTCATCATTAAATATACCCAGCGGTCGTATTATAAGAGCTATAAGTAGCTACCTAGAAAGAAGACAAGAAGGAGGATCGATGGCTAGTTCTTACGCATAACATACTTAGAGAAGATTACATTTGCATTTTCTGTAATCAATCCACTTTCTCTCTATAACAACTAGTCAATCGTAATACAATACTCTCTCTTTTCAAAATCCTCACCAGAGGTCGTGGTTTTTAACCTATTGAAAGGTTTTCCATGCTAGATACTGTGTCATTTACTCTCGTACTTTTTTTTTTTGAATGAATATGGATTTTATGTAAATAACAAAAAGAGCTACAAGTAGAGGACATAAAGCCTTGCCACTAGTCTATAGCCGGACAGTGGCCATGCCTAGTTTATCCATGAAATAAGATGCTCGAATTTGACTTGGGAGAGAGGCCGCCATCCAAAAGAGGGCTGATCGTTGGGAGCTGCCAAGTTTGGAGAGGCCATCAGCTATTCCATTTCCTTCCCTGTAGGTGTGTGTCATGCTAATGTTTAGCTCTTGTTCTAGTTGGGTGATCATATTCTAAATTGCTCTATACTTGGCAGGGCAGCGGTGCGTGCGCTTATACCAATTTACTATGAGTTCGGCATCCACCTCGACGATAAGCCGAGACCAATCTTGTTGTTTGTTGTATAGGAGGCCATGGAGTACAACATACATTTCTGCGGCCGTATTTGTCCCTTGGCCAAGAGCTAGGCTAAACCCGAGCATAAGATCACCCCGGTGATTACGGATTATCCCTCCTGCACCACTCATACCAGAAAGAAGAGCGGAACCATCACTGTTTAGTTTGAAGTATCTAGGAGGTAGGAAAGTCCATCTGATCATAACAGGCCGTTTGGAGCGCACGGAGAGCCGAACCAATTGTAACACTTGGAGTGATATGAGATCGCTGAAGTTACTATGTTGTGTTATTTTTACCATGAACATGCTCTCTAATAGGTCGTTGCTGATAGTTCGGATAATGGTTGAAGGAGATATTGACTTATCCTCGAATCGATAAGCGCATCTTGCTTTCCAGACCTCCCAGATAATGAAAGCCGGAAGAACTCCTTGAGCAATGCCCATTTGAGTTCGTATGTCCGCTGTTTGGTACCATAGCCCTTGCTGTGTCCACCAACTATCATTCTCTCCTTGTCTAACTCCACAAAAATTTCCAAAGTAAGCCCAAACCGTCGCTGCCATTTCTCCTTGAACGAGTAGATGATTCAGCGTTTCTGTTGCGCCTATATTGCAACAACAACACCTGGAAACGAGAGGAATTCTTTGTTGTATGAGTTCATCCACAGTGATGATTTTCTTCCATGCTTTCCAGCTGAAGATCTGAATTTTTATGGGTATAATGTGATGCCAAATCCACATCATACGATCATGTAATACTTCTTCTCTGCGCCAGAAATTCCAGGCAGATTTGATGTTGAAGTCGCTCTTTTCGGAAGGTTCCCAAAGTGGTGTATCGTCGCCTTCGCTTAGGAAGAACTTGTGCGAAGTGTTTGTATCCAATGTGTCGGTATATCGTGCTCTAGTTGCTGCCAGTTCCAGTTGCAACCAGTTCCAGTTGCTGTTGTTAACAAGAACGTTCTTCACCTTGATTTGTTGCGTGCATTCGAGGTTAAGTAACTCTGAAAATCGACCTTCCCCTGTCCAATTATCAAACCAAAAACTCATTTCACCTTTGCCGAGAGACCAAGTTGTGTTTGCTTCTACCGTAGCGAGTAGGCCTTTCATCTGTTTCCAGAGAATAGAGTCCCCATTTCGCAATCGAGGTTCCCCATTAGTGGTGTATTTGCTCCTGAAGAACAAGGCCCATGTGAAGATGCTATGAAGAAAATTCCAGCATTTCTTAAGTAAAAAACTATACTTGATGTCCTCAAGCCGACGAATCCCAAGTCCGCTTTCATCTTTGAGGAGACAAAGGTCATCCCATGTAACCCAATGTTTTTTGTTTTGGCGGTCGAAACTGCCCCAAAAAAAGTTGGAGAACATCGACTCTATCTTTTGATGACCCCGAGGGGAACTGTAATACACGATAAAAGATGGATGGGCATCGATTTTTGGACATGATTCAGTAATACGAGCTTCCCGCCTTGTGATAGTAGCTTTCCTTGCCAACCTTTTATACGTCGTTGTATTTTTGTTAGCAATTTGTCGAAGTGAGATAACCTTACTCGTCCATAGCTAATGGGAGCTCCCAAATATGACATAGGAAAAGATCTGTGTTGAATTGCGCATGCAGCTTGTATGACTTGAGTCCTTGTTGCCGGCACTTTATGATATACATATACGCCACTTTTAGATTTGTTAACTAGTTGGCCAGAGAAGGCTTCATATCGGGCTAGGAAATTCATCAAATCGGAAATAGATCGTTGATTTCCATTTAAGAAAACGTGGAAGTCGTCTGCATATAAGAGATGGGTTAGGGGTGGGCAACCTCTAGATGTTTAAAACAACCCAATTTTTCCTTGGCCAAAATAATCGGATAACCCTCGAGAGAGTACTTCTTCTGCAATGATGATTAGAAGCAGAGAGAGGGGGTCACCTTGTCGAAGTCCTCTTGACGATTTGAAGTAGCCCTTGAATACTCCCTAAAGTACTACCGAGAACCATGGCTTTTCAACACATTGAGCTATCAGTTCAACACTTCTGCTGGAGAATCCGAATTTGTGAAGCACTAGTCTCAAGAACTTCAAATCCAGCCTGTCATAAGCCTTGGTCATGTCTATCTTGATCATGACGCTAGTCCCACGTACCTTTCTATGCAAATCCCCCACCATTTATTGAGCTAGCGTGATGGATTCACTAATATCCCTACCTCGAATGTAAGCTCCCTGATTGCCAGAGATTAATTTGTGAAGCAACTTGCTGAGTCTGTTAGCAATAATTGAAGAGAAAATTTTGTAGACGACGGAGCACAAGCTTATTGGTCTGTAGTCCCCCAAGTTGTCTTGGGTATCAGTGTAAGGAAGGAGGAGGTATAAAACCTGGATAGTGGAGCACCATTGAAGAATTCCCTGGCAGCGCCATGGAGACCTTCCTTGATAATGGCCCAACATGAAGTGAAGAACACCGATGTGAAACCGTCGCAGCCTGGGGCGCTTTTGCCAGAAATGTTGAACACACTTTCCCGTTGTTCTTCAAAGGTTGGGATGCATGTGAGGCTTGTATCTTTGTCGGTGTTAATAACGGAAGCAATGCTCTCCAGTAATTCAGCGTCCTCAGTTGTGGTTGTGGATTGTAGTACATCTTGAAAATAGTTTACTGCGGCATCATGACTGTTCGCCACATCGGATGTCACTGCTCCATCGGGAAGAGTAAAGTCGGATACAAAAGTTCCCTTTCGATTGACTTGAGTGACCATATGAAAGAATTTAATGTTGGCATCACCTGCTGCAACCCATTTAACCCTGGACTGTTCTCTCCATAACACTTCTTCATTGTATAGCATGGCTGCATGTTCTCTCTGTACATTAGCGAGCTCGGCGCCTACCTGATCATCCACCCATCTTGTAGTATGTGGTCCAACTGTATTAGTTTATCCTGAAGGACGTGAATGTTTTGAGTGAGATTTCCAAAAACATTGGTATTCCATGCTTTGAGAGCCTGTCGAACTCGCTTGAGCTTGTAGGCGAAAGATGATAAACAATTTCCAAAAACACCACTAGGCCAATTTTTTGCCACCAAAGTTGTAAAGTTATCATGCGATGCCAACATTTTCAAGAAATGAAAGGGTCTTGGTCCTTGGTAAAGATTGCTGCCGAATGAGAGGAGCGGTGGGGAATGGTCTGAACACACCCTTTCTAGATGCGTAATTTTATGTATGGGGTAAAATGTCATGAAGCCAGGGTTGGCCAAAGTTTTGTCTAACTTTGCCCATTGTCTTGTGTTGCCCTGGTGGTTATTGCATCATGTGTAGCTGGATCCAGTGAATGAAGCCTCCATGAGGCCGACTGCTTGAATCGTGTCCACAAACTCTACCATAGGTCTATGCGATGAACGTCTGCCCCCTAGTCGTTCCGATTGAAGCCTAACCGTATTTAAGTCACCTATAACACACCATGGAGAGCTCATTGTTAGTGCAATTTCTTTGATGTCTTCCCATAGTGTCCTTCTCTCGATGATATAGCATTTATCATAGACAATAGTGACAAATGTACTCCATTGATTATTATAACTCATTTTGCAATGTAACAATTAATTAGAACTGAAAACGAGTTCAACATCATAATCTTGTTTACACAGAACACAAATTTTCCCCCCCATGGGCTGATTCGACATAAACGAGTTACAATTTATTCTTCTACCCAAATTAGGACCTAATGAAGCATCTTGGAAAGGTTCCAGCAACACAACAATAGAGATATGATGTTGCTTGGCGATTTTATTGAGATGGTTTATCATTTTGGCGTTGCCAATACCCCTACAATTCTAAACTAGTAGTGGACCTGACACCATTTAAACTGTGGAAAGGGATTTGATGGCACTCTTGCTCCTCATTACTGCGCTGAGAGGAATTCGTTGCAGTTTAGAGCGACGCTGCCTGACTGGAGTCCAATTTGGAGCATCTTCTTTCCCAAGTGTTTAATGACGGAGTGACATTCTCTCCTAACATCTTGATGAATTTCCAGATCGCGGGTAATGTGCTGCTGAATATCGTTGTTTCCTGCAGCAGCGTTGTCATGAGCTAGATTTGTCTCGGTTGTTTTCTCATTGTCGACCATGAGCCTTGCCATCTGCCCCGCTATGGCGTTTCCTGATGGTGCTTGTTTTTGCTCGCTATCTGCAGCAATATTGTCGGGTTATAGGTCTGCCTCGGCTATTTGCTTAGTGCCCACGGAAAGCCCTGCCATCTGCCCCACTGTGTCTTTCCCGGATGCTATTGTTTTATGCCCGCTTTTTGCGGCTACAGTCTCTGCAGCTCGGGGTCGTGTAAACTTGTTGTTAGCGCCGGCTGATGTTCCCATCATCGAAGCTTTGCCTAGTCTAATCTCCTCTCTCTTGTCTAAAATGATAATTGGTTGAAGTTTGGTGCAACTGGCTTTGGTATGTCCTTGCAACATGCAATGACCACAATATTGTGGAAGTCTTTCATACAACACCCCTTGCTCGATGGTGAACGATTTGGAAAGGGCGAGACCTACTTTGGATGGGAGTTCCTTCATAAGATTGACCTCAACACACACATGAATAGTGTTGGGTCTGCTCAGGCTAAGAGTAGTTGAGTCGGTGATCAAGTACTTCCTGACATGTCCAGCCAATTCCTTGAGAATGTCATTATTCTGAAGGTATAACATCAAACCGGGAAACTGAATCCACACCGACGCAAAGGGAGAATCCTTTTTGGGGTCGAAGTCGGCGGACCAGCGAGCCAACTTATAGAAGAAGCCTTTAATTTGCCTTGATTCTCTAGAGAGAGATCGAGTGACGTCTTTCTCCGACATCAACATGATCATGATATGTTTGTAATCGAGGCCGGCAACCTTCGGTTTAGCCATAGGACCCCAATTTGATTTGATAGTACTCTCGATGACGTCTAAATTAGGTTTCCCGGTCGGGAAACTCATGATTAGAGTTGTGTTGAAAGCTGAAGCAGCTTTTCTCAGATCTGAAAGTGAGAACAAAATCGCCGGTATTCCATCCTTCACTGCAACTCTAGTATCCAGTTTAAACTCCTCGAGAACAGGCCAGACTGCTGTAACAGTGGCAATGCTTGCAAAAGAAGGTTTGGTGTGTGATGTGGGTGTGATGATAGGGTTGAGTGAGTCTTGAGTGGGTTGCAACATATTTGCAAAAGGGATGTTGGAGTTGATGTTGTCGGGGGTACAGGGGAGGGGAGGGTAAGAGGAAGAAGGGTTAGGGAGGGCTGAAGAACTGGAAGTGTTGCTAGCAGCCATAGAGAAACAAAATCTGAAGAAGAAAGAAGAGAAAAGGGAGATAAAGGCTGAGAAAGAAAGATTCTAAAAAGGGTAAAACCTAGGAGGGATCAAAAACGGAAGAAACCGTAGCGAGGGAGACGGCTAGGGTTAGGGAAGCGAAGGAGGAGATAAACGACTCTCATCTCACAATCATTCATTTACTCTCGTACTTGCATAATATCTGTTCTTAACACTGGTGTAAGACGTGTTTTTGACCTTCTAGAAAATAGGTCATTACACCTATGCTACTCTAACTCTCCCTATAACCCTAAAAGGCCTATGGGTTTGCTAGGAGTCTATATAGGACACCCCAACCCTGCTAGGTTTTTAGCTTGGGCTTGGACTTAACTCTTAACACTCCCCCTTAGGGTGTTCTATACTAGGACGACTTGCTTCATTAAAGCCTCTGCCTAGCAAAACCCATTGGGCAAAAAACTGTGCAGGGAAAGAGTACAATCATATGCCCTGTATAGGTTGTGGACTCGTATACGTTGCCTCATTAAAGCCTCCAGCCGGTAAAACCTCCTAGGATAAAAACTGCGCCATCAGGAAAAAGAGTACAACATGCATGTGTCCACTTTCAGGCTGGGACTACTCCCCCCTGACATCAATCTCCTTGAGATCTATCTCCCTGAGATAATAAATCTTGTAAACTGCACATGCCAATTCCATGAACTAATCTCTTGAATGTAGGATATGCAAGAACCTTCGAGAATAGATCTGCTAGGTTATCTTCTGAATGGACTTGAACAACGTCGATCTCATTCGTCTTCTGGAACTAGTGTATGTGGAAAAACTTTGGTAAAATAAGCTTCATTTTGTCATATTTAATAAATTCGCCTTTGACTTGAATGATACAAACTGCATTATTTTCATAAAGTGTTGTCGATTTATCTTAGATTGAATTCAGACCGCAACTCCCATTGATATGATTGATCATAGACCGCAACCCAAAACGTTTGCTGTCGACTTCATGTAGTGCAATAATCTCTGCGTGGTTTGAGGATGTAGTAACCATTGTCTGCTTCACTGATCTTCATAACATCGCAGTATCTCCATACAAGAATACATAACCCGATTGTAATCAGCCTTTATGTGGATCTGAAAAAATTCTGCATCGACCTATCCTATAATGTCCCATTTGCCAAGTTGTGGATAGAACAGACCCAGTCTTTCATGCCGATGAGATATCTCAGAATGTGCTTGATCTCAATCTAGTGCCTTTGGATAGGAACAAAACTATGGTAAGCCAAGTAGTTCGCTGCGAGTTAGTCATTGGGTCTAGTATACCCAGCTAACTATAGCAAAACACCTCCTAGCTAGCACCATGTCCCTAGGAGTTTCTCCCCCCATTAAGATGGTGAAAGATGTCGTTATCCACACCCAAGTGTTAGACGCGCAATAAGCGACTTAGCACCATGTGCTTCATCCATATCGAAGTGTTAGATAACTATGTCGATATATATTGCTTGGTGTACTAGTACCACTAAAAAGATGTTCAATCTGTAAATCGGGACACTCTTGATTTCCCAAGGTCTCGTATTTCGAAATCCTTTTCAAGGTATTCAGTGGCTCTCACGATCTCCCCCTGAGGTCTAATGATATCCAAATCATTTAGTACACTGTTATGATGATACTGAAGATAATTTATGTATAAGAATGCATGAAAACATAAAGATATTTACAAAGTCCTTGACCTTCTAATACTCAGTCAACTATGTCATGGGCCCATTGCTTCAAGTCAATAATAACTTTTCTAGTTTTATTACATACATACCTCGTGTGTCGGGCTTAGTTTCTTCCCGAAGCTTATACCATCCCAGGTAGTTTCATGTATATATCCGTATCTAGTTTCCCATATAGATACGCGGTATTTAAATCAGACGCATGTCTAGCTTGTCCCCGACAACTTGACAGACTGATAAGTACTGAAACATTATAGCATCCATAACCAGGTAATAGGTCATATTGCAATCGATGCCAGATCTCTTAAAGATTTCCAGGGAAACTAGTCGTGCCTTGTCCAAATTATCTCTCCGAGTTAATAGTGTTTCCGAACCTTTCCCATTTATAACCGATAGGCTCAATGTTATCACTTTGCATTATGCGCAAGCTGAGCTCCGCTCGGATTCCAGACACCTACTTTTGTTAATGTATAACAGCACACAGTCGTTTAAAATAATTGGTTCTGAATCCTCATCCTTGATGGCGAATATAGTAGCGAATATGAATACATTATAAATGGGTAGTTCCATCCTTGATGAACCGACTACACCATTAGTCATATTTGTCCCTTATTCTGCAGCTCCCCAGCTGAGAATACTTTCTTCCAACGGTGCTTCGCACAAAGCGCGAGCCTCAGATTTGTTTGCGGAACTAATTCCTCTGGAACATTCTGCTGTGGTACTAGTTCCCCCGGAACGTTCTGCTATGTAGGTGTATTACTTTCAAGTGCATGCACTTATGGTACTTTAATAGTGCCTATGACTAGTAAATCATTTGTGATCTATTGGAGGTTTGAAATCTGTTGAACCTTATTGTCACCTAACTTATGTATAGGGATCTAGATGAGGCAATGATGGTGTTTTCCAAGACCTCTTGGAAACATCCTCAGCATTGACTGTCATTTCTCCCCCCAATGCTGGGAATATCGTCTCATCAAACTGACAATTATCTGCCCTACAGTATATATGTCACCAGTGGGTCCAAATATCCAGTAATAAATGCAAATCATAACCTACATAATACCAGGCCGACGTTGAGGGTCCCATCTTTATACATTGTGGTACGATTGGCACCTAGACGGAACGACAAAATGTTCATCGATGGGTGACACCGGGCTCCGACCTAGTTGCTAGTCACTTTTTGGAAAAAAATAATTTGATGATTTGCTAAGGGACGAACCCTAATCAGTGCTTCGGGATAAAAAAAATGCATTTCCCACACAATAGCTGGAAGCTGTGATTGTAATAACAGTGGCCTAGCAATTATCCAAAATCGTTAGATTAGGTTCTCCGCTAATCCCGAGATGGGTATGGTATGGGGTACTCACGATGCTCAATCATCTATCCCATTTAGCTGTAAAATAATCATCAAAAACTTGTGAGTCCAACTCCCAAGCCCTCGTCAGGTCACATCGATTGACTTGGATCGGTTAATCAAGAAACTGAGCCTGCGATCGAATGATCTAAGTGAGAAGTTGTTCAAACGTTTCATTACTAGAACCATCTCCTAGAGACGTCTTTAATGACCATTAATATGCAAGTTTGCCACTATGTGGATGGAAAGGTCCACATGTGTCTCCATGGATGCGGTTGGAGCAAAGGCTGGAGATCTTACTCCACCTTGATCATAATAGACTTTCCATGTAAATAAGCGTTATACGTACACTCTCTGGATCTTCTCTCCTTTCAAGGAAAGTTAAGATATAATCCTGATAATCCTCCTTGGTATCCTAGCCGGAGGAGTGTATTGGAAACCATTCCAATAGCATAGTTTAACCTTTAGACATAGAGTGAATGCAGAAAACCTTGTTTGTCATATTCTCCGATAGTCAGTACGTGATAAACATTATCATGTATCTCCCTAAACAAAGTAAAATCCGGCTGGATGTACTTATTTATAAAATGGTCTAGATACCCTGTATCGTACCGTGAGAGAGTAATAGCGTGATGCACTCAGTGCGTTCTATCATGTTGGGCGTGCCAATAATATTCGTGCCATCCTTGATGCACAAGGTTAGACAAGAAATATATGCATAGTTCAAAAGGATCGAGTGCGTGGTATGAAATGTCTCTTAGACATGTCGCCACTCATTCGATTAGCGGTCTTGCTCAATGAGCAGAGAGAGCAATAGGCAGGTTGTATGTAGTAGATCAACTATCATACATAGAATTTAACTACTTCCCAAGCAATAAATTCAAGTAATCATAATTTAGAACAAATGGAGAATCACATGTATGTCACGAGCACTGTATTAAAATATAAATGATATGTTCCCAACAAAATCAAAAATACTAACAAGAAAAAGTAAATCAAGTCTATGAGACAAGAAACTACTAGTGTTCTTTCTAATATGACATCACATGTGTACTGAGATATCATTACAGATTACTCCGTATGTCGATCCATGACGACATTAGTGTCGTTGAAGAAGTCTGACGCTACGAACTCCAGAGGGGCTGAGTTAGTGTCAACAACTGCATGGTGGGTTTGGAATCTGTCATCAGTTGCCATCTGTGCTGCATGGCATTCCCGTGCTCAGTGTCTTATGTCACCGCAGTTAAAGTAAGTGGATCCCTGAACAGTCTACTGTTCCTTCTTCGCATTGCCTAGTGTCTAGGATTTCTTAAATCCTTTACCTCTCCTAGGGCCAAAGGGTTTCTGGTTCCCACCCTTCCTGTATCCTTGGTAGCCTCCCCTACCTCTTCCATATCCCCATCCCCGATATGCTAAGTTGTTTCCCCGAAACTAAACATTGTTTGACGCAGGCAACGACGCACTCCCAGAGAGCCGCATAACATGATTCTTTATCAGAAGTTAATCGTTCTGCTCAGAGAAGAGCAATGCCTGAATCAAGACTTCATAAGTCTTAATGTTTTCTCGCCAATATTGCCTTTGAATCGTAATATTGCTAGCATTGAATGTTGATAGAGTCTTTTCTATCATTTCAGCATCAGTGATTTTCTAGAAGTGATTTTATGGACTGTTGAGTTGTAATAAACGACCGTCCAATAATCTTGGAACCTTAGGGTGCTCTATTGGTGTATCTCTTTTGGGAGCATAATGGTCTCATGAGGACCATAACACCCTGGCAAGCATTCCCATAAGTCTGCTGGCCCAACCTTGTTGAGGTATTCAGTCTTCAGGTCATCCTGAATATGATGACGGAGGATAAACAAAGCCCTTGCTTTGTCCATGGGATCTTTCTTGTTGCCAATGACGATGGTCTTCTGCGGACCAAATGACTTCAAGAATAAGTCATCGTTAATGCACCAAATGAGGTAATTGGCTCTAGTGAGCAGCAATGGCGGAAATTTAACATTGTTGAGTGTCGGAGACATCTATAATGCAAGATATAGATTGTAATAAGAGATAATCTTTAATAAAAATATCAATTGCATGAAAGAAAAATCATAGTATTTAGAATAAGGCTAAAAAAAATGATTCCTAATCATCTTATAGTTGAACCCTGTTCATATCCTAAAACTCATGAAATTCTTGTCAAAAAATTAAATTTTAAATTTTACCCAGTAAAAATGACGATCTAAATCTTAGGTGTACGTCTTAATAGAAACTTAGCCAAGATTTCTATTCAAAACCACCAGATGTGTGCGTTCCTTATGAAATCTTTTGGAAGTACATAATCGCCAATCATTACTAAAGGCAATTCATAGTATAGAAGTCAGTGATTCTCAATCATTATCTATAGGTGAATCCTGTTCATATCCTATGAAGCATTAAATCACAAATTTACCCTATAAAATAGTGATCTTAACTTTTAGAGTGCGTTTTAATAGAGTCTTAGCCAAGATAGCTAGTCAAAACCACTAAATGTGTGTTATCCTTATTATGAGAACTAGGGTGTTCTAAGCCCTCAAGTTCTATAAAGGTAGGTATATTCTAGCCAAATAATCCATTTGCTATGAATATGGGGGGTATTAGATGTTTAGCTAACGGGTGGTTCCATTCCGAAGTCAGCTGGGTTCACAAGATAGGTTGATGAGGCCTGTCTTTGAACTAATAGTCTAGGGTACTATAAGTTGTCATTAATGCCTATATAACTCTAAATGTTATGCTTGCAACATCTAATTGTACCTAGATACAAAAAATTGGTTCCGCAGACATCAAATTTTTAGAAATAAGACAAAGTCAATTCCCAATTGAGCTCAAGTTATTTGTCCTCGACAATTAACTATGATTTAGATATGACTCATAGTTGTATGCTAAATTAGTCTTGGTTTCGTATTATCAGTGATCCATGATAATAATAATTAGTATCCTAGGGGCATACCAGTAATATCCGATTAGCTATTGTAAAGATACTTAAATAGGTATTAATCCATGTACTTATATCACATATAAGTGAGACAATGTTTCTATACGAGGCACCGATTCCAAAAATATTTTGCAAAAAAAAATCAAAAATTGGTCCCCCACGGGGTAGGTCCAGTCAATAGGAATTTTCAAAAAAAAAATTGGGCTTAATTTGATAAAATATAGGGCAATTTAAAGACGTTTTAGTGTCTGGACCGGTTCTGAACCGGTTTGACTCGGTCTGGGTCAAGGCGTGGACCGGGTTGACATGGTCTGAACCAGTCTGACTCGGCCACACGTGCCCAGCACATGCACCACACGTGTCAAACACACACGTGCCACATACACTTGCCACACACGTGCAGCACACACACGTGCCACACACATGCACTGCCACGTATCATACACATACACTATCAAGTGTCATACACATACGCTGATCCTGAACGGCAAGGAATATTCAGGTCACTGGGAAGAATATTCCGGCGATCGTTCGGCCAAATTTTCTGACAAAAATTATGGCAAGAGTCCGATGACCGGTCCTCGGCGATAATCCGGCGACTACCACGTGTCACCTTTGGTGACTGTCATGTGCCATACGTGTCACGACATGCCTCATGTGCCACGCACGTGATATGCATGCCACGTCAGCGTGCCATGTATCCTCGACACATGCCACGACTGACGTCATTATGGATAAGGATGACGTTATAAAAAGAGAAAAAAATAAAATAAATTATGACGATGTCGGCAGCAAAATAAAATACCATTTTTGGCCGTGAAACTGCATAGTTTTAACGAGCGATTCCCGACGATTGGAGCATCTCCCAGTGACGTGCCAAATATCGTTGGAAAATCTCGGAGTAGGCTATCCAAAAGATGTGTTCTCGCCTCTATCAGATCTCCACAGTGAAATATATACACAATCGAAAGCAGCCCTTTATCAAGGGTAAAAAACACTAAAAACCCTAGTTTTTAATCCAAAAAAAATAGGGAAAAATAGGTTTTCGTAACATGCTGATCTATGATATATTATAGATCTGAATATAGGTATAAAAAAATGTAAAATACCTCTTCTTCTGATCGCTTTGTTTCTGTGAAATCTCTGATTAGACAGAAAGATCTGCTCTCCTCGCTCCTAGAGCTTTCGTGCTGATAACGTGTTGGGATATGATCAATCTAGAGCAGAATAATAGTAAAGCATGAACAAGAGAGAAAGAGATTTATTGATTATCATAGCCGTGTTCTCCGTACATAGTACAATGATATATATAGACAACCTAGAAGGATTCTCTATGCTACTCTAACTCTCCCCATAATACTAATGGGCCTATGGGTTTGTTAGGAGTCTGTATAGGATACCCCAACCCTGTTGGGTTCCTAGCTTGGGCTTGGACTCAACTCCTAACAGTATTCAACAAATTACTCTCTGAGAGTTCAACTCGAATGGTTAAAAAAACTCTTACCTTCACTGTGCGATCATTCTTCTAGTAAGTATGAATTTTGACCATTGAAATACTTGCGAAGTTCGTATACGCTAGGAGAAAATTGTAAAAAAACTTTTTAGTTCAAAAGGGGGCGTCTAAACGTTGATTTTTCAAAACCATGCTGATGATTTACAAACTTCCATTATCTTTTCTACAAATCTTTGTTCCTCATGGGGGAGATTGGTGGAAACGATTATAACTCTTCATTCATCCAAGGAAGATATATAGAAGAGATTCTGACCTTTATACCTAAGGTCATTAATCGTATTTCATCCGCAATTAAGGTGATAAAAAAGTGATCTTATTTTCTATTTTCTCATAAGAATATGTGATTGATGGGCGATTACTAATAATATGAGATCAAATCGGTTGATCTTCTGTGGGTCGCAGGCACTAATTGACCATGGGGCAGTGACCATGATGGTGCAAGTTTGAATAAAGATGAATACGACCCTCTAACTGGGTGTCTAAATTGGCTTAGTGTGTTCTCTAAGTATCACACCAAACTTCTTCAACAAGAATTCGATCGTTTACGAAAGCTCCATCCTCATGCAAACATTATCTACGCATGATTATTACATGTTGCAATGCAGATTTACCGTTCTCCATCGCAATTAGGTACGACTCTCAATTAAGTTTTTATGCTTGGGTACAGGATATGAAGTAAGGTTATAATCTTTAGAAACCCGAGAATAATTCTCAATTTTATGGTCATTGCGGAATTGCAGGATTCCGTGAGGGGGCTATTAAAACATGTTGTGGAGGAGGAGGTTTGTATAATTACAACTCGGAAGCTCTATGCGGAGATTCAGGCTCCTGTGTCTATGAAGACCCGCCGTCGTATGTGAATTGGGACGGTATTCACTTGACAGAAGGAGCATATAGATTCATAGCCAATGGTTTGCTAAGAGAACCATTCCTCATCCCTCAGTTTAACAGTTCATGCTTATCTCGACTACAAATGAATGTTGAGACTCGCCATTTTTATAGTGAATTAGTTTTAACTCATATCTCGATATTATTATTTGTAAACAAATTCTTGTCAGCACAGATCTTAGGTCAAGCTAGCAGTAGTCCCTGTAATAGCCTATTTCAGTATTGGACGAAAATAGCGCCTTACACCCTTGAAATATAGAATTTTAGCTAAGAACTGAAAATAACTAACACGAGATTTAGCATGGAAAACCCTTGAATTGGTTAAAAACCACGACCTCTCCTGAGGATTTAGAAAGGGAGAAATGTTTATGGATTGCTAGCTATTTCAAAGAGAAAGAGATGTTAGAAAAGGTCTCTTAGAAGGTCTCAGAGAAGCCCCCTCAATCTGTAGCTCTCTGGTTCTACTTATAGGTCTTATAACATCACTGTTATTGTTTTAATGAGGAACGTTATAATGTCAGGTTTTGATGAGTCTTCATAATGGTCTACATAATGGTTGAGTAACGACATGAGTAACTCTTATTTCTTGTAACCGCTCCATAATGTGTCATAAATGCGTCATGTGTTTATTGATGAGGTCGAGTAAATACGTGATGGTCGAATGCTGAGACCTGGGCTTGAGTTTCAGAACTGGCTTTTACATCTAATCGGCCAGATGGTCGAAATCTGGGTTTAGGTTGAGTATTGGAAATAAGTCACTACAGTCCCGACACAATATTACTTATTTTCCATAGTTGTTAAGTCGCGCCCATGTTGCGAAACTGATTAATTTACCAAAGTGAATCGGGGGTTTGAAGTAATGACCATCCTGTTAGGAGTTTGAGAGAGTATAGATAACCTATATTGGGTTATCCTTTGTAATATAGAAATCCCTACTCTTCTCTCATATTATTGTTTTTGATTAATTGATAGAAAAATATCCAAAATTATCCAACACGTTATCAGTACACCGAGCTAGTGTATCAGAAGGGATAAATAACTCTCAAAATCACTGATAGACGTAGAAATACGTAGGATTAATACACCTAAAAGTATCATTTTGTTAATCCCAATTTTTTTTAATGTTAGCAGCATTTTCTTATTTTCAGGCACTTATTACTATTGGGGCTAATAAGTAGATAAAGGCATCTAATGGAAGGCACAAAGGGCTGAAGCATCTTTAACAGTCTCTCAGGTACAAAGAAGATGTCTTCATTCAATGTACTTGTAGATTACTCAATGGAATAAAGATGATGAAGAACTCTACAAGGATTAACATGAGATATGATTTATCTGAGATATGATTTATCTTTACTTAGGGATAGAGTTTCAGAATTGTAAACAAGTCTCTCCTATCTCCTATAAATAGAAGAGCAATTCTATGTATTTTACATCTTAATCTCAGGAAGGAATAAAGCTTACATTTTTCAGTATCTCTCACTCTCTTTTATTTTATGCATTTAATTTAAGCTGTGATCAACACCATTAATGGAGAGCTAGTCTCCTTAGCTTAGGCTAAGGATTGAACCTCCGACAAAGTGAGCTAAATTGATGTTAATAGTAGTTTAGATCTAGAATTAATCTTCAATTCTCCGATTTAAAATTACAAAGAGTTTATCTAGCCATGACAACTCTAAGTTACTACGGATATGAGGAAGATACCGAATTAGCCATATTCGATTGTTTTCATACTCAAAGAGAATTCTAGATCACTAGAGTTAATACTCTCACCTAGCCATGGAAAGGAGTTTATAAACCCTAGATCCGTTTTTCTATGAACAACAAAGTTCTTACCTAGAATTGTAGCCACAAACCCTAGATCTTAGACTCGGATAAGCCTAGCCATGGCTATTACATCTGGATAAAAGCTATCATTTTCATATCGATTTAGTAAAATAAGTCCGAGGTGATCCAAAGCCTAGATTGTTTTCCTTATAATCATACCGAAAGTTAGTAATTTAGATTTGATTTTTAGTTCATAAAACCTTTTCCAAAAATTAGTTTAGATTCGTTTATTAGTTAATTAGGAAAATATATTTTTAATAGGATTACTCCCCATGGATTCAACCCCCACTTAACCTTATTATATTGCGAGACCTGTAGTTTTGAGTGGGGCATTTAAAGACCGAGTTTTTCTCGTATCAAAATTGGCGCCGTTGCTGAGGAGGCAACGTTCTATTAAAGATTATATTTTTGATCTGATTATTTATTTATTTTATTTTTTGTTATAAAAAAGAAAGAGAAAAAAAAGAGTACATATATTTCTTGCTATTTGGTAGCGCTGAAAACAACTCTGGTTCTCTTGCGCAGTTCCCTCTCGGATAAAAATTCTGATGTAGAGAAACTAATATTTCATGCCTATCTAAATTAGAGAGAAAGATACAGTCCTTCCCACTTCTAACTACCTTGTGGACACAGGGCTCTCACCTTCCCCGTAGAATTCTCTATCTTCTACCTATCCGATTAGTTCTCTAAAGTCTATCTCTCTATAAGATTTCTTCTCTTTCTATCTATTTATAACCAGAGTGAGATCGATGAACTTGTATGAAGAGTCATAGATTTTTCTCTCTCCCATCTCTTGAATTTCTTGATAATTTTGCTAGCTGTAGGGGCCTAACTTCGTACGGCGGGGAAGTCGGCTCTTACACCATGGGATTTATCTTCTATCAAAGGGGTTCAAGTATATAATCTATAGCATAAGTAATCTTCCAAAAATATACTTGCATGGAGGCCTAGAATGTGGCACTCCACGACATCTAATGAGGATTCTTTAAAGAGTTTGTAATACTGTCGAGTAGTCGAAGGTTCGAATACTGCGTATTTTACAGAGAGGTCAAAGGTAAACTCCAAGGGCTATGGGGGCAGATTTCGTAGCCCCTCAATGATTCCCCATCCCTCCAATTTATAGAACATAAAAAGGGTTGAGTCATCATAGGAGGCTAAATTACATGTGAACCCTCCGGGTATCAGGCGGGTATCCCAGAGTTTGTGTTGACGCCAGAAATGTCAGGTCTGGCTCTATGCTCTGACACTGTAGCAGTTATTGGGTCTATCATTATAGCTATAAGGACCAACAGTGTCGCCGTTCCTCTCTGTTGAGCTGGCTGTCTGACATGTCTGCCTTCGACCACGCATGAAAGTGGTCATAGTATTTCTGGTGCTGATGTGGAGTTCGTCTTCGTGGCTTGTTCAGAGTCGAGGCTTCATCTTCAAATAATCTTGTAAGGCTTATTTGTGGATTGAGTGGGCTTTGAGATATTCGAATAGGCGTCGAGGTAGCCTTTGAGTGTTTGACTGGGGTAGAAGGCTGCGAGTAGGCTACTATATTCGCCCCTCTCAGCAAGGGTCTCGAAAATAGGTGTAGAGGCATTTGCTGAGAAAACTGTTTGTTGTTGGAAGTTGAACGGTTGACTGTTGGCTTTTGAGGGGGGTAATAAAGGAGGGTATTAAGAAATGTTGGCGATTACGGAGTAATTAGTGAGGTCAATGGGGTTATATGTATGGGTTATAGAGGCAGTGACACTATATACTCTTTTTCTGTTGCACTTTCTTCTCATTTCTCTGTATTTCTTGAAAAACATAATGGACACCACACCCAACACCCGCTGCCATAAAAGGATGAGATTTGCCCGAGATCGTCGTGTAGGGCGGAAGACTGCTGAACTGAAGTTGAAGTTCTTTGGTGACCATGAGGTTGACTAGGACATGCCCGACCTGGCGGAGTTATAGGTTGGGGAACCCATCAGCGGGGTGTCTTATGCTTATTTGTGGGGCAGATAAAGTTTCAATTTATGGCTGCTGAGGAATGCTATCTCTATCTGTCAATTTTGGCCGAATGTCTTTTGCAGGCAGAGGATCAGTTGGTGGAGGAGCAGGGTTTGGCTTGAGGATCTAGCCCGTTTAAAAATTGGGCAGGTCCTTCTTAAAACGGTGGCAAGGTGGTGGTGTCGGGGTTATTTATTTATTTATGTATTTGTTGTAGGGCTGTATTTGACGGTTTCTGTTGTTGTCTGTTGTTTTTATGTATGTCTAAACTTGGAAGCTTTTGTTTCTGTTGTTGTAATCTGTGGAGTAGAATAAGAACAACATTTTACTGTAATTTTGTGTTTTTGTATCTGGTAGGCATAGTAGGCAAATAAATTTGTAGGTGCGGTATCGAATATATATCTTTAAATGTTACATGTAGAAACGATTACCTTCGGGGGAAAATTGACTTCGACATATAATGGGATGGCCGAAGACATTGGCCAATATTTGGCTTTGCTGAATGGGTTACCCTATATTAGTCGAAATTCGATGAAAGTGGTGTGAGACAATGTATAAAAGGGGTCGATTGTTCGACTCTGGGTATTTGTTCGGCTGCAAGGCCTTGGAAATGGTGTTTAAATGTGGATACTAATAAAATGGCTATGTCTAGGAAGTTGTAAAGTTTGGACTATTGAGTTTTCAAGGATAAGAATTGAAGACTGCAATGAATGTGACTTGATATTAGGGAGGATTTAAATGTACCATCATGTATAAATTGGGTGTTTTTAGGAGAACTTCACACATTTTTACTTCTTCTCCGAGCACAATGCCTGCATCTTCATCCCAAAACAACGGAAATGCTCCCAATGCCAAGCACCAGGACCGGGTGGCAGCCAAGGTCTTTCGTGTATGGGAGAAGACGCTGGAGTTGAAATAAAGGTTTCTTGGTGACCGAGACCTAGACTCAGAGATGCCGAAGTTGTTTGATGTGGAGCCCGGGGAACCCATTAATAGAATGCCCTTTGCGTACTGGTGGGTGTGCTACAGATGATGGGTACATTTCCTAGCCACTGGTTGGCCTTGCTGGAGTCTTTTGATGTGGAGATGGTCGACCAGGAAGATGCTGAAGCTGAGGCTCGGTACGAGAAGAAGTGTCCCGATAATAAATAGGGGCTTCTTTAACTGTTTTGCTAAGTGTCTGTATAGTATGGTCTGTAGGGGTATTTATATGTTTTTGGTGATATTAACTATTTTGATCTGTATTTTGTGTAGGGGCGTCTACCCGAATGAAATTGGAAGTTTATGAGATAACTTTCAAAGTAGAAATTTGAACTGTGTTTAAGTAGAAAATACATAAAATTCAAAGGAAATTTAGGCGCGATCATCTTGTCGAATGTCGAATGTGCAAGAAATTGAATGTTTGGCATGTTTTGAAATCGAGTGTCGTGTTATCTATGGGCGAATGTTCAAGGCATAATATAGACGATTACTCGTGCACGAGAAGCAGGTATATTGAAGGTCTATTGGCTTCGACTGGATGTACAAATAGCCAAGCAGTTAGCCTATCATAACGGTACTTTTTCTGGGGCAGAGTGCCGTGTAGGTCATTATGATGTTTCCTTGATTTATAGAAAAAGGTTGATTTGATGTAGGGATCTAATTTGACAACTTCGGGCAAGGACCAGAAGGTTTGACTTGGTTTGTATTTTAAATTGCATAAACTTGAGCGTGCGACTCGCACCTGAAGGTTATGGGGGGGCAAAGTGGTCAATATATATCTCAGCCGAAAAGCAGGGGTAGTGGGATAGTGGTAATGATAGCGGTTTTAGAAATCGAGGCAGTTTTTTGGTATTTTGAGGAGGTATATATAGAGAGGAAATAACAAAGGTACTGTTCACAGAAGAACCAGAGAGTAAGAGGAAAGTAACGTACACCATTGTTTCGTGAAGTATGAGAGCAGTTACCAGGTTGTTGCTGAGGGACTGGCTGACTTGCTATTTCGAGTGCACTTCCGTTAATACAGGAATGTTGATTGATCTTTGTTTGTTTTTTTTGTCTTTGCCTTCTGTATCTGTATGTAGAGTCTTCTGGGTTTGTAGTTGTGAGGATATGATCGAGGATAGGGGGAAGCCAAGTGTCTGGAGTCTTGCCCATTTAGGATTCTGAGGGTATTAATGGTGGGACTGGGATTGGGGTCAAGTTTTGGGCTGTGTTTGCATTAGTTGGAGAGGGTAGATGAAAAAGATTTATTAATAAGTAATAGTCGAATGTATCGATCTAATTGCGTGCCTCTTCTTCTATAGGATAAGGTCCATACCCATCGAGGTTTGAGACTGGGGCTAATAGACGAGGAGATCAAAGAAAATGAGGCTAGTGTATCTGGTCGTGCTCTAATGAATGAGGGAAGTGACGTCGAAGAGTTGGCCATAGCAAAAGATATCCCACTAGCAGTGGTTTTTCCTGGAGCTGGGGGTTCAAGTAGTAGACATCGTAAGACAGTAGTTACCGAGGATAGTGATGAGGAAGAGATGGGGGGAGGATAGAGAGAGAGAGAGATGAAGGTCAGGTTGAACCTTTAGGTGATTAGAGGGGTAAGGGTGAGCAAAGTGACCGTAGTCAGGATTCAATTAAGTCGGATAAGGCGGATGGTTTTGTCTCGGCTAGAGAGAAGCAGAGATTAGAGTGATTCGTGGCTAAATTTAGGCTATCGATGGTAGGGGTGGTGTTAAATGCAGCGGGGATAGGGTTTTCTCTCAAGTCGAAGCCACGAGAGGGTATAATGGCATATAGAGGCCAGATTTTGCTAGGAATGCAACTACCTCACCGCAGGCTGGTGAAAGGAGTGTTGAACTTTTGGGAAGTTGCCCCAGTTTAGATGAATGGGAATTTTACGAGATGATGAAGGTAATTGAGGGCATGAATGCAAAATTGAGAAATGAGGGATGGAGCATGATTGAATGGTTCGATGTTGTTTCATTCTATTCGAAGAAAGCAAACTAGAATGTGGGCACCTATCACATCCAGTGGCACGCAGAGAAGCCTTGGCTGTTCGATCTTTGCTCAACGGGTCGAGGGTGGAATAAAGACTTAGTTATTGTATGGGGTAGTTATGAGAATGTTGAAGGGGAGGACCCTTATAGGTTACAGCATAAAGTCTATAATCCAAGTAAGTTTTCTGTCGAAGTTGTTTTGATGTATTGATCTAATAAACTGATAATGGTGTTTCTGTTTGCTCTATAGGACCTAATAGCCAGACTTGGGCAACTCCAGGGGATTATATTGATGCCTTAATCGACTTGGATGAGGAGTGGGTGAATTATGTTTTCAAGAATCTTGGTATCAAGAGAAAGAGGCAGAAAAGGACTGATTCCCTTCTTCGAAATGTACCCGTTACGTCAAAGCCAACAAAGAGGAAGAAGTCGTAAGGTGAAGGTGCTTCGAAAGTGGTCGAAGGAATGGAGGAGGAGAATTTGGCAAAGAAGGTAAAGTATGTTCTGAAGGTATAATGGGCGTTGAAGAAGGCAGCGACAGTGCCTTAAGTAGCTACTAATGCTTCGAGATAGAAGTCGAAGCAGGCACCGATCCAGGTTGGGAAAGGGAAGGGCAAGGTCGTCTTCGAGTCTCTGAGGGCACAGTGGCCAAAGGCAATCCAACGTAAAAGGTGTAGGGCACTGGGGGAAGATGATGTGGAAGATGTGGATAAAGATATGACTGAGGCTGAGCGAGATGAACAAGCTCTACCCCTGGCTCCTTCGATGGCAGCACTCTGCGCCAGTGACCCAGACGAGGCTGGGCGGAGAATGCATAAGACAATGCACTAGGTAACTGTTTTATTTTTGAAATGCTAAAAATTTGCTTGAGTACATCATACTTAGGGAGATAATGATGGTTCGACAATTCTAGCAGACAGAAGCTTGGTCACAGGCTTTTATTAAGGCCAAAAAGGTAATATCACAGCAGCTAAGACAGGTGCTTGATGATCTGGATATCGCTCGAAGTATTGAGGTGTCGCTAGTATCTAAGAATAATATTTTGAAGCAAGATCTGACGGCTATCAATGATGCATTCGAGAAGAGATTTGAGGCTCTACATTATAATCATGAGCAGGTGTTGAAGTCGAAGCTTGCTGAGAAGGAGAAGGAAAGGAATGAATAGAATGAGCATTTCCAGGGGAAATTTGATTATGAATGTTTAGATAATGTCAGGCTGAAGGAGTTCATAGAGGATTTGGGGTATGATCCTGAAACTTTGCAACGCTTCCCTGTTACCCAAGATCCTGTTGCTGAAGATACTTTGCAGACAAAGGAGATAGAGGCAGATGTTGCTGATGGAGGTGGGCTCCTGTGATCAAAGGTACTACTGCTGAAACTGTAACTGATATGATCACCGATGGTACAGGGCCAAGACCTTCTACTAGAGGTGCTGGAAGAATTGGCACTGAAAAGCCTATTGGGGGATAAGGTACTGCCACTCCGATATGAGGTATTGTACTGTAGTGTCATACCATTTTTTCTGATTTTTCTGTTAGGTTGTAATATTTTAACAATGTTGAGCTTTCTTTGAACTTGTGATTGCTTTTAATTGGTGTGCTAAAATTGACTTGTACTATACTGATTCTGTTTGGTTGTAGACTGTTCTGTAACTGATTTGTGATAAGTTGACTTGTACTGAATTGTTGTGCTAGATTCTTAATGTATGTTCCGAACTGTACTTAAGTCTCTGATATATGCTGTGCTGAAATGTCTTGCGTGTAGCAAAACTATTTATATTCTTGTATACTTGTATCTGCATATATTGTAAGTGTAGAATTCTTGTAGAATGATCGAACCTTGAAGAGCTTTGAGATGGTTGTGATACTTAGGTGGACCCAAGAGTTTTACTGGACTTTGAAGGCCTAGGCCACAACAAAGTAAGACGTGGTCGCCCCCAACGCATTCTCGAGGGTTCGGTCTCTCGACCATTCGTGCCACACGAGTTTAATTGAATGCTGGAAGTTTAAAAATTTTCAAGGTCACCCCCAAGTATCAGTCGGGTCGAAGGGTCGACATGACACTTAGGGTAAACCAAGAAATTTACTAGACTACGAAGGCCTGAGCCACAACGAAGTAAGACATGTTCATCGCCAACGCATTCCTGAGGGTCTAGTCTCTTAACTATTCGTGCCTCTCGAGTTTGCTTGAATGTTGGAAACTTAAAAAATTTCAAGGTCATTCCCAACTATCAGTCGGGTCGAAGGGTTGAAATGATACCTAGGTTAAACCAAGAAATTCATTGGACTTCGGCGGCTTAAACCTGATCGAAGTATAATGTGTTTGCCCCCAACGCATTCTCGAGGGTCCGGTCTCTCGACCATTCGTGCCCCTCGAGTTTTCTTGAATGTTGGAAGCTTAAATTTTTTTAAGGTCGCTCCCAAGTATCAGTCGAGTCGTAAGGCTGACATGATACTTAGGGTAAACCAAGAAATTTACTGAACTTCAAAAGCCTGGGCCACAGGGAAATAAGACGTGTTCACTGCTAATACATTCCCAAGGGTCTAGTCTCTCAACCATTCGTTCCCCTCAAGTTTGCTCGAATGTTAGAAGTTTAAAAATTTTCAAGGTCGCCCCCAGGTATTAGCCAGGTCGAAGGGTTGACATGAGAATTAGGGTAAACTAAGAAATTTAATGGGCAACAGGAAACAAAGCTCAGATAAAATGATGTTCATTGATTATAGTGCACTTACATCGGTGGAACAAGGAGGTGGTTGTGACCTATTGTATAACACTAACTGTATTGTATTCCATGGATTTGGTAGGGGCTCTTCGTCTTCTGTCATCAGGTAATATGAACCCTTGTTGGTTTTATCGTAAACGACATAAGGTCCTTCCCAGGATTCGGCTAACTTGCCAGCATTCCAAGGCTTCGATGATTGTGTGACCCGTCAAAGTACAAGATCTCTGATGTTGAAACTTTGAGGTCGAACTCTCTTGTTATAGGACTTCTGCAATGATAGATGAAACAGCCGAGATTGGCAATGGCTCGGTCTCTGGTTTTGTCGATCCATAACATGTTGCATCCGAGTTCAAACTCATTATCTTCGTCTGGGGCTGGGGTCTCGTATGGGCACTTCAAATTGAGTAGGGAGCACTGCTTCAGTTCCATAGGCTAGAAGGAAAGGGGTACAGCCTGTAGCTTTTCTTGGTATTGTTTGATAGGCCCATAGGACATGCTGTAATTCCTGAACCCATCGTCTTTTCTTCGCATCAACACGTTTCTTGATACCATCGACTATTGTTTTATTGATTGCTTCGACCTGACCGTTCCCTTTGGGGCAGTAAGGTGTTGAGGGTGAGAGGATGATGTCGTGTTTTTTGAGGAAGTTTCTGACTTTTCTCCCAACGAACTGCAGACAGTTATCATATCGAATCATATGAGGGCATCTGAAGTGTGTGATAAGTTTTTCCCATAAAAATTTCATGACTTCTTCTTCTCTGGTTTGACACAAAGGTACGGCTGTGACCTATTTGGTAAAATAATCTGCTGCAACAAGGATATTCTCTCGGCTACCTGAAGCTTTGGGAAAAGGGCCAATGAGATCGATGGCCCAGCATTTGACTGGCCATGAGACTTGACTGAAATGGAGGTCTTGCAAAGGGTTGTGGATGTTATGGGCGTGACGCTGGCATTTGTCTTACTCTTCGGCTTGTTTCATCATGTTTGGCCAGAATACACCTTAGGAGACGGCTTGAAGGGCAATAGATCGACCAATAGTATGAGCACCGCAGGTACCTTTATGGAGTTCGGTTATTATTTTAGAGGCTTCGGCTTGAGAGATGCATCGAAGGCGGACGCCATTCGGGGATTTGCGATGTAACTCGTATTTGAGGATGGTGTATCTACAATAGTTCTCTAATACAAACCGTTTGACTTTGGGATCATCTGAGAGGGTAGTATTGTTGAAGTAATAGAGGAATGGTGTTCGCCAGTCGTCTAGATTGGGACTCTCGCCCCCAGTATTGATGGCATTGACTTCCATCTAGTTGATACTTGGGGTGTTCGAGTACTTCGATATGGAGAGTTTGGGATTCTGATTGGCCTAACATAGCTGCTATGTAAACGAGGGCATCTGTGTGTCGGTTTTCTCCTCGAGGTAATGAGTGATAAAAGATTTTTCTGGGAAACGGTCCATACGCTGGCGGACGAGGGAAAAATATTTGGCCATACAACCGTTGGCTTGATTTTCACCGGAGTACTGTCTTTGAATGAGTTGAGAATCTGTGAAAACTGCGAGTTTGGGGATACCGAGGTCGAGTGCGAGGTCGAGGCCATGGATCAAAGCTTCATACTCAGCCTCGTTGTTGGATCATTCGAAGTTTAACTTAACTGCCTTCTCTATTTGATCATTAGTAGGTGTAACTAGGATGATTCCTATCCCCGAACCATTAGGTCCAGTGGATCATCTATGAAAAGTCGTCAGCCTGTATTAGGGTTTCATGGGTTAGTAGGTTCGGGTTGATCCTCTGGTAGGTCCTCTTCGTGTTCCTCCCAGTCGACATCTTCGGCAGGGATGTTAATAAGGAAATCGGCCACTACTTGGCCTTTCTGGGAGATCTATTTCTCAAATGTAATATCATGTTCGCCAAGGTTAGCAGACCACTATTGTACTCGTCAAGATTTTTTGTTCTTGCCGAGTACCCCTCGAAGGGGATAGCTTGTTATTACACGGATGGGGTGAGCTTTAAAATATGGTTTGAGTTCCCGGGCGGTGTAGACGAGAGTAAGGAGCAAATGTTCAAGTTTCGAGTATCAAGTTTCTGTAGGTATCAGGGTTTATCTGATGAAATATACAAGTTTTTCGATGTTTGATTCGAGTCGAATGATGACTGAACTGATAGAGGTATCGGTGACCATGAGGTATAAGGAGAGTTTTTTGCCTTGGATAGGGGTATTGATAATGGGTGGTCGACCAAGATATGCTTTGAGTTTGAGGAAGGCCTGTTCACAGTCGGGTGTCCAGTTATTCTCAGGGTTTTTTTTCTTTTTTGCTTTGTAGACTCCTTGGTTGCGCAAGAGAGAAAAGAGCCAAGCACAACGGCTTGAGGGCCACTATTTTACCAGCCATTTTTTGGACATCTTTTTTGGTTTGGGTTGAAGGCATGTCGATAAGGGCTCGGATATGGGTAGGGTTGATCTCGATACCTCGTTTACTGATAAGATGGCCTAAAAATTTGCCAGATGAATCACCAAACTGGCATTTGTCTGGGTTATGTTTCATGTTGTATGTTCAAAGTATTGAAAAGACTTCAGTTAAACCCTGGATGTGGGTCTATTTTTGGAGGCTCTTGCATAACATGTCGTTAATGTAAACTTTGACCGACTTGCCAACAAGGTTTAAGCATGATTGTTACGAGGCATTGGTTGGTGGCACCAATATTTTTAAGGCTGAAGAGCATGACATTAGAATAGTAAAGGCCTTGTTTAGTGATGAAAGAAGTTTTAAGTTAATCTTCGGGGATGAGGGGTACCTAATTGTAACCCGAGGCTGCGTCAATCATTGGCAGGTTTTCATGTCCAGTAGTAGCATTGAGGAGTACCGAAATGATCGGTAGGGGGAAACTGTCCTTTGGTGTATGCTTGTTGTGGTATGTGGAATCGATACAGATTCAAATCTTGCAATTCTTTTTGGGAACTATAACAATGTTTGATATCCAATCAACATACTTGACTTATTTGATGAAATTAACGGCTATGAGTTTGTCTACTACGAGGTTTACTGCTTCTCAAAGTCGTAGTGCCAAGGTACGCTTCTTCTGTTTTACTGCAGTGGAATGGGGGATATGGTCGAGGCGATGGCATGAGAAATTAGGGTCGACACCGGGCATTTCTTGAAATGTCCATGCGAAGGCGTCTTTGTTTGCTTGAAGAAAGTCTATAAGTTTGAGGCCCTCGGCCTCGTCAAGAAAGATTCCAAAGAATGTACCTCGACCAGGACCGTCGAGTTCAATATAAACGGTGGGTTCAATGGGTGGGATGGTTGGTATCGAAGGTATGGGGACAGAAGAAGACGGGGATTGCTATGGGAGTCTGATGAGTTTTCGGGTCTGATCAATCACCGGATGCTCACATGAATGGGCGAAGCGTTGAGAGCCTTTTAAATTCCATATACCACAGGGGGCAGTGAAATAAAGGGTCTGATGATAGGCCGAAGGTATGGCACGCATGGCATGAAGCCAGTCGCGCCCGAGGATTACAAGGTATTTAGACTTCTTATCGATGACAAGAAAGCTGGCTTGAAGTGTGACACGGCCGGTGGTAACTGGGAGGCTGATTCGACCAATGAAAACTTCGGTTGACCCATTAAATCCTTTCAGTTCAACATTGGCAGTAGTGATGGGGTTTATTTTGTTCATGGCCTGGGCAGTTTGGAGGAAAAGTACATTGGTTGTACTTCCTGTATCGATAAGCATAGTATGGAGGACGAAGTGTTCGACCTTAATCATGATGACTAAAGGGTCGGAATGGGGAAAACGAACATGCGATGTATCGCAGTCAATGAAAGAGATACTTTTGGGTCAATGGAAATTGCTTGATTATAGAAGGATGGCGAGCAGCTTCTCCTAGTAAGTAAGTTTGTAGCGCTAGCGATACATTTGCGCTTGCTCTTGGAACGTCCGTTGTCTATATTATTTACTTTAATGAAATGATCTTGGTAGACGTGGACCACGGCAGGGTCGGTCAAAGGGGCGGGTTAAGGTTTCAGGTACGACCCGTTAAGGTGGCTGGGAAGGTCGGTAGCATATTGATGTAGGCGACCGGCCTTAAGTATTATTTCGAGAGAGCGCTATAAGGCAAAGCATTTATTGGTGCGGTGGTAGTTACACTTGTGGTTGGCACAGTAAGGTTAGCCTGGTTTGACATCGATGGGGAAAGGGATACGCCATATGGGGTATGCCTGTATCTGTTATAGAAGGGTGCTGATGGGGGCAGTGAGTCTAGGTATGACTGGCTTTGGTCATTTTTTATGACCTTCTGCAGTGTTATCAGAGTGAGGGGGTTTGCCGCTCTCAGTCTCCTGTGAGATGGGAGCGATTAAAGGTGTGGGAGTAGAAGGAGGGCCTTGATGAGGTTTATTAATGGCAGAACTCGAAGATTGCCTCTGTTTATGTGATTCGCGGAGGCGCTCAAGGTCGATATACTCATTAACTTTTCAGAGCATCTCCTCGAGGGTTTGAGGTTTGTAGTGGACCAAGTACTCTTTGACACTGTTGTAATCTGGCAAGGCGTTTGAATATGCGAGGACGACGTTCGCGCAGCAGAGGTTTTCAACTTTGCGCGACTCTTCGAGAAACCTCTTAGTGAAGGCCTCAAGTGTTTTACAAGGGGTCTTTCTTAAATTGAAGAGGGCGCCGACTCTGACCTCTCTGTCTTTGTTGAAGGCAAATTGGATGATGAAAGGGTGGGATAGTTGCTCAAATCTTCGAATAGAACCACTGGGAAGGTTGTGATACCATCGAAGAGGGCTATCTGTGAGGCTTATAGGAAAAAGGCAACACATCAGGTTGTCAGCTGTGGAGTAAAGGCTTGGGGCATTTTGAAATTTGAGAATATGGGATTGAGGGTCGGTATTGCGGTATTTACTAATTTTTGGGGCTCGGAAATTAGGAGGGACCTCGTTAGCGAGGAGCTTGGGATAAAGGGGGTTATTCAGCCGACTCCATGAGTTTAATGTTAGGCTCGTGCTGATACGGATGATGGGTTGGATTTTGAAGTTGAAGTCCTACTGTGCACAATAGGCAGGATGAAGGGGGGGGGGGGGTGATCGAGGGATTCGAGGTTGATGAGGTCGATGGTTCGATATGTATTCGGCGCTATGTTCCCCGAGTCTTTCTCAAGCTGGGCAATGTTTGGGGTGTTTGGAGGAGTGAAGAGTAGATTTATAGGAGTCCTTCGTGGGATGGATGCCGAGATGGATGGAGCTAGTGGGGGGAATAGTAGGGGGAGCACCCTCGACGCCAATATGGACCGGGGGCACTTCTTTATGTGGTAGAGGCCCCAGTCGAGCGCGGGTAGATATACATGACGGGGTTGGTGCTCGAGACAGTGGAGGAGCATCTAGAGGCTGCTTTTGTTGTAGCTCTCAGACTGTGTTGTGTAATTCATCGATGACGCAGTTTTTTCTATCGGCATCATCCAAACGGCGATGCCGTTCGGCTTCAAACTCCTGCCGGTATTTTTCACGTTCCTGGTGCAGTCGTGCTTGGTATCGCTCCTCGGTTTGAGCGAATTACTGGGAAAGTAAGGCATGCTGGGCGGTCCACTCCGTCAACGGAGTTGCCGGCATGGGTAGAAATAGAACGGAGGGTGGGGGCCATTGGGAATAATTTCTAGGAATTGGAAAAGGGAGAAAATGATCAAGGGAGATTGGTAGGGTGGGCAAGCACAGACAGCGCCAAATGTAGGGGCATAACTTCGTACGGTGGGAAATTTTCTCTAACACCACGAGATTTATCTTTTATCAAAGGGGTTTAAGTATATAATCTATATCATAAGTAATCTACCGACAATATACTTGCGTGGAGGACTAGAATGTGACGCTCAATAACCTCTGATGAGGATTTTTAAGAGAGTTTGTATTACTGTCGAGTAGTCGAAGGTTCGAATACTGTGTATTTTATAGAGAGGCTGAAGGTAAACTATAAGGGCTCTGGGGGCAGAGTTCATAACCCCTCAATGATTCCCCATCCCTCCTATTTATAGAACATAGAAAGGGTCGAGTCATCATTGGAGGCTAAATTACCTGTGTACCCTCTGGGAATTAGGGGGTATCCCAGAGTTGGTGTTGATGCCAAAAATATCGGGTCTGGTACTGTGCCCAGATAGTGCAGTAGTTGTTGGGTCTGTCACTATAGCTGTAAGGACCAACAGTATCGTCGTTCCTGTCTGGTGAACTGGCTGTCTGACATGTCTGCCTTCGACCACGTATGAAAGTGGACAAAGTTTTTTTGGTGTTGATGTGGAGTTCGTCTTCGAGGCTTGTTCAGAGTCGAGGCTTTGTCTTCGAATAATCTTGCAAGGCTTATTTATGGATTGAGTGGGCATCGAGATATTCGAGTAGGCATCGAGATAGCCTTTGAGTGTTTGACTGGGTAGAAGGCTGGGAGTAAGCTACTACACTAGCTATAAATAACCCTGAAGCGATAGACGAAGTTAGAAATGTATTTTTCTTTCTCTGTTGGAGTTTTGGTAACCTTTTATTGTATAATATTCTTTTGGGCTTGAGGAGTCGGTGGCCTATTTTCTTATATGGGTTGTTTGATTGCTTGACTTTGATTGAATATTGTCCTCTCGTAAAAAGATCATGATTTATTTCTGTTCATCACTGTGGGAACTCTGTTATAAACGTCCCCGTCTCTAGTTCTTCCACATATAACTAGTATTTTAATAGGTTTTAATTGGAGTAGCTTGGGTCAGAACTCAGAAAAAGAAAAGAAAACTAAAATTTGTGGGTCATAGAACAAAATATCTTTTATTCATGTAGTAGGACCTACTCATATTTATAGTAGTCAGTACTTGTGCTTAGTGTTTTTATTTTTTTATTAGTTAGTTGTTTATTTGGAGTTTATGATGCATCCCTTTATTTTTATGATAACCCAACTACTCAGTAGCTTCATGCACCTCTTTATTGGTTTATAATTCAAAGTTCTTAGTAGCATAATTTTTATAGTATTAGCTAAATCTTCGATTTATTGTAGGTGTTGTATTGATCAATCAGGACAGAGCAGAGCTTTTGGATCACTGAATTGCAGTAGGAAATTAGAGCACTTGGTTAAAGTATCTTTAAATCCTTCTTGTGCCCTCTAAGTGAAGGGGCATCTCCTTCTTTTTTCCCCTAAGTGAAGGGGTGGCCACAGCTTCACCGGGAAATACTTCCCGTAGGTTGGTCTTCTCTTAACACTTGACATATAAAAGGGGTTCATCACCGCTCCACCCCAGCATTAGGAAAGTAAGTCGTGTGGACTGTTCAATTACACGTTGCTCTTAAATTAAAAAAGTTACTATGTTTGGATTGACCTGTTATCGTGTTTTAATTTTTGCTCCATGTTTAACATAGTAAAGGCTTTAATTGCTAGGGTTCTTCCATGAGATTTTATCACCCAAAGGAATCTCCAACGAGTGAGACCTCCCACCTAGGGATACGGAAAAATTCATATCGCACGTTCCTAATTGTCCCAACCTTTAAATTTAATTAAAACTTACAAAGTTGTTTCTAAGATTTCCAAGGAATTTCATCACTTGAGGAATTAGGAGGTACCAGACTGGGGTACCAACACGGAATCATAGGAACTACTTCAGCCAAACACCACAAACCATCAGTTGTTAAGCGATATTATCATTCCTTGTGAGTCACGTACGATAAGGTGAGGCACACCGGCGTGAAGACTGGTGCTCAAACACTAAGACTATTGCTAGCAGAGTGAAGCTTTCATGTTAGGAATCACGCACTAGCCCGACCTGCACAGATTGATTAGCATCTAAATTATGATTGACTTAGTTAATTTTACTTTAAAAACCCTTGATGTGTTTATTTTAAATTGTGTGTTTAAATTTCCGTTGAATTTTGCAATTTTATTTCATTTCATTAGTACATGCCCAAGTACGATCGTATTAGGAAACACATTGATATACCACCGATTCCTAAAACAGCTAATACGGGTAACAAAGTTCAACAGGAAAACCTTCAGACCATATACGACCTTGAAACTAAAAATGAATTTCTTCCCAAACCAATGGGTGACAAGTCACTGAGGGAGTTTTTTGCTCCTATTTCGAAAAAACTAGCCAAAATGCATTAAGTTGCCAGTAATTATGACAACCCAGTTCAATATCAAGCCTTTAATTTTGAACCTAATCCCCCTTTTCATGAACTCGATAATCAAGACCCATATTTACATATCAATGAATTTGAGTCTATCTGCCAAACGTTTCGATGTAAGTACATAGCAATAGAGTACAACTATTTACTCCTTTTCCCACTCTCTCTAAAAGATAAGGCAAAACGTTGGCTAAATTCTCTGCCATCCGAGTCAATTGACAAGTGGGACACCCTTAAACAAAGGTTTAAAATCAAGTTTTTACCATGTAAAAAACTAATCTTTTAAAATGTGATATCTCCGATTTTCTTCAAGAAGACAGAGAATCCCATCATGGTTTTGAGAAATAGAGACTAAACCAATTCTTTCTACATGGGTTAACTCCTTCAACCCGTGAATCAATTAAAGCTCGTAGCTTAGGAAAGTTTCAAGATATGGACGAAACTGCCGCATATGTATTTCTTGATAAATACGCTGAGAAATCCCAGCAATGGGACTTTACTTCTCGTGATCGCAGGCCCATTAGATAATGAGGCATCCTTGAATTACCTGAAAGCCTCAAATTAAAAGTCCAACTAGACTCTCTTACACGTAAAGTTGAGGCTATGGCCGCAGCGAAAGTAGCGGCGCCTAAACCAGCGTCTATTCTCAGGGTCTGTAATTTATGTAACGATCTGATCCAATATGCACACACTTGTCCACAACTCCCCGAGTTAGTAAATTATTATCCGGACCATGTTAATATTATCTTGGATAATAAAAGAAGACAATATCGAAATAATTTTGGTAGATCTCCTTGGAAAAATAATCCAACATTTTCTTGGATGAATCAACCACAAGGACAATCTAGTTACAATCCTCCACCATATCAGCAGAATCAAACATACCCAACAAGCAAGCCCGCCCAGTTAGTTTAGAATCCACACTCCAACAGTTTATAACAAGGGTTAGGGTGGTAACTCAGTAAAATTTTAGGAAAATTTAAGAAATGCAAGCCTTTAATCAAAAACTATACACTCAAATAAGACAAATAGTAAGCTAATTAAGTGAACGAGAAAAAAAAAATTTTATAGTCAACCAATTGCTAACCGGGGGATGCCTTTGAGGTTCATACCCAATAGAACTCACCTGAGAACATTGAAACTTCTCAGGTACTTATTATAATCGCCTAATCCGCAATCTCAAAATGGCTTAGAATTAGCCCTTACACCAATGTACCTGTGATAAAATCTAATAGAAAAAAGAAATGACACAGGCGATTTAGCGTGGAAAACCTCTGAATAGGTAAAAAACTACAACCTCGAGTTGAGTATTTTTATAATAGTGACTTTTATTGCTTGAGGCTGATATCTTATTACAAGAGATCTCTTGACTCAGAAATGCTTGACCTAGTTAATATGAAGTTTAAAGTTTTAAGAATCTAGAAAATATTGTTTTCTGGTGATTTCTCATATATTTTTCTAGTCCCTGTCTCTTCTGGAACCTTTTTTTATATAAACCTTCTCCGTAGTTCTTCATCGTATTGAGGCACGTTCTTCGAGCAATATGGTTAGTGGCGGTTGATTGAGTAACTATTAAGTTCCTGAGGGACAGGCATCTTTGACTTGTTCAGGTTTTATTGTTTGAGCTCGACCCATGTTTTTCATTATTTTATAAAGTAGGTGGAGGTTTCACCACGTTATCTTGACAGGCGAGCAACGCTGGGTTTGTCTTACGGAAGGCAAGGTAGGGGAGACAGATGAAGGGATAGGCATAACTAAGGGGTAGTTGAATTGATTTTTTGCGCTGAAATGGATTCTAAGGTCGGGCCTTCTTTATCTCTACCAACTCTACGGGGTGAAACATCCATATTTGGAGCTTGTTTCATTCTGTGTCTTGTTTAGATGTCAGCACTATCTCATGGTTACTCGTTGTCAAAGATTGTACCTTTAGCGACAATAGTTGGACTGGCACTGAATTGTAGAGATATGTCATCTATAATGGAGGAGGAAGGCAGTACTAGTTATTTGTAAAGTACAGATATAGTCGCCTTCCTCCTCAATTCTCTGCCTTCCTCCCCAGTACCTGAAAGATATGTTATCTGTAAAGTAACTGTACTTTGATTTGAGATGAATAAAATTTGTTATCTGAATTCTGCGTTGATGTAGAATAGAATAACTCTTGAAATCAAGTTGTATGATTTGAAGTTTTTTAAATATTATATGAAATGAAATGTATGAGATTAGAAAGTATACTTTTTGTAATAATCGAGCTGTTAGAAATTCATTTGTAATGTCAAAATGCGTTTAAGATATGTTTTCGACCTGGGAACTGAAAATGTGGGGGAGAAAATATTGTAGAGATTTTAGAATTAAAGATCGAGCTCAGAAAGTTCATTCTAAAATACTAGATTTGGAAAGAATAAGATTGATTTAGAATAGGATGAAACGACTGAAGTCGATAGGGAAAGATAAGTTCAAATAACTTTTCTTAAGATACTAGGGTTTTGTTACAAGATAAGAAGTTAATATCCCAAGCTGTTGAGAATTTATAGGAAAAAAAGTATAAATATGGGGGGAATGAGTTTTAAACAGGTTAAAGAGGATAAAAATGTTTTGTACTCGATCTGAGAGAATTCATTATGTCACTGAGGGGCAGTTGTCGATAAAGATAGCTAACTTGCGTTAACGAATTTTTGGATTGTTGGATTATGATGTTCAATTGCTACTGAGGGATGTTTCAAGTGGAAGGGTTAGATGGGATTAGGAGAGAGCGCGAGTATGAATGTCGTTTCTATGAAGAGATGTTTTAAGAAATTGTAGTAGATCCTACAGCTCGAAAAGATGTTTTTAGATTGCTTGCTATAAAGGAGATCGAATTGGAGGACGTGAGGATTGCTGGAACATATCTAATTGGATGTGGTTCCCCAGGACATCAAGGATGTTTTAGGTGTAATTAAATATAAGGATAGGAAATATAAATGTAAATAAGAGTGGATTAGTGTATGTGATTATATGAGTTTGAATAGTTGGTAAAGAAATGAAATGAGAATAAAGCTGAATCGATCCTCTATTGCTGTAAATGTTGTTTGTGACTGTTGTGAAAAATAAATTTGAATATATTTGAAATTTGAGAACTTTGGAAATGACATCAGTGCTACTAGAAGTAGGAGATGCAAGAATAGAAAAAACAGGGAGCTTCTAATTTTGTCCCTTCTGTACAAGCTGTGAAAACCCGATTGCATGCAAGCGTAAATCATCATGAGTTTGGTGAGGTCAGAGAGAGATTTGAAAAAGAGAGATAAAAATAGATTAAAATATAATACAAAGGGCAATGATGGGAAAACATTTTTACCAAAAAGTGCAAGACGTCTGACATTGATAGTAGAAGGGATGCCTCAATTCCAAAATTGAGGACGGCTCGTGCGAGACTCTATAACTGCCAGCAGTTAGAGAGAAAAAATATCAATACTACTTCATCTTCGTTAATTAAACGTTTTTTAACTTATGAAAACTTGAAAAGCAGTGAGAGAAGAAGGAAAAAGAAAAGAAAAAATAGCAAAGAATCTTGTAAGGATTTAATAGAAAGTGATCAACAGTCGTGGTGTGAGAGGGTTGCAGAGACTAAGTCACGAATGTGGTAATACAACAGCGTTGTGATGGAAGGACTTGGTGATGCTTTGAATTCATATTCTGACATAGAAGGTTAGTAGATATGTGATGTATGTATGTGTTTTTGAAGATCATATTCTATTTTTTAGGCAAATCTAAAAATTACTATTTATAGCAATCTATAAAAACCTATTTGATATATGATATATGAAAGATATTTGTATGTGGTTGACGTATAAGTAAAAGAAAATGATAAATACCTGGACCTGTATGTAAGTCAATTGTGAGGAGTGTTTGTATAGGATAAAACCCTTGTTTGTAGATCTGTAGTTGATATGGTGAGTTCACCTGTTAATGAGGCATCGACCTCTGGTCGATCAGTTGAGTTTGAGATTGAAATGTCTAACAGTGAGGAAGAAGTAGGGTTTGATCAATTTCTAGATTTCCCAGGAAGATTGGTAACCTGTCCACCTCATTCTGATGTGTTCAAAGAGTTTTACAAAGCCAAGTCTTCTATAAGTGGTAGATGGGGTAACTGTATAGAACACGCCGGTAAGCAATTTAGGGGTTGTACTATAGCAACGGGTGAAGAATATTTTTACTTGTTGGCTGATTTGGAGAAGGAGAAATGAGATAGGGGTATAAACGAACCAATCTTTTTGGAGTACTTTGATGAGGGTGTTCAGAGTAAACTTTTAGAGGGTTTTTTGTGTTTTCTGTCTCAGTTGGAGTACATTTTGAGACTTTTCTTTAGTAATCTGGCGAAAGGGATTATGAACATTATCAGGGCATGTTCTATTCAGTTGGTGGGGAACATATTAGAGGTGATAAGTGTTTATGAATTTCTAAATAAATGGTGGGAAGGGGATGGGAGAATGAGGAGGATATCCCCTGAGGATGTTTTGTAGTTTTATGGGGTACAAAATTATTCTGCAAGTAAAGGGGCATATTTTTTTTTTCGAGCTCGACTCGGCCTCGTTTCTTCAATCTAAACTCGGCAGGTCGACCATGGAATGATAATGTGAAATAGGTGAAGGGTGATTGCCTTCAGAAAGATGATGAAGAACCCATGAAACTTTTGCTTAGAACTCTGTAACAAAGTAAGTATAGCAATGTATAATGTATCAGATTGATATGTTGAAATTTTATGATGCTCTGCTGATGATAATGTGTTGTGAAAGATAGGTCCTAAATCTCTGGTGATGAGGAAAGAGTCTTTGTTGGATACAGTTGCGCAGGAAGGGACAAAGCTCGTGGCTGTGCTAGAAGAACTCGGCATTAGCAGGAAGAAACGTATTAACAGCGGAGCCAAAAAAGTTCTAAAGTCTCAATCGACGAGGCTAATGACAGGCACTGAAGGCAGTAAGAAGAAGGGAACTGATGGGGAAAGGTGAGAAACTTGCCTAAGGCACCTAGAGTTAACTATACGGGGTTACCAGAGTACACTACGTCGGGCAGGCTAGCTTGACGTTTCCCAAGAAGCAAATATGGAAACACCCTTCAACCTCTGGAACCATGGGAAGTGGTGATGTCGTAGGATAGCCAAAAAAGAGAAGGGTTGAACCTTCTAAGATGCTGGGGGTGAAGGTCGTTGATGATCGACCTGTTGTAAAAGACGAGTTGAAAGAGGTAGAAGAAAAGGCTAGGTTGGCAGCTCTCCACGAGGAAGAGGAGTTGAGCAAAATGGTAGGTTAACATGCTTAAATATATGATTAACTATGTATTGTGAATTGAGCAAACAATAAGGTCATTTCTTTTTATTTAGTAGGCTGCTCGCCTGATGAGGGGGATATGCCTCAGGGTTGAGGAGGAGAAAGCTGAGTTGAAGAAAGCGAAAGTCGAGCTTAGGAAGAAAGTAGCTCGATTAAAAGTTGATTTTCTCAAGGAGGGAAAATGGATGGAGGCCTTGAAGACTTATCAAATGGTGGTGATCAACAAACTGTCCGTAGAGGCAAAAGTGAATTTGGAGGAGGTGGTAGCTGAGCATGATAGACTCGGGCGCCACCTTATATCAAAGAGGTACTCTGAAGATGAGGTGGATGCCATTAGGCCTGACATTTACGTCGAGGAGGAGGAAGATGAAGAGATTAAGGATATTACTGTTAGAGTTATGGACGGGCTGGATGGCATTTCTGACCAAACGGTGCGAGGCAACCAAGGGGATGACAATGAGTGCCCCGAGGGTGGAAATGTGAAGGTAGAGTAGAATAATGATTTTGTGATTGAATGAATATTCGGGAATATTTATAAACTGATTGGATATTTTTTTTGTTGGATAAAATTCTGTGGGCTAAGTTACTTTTGTAAACCTTATTGTAGGAACTTCAGAACATGCACCTCAGAATAAAAGATTTAGAGACTGAGCTCGCTAAGGAGTGAGACTGTAATGGCCAAATTCTGTAGCTCTATATAATTTAGAATTAACTATCACACCAATGAACCTATAACAATACTTTAATGTAAAGTAAGAATTGTAAATAAGTGTTTTTAGCATGGAAAACCTCTCAACAGGTGATCTCTAGAATATAAAAATGTTTTTGATCTCGAAAATAAGAAGTTTGAGTGATTTTTTCAGGCTCATGTCTCTTCTGGAATTTTTCCTTTATATAGGCTTCTCCACAGCTCTTCATCATGCTAGAACACATTTTCTGAATAATGTGGCTAGTAGCGGTTGACTGAATAACTGACAAGTTTGTGGGAGACAGGTGTATTTGACTAGATAGCGTTTTCTAGGTTTAGCTCAACCCACGTTCTTGAGTAGTTCGTGGGGGTGGTTGGAAGTTTGACTGAAGTGTTAATTGTTAAAAAATGCGTGAGACTGAGATGGAGGTAAATTGAGTTGTGTGAGTTCGAGGGATAAGTCCCTACAATTGCCCCCTCGCAGCCAAAGTCACAAGTGGCTTTGGTTGAGAAAAATTATATGAAAAGTTTGAAATTCGAAACGGAGTAATGATGGCATTTTGATTGGGTGGAAGTTATTTGATATTGGGAAGTGATGGGTATTAAATAATGATGCGGATGTATGTGACGGGTTGGGTTTGAATAGTCGTGTCCGTAATGAATAATGACATTTAGGAAAACGTACCTGTACAATCAATTTAGGGTTATATAAAGAGTACCGATAGCAAATCTTTAGAACAATTCTTGCATGCATAACTTTTTCTAAAATGGTGAAAACTTAGAGTATGGCTCTTAAAGAGAGGATTGCGTCTGAAACGCAGAGGTTGAAGTTGAAGTACTTTGGTGACCGTTCCTTGGAAATGACCAACCCCGCCCCTATTCCTCGGACGTACCAAGGCTTGTCGGGGGAGGATACGGTTGAAGCTGAGGAAGATTTTTATAGTAAGTGGAGATTTCATGTCTTCGTCTTGACAGGCGAGGAACGTTGGGTTTGTCTCCACGCCCTTGCGGAAGATCGGGTTAGGGCTTCATATACAGGGAAAGGTGTATCTAAGGGACTGATATGCTGATTTCTTATGTCGCCATAGATTTTAAGGATGGGCCCTCTTTATCATTACCAACTCTTCGGTGGTGGTGGCTATAAAAGGGGCGGTGATGGCAGTGGAGGAGGATGCGAAGTGGGAGTCTGTTGACACATTTCCATCGTGTTTTTGTCTGCAGAAGACCTTCATCTTATTTTTTGGGGGGCTATACTGAGTATACTGCTTGCATAGTTTTTTAGTTGGAATTTGACTGGGATTCAACCGAGCCATGTGAGGGAAGATCTTTGTTAGTTCCAGTGTTTTCTTTGGATCTGGGTGAAAGATCACTGAAGCAAGTAGAACTGGAAGACATAATGCCTCGGCGTACCTGAATGGCCTGTAACTTTTAACAAATAGGGAAAACTTGTTATCTGTAAAGTACCTGGAGTTTGGTGCTAGATGGAAATTATTCTGTTGTATCCCTGAGGTCGATGTGGTAAAAACTTGTTATTTGTAAATCGTATGTAATATCTTTGACATGAATGAAAGTGATATTTACTAAACTGTGTATAGAAAAAATTTCTTTGAATCGAACAAAATTGTGTTGGGTGTATATTGAATAACTGCTGATAAATGATGAAACAATGTTGTAATATTGCTCGAACTGAGATGAATATGTGCTGACAATGTCATGTTGATATAAATTATTTATGTTTAACAGATGAGGGATAGAATTTATAAGAAATATGTAAACTCGAGCAATTACAGGTCGATAGGGACACTACTCGTGGTAGCGTAAGATCGAGTGTAGTAACTAATGTGTGTACTAGTGAGGTGATAAGTTCAAATAATTGATTCCAAGATCCTGGGTTTCTATTACAAGATAAAAGATAAAAATCGCGTATTTTAAGGGGTAAGTGAGTGAGAAACATATAAATATGGGTAGGATGAAAAAAAAATGGAGGAGAGATTAGGATGGTATGGCTTGATCTCAAAGGATTCATCTTTCCTAGAAGGACGATTGTCTATAAAGATTGCCGAAGTACGTAAGAGGATATTTGGGTTGTTTGGTTACGATGATGAGCTACTGGGGAGGGAATGTGAGCTCGAGGGTCAGATGAAAGGAGTAGGGAGCTAGAGTATGATCGTTATTTCTATGAGATGGGTTGGTGGGGGATTAGGTAGATTGAGAGAAGTTGGCTGGTTCGATTGGTAAGGTTGAGATCGAATTTGAAGATCTGAAGACCGACGAATAATGTGATTAGATGATGTTTGTCTAGATTACCAAGGTTTTGATTGATGTTCTGTAAAGTGTGTCCTATGAATAATATAATTTTTTTGAAACTTACATAAATAATATAAGTCAATCGGATCCTCTATAGGGGTGAATCTGCTTTGAGACTGTTTTAGCAAACATTTTAAATAATTTTGAACATGTGTATAGTTTAGTAAATGACATCAATCACTATAAGTAAGATAAACAAGGACAGAGAAACAAAAATATGAAAATGTAGAAGCTTCTAGTTTTGTTTTGTATGCAAAAGGAAATAGAACTCTGACATCATACAGAATGAGTCATCATGAGTATGGGAAGGTCAAGAAAAGATATGAAAATAGGGAGAAAAAAATATTTTTAAAAATGAGGGTAGTTGTAATGATGGAAAGGTTATCTTATTGAAAAGGTACAAGGCGTCTGACATGGAAAGTGGAAAGGACGCCTCGGTTCTGGAATCGAGGACGGTTCGTGCGAGGAGAAATAAATGCCAACCGCTTGAGAGAGAAATGATAAATAGTTCTTCTTTGTCTCCAATCAAACATTTAACAAGTTCAAAAAAATTGGAGAGCACTTAGAGAGAGACAAAAGATCAGGGGATTCGATCAAGAGTTATCCGAAGGTGATAAATGGTTGAAGAGGGTAAAAGATTCAGGATCTCGTAGGTGGCAATACAGCAGCGTTGTGAGGGGAAAGCTTGAGTCAACTGCTGATTCTCATTCGGATATTGAATGTTAGTAGAGATGTATGCTATATATGTTGAGGTATTTTTATATGTTAAAGATATATGTTATATGTAAACGATTGATCAAAGATATATGTTGAAGATATATGTATATATACATAGATGGACAAATGATAAATACCTTAGCCTGTATGTAGGCCGAGCATAAGAGGCATCTGTGTAGGTCGAAAACGTGCATGTAGAATTTGTTTTTAAGATGGGTAGTTCGTCTGTTAATGAGGTATCGACCTTTGGTCAGACGAATGAGTCTGATAATGAAGGAGAGGTAGGATTGGAAAAATTCTCGGGCTTCCCTGGTCAGTTGGTATCTTACCCTCCTGATTCTGATGCCTTTAGTGAGTTTTGTAAAGCCAAGGCGGCTGTAGGAGGGAAGTGGGGCAATTGTGATGAGTTTGCCGGTAGGCAGTTTAGGGGTTTTAAGACAGCTGAGGGGGAAGCGTATTTTTATCTGCTAGCAGATTTGGAAGTAGAAAAATGAGATAGGGGTATAGATGAATCGATTTCGTTAGAATATTTCAATGGGGATCTCTCAGTGGGTTTTTTGTGTTACCTATCTCAATTAGAGTATGGGTTGAACCTTCCCCTCACCAATTTGGCGAAGGGGATTATGAATACAATTGGAGCATGTCATGTTCAATTGAACAGGATCATGTGGGAGGTAATAACCGTGTGTGAGCATCTGAATGAAAAATAGGATAAGGAGGAAAAAGTGAGGAGGATAACCCGTGAGGACGTTTTTGCAGTTTTATGAGGTGAAGAATTTTACAGCCAGTGGGGGATCATATTTTTGTGCGAGTGCAACTCTGCGTCTTTTTTTTTATCTGAATTCAGCAGGTAGAACCTGGAATGATAACATCATATGGGTGAAGGGTAATTGTCTTAGAAAAGATGATGAAGAACCTTTGGACCTTCGGTTTAGATCTGTAAAGCAAAGTAAGTATAGATATGCATAGATAGAATTATTGTTACGTTTTGTTGACAACTGCAGTTGATAGTAAAAATGTTGGTATTGTAGGTGTGAAGTCTGCAGTGGAAAGGAAGGAATCCCCATTGGATGAAGTTGCTGAGGAGGAGACTGAACTCGAACTTGTGTTGGAGAGACTCGGCCTGAATAGAAAAAAGAGGGTTAATAGCAAGTCCAACAAGGTTAGAAAGGCCCAACCCATCAGATCGATGGCGGGGGTCGATGATGGAAAAGGGAAAGTAGGTGGTGAGGAGGCTCAAACTAATCCTTCCAAGACTCCTGGAACTGGCAATTTGGCTCAGCCGACCCTGTCAAGCCGAGCAAAGTAGCTCTAAAGTATCCGAAGAAACAGATTCCAAAGGCCTTGCTAGCTTCGGACGCCATGGAAAGTGGCGAGGTCGGAAAAGAGAAGGGGAGGAGGGTCGAATCCACTGGAGAGAAGATCGCTGGGGTACGACCTACTGCGGTGGATGACTTTAGGGAGGTCGAGCAAAATGGTAAGTTTTTTTGATCAAGAATGAGATGGTTTATGTATTTCGAGCTAATCACTAAGTTTGATTTGTTTTATGTAGTTTGCTCGTCTTGTAAAGGGGATTTGGCTCGGAATTGAAGATGAGAAATCTAAGCTGAAGAAGGTGAAGAGTGAGCTAGAGAAAGAACTAGTTCGAGCCTTGACTAAAGCCATGAAGGAAGTTAGGCAGCTGAAGGCCTCTCGCGGTGTGGCAATCGGCCAGCTATTGGTCGAGACAAAGGCCAATTTGGACAAGATGGATGAGGAGCGTGACAGACTAGGTCGTCACTTGATGCTGAAGGGCTATTCCGAGGAGGAGGTGGACACCATTAAGGCTCATACCTATGTTGGTGAAGGAGATGGCGAGGAAGCAGAAGGGGTGGGGGTCGTGGACGGTTTGGATGGTGCTTCCCGCCATACGGTACTCGACAATCAAGGGTATAACGTCGAGCTCCCAGAAGGTGGTAGTGAGAAGGTAGGGTAGACACGTATTTTGTATAAATATATGTAAGTTGTTTGAATTGTGTGTGGGGAAGAAACTTCTATAGATTGACCTTGTTTATAAACCTTTTATAGGTAGTTAGAGAGATGAGTCTCAGAATAAATGACCTAGAGTCTGGACATACCTTGGAAAAAGAGACCTCTAAAGCCTTGCTGTCTGCGCAAGCAGAGCTATAGGTTAGATCTGAATTGGTTTTTCGACTTTGGTGTTATTCCAACTTTAAGTTATCAAGTAAATAGGATAGAAATGCATGGCAGAAATCTGACTCTATTAATACAGAATAATATATCGAAAATAATTACCTTGTATGCTGAAAGCAGACTCATGAAGTGTTCATCTGAAAATGGATTCCATACTTTTTGTTTAAAAGTTTTTGAAAGTAGATGCTTAAAAATCACAGTATTTTATAAATGTAGTATGTATATTTTCAAAGGCTTTCCTAATTCGAACTGTACTAAAACTTGTTATATTCCCCAGGTTGAATTAGATTCATCTCGCTCACGTGAGGACAACGCACTCATGTATAACCGGGAATTTACAGAGTAGTTCGATAGGATGAAGGAGGCGAACGAGAATAGAGAAGATCAATACGTAAAGACGTATTTTAGACTTGTGAAGTTGACCCAGGCTGTTTTCGACCTGACTCTTCAGGTCAAAGAGAAAGATGCTGAGATAAATAAGGGATTAAAAGAGCTATCTGGGGTAATAGATCGTGCTGAGAAGTTTTAACGTCAAGTTGATGCATTGGCATGAAGGGTATGCAGGCCGACACGGCTAATTATTGTATTCAGGCGCTGGAACAATCAAAGGAACAATTTCGATCTGATCTTCAGAACTGTAGAAACGAGCTGGGGCGAATGAAACAAAAATTTGTCAAAAAGGACGACAAGCTGAGGGTAGTTCGAGAAAATCTATCGGCTTTGGAAGCCACAGCTAAACATTTGCAAACAGTTCTCCCCGCCATTGATATGGAATTCTGAGAAATGCAACGAAGGTATAATGACTTAAATGAGAGGGTTGCACGACTTAATGCCGAACTGGCACAAGCTATTGCGCATGCTAAAAAAGTAGAGGCAAGGGAGTGTTCAGGGGGAAGTAGAACTGGAGTTAAGGCTCCTTTAATTCGAGGGGGTATAGTTAGTCTCTCAGGTCAAATTAGGGAGCTAGAGAGTGACGTATCTTGTATTCAGGGGCATGTTCAGAAGGGAAATGCGAATTTGAGGGAATGCCAGCATAAGTCTGATACTGCTCTTATTAGGGAGAAAGTTCTGGAAGGGGAGATCAAAGCAAAGGAATTGCTTGTGAAGAGGAAATAAGAATTATTGAATGATCTGCCGGCTAGGAAAGAGTTGAACGGAGAAATTGAGAGAATTCACGCTCGGGTAATAGACTTAGAAGCCATAAACCTAGCTGAGTCAGCGAAATATATTGCCTAGTTGGAAGAAGATATAATTAATCATGAAAAGGTCGATGCGGAAATAATTGAATGGAAGAATGAGTACGCTAGGTTAGAGTCACGCCTCGAGAGGCTGAAGGCAAGATTTGCAGTCATGGTCGTACCTGATACATCTCAATTTGACCTGTTAAGGGTGATTGTCGCATATTTGGTAGAGGAAGTAAAAAGACTTGAGTCAGAACGCGATACCTTGTTCAAAACTTTTCGGATATGGGATGTACCTATGGAGCGTAGATAGATCGAGGGAACTGTCTGGCATCATGGAGACCCAACTGGGCCCTCAAACTACTAAACCAATTTAGCAAGGTAGAGCTTCTGTGGCCCACAAACTAAAATAGAGACCTCTTGATGTTGGGGGAGACACTACTGACACTCCGTCAGCAGAAAAAAAAATTCTCTGTAATATGAATTTGACCTGAAAATAAATAGTATCTGTCGCAGACACATTGAAATAGATGAAAGCTAGTATATCCATTGCCTTATCTTGTGTCTAGTGGGGTCTTTGATATAAAACAAATTTTTACATTCATTTTAATTGCAGAAATGGGTTTAGTTAAGCCAAGTTAAAACTTGATTTGAACTATAGAAATGTCACAGACATATTGAAAGAGATAAAAGCTAGTATGACCTTTGCCTTATCTTATGCATGGCTGAGTCTTTGATATGAAACAAGTTCTTACACTTGCTATAATTGTAGAGATGTAAAGAGTCAGCTGAACCAAATGTTATCCTTGATCCAGCCTATTGAAATGATCCAAACAAGTTGAAAAAGATGAAGACTAGTATTACCTTTGCCTTATCTCTAGTTTGGCTTAGTCTTTGATGTGAAACAAGTTTTTACACTTGCTATAATCGTAGAGATGTAGTAAAAGAAGCCAATCAAGTGATATCCTTGATTGAACTTGGAAAAGATTGATTGTAAGCTAGTATTATCTATGCTTGAATCTGTAAAGTGTGGACGAAGGTTCTTGAAGAGAATAAAATTGTCCAAAAAACAACTTTCATTGATAAGTTAAGAATTTACATTGGATGGAGATAAGAATCTAACTTTTGGAATTGAAAAACAAACATCGAACAATGGAAATAGAAATAGAGTAGTAAGATGCCTAACGATAGTACCATTTCAGTCGTCTAGTGGTCCAAGGATTTGAAATGGGGATTCCCTCTTATGTCATGAGATAGTATGATCCCAGACCTGAGAGACCTATAATAATGAATGGACCCTCCCAATTGTCGACTAATTTTCCAACGTGGTTCCTAACTTGAGAGACCTGAGGGATTTCTCTGTGGAGGAGATCTTTGATTTGGAAAGTATGGCTCCTAACTTGGTTATTATACGATCTGGCATGCATATGATGATATCGACCTAGGTTAGTGATGACACATTCCCTGGTCTCATCTATCATATTGAGGTTGGAAGCCAATTTAAACTCATTTTCCTCAGTCAGCTCATGATCACAAACTAGATGATGATATTTAGAAGGAATCACTACCTCAATACCATAAGAAGGGAGGAATGGGTTATACCTAGTGGATTGTCGAGGAGTGGTTCGATACACCCACAAGACGTGAGGTAGTTCGTGAACCAAATTTCTTTTTTCTGTGAGTGAAGTCATTTTTTGAGTCCATCCCGATGGTTTTGTTGGTGATTTCGGCTTGGCTATTGCCTTGAGGATAATATAGATTTGATGTTGAGTAGATGATATTATGGTGATTTAGGAGGGCTACGACCTTATCTCTTATAAATTGGGACCCGTTATCGATTCGAATTAGGTGGGGGCACCATAATCAACTGATTATGTGGTTCTAGATAAAAGAGATGACCTCATCTTCTCTGGTTTGACATAGTTGAATTGTTTCTACCCATTTTGTAAAGTAATCGGTAGCTACGAGTAAGCGACGGTGATAACCTGGAGAGTTAGGGAATTTGCCGACGAGGTCTAGTGCCCATCTTTTGATTAGCCAGAAAACCTTGCTTGCATGGAGTTCGAGCGCAGCGGCACGTACCATATGTCTTTCTCTCTGGCAGGTGTCGCACCTGTGAGAATACTCTTCTGCTTGCTTGCGCATGCCGGGCCAGAATACTCCTTGAGTTATAGCTCGGTTCGTTAATGACCTACCTGCAGCGTGGGAGCCACAAGTTCCTTCGTATAGTTCGCGGAGCAGTTCATCTGCTTTTAACTTCGAGAGGCACTTAAGGTAAGGCCCTGAAATGGAGAGCTAGTAAAGCATACCGTTCTGAGTAATGTAACGCTTCGAGTGGTTGTTCAGCTATCAGCGCTTTTTTGCATCTGCTGGGATTAGTCTGTTGTACTTGTTGTCGATACCGAGGTAGGCTAAGAAAGGCTTTCGCCAATCATCGTCTCCCCCTTTATCGCTCCCAGTGTTGATCGTGCATACAGATATGCGATCAATGCTGGGGGTTGAAATAATTTTGATATGGAGATATCGAGCTTCTGTTCCCATGACCTCGGCTAGATATGCAAAGAATCTACATGTCTATTTTCACCTCAAGGAAGATATTTAGGAGTTGCATTCATGAACATACTCATCTTATCTACAATGAAGGATGCGTATTCGATCATCATCTCGTTCTTCTTGTATTGCTCAGAATAATGATGAACGATGAGTAATGAATCTGTGTAAACTGAGAGTTTGGGGACATCGAGCTCAAGTGTGAGGTAGAGTCCATGAATGAGAGCTTCATACTCGGTAACATTATTTGAGGCCTCAAAATCCAAGCGGATTGATTTCTCAATTTTGTCATTAGAAGGGGTAATCAAAACGATCCCGATCCCTGACCCTGTGGGTCCTGCTGATCAATCTGTGAGATGTTTCCACCCTGACGTAGTGATCCAGTTAGCTCTTTCGTCCAATGGCTTGGAGGCTGGATTCTCCGGCATGTTTTCGGTATGGTCCGGGTTGTGCTCCTCCCACTCAGGATCCTCTACAGGAAAGTCCGCGAGAAAATAGGCAACGGCCTGACCTTTTTCGGAATGACGTTGTTTGAACTTGATATCATGTTCTCCCAAACTGACTGACCATTGTTGTACTCTTTGTGATTTCTCTTTTTGGACAGAACTTCGCGAAGTGGGAAAATTACCATAACTTTGACGGAATGTGCTTTGAAGTAGTGCTTGAGTTTCTGTAAAGTGTAAACAAGGGTGAGAAGAAGTTTCTTAATTTTAGAGTACCTTATTTCTGCTGGTATAAGTGCTTTGCTGATAAAGAAGACTTGCTTCTCTATTTTCCCTACCAGGAAAATGAGAACCGAGCTGAGAGAAGTATATATGACTGCTAGGTAGATTATCAGTTCCTCATTACGTACTGGGGTGCTCATTATAGGAGAACTCCCCAAATAGATTTAGAGATCCTGAAAAGCTGCTTCGCATTCTGGAGTCCTCGTGACTTCTGCAGTCGGCTAAACCTTTCCTTGTTTGGTATATCCATGGAGTAATAGGAATTGCCAATGACAGCGGTCTAAAGATTTAGAGACGAAACGGATAATTGCGGCAATCTTGCCGGTGAGTTTTTGAACATTTTTTGTTATCTTTAGAGAAGGCATGTCGAGAAGAGCCCGAATTTGATCTGGATCAGCTTCAATCCCTTTCTTGCTGATGAGGTGGCCTAGAAAGCGGCCAGAATGTACCCTGAATTGAAATTTATCAGGGTTGAGACGCATTCTATAAGATCGAAGGATGTTGAATATTGTATTGAGATCTGAGATGTGATTATCTGACTGTACGCTTTTGCAGAAGAGATCATCGATGTAGACTTCAGTGATTTTTCCCAGGTATGCTTTGAACATAGTAGTCATCAATCATTGATATGTGCCACTTGTGCTCTTGAGCCCGAAGGGCATGAATTTGTAACAGTAAAGGCCACTTTCAATGATGAACGTTGCCTTCTCTTGATCTTCTTACAGAAGTGGGATTTGGTTATACCCAGAAGCAGCTTCCATCATAAATAAAAGATCATGGCCTGTTGTGAAATCGAGGATCTGATAAATGTTGGGAAGAGGGAAACTGTCCTTTGGAGTATGTTTGTTTCGATTTGTAAAATCTACTCAAACTCAAACTTTTCCGTTCTTCTTTGGGACAACGACAATGTTGGATATCCAGTCCGGATACTTGGCATCTCGAATAAATCCCACTTTGATCAATTTCTCAATCTCTGTGTTAACTTCATCTCGAAGACGAGGTGAAAGTCGTCGCAATTTCTATTTGACCACTGTGGCACTGATGTTGATGGCTAACTTGTGGCAAGCCATGGTTGGATCAACTCTGGGCAATTCCTTGAATGACCATGCTAAAACATCTCGATTGAGGTACACAAACTGGATGAGAACATCTTTTTAATGCTGAACCAGCTTGGTTCTGATAAACGTACCTCTGCTAGGTCCATCAATGTTAACATATTCCATGGGCTCCTTTGTAGGTGATTGATCTTCGAGGTGATCAATTATTTGTAATTGTTATGCGGCCAATCTGTCTGAAGTATCTAGGATAGCAGAGACAGTATTTTCACAAGCTCGAGAGAGTTTCTGACTACCTTTAATCTCATAAATACCATTTTCGTGTTTGAAACGGAGTATTTGATGATAGGTGGAACCGATTGCTTCCATCTTGTATATTCAGCAGCGGCCCATAATCCCAAGGTAGCGAGACTTAGCATTGATGACGTAGAAAATGACGCCGATAGTGGCTGGTCCAGTAGTAATAGGTAAGATAATCATACCTACTCGTTCCTCCCTGGAGCCATTGAACCCACTTATGTCTGTGTCGCTCTGAATGACTTGGTCGGCCAAACCCATCTGGTCGATCGTACTCTGAATAAGAATTTCAATACCGCTTCCAGTATCGATCATCATTGTGTGCATGACAAACTGTTTCATCTTGAGCATTGTGACTAACACATCAAGATGTAGAAATTTGACATAGCTAGTATCACAATCCTCGAAGGAGATTCCGAGTCGGCGATTGCTCGACTATGGAAGAAATTTGGCTTATTTGTCTTGAGGTGTAAGATCGCTGCATTCTGAGAGCCTCCAATTCTTTGATTGGTTAGAATTGTTGATCTGGCTGATTTTGATCATGTTGCTGAGGTGCATGTAGTAGAGATGCTTCTCCTCAGCTTTGTCGTTGACCTAAACAACTTCGAGTTACTTCTTATAGTTGCCATCTTGGTATGACTTCGGGTCAACAATCCACTCGAGCATCCGTCCTTCCTTAAAAATAAGCTCGAACAACCGTTGTAGAGCATAGAAATTGCCAGTAGAATGATGATTTACCTTATGGTGTAGGAAAAATGGTCAATTCTCGATGGGCCCTAGTAGCTTAGAGGCGCGGTAGAGCGTCTTTTTCAACGGCAGTGGAAAAATTGTAGATATTTGGACGGGTTTATTTTATAGACCGCTTCTCCGAGAGTATCCAGTGTTTCCCTTCATGCATTTCTAATCTCCTTATTTCTCCTTAGGCTTGCTGGTTCGTTCTGTAGTTAGGATTTGGTGGAGAGGACTGACTTAGTAGACTTTTGTCGCTCAGACATCATCCTCACCAAGTCAACGTAACCGTTGAATTTGGTGATCATCTCTTCTAACGTCGCAGACTTGTTAAGGAAGAGGTATTCTTTGACCTTACAATCAAGCCGGAGAGCATTGGTGTAAGCGGTCATAGCTATTTTTTGGTCGAGGTTATCCACCTTTCTCGCGAGCTCTAGGAATTTCTTTGAGAAGTCTTCAAGCTATTCTCCTTGTGACTTCCTAAGACCGATAAAAGAATACAAGTTCTCCTCTTTATCTCTGTTGTGAGCATATGTCTTGATAAACTACTTCTGCAGCTAATCAAACGTGTAGATAGATTCCTCAGAAAGAGAATGGAACCATCGGAGTGGCTACTCCTGTAAACTTGTGGTGAGCAGGTGGCAGAGAATGTGGTTGAGATTGGAGTACAACCACAATGAATCACGGTATTGCTGAATATGCTCCTTCGGGTCAATACCCTTGTACTTGTGAATTTGGGGAGTATGGAAGCCTTACGGTATTTCCATATCGAATAGTTCTTTGGCAATCAGACTTCCTTGTAACTTTGTGGAATCGTCGATAGTACCCAGGGCTTGCGCCTCGATCAGTTCCTTAATTTTTTGATCCATATGATCTTTTGTAATTTAATGACGTGTTGGTTGAATCGCTGGACGTACTGGCAGGGGATGATGAGTTCCTACACCTTTACTCAAGCGATCTCGTACTGGAACTTGATGTAGGGGTCACTGGTCTTCCTCCTGATGGACGGAAAACTGATGACCTCGACTGACTTTTGATTGAACTTCTCCCCCCAAATGGATGGAGGGCTACAGTCCGTGTGGTAGATTTCTAGGAATGGCTTTACTAGTGGCTCCCCGAGGTCCCAATCTTTCCCATGCCAAAATACGGGAGGTTTCTGGAAGTTGATCGTGACCCCTGGCTGGAGGGGCCTGTTGAGTATTATGTAGTACCTCGAGTGCAGTCTGCATCATTGTCATCTGATCTTCATGCCGTTTGAGCGCTGTCAAACGAGCTTGTCGCTCGGTATCGAGCTCTTTCTCTTGGAGCTCGCGATCTTTTGTCAACTAAAGTTTGAGTTCGGCGCGTTTCTCTGCCTCAGCTTGGATATTCGCCCGCAGCTCGGTGAGCTGTCCAGGATCCACAGAAATTTTGAGCTGTGTTGCTACGGCCTATTATCTGGAAGAAACCATAATTGAAACTTGTAGTGAAAGACTGCCTTAGGTACCGTGGAAATGCAATCTTTCCCACAGACGGCACCAAATGTAATGGCCAAATTTTGTAGCTCGATATGATTAGGAATTAGTTATTACACCAATGAACCTGTAACAATACTCTAATATAAAGCAAGAATTAGAAATAGGTGTTTTTAGCGTGGAAAACCTTTAAACAGGTTAAAAAACCACGACCTCGTATGGAGGATATTTGTAAAAGTATCTTTATTGCTTGAAGTGAATTTCTTTATTACAAGTGATCTCTAGAATATAGAAATATTTTTGATCTCGTAAATAAGAAGTTTGAGTAACTTTCTCTGGTCCTTGTCTCTTCTAGAACTTTTCCTTTATATAGGCTTCTCCACAGCTCTTAATCGTGCTAGAACACGTTATCCAAATAATGTGGTTAGTGGCGGTTGACTGAATAATTGAAAAGTTTGTGGGAGACAGCCATCTTTGACTGGATAACATTTATCGGGTTTAGTTCAACCCACGCTTTTGAGTAGTTCGTAGGGGTGGTTGAAATGTTTGATTGAAGTGTTAATTGTTAAAAAATGCGTGAGTCTGAGATGGGGGTAAATCAAGTTGTGTAAGTTCAATTATGAGTGAGATTGAGGGATAAGTCCCTATAGAGATGCCTCAGTGTCCCTGTTGTCATCTCAAGCAGAGCTATGGATTAGAGTAGAGCAAGAAATATTTGACTTGTATGCTTCATTAGTATAGAGCTACAAAGTAATAAATAGAGTGTAGAGATAGACCAACAATCTGTTATCGGTTTAGGGGAAATGGAACTAAAATGGTGCACAGGAAATACCAAAGTATTGATAAATTAAAATCTAGGGAATGTTTACCTTAGACTTGGTTGTTTATGTTATGGAGCATCCATATGAGATTGAATTTTGACCTTAAGTTTTGAAGTAGTTTCATACAGTAGATGTTAAAAAATAGATATCTTGTTAGAAACGTGATATATGTGTTCAATGAGTGTTCTGAATCGAACTTGATATAATGTATCTATAATGTGCAGGTCGAATTGGGGCTAGCTCACTTGCGTGAAGGTGATGCACGTTAATGTAACCTAGAATTTGCAGAAGAGTTTGATGGGATGAGAGAGCGAATAAAGACAGAGAAGATCAACATGTAAAGGTGTACTTCAAGTTCATTGAGGTAACACAGACTACTGCCGACCTTGCTCAGAAGATCGAGGAGAAGGATGTCGAAATTAATAATGGGCAAAAAGAGCTCGCAAAGTTAAAAGAACATGCAGCGATGCTCAAAAGTCAAAATAACGTATTATGGCAAAGAGTAGGGAGGCTGATATTGCCCATTTCTATATACAGGCGCTTGAAAGATCGGAGGTTAGGCTAAATCATTCTGTGGCCAGTCTGAAGGACGAATTGATCTAGAATATGAACAATCATGATCTAATTTGAACTGATATAATGAATAGTAGGAACGAGCTTGAGCCATTGAAGAAGATAATGGTTGAGAAAGATGGCGAGCTGAAGAGAGCTTAAGATGATCTATTTGCGTCTGAGGTTCCAGTTAAACAGTTGTATACTGCTTTACCTGCCAAAGATATATAATTTCATACGGTACAATATAAGTGTGATGAGTTGAATAAAACGGTGGCGCAGGCCAATTTGCGTGCTAGAAACGCAAAGGCTGAAGAGCGTTCGAGGATGAATAAAAATGATGCCAAGGTTTCCCTTGTTCAAGGGGATGTAGTCAGCCTGTCAGCTTGAATAAGAGAGCTGGAGGGAGATGTCGCTCGAATTAAAGGTCATATGTAAAAAGGAGTTGAGCGGCTAAGAGAGAGCGAAAGGAAGCTGGATGCTACTTTTTCTAGGAAACAAGGGCTAAACGGTCTATCAGAGGGAAGGAGATTTTGGTACAGCAGAAAGACGAGTTGTTAGAGAAAATTCCGGTTGTGGAAGATTTGAACAGGGAGGTTCAGGTACTTTTTACTCAGGTGGCAGATTTGAAAGTAATTAACCAGGCTAAATTAGCCAAAGTTGACATGAAATCAGAAGAGAACATTACATTTTCAGCTGAAGTAGATAGTAAAATGGTATGACTAAAAGAATGGTATACGAGCTTGGAAGATCGCCTTCATTGAGCGAGAGCAAACTTTTCTAAGGCAGTTATACCTCATGCGACACACTCTGACTTGTTGAGGGCGGTGATCGCCTATTTTGTAGAGGAGGTAAAAGGACTTGAGTCAGAATGAGATACCTTGTTCAATAGTTTTCCAAATAGGGGATGTATTTGCAGAGGTGATATAGATCGAGTAAATTGTACGTAATCCATGGAAATGAATTTAGGCCCTCGATCTGCTAAATTGATAGAGCAGGGAAAGATTGTTATAACTTCTTGAGCTCAAGAATTTATGACTGATCGACCTCCTGTTATACAGGAAAGCGTAGTTGACATCCCAACAGCAAAAAAGAATCCATTGTAAAGGTCGTACATGTAACCTAAAATTAAAAGTAGTTGTTGCAGACATGTTGAGAGATAAAAGCTAGTTTTACCTTTACTTTATCTTCAGTCTAGTAGAGTTATTGATTGAAAACTAGTATTACCTTCGTTTTAATCGCAGAGATTTAGTAGAGTCAGTCAAACTAAGTATTATTCTTGATTTAACTGGTATAATGTCGTGGCCATATTGAGGTTGAAGAAGGCTAGTTTTACCTTCACTTTATCTTATGTCTGGTAGAGTCTTTGATGTAAAATAAATATTACCTTAATTTTAATCGCAGAGATTTAGTAGAGTAAGCAAAACCAAGTGTTATCCTTGATTTAACTAGTATGATGTCGGAGGCATATTGAGGTAGATGAAAGCTAATATTATCTTATGTCTGGCGGAGTATTTGATTGAAAACTAATATTACCTATGTTTTAATTGTAAAGATATAGTAGAGTCAGCCAAACCAAGTGTTATCCTTGATTTAATTTGTATGATGCTGTAGGCATATAGGGGTAGATGAAAGCTAGTTTTCTATTTGGAGAGGCATATGAGGTAAGGCCCCATGAATGAACGGCGGTATAAGGCACCATTTTGATTTGTGTAGCGCTTAGAGTTGTCGATCAACTGTCAGTGCTCTTTCAAATCTGCTGGAAGTGGTCATTTGCATTTGTTATCGATACCAAGATAGGCTAAGAAAGGCTTTTATAAATCGTCGTCTTCCCCTTTATCACCCCAAGTGTTGATCGTGCATACAAAAATACAATCTATGATGGGGGTTGAAATCGCTTTGATCTGGAGATATCGAGCTTCTGTGCCCAAGATCCTAGCTAGATATACCAAGGAATCGGCGTGTTTATTTTTACCTCGAGGAAGATAATAAAGAGTTGCTTACGCGAACTTGCTCATCCTATCTGAACCGAGGGCTGCATATTTGATCATATTTTTATTCTTCTTGTATTGCTTAGAGTAATGGTGGACCATTAGTAGTGAATCTGCGTAAACTAAAAACTCTGGGACACTGAGCTCAAGAGCGAGGTCGAGTCCGTGAATGAGAGCTTCATATTTGGTGACATTATTTGAGGCCTCAAAATCAAAGCAGATTGATTGTTCAATTCTATCGTCGGAAGGGGTAATCAATGCGATTCCTATTCCTAACCTTACGGGTTCTGTTGCTCTGTCTGTAAGAAGTCTCTTCCCTTTCCTTATAATCCATTTAGCTTACTCGTCAAATGCTTTGGGGGGGGTTCTTCTGGAACTTCCTGCAAAAGGTTAGGATCGCGCTCCTCCCACTCGGGATCTTCCACTGGAAAATCCATGAGAAAATCAGCAATGGCCTAACTCTTTTTGGAATGACGCTGTTCGTACTTGATATCATGTTCTCCCAAATTGACTGACAATTATTGCACTCTCCTTAATTTTTCTTTGTTGGACAGAACCTCCCGAAGTGGGTAGTTTGTCATGACTTTTATTGAATGAGCTTGGAAGTTGTACTTAAGTTTTTGTGAGGTGTAAACAATAGCGAGAAGAAGTTTTATGATTTTAGAGTACCTCATTTCTGCTGGAGTGAAGGTTTTGCTGATGAAGTAGGCTGGTTTTTTTATTTTCCCTTCAAGTTGAATGAGAACCGAGCTAAGTAAAGTATCGGTGACTGCTAGGTAGATAATCAGTTCATCATTATCTATTAAGGTGCTCATGATGGATGACTTCCCCAAATAGGTTTTGAGATCCTAAAAATTTTCTTCGCATTCTAATGTCCATTGAATCTCTGTATTTGGCTGAAGTTTTCCTCGTTTGGTACAGCAGCGGAGTAGTAAGAACAACTAACGACAGCGGTTTGAAGATTTTAAAACAAATCAGTTGATAGCAGCAATCTTTTCAGTAAGTTTCTAAACGCCTTTCGTCATTTTTGGAGATGGCATGTTGATAAAAGCCCGAATCTGATCTGGATCGGTCTCAATCCTTTTCTTGCTGATGAGGTGGCCTATAAATTGACCTGAAAGTATTTCGAACTGATACTTCTCAAGATTAAGACACATCCTGTAAGAGCAAAGAATGTTGAATATAGTGTTAAGATCTGAAATGTGGTTGGTGGACTGTACGCTTTTACACAAGAGATTGTCAATGTAGACTTCCACCACTTTTCTAAGATGTGCTTTGAACATAATAGTCATCAGCCGTTGATAGGTTGTACCTGTATTTTTTAGTCTGAGGGGCATGACTTTGTAACATTAAAGTCCTCTTTCAGTGATGAAAGTAGTTTTTTCTTGTTCATCTTCCAAGAGTAGAATTTGATTATATCTGGAAGCAGCACCTATCATAGATAGAAGTTCATGACCTACTATAGAATTAAAGATCATATGAATATTGGGAAGTGGGAAACTGTCTTTTAGAGTATGTATGTTTAGATCGGTGCAATCTATACAAACTGAGACTTTTCAGTTCTTCTTAGGGACAACGACGATATTGGATATCAACTTTGGTCAATTTCTCAATCTTCAAGTTAACTTCATCTCAAAGTTGAGGTGATAGTCATCTTTGTTTTTGTTTGACCACCATGGCGCTGATATTGATGGACAATTTGTAACATGCCTTGGCTGGATCGACCCCAGGCATCTCTTTGAATAACCAAGCAAAAACGTCTCGATTTAGTCGCAAGAACTGAATGAGAGCATCTTTTTCATGCTGAACCAGCTTAATACCGATGAAAGTACCTTTGTTAGGTTCAGCAATATTAATGTATTCAGTAGGCTCCTCCGTAAAAGGCTGATCATCGGGGTGATCAGCTTTTTGAAATTGTTATGCAAAATATCTATCAGAGGTATCTAGAATAGTAGATACGGTATTTTCACAAGCTCAAGAAAGCTTTTGACTACCCCTGATTTCATATACCATCATTGTGTTTTATGTGGAGTGTTTGATGATTGGTGGAAACGATTGCTTCCATGTTATGAATCCAGCAACGACCTATAATCCCAAGATAATGAGATTTGGTGTTGATCACATAGAAGATGACGTTAATTGTGGTTGGTCCTGTGGTAATAGGTAAGATGATCTTGCCTAGTCACTCTTTTTTAGAACCATTAAATCCACTGATATAGGTGTCACATTGAATAACTTGATCGGCCAATCCCATTTGGTCGATAGTACCCTGAAAAAGGATCTCAATACCGCTGCCAGTATTGATCATCATTGTGTGCAGGACAAACTTCATCATCTTGAGAATTATGACTAATGCATCATGATGTGATAATTTGACTTGGCTAGTGTCACAATCTTCGAATAAAATCCCAAGCCGGCGATTACTCGATTCAGGCATAAGTTTGGCTTCTTTGTCTTGAGATGTGAGATTGTAGCATTCTGATAGTCTCATACGCTTGAATCTGTTATAGTTGGTAATCTAATTGATTTTGATCATGTTGTTGTGGCGCATATGGTAGAGATGCTTCTCCTCGGCTTGATCTTTGATCTGGACAACTTCAAGTTGCTTCTTATAGTTGCCATATTTGTATGATTCCAGGTTGACAATATATTTAAATATCCATCCCTCCTTGAAAATGTATTCGAGCAACCTCTGTAAAGCATAGCAATTATCAGTAGAATGATGGTATACCTTATAATGCATGAAGTATAGTCGGTTTTTGATTGGTTCCAATGGTTGAAAGAGACGGTAGAGCTTATCCTTTGAGAGGATTGAAAAAATTGTGGTGATTCGATCATTTGTCTTTGGGTGGACTGGTTTGATTTGAGAAATGCCTTTCTGAGGGTTGCCTGTATTTCCCTTGGCGCACTTTTGGTCCCCCTGATCCTCCTTTAGTTCAGTGCTTCGATCTGTAGATGGACCTTTCGTGGTAAGGATGGATTTAGTAGATTTATGCCTTTTGGACATCATCCTTTCCAGGTTGATGTAACTATTGACCTTTGTTATCATATCTTCCAAGGTCGCAGGTTTGTTGAGGAAGAAGTGCTCTTTGGCTTTGCAGTCGAGCTGGAGTGCGTTCGTAAATGCAGTAACAGCTATCTTTTGATCAAGATTATCTACTTTACGCGCGAGCTCCAAAATCTTCTTCGCAAAAGCATTGAGCTTCACTCGTGTGATTGTTTAATACTGATAAGAGAATATCGATTCTCTTTGTGAGCATATATCTTGATGAATTGTTTCTACAGCTAGTCAAATGAGTATATAGAGTCTTTAGGTAGAGAGTGGAACCATCGGAACGGTTCCTCCTATAGACTTGTGGCAAACAGACGGTTGAGAATGTGGTTAAGATTCTAATATAACCCCAATGAATCACGGTATTGTTGAATATGCTTCTTTGGATCGGTACCCTTATATTTACAAATTTTTGGAGTATGGAAACCTTTCAGTATTTCTATATTGAATAGTTCTTTAGAAATTGGACTTCCTTGTAACTTGGTAATGTCGTCAGCAGTGCCCATAACTTGTACTTCGATCAACTCCGCAATACGCTGGTCTATATGCTCTTGTATGACATAGTTACGTGTCGGTTGAGTAACTTGACGAGGAGGTTACGGATTGTTAGTACCGGTACCTTCACTCAAGCGATCTCGTGATGGAACTCGAGGTTGAGGTCGTTGTTCTACCTCTGTACGTATGGAAAATCGGTGACCTCGGCTAATCTCAGACTAAACTTTTCCACCAAAATGAATGAGAGGTTGAGGTTCCTGTTGAATATTTCTGAAAATAGCTTTGCTGGTGGCTTCTCGAGGTTCCAACCTTTCCTGTGCAGAAACCCAGGAGGCTTTTGGCAATTTATCGTGATCTTTATTTGGAGAAGCTTGCTGAGTATTTTGTAGAGCCTGCAAGGCAGTCTACATTATTGTGATCGGGTCTTCATCTCCTTTGAGCACAGTCAAACGAGCTTGTCATTCGGTGTCGAGCTCCTTCTCACGAAGCTCTCGATCAAAAGTTAATTCACATTCGAGCTCGTTGCGTTTCTTTGTCTCAATATTAAGATTCGCCCGTAGCTCTGTAAGTGGTTCCGGCTCAACTAAAAGATCGAGCTGGATTCCGGTTGCTGGTCGTCTGGAAGTAACCATGATTAAAATTTGTAGTAGAAGTAAAGTATACTTTAGGATATTGTGGAAATGTAATCTTTCCACAGACGGCGCCAAATGTAATGGCCTAATTTATGAGCTCAAAATGGCTTGGAATTAGCTCTTACACTAATATACATGTAACAAAATTTAATAGAAAGCAAGAAATGACACAGGCGATTTAGCGTAGAAAACCTTTAAATAGGTAAAAAAAAAACACAACCTTGAGTTGAGGGCTATTGTAATAGTAACTTTTATTGCTTGAGGCTAATATCTTATTACAAGTGATCTCATGGCTTAGAAATGCTTGATCTTGTAAATAAAACGTTTGATGTTTTGAGAATCTTGAAAATGTAGTTTTCTTGGTGATTTCTCATGTATTTTTCTGGTCCTTGTCTCTTCTGGAACTTTTTCTTTATATAGGCCATCTCTGCATTTCTTCATCGTACTAAAGTACGTTCTCCGAACAATGTGGTTAGTGGCGGTTGACTGAGTAACTATTGAGTTCATAAGAGACAGGAATCTTTGAATTGTTCAGGTTTTTCTATTGAGCTCGACCCGCATTTTTATTAGTTCGTGGAGTAGGTGGAAATGTTGACTGCTGAAGTCATGTGGAGAATGCATGAGTCTGACATGGAGGTAGTTTAAACTAGAAACAGCTCAATTTAGGTAAGGTCGAGGGGTAGGCCCCTACACTTAGGACCCTTAAGAATAAGAGAACTATATAAACCAGACCAGACCCTATACCGTCAACTAAGAGCAATTTGGTTCCCAAATCTCTAGAATAAGCCCCATAAAAATCGAGCATCTAGCTAGCCCGAAATAGTAACATCTAGGCCACACCATGTTCCAACTCTACCGAACCTAGTAGATAAGCCTTATGTGCCAAGGGCCCCATTCCCTAACCGACTTATTCCTGCCAAAAAGAACGAAAGCCTGGAAGATATTCTCGAGTTATTTAAACAAGTACAAATTAACATTCCGTTCTTAGATGCTATCGATCAAGTTCCATTATATGTTAAATTCCTTAAGGAACTGTGTACAAAAAAATGTTGAACCAGAGTTAGGAAGAATTCCTTTAGTGGTGAACAGGTTAGCTCTGTCCAACCATTTGAAATTTCAATCAAACAAAAGGACCCAGGATGTCCCACCATTCCCTTTGTAATAGGAAAACACTACATCCAGCAGGCCCTTCTTGATCTTGGGGCTAATGTAAACCTTATTCCATTTTGTGTTTATGTGGACCTCGATTTAGGAGAACTTAAATCCACCAAGTAAACTTTAACTCACTGATAGATCTACCAAAGCTGCTAGGGGTATTGTTGAGGATGTGGTAATTAAGGTAAACAAATTTTACTTTCCAATAGATTTTGTAGTCCTTGATACACTACCAATTTTGAATGTCCATGGCCAAATCCCAATCATTTTAGGTCAGCCTTTCGTAGCTACTTCCAATACTATAATTAATTATAGAAATAGAATAATGAACCTAACATTTGGTAACATGACCGTGGAACTGAACATTTTCAACGCCATGAGGCAATATTAGGATTCTGCTAAAGTGTGTAATATGATAGGTACCATTATCTCCGAATATTCTAGGGATGACTTCTTAAAAGATTGTCTAGAGGACAACATCGTTGGTATTCACGAGTCAATCCTAAAAGACATTTTAGCTTTTCTTGAAAATAATCGTCCTGCATACACTCCACCGTATCGGTATACTCCCAAACTTGAGTCACTCCCTATGTCTTCTAAACCCCTAATTCCTTCAATTATGTCACCGCCAAAGCTTGATCTTAAAGTACTTCTAGATAATCATGGATATCGGTTCCTCAGGTCTAACAAAACTCTTTCCATTATCATTTCATCTTCATTGGACTTAGATCAGGAAAATAAACTCCTTGCAGTACTAGACACCCACAAAGAAGCAATTGGATTGTCAATAGCAGATATAAAAGGAATAAGCCCATCAGTGGTTATGCATAGGATACACTTAGAAGAAGGACCCAAAACATTTCCAAAACCATAACAACGTGTGAACCCTACAATGAAGGAGGTAATAAAGGCAAAAGTTATGAAGCTTCTTGATGCAGGTATTATTTATTCCATCTCAGACAGCTCTTGGGTAAGCCCAGTCCAAGTGGTACTTAAGAAATCAGGTACTACTATCATCAAGAATATAAACAATGAACTAGTACCCACCCCCAATCAGACAGGATAGCAGGTTTGCATTGATTACCAAAAATTGAACGAGTCCACTCGAAAAGACCATTTCCTATTACCATTCATGGATCAAATATTATAAAGTTTAGTTAGTCATTCATTTTACTTTATCTTGGATGGCTATTCAGGGTACAACCAAATTTTAGTAGCCCCTGAAGACCAAGATAAAACCACTTTTACATGCCCATTTGGAACTTTTGCCTATTGTTGCATGCCTTTTGGCTTATGCAATGCACCCGCGACCTTTCAACGGTGTATGTTAAGTATTTTCTCAGATATGGTAGAAAATTTCTTAGAGGTCTTCATTGATGAGTTTTCCATTTATGGCTCCACGTTTGATGAATGTCTTCTACACTTAAAATTGGTTTTGATCCAGTGTAAAGAGAAAATCCTAGTCCTAAATTGGGAAAATATCATTTTATGGTAAATTAAGGAATAGTACACAGCTATTTGATATCATCTAAGGGGATAGAATTTGATACAGCAAAAATTGATTTGATTTCATCTCTCCCTTCTCTTAAAATAGTGAAGGACATTTGCGCATTCCACGGGCACGTAGGATTTTATCGACGCTTTATTAAAAACTTTAGCAAAATCTCATAACATTTATACAATTTACTTGCTCAAGACGTCCATTTTGATTTCAACGATAAATGTCGCAAGTCTTTTGAAACACTTAAGTCCTCATTGACCACATCACCGATTATTCAGCCACCCAATTGGACCTTACCTTTCAAAATTATGTATGAGACCTCAAATTATGCCATGGGTACCGTGTTAGGGCAACATTTTGCAAAAGCACCACATGTTATTTTGTATACGAGTAAGACACTAAATTATGCCTAAATTAATTATACGATGACTGAAAAAGAAATGTTAGCCATCGTCTCCACGTTAGAAAATTTTTGGTCATACATTTTAGGGTTAAAAGTTATTGTGTACTCTGACCATTCAGTCCTTCGATATCTTCTTAATAAAAAATACGCTAAACCACGTCTTATTCGTTGAATCCTTTTGCTCCAAGAATTTAACCTCAAAATACATGATAAAAAAGGAAAAGAAAGCGTTGTTGCTGGCCATTTATTGCGTTTGATAGATGACCACATTAACGAAGACCTACCTATTCCTGAGTATTTTCCCGATGAACAGTTAATGAATATTAATAGGGCACCCTAGTTCACCGACATTGCAAATTACATAGCTGTAGGGTGCATACCACCAGATTTGACCAGACAAGATAAAAAGAGATTTGTAACAATATCTAGACAATTTATCTGGGAGGATCCCTATTTATTTAAAGTTGGCACAGATCTAGTAATTCGTCGCTCTGTCCTTAAAAATTACATTCCACAAATTTTAAAAAGTCTTCATGATAATGATGATGGTGGTAGTCATTTTGGCCTACTTTATTTAAGGAAACTTATGACCATTGTTCACGATGTGACCGTTGCCAAAGGGTTGGCTACATGGGTCATCGGGATGAGATGCCTCTTAACAACATTTTAGAGGTTGAAATTTTTAATGTCTAGGGCATTGACTTTATGGGCCCATTTTTGGTGTCTAATGGTTATTTGTGGATCTTAGTAGCAGTTGACTATGTTTCTAAATGGGTGAAAGTTGTACCATTCAGATAAATGATCACGGTGTCGTAATTAACTTTTTAAACGATAACATTTTAGTCCGATTTGGCACTCCTCGTGCAATTATAAGTGATGGTGGAAATCACTTTTGTAACCGTTATTTTAAAAGTTTTATGTACAAATATGATATTACATCTGCAGACAAGTGTGCAAGTAGAGGTTTCAAATCGGGAGATAAAAAGAATTTTAGAAAAAATTGTCCGACCAGATCGTCGAGATGGTCTACCCATCTTAATGAAGCTCTTTGGGCTTATCAAACTGCTTATAAAACAACGATTGGAATGTCACCTTATTGATGTAATTTTGGCAAAGCTTATCACTTGCTTGTAGAATTGGAACATAAAGATTATAGGGCAATTAAGAGATTTAATTTTCAAATTGACGCAGTAGGACTTCATCGAAAACTTTAACTAAGTGAGTTAGAAGAAATAAGACAAGAGGCGCACGACAATGCTTAAATCTATAAGGATCAGACCAAAACATATTATGATAAGCATATAGTCCAAAAAATATTTACACCAGGACTAAAAGTCTTATTGTCTAACTCAAAGATGCATCTTTTTCCTAAAAAAATGTAAACCCGTTGGCATGGCCCATTTGAAGTTGTAAACATACACCAAAATGGTTGGGCTGAAGTAAAAAATTATTGTACTGAGAAAAATTTTAACGTCAATGGCCAACGTCTTAAGCTTTATCTCGAGACAATCCCTTTAGAAAATTTCCCTGATATAGATTTGTACGAGCTCGAATATAGGGAATTGCCCATCCCTGAATATCCTTGACTTCACATAAATTTAGGGGTACGAGAGTTTTGTCTGGCTGAAGATGATAAATTTAATACTTTTTGAGAGGCAACCCACGACACATTCTGGTGGGAAATTCTAATTTTCCCTTCTATTTTTGTTTTTTGTTCCCCAATATTAGGGACAATATTTCATTTAAATATGGGGGTAGGAAAATTATTTTTAAGATATTTTTTGAAGAAAAGTGAAATAATGACACTCTTGGCTATTTATGATGCACTTTTGATAAATATTGGTTGGGAAACCCGAATAAATCTAAAAATAAACCAAAAACATAACAGTTTACAAGTATACTCTAAAATATTTTGTACACCATCTTAAATTAGTTGTACTAACTTTTAATTTGTGACTAATTCAAGTTAACCTGGTATATTTTGAAAACTTGCACTACACTATAGTTTTGTAATTGATACATTCGATAGGTTATTAACTAATTTTAGGGAAATCTAGTATTTATGTTATGAATAATTTACTCCAAAGGAGACAACTGCCTAAGAATAAGTTCATTCCCGAAAGTATTAAAAGAAAAAAAATGTTACTTGTGAGAATAAAATAATCACCAATCTCGAGTATGACCATGAACTATGTGAAAGAAGCACAAAAAATGTTACTTGTGAGAATCCTAAATTAGGGTCACGAAGGGGCACCAAACCCAGGCAACCTTATCCAACTGGCGGGGACTATCGGCCGAAAACTCTTTATTACGGAGGCTTCACTAAGAAATAATGTACTCAAAAAGGCTATGAAAAATAAGATACCAGGAAGTAAAAATGATTAAAGCATTTGTCAAACTTACTGTTAAATTTATTCCAGTAAGTACTCGACTACCATACACTGACTCAATGATTCGAGATAATGTATTAAGCGATAAAACTATCTTCACAATACACTCAGATATATCTTGTAAAATATTTGAATTTTTAACTAATCATGAGGTAGTATCTCTAGTTTTGGGTAAGTACAATATATTATATGGTATACTTGGAGAATAATAGGTTTTAAGGAATTTCTTGTTTGTATATTTTCCCATAAATAAATAAGGATAAATTAACAGGAAATGAGTCTCTTTTCATTTAGAATTACCATAATGTCATTATTAACTTTTGTGGGTATAGTCACTATAAACCCTCACGAGACAACACTTGTCCACCAAGGACACCTTGGGGTTTAACGGCTTATTGCATACACTAAATGCAATCGCGAGTCTTATGAAAGTAGTTACTTTTTTATTTTATTTTACTCGGGACGAGCAAAATTGTAAGTTTGGGTGTATTTGATAGACGTAGAAATACGTAGGATTAATGTGCCTGAAAGTATCGTTTTGTTAATCCCAATTTATTATTTTCTAATGTTAGCAGCATTTTCTTATTTTTAGGCACTTATCACTGTTGGAGCTAATAAGTAGAAAAATTCATCTAATAGAAGAAACAAAGAGCTAAAGCATCTCCAGCAGTCTCTAAGGTACAAGGAGATTTCTACATTCAATGTACTTATAGATTTTCTCAATGGAATAAAGATGATGAAGGATTCTACAAGGATTAGCATGAGATAAGATTTATCTTTACTTAGGTATAGAGTTTTAGAATTGTAAACAAGTCTCTCCTATCTCCTATAAATAAGATAACAATTTTATGGATTTTATATCTCAATCTCAGGAAGGAATAAAGCTTATATTTTTAGTATCTCTATCTCTCTCTCTCTCTCTTTTATTTTATGCATTTAATTTAGGCCGTGATCAATACCATTAATTGAGAGTTAGTCTCCTTCGCTTAGGCTAAGGATTAAGCCTTCGGTAAAGTGAGCTAAATTAATGTTAATAGTAGTTTAGATCTAGAATCAATCTTCAATTCTCCGATTTGTAATTATGAAGAGTTGATCTAGCCATAACAACTCTAAGTTACTATGGATATGGGAAAGATGCTGAATTAGCTATATTCGGTTATTTTCACGCTCAAAGAGAATTCTAGATCACTAGAGTTAATACTCTCCACCTATCCATGGAAAGGAGTTTATAAACCCTAGATCCGTTTATATATGAGCAACAAAGTTCTTACCAAGGGTTTTTGCCAAAACCCTAAATCTTAGATCCGGATAGACCTAGCCATGGCTATTATGTGTGGATAGAAGCTACAATTTTCATATCATTTTAGTAAACTAAGTCGGATGTGATCCAAAGCCTAGGCTCTTTTCCTTATAATTGTACCGAAAGTTAGTAATTTAGATTTGATTTTTAGTTTATAAAACTTTTTCCAAAAATTAGTTTAGATTCATATATTTGTTAATTAGGAAATTATATTTTTAATACGTTTACTCCCCGTGGATTCGATCCCCGCTTACCCTTATTATATTACGATACTCGTAGTTTTAAGCAGGGGATTTAAAGACTGAGTTTTTCTCGTATCAGAACCCGATTGGGTTTGGGTGTCCTACTGGACTCCTAACAAGCCTATAGGCCTTTAGGGTTTATAGGGTGAGTTTGAGAGAGTATAGATAACCTATATTGGGTTATCCTTTATAATATAGAACCTCTAATGATACAGAGATAAGTACTCATCAATAAGAAATCCCTACTCTTCTCTCATATCAATATTTTTGATTAAATGATATAATAATATCCAAAATTATTGAACACGTTATCAGCACACCAAGTTAGTGGATCAAAAGGGATAAAAAACTCTCAAAATCAGTGTTTTTCCTGGATTTTTTGCGTTGCAGAGAGGTAATATTTACAAATTTAAAATTTCTATATAATTTTTTCTTTATCTATGATATAGGATATCAAGATATGTATAAAAGAATTATTATATATATTTTTCAGATTAAAAAGGTTATTTTTAGTATTTTTTAACCCTTGATAAATGGTTATTTTTAAACTAAAATAGCAATCGTTGTGGATATCGAATTGATGCACAATAAATTTTGTTGCATTTCTAACTCCATAACAATCGTATCGGCATATGGCACGTCCCAGGTCGATATCCAAATTGCCAAAAAAAAAATAGTATCGAAACTGGGCAGTTCATGGCCAAAATACGAGTATTTAGGTCATGCTGACCTCAGCTAGGTCAATTATTTTATATTTAAAATTATTTAAAATAAATATTTATTACCTATTTATGGCGTCATCAGATCAAATCTAATTTTAGAAATTGGGTTGGATCTGACCTGATCCGTTATTGACGTGGAAGTAACACGTGGGAGCGGGTTCCACCATGCTTACGTGGTAGTATGTTATGATGGCACATGGAAGTCTAAATTTTGAGCATGTGGTAATCCAACTTATGGACACGTGGTTGTCCAGATTCTGTGACACGTGGCAAGTATTTGACTTGGTCAAACCGGTCCAGATCGGTCAACCCAGTTCAGGCCTTGACCTAGACCATGCCAGATCGGTTCAGGACCGGTTCAAATACTAAATTGGTTTTAGATATCTCAAATTTGGTTAAACTAAGTCATAAAATTTTTAAAAAATTTCTATTGACTAGACCTACCGCTTGGGGGGCCCTTTTTTTATGAAAAATATTTTTTAATTTTTTTTTGGAACGGATGCCTCATATAGGAAAATTGGCTCACTTATATGTAATATAAGTAAATAGATTAATACCTATTTAAGTATATTGCGTTAGCTAATAGGATATTAATGGTATGCCCCTATGATTCTAATTATCATAATTAGATATCACAGATAATATGAAACCAAGACTAATTTAGATTACGACTTGGAGTCATATATAAATCACAGTTAATTGTCAAGGATAAATAATTATAGCTCAATTGTGAATTGACTTAGTCTTATTTTTTTAAACTTGGTGCCTGAGGAATAAATTTTATGTATCTAGGTATAATTAGATCTTACATGATAATATTTAGAGGTATATTGGCACTAATAGCAACCTATAATACCCTATAATGTTAGTTCAAAGATAGGCATAATATACCTATCTTATGAACCCAACAGACTTTAGGGTGCGACCACTTGTTAGCTAAACATCTAATACCCATCATATTCATAGTAAATAGGGTCATTTAACTAGAATTTATAGACCTTATAAAACTTTAGGGCTTAGAATATCCCAGTTGTCAGAATAAGGAATGCACACATCTAGTGGTTTTAAATGGTAATTTTGGCTAAGATTTTATTAAAGCACACTTATAAGATTAAGATCATCATTTTATAAGGTAAAATTGGGATTTAATTATTATAAGAAAAAAAATTATGAGTATTAGAATATGAACAAAGTTCAACTATAATATGATTAGAAATCATTTATTTTATGTTATTTTAAGTACTATGATCTGTCTATAATCCATTTAAATATTTATCAAGAATTGTTACTAATTCGATCTAAATTTTGCATAACAGATGTCTGCAAGCCCACGTTGCGTTGATTACGAACCATTGCGACTTGATGGTTCCAACTACCTTTCTTGGTGTACAGTCATAAAACTCCATCTAAAATAATGAACATCTCAAAGTCGATTGTTGCAGATAACACTGTCTCTGAACCACTCAAGGCACATGCCATGTTGGCTATGCGCACCTACCTTCATCCAGAGCTGAAGTTTAAGCATATATGTTATGGAGATCCATATGAGTTATGGACAAACATAGAGGAACACTTTGGTTTCTAGCAGTTCCTAAGGACGTTTAAGAATTGCAACCGCTAGAACAACTAGATGTTATATGACTTAAAGACTGTAGCTGACTATAACTCAGTACTACAAAAAATTATTCTGGCAAGGAGTCTCAATATTGATTATGTCTTCGAGGAAAAGGTTTTGCAAAAGACTTTCTCCACATTTTCATATTCATAGGCTGTTCCTAGGGACCACCAGTATGTGAAATTAAAATTTAGTAGTCATGTAGATCTGATTCAACTCTTGCTCACTATTAAATTAGAGGGCAAATTTGTTTTTAAGAAAAATAAGAGGTATCCCCCTTGCAGAAGGAGACCAGTTGTATAAAAAATCTTATCTTATGATAAAGACAACCACGAACGGGGTTCTAGAAGTGGAAATGCGGCAGAAGGTGGGAATCGAGGATTCCTTACAAGCGAGAAACAGGTTTAAAATGATTGTTAAACCACATGCACCAAAGAAGATCAAGAAGCCAGATTCCAAATCTCCTTGCATGAGATATGAAACAGCTGGATACTGGGTACGAGACTACAAGACACTGAGGGTGCCTAAAGTTAAAGTCCAGGCTAACCATATCACCATTGACATAACTTCTGTCACTATGAAGTTCGCAACGTCAGACTTATTTGGTGATACTGATGTCGGCATGGATCAACATATGGAGTAATCTGTAGCGATATCTCAGTAGACATGTGATATCATAGTAGATAACACTAGTAATTTCTTTTCTCGCAAAGACTTGGTTTATTTTATTTTCTTAGTACTTTTGATTATGTTAGGAACAAATCAGCTTTTTCAATAAAGTGCTCATGTCATACATGAGATTTTCATTTTGTTCTGAATTGTGATTATTCAAATTATTGTTTGGGATAGTACTTAATTAGTCATATATTGATTCCTAATCTACTATATATACAGGTAGCCCATGGATTTTTTTGCCTATAGGGCACTAATTGATAATATGATGAGTCATGACATATGTCTAGTAGACAGTGGTACCACGTACTCGATCCTTCACGGTATTTCTCACACATGACCATGTATGTCGGGGAGATTCATACTGTAACTGGGGCATCCAGTATCATTGAGAGCTTGGGGAGCGCCATGTTATTACTCCTTAACGGAACAATACTACGTATCTAAACCGTATTGTTTACTAGTAAATCTCTCAAGAATTTACTGAGCTTTAGGGACATACATGATAACGGTTATCAAGTAAAAACGATAGACAATGATAAGAATCAAATTCTATCCATCACCTATTCGCCTAACGGTCAAGAAATTATATTGGAACGGTGTCCAATATATTCCTCAAGGCTTATTCAACTGCCTTCAGACATGTCGAAACATATTCAAAATCACTAATTTTTCTCTATTACAAGAGAAAATGTTTAGGATTTGGCATGACCATTTCAGACATCCTAGATAACAAATGATGAGGAAAATCATTAATAGTACCTCTGGACATTTACTCATAGGAAAGAAGATTAGAATTTTGAAAGATTGCCCGTGTAACGCCTACTCTCAAGGAATACTTATAGTTTAACTTAGTAAGACCAAGGTGGAGTTGGAGTCTCCAGCCTTTCTCCAAAATATCCATGAAGACATATATGGACCTATCCATCCACTTAATGGTCCGTTCTAATACTATATGGTCTTAATTACCACATTTGTGATATGGCCAGACGTTTGTCTATTATCATCTAGGAATATGGCATTTCTACGGTTGCTTACACAGATTATCCAATTGCGGGCTTATTTCCCGGATCACTCGATCAAATCTGTGAGATTTGATGGCACTCACGAGTTTACCTCAAAGGTTTTTATTGATTATTGTATGACTAATGGGATACATATCGAGCATCCAATACCCCATGTCCATACCCAAAATGGGATGGCAGAGAATCTAATCAAGTGATTACAATTCATTACTAAGCCACTATTATTATGATCTCAGCTTCTGGCCATCCAGGACCCCAAAGACAACCAAGCCATAGACAATTTTAGGCTCGGAAGTCTATAAGAGCCCAACACAAAGATATATAAGAATAACATAACCGCGGAGGACAATAACAATAACTATACATAAAGTATACTACAAACCTCAAAAGGTAAGATACAATAATCTCAAGAAACAAACTATCTCAAATAGGATACAACAAACCCGATCCAAAATACTTAACAGAGAATCAAGCCTCCAGCTTAAGCTCTCCAACAGGATCACCACTGCAGTAGCTACAGATCTAAAATATTGTTATGCGAGAGTAAGAAAAACCACGGCACACTATAACCCCACAAGGCTAAACAACATACTAATCAATGAGATAAAAATTAATAATAATAAGATATAACAATTTCTAACGATGCAATAATATATTTCGAAGATACTAAAGATATCTAATGGAGATAAGCAACAAGTCTAATAAATCTATTAAACTAAGCAATATGTATATATATATATAGTGCAAAGGAGTGTTAAGACTATAAACTACACTCCAATCACAATTGTGGCCCTCAGCGCCACACCCAACTAACCTGCCCCAAAAATGCAATAACATGCAAGAGTATTTAAAATACATTAACACTGAGAGAAGATTAGTTATAGATAAGAGAAGAGGAATAGGAATATGAGGAATAGAGGAAGAATAGAGTTAGAATAGACCTATGATTACTTGGTTGATCAACCACTGGTGCAAGATTACCTTAATGAGATCATGATTGGATACAAGGGGTTTGATTTGTTTCAAGCTCGACCAGGCTAGGATATTACTACTTGATCAGAGTGAATAGGGGTTTTAACCCGAGGAGCCATCATCCTCATACTATTTAAATTCTAAGGTATTTCAGTCTCTCAGGATAGTGTTGGCGCCAGAGGGGAACTATCTCATAGCATCCCATACTCCAGGATGGGGACTCAGGTATGATAGTGTCTCAGCCAGAACTCACCATACTATTTTGACCTGGGCTAGGAATCCTCCTAATCTTTCGGGGGTTAGCCGATTTGGAGTGAGTTTATGTATCCGACCTCATCAAGATAAGGAGAAAAATATATATTATATGATCTACAGATCCAAACAGATCCACCATAGATCAAAATACTACAGCCGCTAACACGACACCCACACAAAGGATAACCACCTACCTGAATGAGTGGTAAACAATCCTAACAAAGACGAATAGTGACTCAGTCGCATATCTAGATAGAACAACAATGACTAACACGTCATAACATCTAACTAGATGGCCGGCGACTTACCCGTCACACTTTAAAACAATTGATGAACAGTGACTAGCCGATCACAATAACAAAACAACATCAGTCTCTGAGATCTCCTATAGAAAACATGATTACCATCAAATGCTAGAGCACAACAGCTATCAACATAAACTAGTGCACAAGGGATAACCTACAAGTCTCCAATAAGTAGTCAATAATCCCTAAGAATAGATTTGCAATCCCAACTCTCTAACGACTATGTACTCAATCTCCAAAACAGATGAACGAGAAGCCCACTAGGTTCTAACATCAGTTGTGACAGTACAACATCGTAGAACCCCCTGACGCTCAAGGACAAAGCCATGAGAACGCTCAAACAGAATGAGTACTAAGACCAACAATGACTCTATGCTCAGGATAAACTGTTAGTCTACGACAAATAGCTAAACAATCCAAGATAACCACACTCGATAACGGAACCCAAGGTTTATTATCAAGTACCAAATCAAACTACAATGCTCAAGGATAAAGCCACGAGAACACTACCCATACACAACTTCCTAAACAACAAAAGAGAAACACAACTCTACGTGCCTTAGGATACCAACTTGCTATACACAACCACTCAGAATAAGTCAAGAGTAATTACGCCTTTAAAGTTTAAGGATGAAGCTATGAGAAGAGGCGTAATAACCTCCAACTAATTCTCGAAGTCATAATACAAACAAGCAACTAGGCTAACATATCTAACATAGATAATAACTAACTATACAAGGAGAATGCAAGTCTAGACTATAAACTAGATCATGAAAATAACATCTATGTCAACTAGTAATCACTATAAATTTACATCGGTAAACTAGTAAAGGAATTTAGCAATGTAAGGATACTCGCCTGATATACCAAGTTTGATAATAACGAACCCGGCAAAAAATATCCAAACAGCACCCCAGCGGTAATATGCACCTCAAATTAATTTCCGAAACCCGAATGAGTCACCGAAAGAAACAGGAGCACCACAACATTAACCACTTTCAAGGACCGGAACCCAATCATAAAACTAACAAGGGATTCTTACCCGAAACTGAGTTCAAATCAGCACCATACCCGAATCAATAACATAAACTTCGATAAAAACCAAAATCTACCATACTATGCTACACTACTCTGGTCACCCACAATCACATTAGGATATACCAACTTTAACCCCACCGAATGAGCCACCCAATAGTCACAAACCCGGTGATCGAAGAGGGTAAAAACAGCCCTCTCTCTGCCCCTAGAACAGCAGCAACTAGGGCAGCAATATCAGAATCAAAATAGCAACACTACTATCTAGAAAAGCCACCACAAGGTCTGCTGCAACTGAACCTCATCTCCCAGCCACACTAAACCCCAATAACCACTACCGAACAGCTACAAGAAAAACCCAACCAATTCGGCCACCCAATAATCACAAACCCGAACCACGGGGTTTCACCAAATCTAAATCAAATCAACCAAGATGAAGAGGGAAAATCAGGTAATACTTACGGCCAAAAAGGGTGGCTGTAATTGGAAAGGAACGGTGATCAAATTAGAGATCGAAGATGGGTGAGGAAACCCTAGAATGGCAACAGCTCTCTCTCTATCTACAGCCGAAATTGGGTAGTAGGTGATGAAAACCCAAACCAAAAATCAAACCAAGAGAGAAGCTTGGAAGGGAAAGATTTTAAAAGTTTGGTTTTTCTCTCAGAGAGAAAAGTGAGATGTGATGATAAGGGGAGAGAGTGGGAAATGATATATATATATATATACTACGACAAGTCGATCGAACGTCACACAAACTCGTTCGAGCGATAATTGCCAAAGGCCAAATGTCCAGAGGACATGAAGATTCGCTCGAACGACAATCAACCCATTCGAACAAGACTGGAAAAACTCCAAAAAGTCACTATGAGATCCTCCTGAACCACATCAAACACCAAAATCCTCAGAAGACAGGAACAACCCAAAGCAACAAACACAACCCTATCAGAGACCAACCACGGCTCCTAAAATCATAACTCTATCTCCTCTGCCCAATAACGGCAGAAACCATAGAACTAATGGAACACCGCACACGATAATAGAAAATTAAATATAGATACATAATAGTAGATAGTAATAATACTAAGGAAAATCCGGTTCACTACATTATACCCTCCTTAAAAGGAATTTCATCCCGAAATTTAACACCTACCTCAAACATATCTCAAACAGAGAAGATACCCAAAACTCCATAAGTGGATTGCCAAATTGGATTACACTTCTAAACCACTGCAACAGCATCCATAACGTCATCCAAACAATGCAAGATCACAAACCTATAATCAAAACCTGATACTCACACTGAACATGAAAACTCACCATCTCTAGCAACCACCAACTAGATCACCTTCCCAACGTATAGTTCATATCCAACATGGTGTTGACCTATGGTGCTAACCCATAACCACATCCACAGGGTTAAAAGAAGAATGCCATATAATCATCATAAATGAACTACTATGAAATCAAGACCCAACCTGAAGTTCCAAGATTTCCAATCCAGAGAGGAGAATCAATTCTTATAACAATAATCCACCAAAGTCCAACACCATAAGAAATCAGCTACTACTCCAAGGATATAAGATAAACATCTTTATTCCTCAAAATCAGTGGCAAAAGACCAAACGCATTAGATCTCAAGAAATCAACTCTATAACCAACCAAGCGTTAAAACATACAAGGCACCAAGGAATCATCCTAACCCGCTCTAAAGAATCACTCAACCTATGAGTGCAACAGGCAGAGATATGAGTTAACCGAAGCTCTGATATCAATCTATAACGCCCCCAAAATTAGTTTCTTAATAAACTATTAAGAATGCAAATCCGGAGATGTAACGTCGGCCAACCAGGACCCCACAGAACCAAGCCATAGACAAGTTCTGGCTCGAAAGTCTATAAGATCTCAACACAGAGATATATAACAATAACATAACCGCGGAAGGCAATAACAGTAACTATGCAGAAAGTATACCACAAACCTCAACAGGTAAGAAACAATAATCTCAAGAAATAAACTATCTAAAATAGGATACAACCAACCCGATCCAAAATGCTTAACAGAGAATCAAGCCTCTAGCTTAAGCTCTCCAACAGGATCACCACTGCAGTAGCTACAAATCTGAAATGTTGTTAAGTGAGAGTGAACAAAACCAGGGCTCACTATAACCCCACAAGGCTAAATAACATACTAATCAACGTGATGATAATTAATAATAATAAGATATAACAATTTCTAACTATACAATAATATATTCTGAAGAAACTAAAGATATCTAATGGAGATAATCAACAAGTCTAATAAATCTATTAAACTAAATAATATGTAATTATATAGTGCAAAGGAGTGCTAAGACTATAAACTGCACTCCAATCACAGTTGTGGCCCTTAGCACCACACGGAACTAACCTACCTCTGAAATACAATAAAATGCAAGAGTGCTTAAAATATATTAACACTGAGAGAAGATATGTTATAGATAAGAGAAGAGGAATAGGAATATGAGGAATAGAGGAAGAATATAGGAGGAATAGAGTTAAAATAAACCTATGATTACATGGTGGATCAACTACTAGTGCAAGATAACCTTAATGAGGTCATGATAGGATACAAGGGGTTCAATTTGTTTCAAGCACGACCAGGCTAGGATATTACCACTTGATCAGAGTGAATAGGGGTATCAGCCCGAGGAGCCATCATCCTCATACTATTTAAATTCTAAGGAATTTCAACATCTCAGGATAGTATTGGTGCCAGAGGGGAACTATCTCATACTATCCCATACTCCAGGATGGGGATTCAGGTATGATAGTATCTCAGCCATAACTCACCATACTATTTTGACCCGAGCTAGGAATCCTCCTAACCTATCGGGGGTTAGCCAATTTGGAGTGATTTTATGTATCCGACCTCATCAAGATAAGGATAAAAATATATATTATATGATCTACAGATCCAAACAGATCCACCAGATATCAAAACACTGGAACCGTTAATACGACACGCACACATAGGATAACCACCTACCTGAGCATGTGGCAAACAATCCTAACACAGACGAACAGTGACTCAGTCACACATCTTTACATAGAGCAACAGTGACTAGCCAGTCACAGCATTTAACTCGATGGCCAGCGACTTACCCGTCACATGCCAAAACAACTGATGAATAGTAACTAACCCGTCATAACATCAAAACAACATCAATCTCTAAGATCTCCTGTAGCAAACATGATTACCATCAAATGCTAGAGCACAGCAGCTGTAAACACAGACTAGTGTACATGGGATAGCATACAAGTCTTCCAATTGTAGTCAACAATCCCTAAGAACTGAGCTGCAATCCTAACTCTCTAACGACTATATAGTCAATCTCAAAAATAGATGAACAGGAAACCCACTAGATTCTAACATCACTGGTGACATTACAACATAGCAGAACCCTCTGGCACTCAAGGACAAAGCCATAAGAACGCTCAAACATAATGAGTACTAAGACCAACAATGACTCTATGCTCAGGATAAATTGTTAGTCTACGACAAACAGCAAAACAATCCAAGATAACCATACTCGATAACGGAACCCAAGGTTCATGTATCAAGTACCATATCAAACTACAGTGTTCAAGGACAAACCCACGAGAACACTACCCATACACAACTTCCTAAACAATAAAGGAGAAACCCAACTTTACATGCCTTAGGATACCAACTTGCTATACACAACCACTCTGAAAAAGTCAAGAGTAATTATGCCTTTAAAGTTCAAGGACAATGCCGTGAGAACAGGCGTAATAACCTCCATCCAATTCTCGAAGTCCAAATACAAACAAGCAACTAAGCTAACATATTTAACATAGATAATAACTAACTAGAGAAGGAGAACACAAGTCTAGACTATAAACTAGATCATGAAACTAACATCTATGTCAACTAGTAATCACTCTAAATTAACATTAGTAAACTAGTAAAGGAATTTAGCAATGCAGGGATACTCGCCTGATATACCAAGTTTGATAATAACGAACCCGGCCAAAAATATCCAAACAGCACCCCAACGGTAATATGCTCCGCGAATAGACTTTTAGGACCCGAATGAGTCACCAGAAGGAACATGAACACCACAACATCAAGCATCACCAAGGACCGGAACCCAATCATAAAACCAACAAGGGATTCTTACCCGAGACTGAGCTTAAATCGGCACCACACCCGAATCAGCAAACAAACATCAATAAAACACACAATCCACCATGCTACGCTAAACAACTCTGATCACCCACAATCACATTTGGATATTCAAACTTTAAACCCACCGAATCATCCACCCAATAGTCATAAACCTGGTGATCGAAGAGGGTAAAAATAGCCCTCTCTCTACCCCTAGAGCAACAGCAACTATGACATCAATATCTGAATCAAAACAACAACAACTACTATCTAGAATAGCCACCACAAGGTCTGCAGCAACTGAACCTCATCTTCCAACAACACTAAACCCCAATCACCAGCTTCAAGAAAAATCCAACCAATTCGGCCACCCAATAATCATAAACCCGAACCAAGGGGTTTTACCAAATCCAAATAAAATCAACCATGATGAAAAGGGAAAATCAGGTAATACTTACGGCCAAATTTGGTGACTGTAATTGGTAAGGAACAGCGATCAAATCGAAGATCAAAGATGGGTGAGGAAACCCTAGAATGGCAGTAGCTCTCTCTCTCTAGAACCGAAATTGGGTAGTAGGTGATGAGAACCCAAACCCAAAATCAAACAAAGAGTAAAGCAAGGAAGAGAAAGATTTAAAAAGTTAGGTTTGCCCTCAGAGAGAAAAGTGAGATGTGATGATGAGGGGAGAAAGTGAGAAACGATATATATATATATATATATATATATATATATATATATATAACGAAAAGTCATTCGAGCGACACACGAACTCGTTCGAACGATAATTGCCAAAGGCCAAATCTCCAGAGGACATGAAGATTCGTTCTAACGACAATCAACCTAGTTCGAATGAGAACTGGAAAAACTTCAAATAGTCACTCTGAGATCCTCCTGAACCATACCAAGCACCAAGATCCTCAAAAGACAAGAACAACCCGAAGCAACAAACACAACCCTATCAGATACTAACCATAGCTCCTAAAATCATTACTCTACCTCCCCTGCCCAATAACAGTAGAAACCACAGAACTAATGGAACACCACACACGATAATGGAAAATAAATGATAGATGCATAATAGTAGATAGTAATAAGACTAAGAAAAATTTGGGTCACTACACGTAGAGCCATGCAATTTTGCATGCTACCACCCTGATTAGAATTTGTCTAGCGACAAATAATCAATATTCCCCATTACAACTAGTATCTGGGTCAGAGCCCGGCATTGCCCATCTGCAAACATTTAGATATTTTGTACTTGTGCCAATTGTACCACCATAATGTACGAAGATGGGGCCCCAAAATCAGCTCAGTATTTATGTGGGTTACGATTCACCATCAATCATTCGATACTTAGAACCCACTATGAGTGATATATTTACTGCGAGATTCGCAGATTATCACTTTTATAAGATGATATTTCCAGCATTGGGAGGAGATATGACAGTCAATGCTGATAATATTTCTAAGATTAGTTGGAAAACACCATCCTTGTCTTATCTAGATCTCCTAACCAATCACGGTGCCAAGGAAGTATAGTAGATTTTATACTTATCGCTAATGAATTTCCAGATGCATTCAACGATACTGCTAAAGTAACAAGAGTACATGTACCTGCAAGTAATATACCTTCATGACAGGATGTTCACGGAACTGGTGTGCAACCCACTAATCAATCTAAGTCTTGCATCACAAATAGATGCCCCGCAGCAAATAAGGATGCAGAGCAAAGGGCTTCGAAACAGCGTTCGGGAAAAGAAAAGACTAATGGTGTATTCGGTTTATCATGGATTGAACCTCTGACAGACAGGGCTATAGTAGCTACACATCCATGTAAAGTATTACGAAACAAGCCCGGCAAGGCACATGTACATGATAATCGAGAGATCTCGATTATCATTATATCTAATGGCACCATGTGGGATCGTTCAGAAGGAGTAGTCGACGAAGTATTTACTTTCGCTGCTTCACTAGCCTTCGAAGATGATGATCCAGAACCACTCACTACAGACGAATGTAAAAATCATACAGATTAGCCAGAGTGAGAGGCTACGATCACTGTGAAGCTAAGTTCACTAGCTAAATGCGAAGTGTTTGGACCAATAGTCCCTAGGAAACATGCCATCATGCCTATTGGTTATAAATGGGTAATCATACAAAAACATAATGAACTTAGAAATATAGTAAGGTACAAGGCAAGAGAAGTTGCCCAGAGGTTTTCTTAAAGACCTGGCATCGATTGCGATAAAACCTACTCTCCAGTCATGGATGCTATAACACCCTATTACTTGATCTGTCTGCTAGTCATTGAGAACGAGTCTTATGGATGTAGTTTTTGCATATCTATATGGGAAATTAGATATGAAGATCTACATAAAGCTACCATAAGGGTTTAAGCTTCCAGAAGTGACAATGCCAGGCATACGGGGTGCCTATGTAATAATACTGGATAAGTCATTATATTGCTTGAAATAATTAAGGTTCATGTGGCACAACATCATTGTAGTTTATGTAGACGATTTGAATATCATCGGATCTCCGAAGGAGATCGTAAATGCTACCAAATATCTTGGGAAGGAATTTGAAATGAAAGACCTCGGGAAGACCAAATTTTTTCTCGGTTTACAGATCGAACATCTTGGTCGCGGCATTGTACATAAGGTTACGTATACCAAAATAATCATAAAACATTTCGGTATGGATACAACACACAATGCCAAGATGCCTATGAATGTCCATTCATTGGATCTAAACAAGGACATTTATTATCCTCCAAATAAGGGAGAGAAATTCCTAGGGCCTGAGACGCCATATCTAGGAGCTATCGATGTTTTACTATACTTAGAAGGTACACTCGACTCGATATCTCAATCGCAATGAACTGTTTGGCACACCATATATATAAACCTACCCAAAGGCACTGGAATGGGATTAAACACATTCTGAGATATCTTATCGGCACGAAAGACTGGGGTCCGTTTTATCCAAAAATTGGCAAGCGAGAAATTATAGGATACACCGATACAAAATATTTGTCAGATCCACATAGCCGATCACAATCAGGTTGTGTTCTTGTATGGAAATATAACATTTTTATGGAGATCGGTGAAGCGGGTGATGATTGTTGTATCCTCGAACCACACAGAGATTCTTATATTTCATGAAGCTGGCCGAGAATGTTTCTAGTTGTGGTCTGTGATCAATCAAATCAGCAGAAGTTGTGGTTTAAGTTTTATCCAAGATAAACCGACAGCTCTTTATAAAAACAACACAACTTGTATCATTCAAGTCAAGTGCGGATTTATTAAAGGCTACAGAATGAAGCATATATTTTACCCAAATTCTTCCACATACACAAGTTTCAAAAGACGAATGAGATTGATGTTGTTCAAGTTCATTCAGAAGATAACTTACCTTATCTATTCACGAAGGGTCTTATACATCCTACATTCAAGAGACTGGTATACAAAATTGGCATACGGAGTTGGCGCGATTTATTATTTCAGGGAGATCGACGTTAGGGGGAGTAATCCTATCCAAATGTGGACACGTGCATTTTGTACACTTTTTCCTGACAGTGCAGTTTTTATCCTAGGAGGTTTTACTGACAAGAAGCTTTGATGAGGCAACGTATATGCTTCCACAACACATATGAGGCATAAGATTGTACTTTTTCCTTGCACTACTTTTTGTCCAAGGGGTTTTGTTAGGAAGAGGTTTTGATGAGGTAAGTCATCCTGATATGGAATACCCCAAGGGGGAGTGTTAAGAATTGGTTCCAGCCCAAGGTGGGAACCCAACTGGGTTGGGGTGTCCTGTTGGACTCCTAACGAGCCCATAGGCCTTTAGGGTTTATGGTAAAAGTTTGAGAGAGTATAAATAACCTATATTGGGTTATCCTTTGTAATATAGAACCTCTAAGGATACAGAGAGAATTACTCATCAATAAGAAATCTCTACTTTTTTCTCATATCATTACTTTTGATTAACTGATATAATATTATCCAATATTATATAACACATCCCAAGGGAAAAGGATACACAATCATTGAACTGGATACCCAAATATAAGCTATTTTCTGCTTATTTAAGTTAAAAACCAAGTACGTATATTTGGATGAGTCCGGAATTGTGACTCTCAGGAGCAATCCTAATTTTTTGCTCCCTCAGAACATCTCCAGCAGTTAGGTGTAGGTTGGGTGTACCTGCCCACATGTCATACCCAAAAAAACCTAACCGACCCCCTAGTCCTCCAGTAGTTGGTGCTAATGTCGAGGGAATTTGTTTCGCAGCAGATTTCTTGTATCTATGCAGACTTTAAAAGTCCACAACTTTCTCCATTTTTCTCTTCTAGTCTTCCAATAGTTAGTGTCATCATGTTTGCCATTTGGAATAGTAGAAATAATCTCATTTTCAATTGGAAAAAAACTATTCTGGCAGAAGTTATTAAAACAACAAAATGTTATCTTATTGAATCACTGTATTCCCCAGTCACGCATGTTTCTAACTTAACCCCCTTTCCCCTATATAGGAAAAGGGTGATTCACCGCTAATGTTAATTCGTCGTGGTCGCCCAATAATAACCTTAATAGCTTTGGTTTTTTTATTAGATCTAATTATAATATTTTATGCACAGGCTTCAACTCTTTTAGAATAGCCGATGCTGAGGAAGTAGAGGCTATTGCAATTATCAAAGGGATTCAAGTCACTTTAGGTGGTGGATTTGTAAAAGTTATCTTTTCGTCTGACTGCCAACATCTTGTCAAAACCTTTGAGGAAAAGTCAGTTGATATTACTTGGGGAGCTCTTAGTGTGGCGCCCGACATGCTCTTTCTTGCGACCAAATTTACAAATTTCCAGTTTTTTTTATCAGTAGATGTTATAATATAGATGCTCCTGTTTTGGCTGCTAGGGGTACTTTTTCTCAGCCCTTGTGTTGTAATATGCCCGATGAGGCAAAAAGTTGGTTGATTTGGTGCCCTTTGTGACTTAATATAATTCCCTTTGCTTAAAAGAAAAGAGTCAGTTGACAAGTTGATAGTAGTCACTTGTATCCAAACAGACTTTTCTTAGCATAACCATGACATAATTTGATACTTTTTTAAGCGAAGGGTTGCTAACAAATGCCATTATTCTTAATTATTTTAAAGTGAACATCTTTTAACCTAGGTCAGTGCATATATTTAAGAATTTATATTGTAATGATTAGTTGACTAGATTCGATTATTCAGCACCTACATTTGTCATGTCTTCGACTGTACCTCGCGAACTAAGCCCCCTTCCCCATTCTCTATGACTTCGGTTCAAGTATATTGATGCTAAGGTAAACACATAAGCTTATAGCTCACATATGAAATGAGATGAGAGTGATGGGGATATATATATAACTGCAACTGGGGGAACTTATCTAGTAGAAGAATAATTATAGTAGAAGGAGGTTCTTAAAAACTTTATATATATATATATATATATATATTGGAGCCACTCTTCTAATAGAGTTTTTTAGCTTAGACCCCCCATTATGTTCGTCATATTAGTTAGTGCCTACCCCCTATATTTGCCACATATAAGTGAAGACCCCCAATTTGACTAATTTTTGTTAGTCTTGCGTCATTGACTTATGGTGACTTCAGTTGAAAAAAGAAATCTCCCATTTTACCCTCCATGTGAAAATCACGTGACCTCTTTACCTCCCCCCCCCCCCCCCCCGCTCATTAATGTATACACTTTCTCTCCCCCCACTTTGAGAATCCATAATACTTTAAATTGATGGTGATAAGCACTAATTGCCTCATATTTTTTTAACCCACCACCACCTATTAGCCCAATAATTACCTCATTTTTAGTTATAGAGAATAGAGAGAGAGATAGAGAGTGTAATAGACTAATTTTAAATTTCTAACTTAGTCTTTATACCAATGATAATTAGAGCGTTTAGATGAACAACGAACGAATACTAGCCCAAAGTTTAGCGTGGAAAACCTTTAAATAGGTTAAAAACCTCTTTTGAGGATTTTAGAAAAAGATATGTTATTGATAGTTGCTAGCTATTACAAATGATGATCTGAGTAGTTTTGAATAGAGTGTTGAGTGAGAGTTCATCCGTCCCTCATCTAGAATTTTATGGTCCTATTTATAGGTCTTCTAATATGACAGTTTGGCAACCATTATTATTCTTAATAATGGACGTCTCAATATATATATATATATATATATTTAATAATCTTTGAACTGATTGTGTAACGGATTGATCTTACTATTTCATAACGGCTTCATTGATGTCAGTACCCTTGTTGACTCGAACTGTTGATGTAGAGGTCGAAAATGATGATTAAACTCTGTAGCTGTAATGCGTAATCAATTGTGCCACATGTATGTTGATGAGGTCGAGTGGATGTATAATGGTCGAAGATGAAGCATGAGCTCGAGATGCGGAATAAGCCACTACAACCGCCCCCTCTCAGCCAATAGTAAAAAATCTAGTATGGTCGAGTAGTATTGGTTGAGAAACTTCATTAATACTGTAATTAATACCGGGGAGCCATTTCTAATGTGTCTTCATGAATATCTATTGTAGTTGTTGGGGTTCCTTGAACTAATGGTTCTGGTCAATTCCTTTTGATGTTGGGAACTTGGAAAGTCGCCTTTAACATTGATTTACAGTATAAATATTACTCTGGCTTATGGTGGCAGTTGCGATTAAGCAAGTATTTCACTAAATGCTGCTTCTATATCTTTCTGTTTGTAACTTTCTCTTTCTAATCTATAATCTTCCGTCGGGTTGAGAGGATGGTAACTACTAGACAGCAATCTTGGGAGGCTAGGATTCGGGCAAAAGTGGAAGAATTTTGAGTCTGATAATTTAGGAATCAATCCTTGAGCTTGCCGACACCAATTCCGGTGTCTCCTACCTTTCACGGGATGACATACGAGGAGGTGGTGGAGGCAGAGGATGACCATTTCTAATTGGTTCTCTTTTACTATCTATTGACATCGAAGGAGAAGCGCAGGAATAGGCTGCGTCTGCTGGTGGAGCAAGCTATTATAGTTGAAGATGAAGTGGCAGGCGTACGCCCGATAGAGTCTTGATGGTACCCTACTGGTGAGTGGGTTCTTTCTACAAAGTATGACCATCCTTCCTACTCTGTCACACGGGGTGGTGAGGGTTATGGTGAAAGAGACGTTGGTGGAGGGATTTTTTCTTCCATACAATCATCGTCTCTTGACATGAAGAAGGTCCTTCCATGAAGGGTTGTGTCAAGCACGGACACCTTACTTCTCTCGATAATTTCCAGTTCCTAGATTGCCTGGGCCATCCTTGTAGGGGATCAAAATTTGGAAGCATTCTTTAGTTTTTCATCATCTTTACTTTTCTCGAGGAAGAGTTTCAAAATGTGAACTGAGGGGATGTAATCTGAAAAACCATCTGTAAAAAATGTCTAGAAGGATTATGATCTATAAAGTATTCTGTAAATTCTGAGATGTAAGAAATATTCGAGCTAATAAAATATCTTTGTTCTGCCAGTTTTATACTGTGTTTCGAACTTTAATTTTATATGTATAGTATTTTGTGCGAACTGGCTTGGTGGACCTTGAAAAATAATAATTCAAACTACGGAAGAATCAAAATGTGAAAAGGTAAAAATAGTGAAAAGGAAGTCTGGAAATGTGTTGGTGTGATAAACATCAAGGTGTTATGGAGTGTTGGTGAACAAATCGAACTGCAATGATCTCAGTATGTATATCAATAAAGGTAGTGGAAAGTAATGTTGAAAAGAAGGGAGTCCAAAAATGTAATGCGGTCGTTTGGTGAATGCCAGTAATCAAGTGGCCCGGATGATTGGACGGACTTAAGAAGAATGGTATGTTGACGAGCTACTGCTTCGAGCTGACTAAAAGATGTCTTGATGTAGGTAGGTAAATAATATTTTTCTGTAGGTGCTATTGCTAGAGCTACTGCTGGAGGTACTTGACTGTTTGTTGCAAACTCCAACTGCACGAATAAGATCTTAGGAGATAATTTATAAAATGAAAAGTATTAGATGTCACAATATTCTTTGGCTTCTGCTGATATTCTTATTTCTGAAAATTTGTTCTTGCAAAATATATCTCTCCTCAAAATCTGTTGAGGAGGTGAGTTTTGATTTCCATAGATCTTCATGTTGTCTATATATTGTAGTGATCTTTGTCTGATAGGCCTTGCATCTTCTGCAGGGAAGGCTTGTTGTTGATTGATTGCAAGTGGCCATGGTGAGGACACATTCTCAGCGTGATCGTCATACATCGGAAGGTAGGTTAAATATCAAAGTGGCAAAACTCCGAGGGTAATACTTTAGTTTGCTGGCTTATAATATTGTGTTACCAGAGTAGCCATTTAAGTTAGGCAGGCTAGATCACGAAGGAAGGCGTGTAGAGTTTGATCGGTTTTTCTAGTGTGACGTGTTCCGTGAGTTGCTGTTGGATGTAACTTTGCGAGAAGAAGTTATTCGAGAAATTGCACAGGACAAGCTTGCTGAAGATGATGAGAGAGCAGCTGGAGGGGAGATAATACCATATGGTGTAGTGAATCATATGGGCTACTTTAAATGTAACTACATGTGATTGTAAGCTCAAAACAAATAAGTTATTTGTTCGCAGGATCCTGTTTGTGTTATTTGTTAAATGTAGAATAATGCAGATTAAATCTGCAAACTGAGATGAATAAAATCAATGTATTTATTAACTATTCATGAGGCAGATATTGCAGATTACAGCTATCTAATTTTAACAACTGTACAAATAATTTTGAATTTTATGTGTGTTGCTAATTTTAGGAATGACATATATTGTGGTACGGTCGTGGTAGAGTATAAAAGTAATGTATTTGATCGTGTAGACTATTTTGGGAAAGAGGGAGAGAATTTTTTAATGGCAGAAGGTATAAATAGACGTGATGACAGTAGTCGTTATCACAGAAGTAATGATGATGTTGTGAGATAAAAAGACATGCCTATAGAGATAGTACAGGGGTGACTGACACGTGTCAGAAAGAGCTGCCATTTTGTAAACCGAGGGAGAGTATAAAAACTCATCTTTTTCTCCCTCAAAATTATTTATAGTTATAGAGAAAGGAAAAAGTGGTGTAAGTAGTATCTCTAGAGAGAAGAAGTGATTGAGTTCTGAATATAATTTGGTTGAGAAATCTTCATCTGGTGATAGAAAATTATTGGAGAAACAACGGGAGCAGTCAATATCTGTAAAACATACGAGTAAAGCAGAAGATTATGGGTCTGCAAGTACAGGTTAGTAACTTGCTCTTCTGTTTTGTTTGTATTGTTTAGTACTCAGTATACGATGTTGTAGGTGCATTGCATGTGTATGAGATGGATTTAGAGATATCATAGTTGAAAATGTTGGGGATAAGAGCTGATTGTTTGGCAGTATTATTACTATTTTACACAAGCTTTGGGTATGGGAATAAACTGTAGAGAGAAAAAATTTGTTTTTGGAGAAGAAGAGGGAAAGTTGAAAATGAATTTCTACTGTTTTGGAAAGTTTGAGAATAAATGCTTTAACTGGGTAAAAAGTTTAGGTGGGGTTGCTTTTACTGTGTATATGGTATAGCATGTAATGTAGATAAAATGATAAAATATTATGTGTACTTGTAGGTTCATTATGCATTCAAAAAACATAAAGCCCACGAGTAAATTTCTAGTGCCATCTAGTTTAGAGGAAACATCATCGTCCGGTAGGGAGGATGATTATATTGGTATGGGAGAAATTGTAGATAGGGTTGAAGTGATTGTAGGTGTAGAGGCTGGTGAATCCAGTGAAGTAAATAAAATTATAGAGGAAGATAAGACAAAGATAAAAGATAAATCATTCTGCATATATCCTGAACGAGTAGATGTAGGAAAAGATTTTTTGAAGTATAACATGAAGTTAAAAGGAGAGTGGGGGAACTATGTGATGGAACAAGGTCGGTGGTTTGGAACCTATGTACCAGGAATAGGGGAGGAAGGGGTACACTACCAAGTTTCCTGCCTGGATAAATGGAAAAAGGAGAAAGGTATCAATGAAGATGTAGAAATTTCATGCTACAACGGTACGGGGATGGCTAGCCTGAATGATGGGTTTTTATGCTATCTGAATCAGGTCGTATACGGCCTTACGATTCCGTTGATCTTCTTTCAAAAAGAGGTTATGAATATATTGCAGTGCTGCCCTGCCCAATTAAATAGGAATATATTTGAAATGATGATGGTGTATGAGACACTGAATGACAAGTCCAAAAAGGACAGGACTGCAAAGCAATTCATAGCAGACAACGTGCTATAATTTTATAGAAAGAAATTTGTAAAAGGTCATAATAATGGGTACCTGCATAGTAATTGTGGTAGGCCAAAGTTTTTTGACTTCGATTCCGTGGGTAGGCGTTGGAACGACCTCCTTGTATGGGTAGGGGCAATTGTATGCAGGTTCTATATGAACCAGCGCTCGTCCTGAACCATAAATATTATATTCCGAGTAAGTAACATTTGTCAACTTCGACCAACCATCTGTTTATCTTCAAGCTGCTAACCATTTTTGTGTTTTTGTTTATCAGGTCCTAATCTAAAATCTTCGCTTGATAACACCAGCTTGTTCAACTACATAGCCCTTGAGCAGGTCAAGCTAAAGCAGGTACTTGGTGAATTAGGTATCTGTTGGGATAAAAGGGTTGACTCAAGATTTCCCAGGGTACAACGAGCTCACAAGAATTGAGCTATGATTGAGAAGAAGAAGGCTCGTCTTCCTTTAGGTGACTTGAGACAGAGAGTACAAATGTAAAATAGCCATTTTGGAGGTTGAAAAAGATACACCAGAAGCTTCTCGTTCTACTATGATGGTGGCCCAAGGTTCAGAGGGCAATAAACTTACTGCTGGAGGTGTAAGGGAGGAGTAGGTGATGAGTAAGGTTGCTCCTATAGATACAGACAGGGGATCGCTTAAAAGGAGACGTTATGAGGGTGAAGGCAGTGATCATATTAGTGCCAAGGCTGTAGACAAGCTAAAAAAGATGGAGAAGAAATACTTTATGATGGCAGGGGTTGATCCGCATCAGCTTGATGATATGTTTCAAGAGCAGACTCTGGGGCTATGTACTGACATTCTCGATTTGCTACATGTGTGATTTAATATATGTCTTACTGATCTTGTTTGTTGTATTGGCAGCTCTCGATGCTGATGAAGGGAGCTGTGAAGTTCATTGAGAAGAGGAGTCATGAGTTTGAAGAGCTTACTCACAGGTTTGATGCGTAAAGGGCTCGCATGAAGATGCTCGAGGAGAAGCTCGAGAAAGAGAAAGAGAGCAAGGCCAAAGATTTGAAAGCGGGTAAAGCACGGTATACTGATATGTCTGAGCGTGAGGAGACTATTTCACAAGCATTTATAGAGATACTGGTGGAAAGAGACTATTTTGTTTAATCTTATCGCTACTTCGGGATGACTACAGCTGATATAGAGTTGGGCCATGTAGGCAAATATAAAGAGATAGTCTTTGCTTCAGATGCAGAAGACGAAGTGGTGGAAACTAACAAGAATGCTTAATTAGTCTGTGGTATTTTGTTTTGAAACTAACAAGAATGCTTAATTAGTCTGTGGTATTTTATTTTGAACTTATATTATTTTGTCTTTGATTTTGATGAAATTGTATTATGTATGGTCTAGAACTATTTAAGTTTGTTAGGCACTGTTTTATTATGCTCTGTTGAAATGTTTGTGTAATAACCAAGATATGTGTAATTTGTGTAGGAAGTAGAGCAATTGAGAAAAACTGTTTCTGACATGAAAAGATCAATGAGTATAGCGAGGGATTTTGCGTCTCGTATTCAATAGGTATTAAGCAAAACTGAGTATGAGAGAAGGCAGTTTAAGTTTAATTCAGGGAAAAACTTTAAAGAATTATATGACCTTCAGTGTAAATATGCTAAGATAAAAATAGAAAGGGATGAAGTCTTAAGAAAAGAAGAGGAGATGGTGGTATTAATAGGTAGATCGAAAGACTTGATTTATTTTACTGACTTGAGTGATAAATCTAGTGGTTAAAAGCTTTTGGTAGCTGAGACATTATAGAGCTCTTGAAGGAAAGGGGTGTAGTACCTGACCCAGCTCGAGTGATGTTTTTAGCTCAAGAAGTACATAATCATCAAAGTGTAGAGACAAACAATGCTCAGCTCGAGCTGGTGTATCTGTTATATGGGGTGATGTAGGACCCTTACCTAATGTAGGACCGAAGAGCAATGAGGATTGTGTTCTCCAGGATAAGGAAAGAGTAAATAGAAGTACAAAGGGAATCAGAGGGTAAGGTAAAGGAGTTACAAAACATGCTGATGCTAGGTATGAAATAAAAAAGGTCCTTAGCAAATCTATTGACAAAAGAAACAACTATTAGAAATAAGGTAGAAGATGATTTGAGGGCATTAGGTGCATTGCAAAAGGAAACGCGCAAGCGTCTGTACAGGGGGCACATGCAATTGAAAGAGCATCTGTATCCGTCACGAGCAAAAGTTACAGCTCAAACGGACCATGAACGTCATATAGAAAGTATGATTGAGTTTTATGGAAGGGAGCTAGTGAGGGTAGAGAACGAATTTAGAAAGTATGTGATGGATTGTGGGAAGAATTTGTGTATAGAGAAAGAAAAAGATGAAAATATATGGTTTACAAAAGATGAGGAGGAAAAGGTTGCTAAAAAATTAGTTCCTAGATCGAGACAAAATTTGTCGAAAGAGGATGAGGAGGCGGTCGAGAGCCTGATATCTTGGTCATTGCGAAAGCAACGCCAGCAGGAGGTGGTGACTTTTATAGCTCCTTTAGACATTCAAGTAGATAAATTAAAGAGTTTGAGAAAGCTAACGTAAAGTAGTCAAGTTTCTTACCACCTTGCATATGCATTGGATGTTTGTACACTATTTTGATGATAAATAAAATTTATTCTCTATGATGATAGTATAGATATGAAATAGAACTATGGATTGATAGTACTCAAATATTAAGTTCTTGAGAAAAATTGTTAACTGTGATATGTAAACTGTTTGGATATATGAACTAGTATGCATGTGAAAGTTAACTATTGTTACAGGGTAAACTGGCAGAGGTTCAGAGCCAGTATGAAGCGTTACGTGTTTTAAATGAAAAACTGAACGTTGATATGAATTTCCATTAGGAAGCACGGAAAAGTGCTACTGATTTAAAGAAAAAAATGGAAGTGAAAGTAACGGAAGAGCAAAGCATAGTGGTTTGTTTGACAGAATAATTAGAAGATAAGGAGAATGAACTAGCCATTGAACTGAAATAGATGGAGGGAATAAAAGAAGCTGTATAGAAAAAAGAGTTGGACATTTTAGAAATGTCAGAACGAATAAATTAACATGAGACTGAGCTAACACCTGCGCGAACAAAAATTACAGAGTTGTTGGCGTTATTGAAGAAAGAATAAGATTGTGTTAAAGACTTACTAACTCAGATAAATATAATTGAGGTGAAAAGGGTGGATACGTAAGCAACTGTGGAGGAGGCAAATGGGCGTGCTCGTAAATATGAAGTACTGTGGTATGTTACTAACATGAGGGTCAAAGAGTTAGAAGAAGCCCACAATGACCATAACGAGTTACTAAAAATATTGTGGCCTAAGATATTAACTTTAGAGAACGCAACTAAAACTTTGGAATTAAATACTTTGGAGTACCAAATGGAAATTGAGGAACTGCTTAATGCAACGACCAAGTTGGAGGCTGATCTTGAAAAGGTTGAAGTAAATCTTGATGAAGGGGTTGTAGAGAGAAGTCATAATAAATCTGCGATGGAGGAATTAATGGCTTTGTTGGCATAAATGGACGAATGCATGACAGTGATGGAAGCTCGTAATAAAGCTACGTTGGATAAAAATGGGTGATAGAGGCTCGCTACAAAAATTTAGAAGCTATGCTGAAGGAGACTAAAGGAAAAATTGTAGAGCTTATTGTTCCTGAAAAAGTAAAGTACGAGGCAGGTGACATGCATGACAGAGAGATGTCGGCAGTGCTCTCCTTCTTTGTGTGAGAGTTCAAGAGATTAGAAATGGAAAGAGATAAGGTTTATGACAAACTGGTCACAAATGGTGTGTAGTGTGACATGCATTTGGTGCGAGCTGAGTATCTAGATCGCATAATGGCAAGAATTGGTGTTCTTATTAAGAGTAAGGTTAAAGAAGGAAAAAAATTGTTACTAGGAGGGTGCTAGAGTTGATGCATCCGCAACTTTCTGGGTATGGGGAAAGATTGCGTTGCGATATGCTGGCTGATAGTTCGAGTGATTAAGGAGGTGCTATGAATGTAAAAAAGTAATTATTCGTACTATACGAACTGAAATATAGTAGATAGATTACAGCAAAATTGGACTGATAATTGAATTAGTGACCTGTACATATTTTTTACTGACCTTTTAATGACCCTATGACAGAATTGAAGTCTGGTAGCCGTATTGCAGAGCCAATAGTTGACCTGTCGTATGATAAGAGATTAAATTATTTAAAGCAATAAGCGATCTATCATGTAATAGAAGATCAGATTGGCTAAAGTAACAAACAATCTGTAATGTAATAGAAGATCAAATTTGCTAAAGCTACAAAAGATCTATAATGTAATAGAATATCAGATTGGCAGAAGCAACAAATGATTTGTAATGTAATAGAAGATCAGATTGGTTGAAGCAACAAACAATCTTTAATAAAATAGAAGATCAGATTGGCTGAAGTAACAAATGATCTGTAAAGTAATTGAAGATCAGATTGGCTAAAATAACAAGCGATCTATAATGTAATAGAAGATCAGATTGGCAAAAGTATCAAATGATCCGTAATGTAGTAACAGATCTGATTGGCTGAAGTAACAGACGATCTGTAATATAGGAGAATGGGGTAAACCCAGTGGTAACCTGTGATTTTAGAAATATGTTCCGTATATATAGAAGTACTTGTACGAGATAGTAGAAAAATACTATAATGTAGGGCAGCCAAACACAAGTATTTCATTATTATAAGATTGACGTACAAAAATGTTAGATATAAAGAATATTAAATAAAATAGTAGAAGGTACTCTGATGTAGGGCAATCAAGCATAAGTATTTCACAAATTTAAGAATGACGTACAAGATGATAGATATGTTAGAAAAGTACACTGTGATAGATTATTATCTATGATATAACTTTAATCTCCTTATGTTCCAAGGATTAGGGACTCGATCGCCATGTTCTATGGCGAGGTCGTAAAAGGTAAGTCTAGTTTTCCAATAACGATAAAAGGTCCTTCCTAATTTTCTATGAGTTTCCCAGTATTGAGTTCCTTTATGTGTTTTGAAACCTCTCGTAGGACGAGATCTTTAATTTCAAACTCTCTATAACAATCTTGTTTGTTACATGATCTTGCTAAAGTCTAATGGTATCTTCCCAAGTTCATGACTATTTTTTTTCTTGTTTTTTCAATCCAATGCATGTTACATGCCAACTGGAACTCATTTTCTTCGTCTGTCAGGGTATGATCACGTAGTAGGTAATAATATTAAGTGGGGATGATTTCTTTTGTACCTTATGCCAACAAGAATGGCGTACATCTAGTCGATACTCGAGGTGTTGTTCGATACGCCCATAACACATGCGGTAATTCTTGTACCCAATTACCCTTCTTCTCTGTCAAGCCCTTTTTGATTCCGTCGGCAATAGTTTGATTGGTGAATTTGGGCTGACCATTTCCTTGTGGGTAATACGGATTTAAGGAAGAGTGGATGATGTTATGCTGGTTGAGGATCTCAATGAACTTAGTGCCAATGAACAAAGGTCTATTATCAATTTTGATGACGTAGGGGCAGCCAAACCGTATTATAATGGTTTCTAAAATAAACTTGATGACTTCGTCTTCTTATGTTTAACACAAAAAAATTGCTTCAACCCATTTGGTGAAGTAGTTCGTTGCTACTAGGAGGTGCTTCCTTTTTCCTTCTGTAGTTGTGAATTTTGTCACAAGGTTGAGGGTCCATCTTCTGAATGGCCAGGCGACTTTGCCAGAATAGAGTTCCAAGGATGGACCTTAAATTTGGAGTCCATGTCGATGGCAGGCATCACACTTGCTAGAATGGCTTGAGTTTGAATTTTAGGCCAAAATACTCCTTAAATAAGAACTCGGCTTGCTAAAGATCGTCCTGCTACATGGGATCCACAAGTGCCTTCATGAAGTTCATATAGGAAGTTGATAGACATGTAATATTTACATATACAACTCCTAAATTTATATCTTCCTAGCCATTTATTAAATAAATGTGACACTAATAATGTTTTTGTTTGAATTAACAGAAATTGGTCACATGATAAACAAGTTTTACACTTTTCTGGTTTTTAATGAAGAACAAGGGTGATACACTCCAACAATGATTCTCATTTGATATTGTCAATCAAAGGCTCATGCATGGAAACCCATTGAAGAGAATTTGATATAGATACTATTCTCATGAGTTATAATATCTATGCAAGATTTTAGGCATTGTTTAGGGGATTTTATATTAATGGTGATATTTAGTAACCCTTCCTATACTCTATAAATAGGAGAGGAATTCCACCCATGGAGGAGCATCTTGGAGAGTGTAAATATTTAGGTTCAATAAGTAATAAAGTTCTTGTTCTTGTCTTTTTACTTTTATCATAGTAATAGTAGTATGGCAATGATCAAAGTGAAATCGATGCCTTGGTTTCCACTCCAATTTATCTTGTAATTTGTTTCGTTCTTCTTTTTATTTCAAAACCTACACAAAATCGTTGTTATTGGATAAAACTAGTAGCTCAAAGTATAATTCGCACCACAAGTTCTTGGGATACGACCCTGCTTTCTTTTGTACTCAACGGTACACCGTGCGCTTGCGGGTCTTTTAATACGTTGGTTTATAATCGATCAAGTTTTTGGCGCCGTTGCCGGGGACTAAATTGCGTTTTATTGAGATGTTATTTTAAGCCAATTTTTTCTTCTTTTATGATATTTTTATTTTTTTAGTAAGTTGTATTATAGTGGCCGGTAAAAGCCTATAGTGTTTCTATTATTATCGTTTCTCTTTTTGCTTCTCTAGTTTAGTTTTTTTTTTTTTTTTTTTTTTAAATTTGTTTCGAGTTTTTGGTGCTACAGTAGCTGTGAAGTCTGTCCTTGAATGTTTCACCATTTTTGATCATCTGTACTTCATTGTTGGGAAATACGTTTGGTACAAAAGTTTTAGATAATTCAAAACCTTTTCCGAATTGATATAGATCATATTTTTCTACCTTGTTGTTTGTGAGTTACAGCATTTTGAAAAAATAGTACAAAAATAGTCTCTGTTAAGAACACCGTGTTCACTAATCACTTGCTTAGAGCGGCAGAGAAGCTAAATTCTAGAAAACTTACTTCTTAAATTCCTTTCTGAATTATCTTTCCAAATTGATATTATTTAATGTTCTCTCTCAACCGAGCCGAAAAATATGCGCATTTGAAAATCAGGATATCATAGACTACTATAAACTTGGAAATTAAATTAATATTATTGTCGCAAGTTCACTCATCTTTTTTCTCTTGTTTTGCAGGATAGTCACAAAGTTGGAAACGATGAAAATACGTAAAGCTAAAAGCATCATCAAATCCATCTTTCTTGTGCCTCCTAAGTGAAGGGGCACTTCCTTTTTTCGCCCCCTAAGTGAAGGGGCGGCCACAGCAACACTGGGAAACACTTCCCGTAGGTTGGTACTCCTTAAAACTTGACATCTAGAAGGGGTACATGTCCGCTTCGCCCTGGCACTAGGACATATAAAATCGTGTGGACTGTGCAAATACACGCTGCTCTAATAAAAAATTTGATGTGGTTGGATTGGCCTATTGTTGTGTTTAATATTCTTTATCATTCCAACATTTGTAAAGGTAAAAACTGTTAGAGACTTGCGGGATTTCATCACCCAAAAAGCTATCCAACAAGTGGGACCACCCATTAGGGATACAAAGAAATTCGTATCACACGAAAATTGAACGTCCCGGACCTCAAAATAACTGTTAATAAAAATGAGTAGCAAGATTCCCGTAGGATTTCATTACCCAAGGGATAGGTGTACCAGACCGGGGTACAAACACGGGTTCATAGGTTACGGCCCCAGCCTAGCGCCGCAAAATACTGGTTGTAGGTTTGTGACATCACCGTTCTGAGTGCTGACGTATGATAAGGCAACTCGCTCGGGCGTGAGGACTGAACATCTACTTTAAGCTGGTACTTGCATAGTGACGCATGGGAGTATAGGAACCAAAGCCTTTTGCCATCGTACCCATTTTGAACATAGAAAAATATAGGGGAGACTAAAATTATTACTTCTAAAAAATGTTGATGTGCTAGAATTTAGGCTTGATTGGTTATTTATTGCATTGGGTGTTGCTTTTATTTTAAAATGTCATACATGCAAGAATATTAGAATCCTTACAGCTCACAATTCAACATCCCGCAACAACCTCAAAATCATTTTCAATCATGGGATCACCAAAATTCTCAATACGTGGAACCTTTCCAATCTTATTTATATATACAGGCCCATCAGTCCGTCTAGTCATCCAATCAGTTCCCACCCGATCCACCCAAACCTTCTATGGAAGATACCCTTGCTCTCTTCATGCAACAATCAGTACAATTTCAGCAACAAATGATGCAATTCCAACAACAGACATTGGTGAATCAAACTTCTACAACCCAATCTATCTCTAGATTAGAGACACAGATAACTCAGTTGTTAACTACATGGAGTGAAATAGAGGATGAAAAACTTCTAAGCAATGAACAAGAACAATCCAAAGTTAAATCCCCTTGTGATTTAGAAATGGATGAATTCAAGCGTAATCAAGGAATGTTTTCTCTGTGGGGTGAATGGATACCATATTGCGAGACAGATTTAAAAGATGAACATTTTAAGGTCGGCGATCCTATATCACAAGAAGATCTTGAAGAAGCAGCTATCATGTCTAATACAATTCTTTCTTAATCACGTATAAATTCTTCCCTTAGCATTCAACAACCGATGTCACCATCCATCATTTCATTTGATAACCCAATAAATTGTTTCAAGGAAACTATGACCGAGACTGAATATTTTCCCCTCTCCTCTAATGATTTTTCTGACGATGATGATGACGAGATAAAATATGAATATATGGAATCACCATCTCATTATACGATAATTTGCGAGGAATTTGTAGATGATGATATTTGTACTCAAGTCAAGAAATTAGAAGCTACTGAACCTGTTGCAGATGTTATCAACTTGTCATTTCCATCTCAGTCTCCTTATAAGTCACCTCAGCCTTGCCGTGAGCCGCGTCCACCTGACACAAATATAATGCTGAAAACCAGTGGGTGGACGACCCTTCTTTACATGATATACCACTATTATTAGGGGATGATTCTGTTTTGGTTACTCATTCACCAACCATACCTATCCCTATGCCTACATCTCCATTTCACGACCCTAATGGGGGTACCATGACCATAAATGATTTTGAGGACTTGTACGGAGATAATTCTTGTTATATTTTTGTTAATGAATGTTTAAATTATTTTGGGGACTCGAATGATCTTGAGATTCGTGAAATGGTACAATCATTAGCATCTGAAAATATGTTTCAACTTGATCGTGTCCCTAAGTCAATGAATATCCACGTCAATGGTCAGGATGAGTTCTTTGAGATAAGTTGCGATTTCAGGAATATAAATTTTAAATGTTTGTTAGAGTCAATTGTTCCTCGATCACCACATCTACAAATATGTTATATAGTTTTTCTTCTGCTAAAAGAAAACATATTTTTGAAAAATTATAATTTTGGGGATGCCTCACGGACTTACTTTGTCAGAACCACCTATCACATTTTTTGGAATATCAACGACAACATGGGGGTTTTGAAAATTTTCAAAGAAAATATCTTTCCAGGAAAATCGAGTTTTGAATCTAGTACATTTTTGGGGATGAATACTTGTATACCAATCTTCTTATTTACCGCAACATGTAGTAATCATATGATTGTATTGAAAATTCTAAAGGAAAATATATTCCCTGGGTATGTATTTGCTTTATCTTGGAGAAAATAGTTTTTCTTGATTTGTCTAAGATTTTCAACTTGAAATCATCAAATGATAGGCAAAGTTTTTAGAAAATTATTTTTCATAGAGAATTAGTTTTAAACTTTCTCTAGTTTTTACATAATATATCTGTCCAATTAAGGGCTAATATTAAGGATCACCATTCATGTGTTATCTGGTTTTTGAAAGAGAATTTCCAACCAGGATAGTACATCACCATTACAACTTCGTACCCATCCAGTCATATTGAAAATTTTAAGTTTGGGGATACATTCGTCTAGCTGAAGACAGTAAACTTAGCGCTTCTTGGAATGCAACCCATGACGCATTCAGGTAAGAAATTCCAGTTATTATTCCTCAATTTTTTTTATGCTCTCAAACATTGAGGGCAATATTTCATTTAAGTTTGGGGGTAGGAAACCATTTCTTTAAGTGTTTTTTGAAGAAAAGTAAAATAATGGTACTTTGACAATTTATGATATATTAAATAATGTCACATTTATTTAATAAATGACTAGGAAGATATAAATTTTGAAATTGTACCAAGTATAAACTATAATATTTTGGAATATTTTAACATAGATTTATTATCATTTAATTAGCGACTAATTCAAGTTAACTTGGCATATTTTGAAAATGTGCACTTTACTGTAGTTTTGCAATTAATACCTTTAATAGATTTTTGCTCAGTATAAGGGACATTTAGCATTTATGTTAGGAATAGTTTGCTACAAGGGAGACAACTGCCTAAGAATAAGTTCATTCCTAAAAATAAATAATATGCCAAATGTGTTCTAACAACTTTTACGCTGTAAGGCTACTCGCATGATTAAGAGTTGAAAGAGGAAAAATTATCACCAATCTCAAGTTTGACCATGAACTATGTGAAAGGAGCATAAAAAAATATTAGTTGTGAGAATCCTGAGTCTAGGTCATGATGGGGCACCACACCCTAGCAACCTTCACCAACTGGCAGAGATTGTCAACCGAAAACTCCTTGTTACGGAGGCTTCACTAAGAAACAATGTACTCAAAAGAAAAGTTTTACAAAAGAAAAGATAAAGTAAAATTCTATGAAGACGAATTGACTAAGGCACTTGTCGAACTGAGCGCTGAATTTATTCCGGTGAGAACTAGACTACCAAAAACTGAGTAAATTATTCTAGACAACGTATTAGGCGATAAAACTATTTTTATTGTACACTCAAATATAGCTAAGGAAAAATATATGAATCTCTTTCTAACCTTGAGGTAGTACCTCTAGTTTCAAATAAGCTTAAAATATTCTTTGATATACTTGGGAAAATAACAAGTTTAAGGATTTTTGTATTGGTATATTTTTGTCACAACTAAGTAAGGATAAGTTCACAGGAAATGAGTCATATGTATTCAGGAATTGATTAAAATGTCATTATTGACTTTTGTGGGTATAGTCACTACAAACCCTCACGAGACAACACTCGTCCACCAGGCTAAACCTGGGGGTTTAACGGCTTGTTGCATACGCTAAATGCAACTGCGTGACATGCAAAAATGGTTTTGTTTACTTTAGCTCGAGGACTAGCAAAATATAAGTTTAGGGGTATTTGATAGACACGTAATATTTACGTGTACAACTTCTAAATTTATATCTTCCTAGTCATTTATTAAATAAGTGTGACACTAATAGTTGGTTTATGGTGATACGTAATATTTACGTGTACATGATAAAAAAGTTGTACATTTTTCCGATTTTTAACGAAGAACAAGGGTGATGCACTCCAACAATGATTCTCATTTGAAGTTGTCAACCAAAGGCCCATGCATGAAAGCCCATTGAAGAGAATTAGATATATATACTATTCTCATGAGTTATAATATCTATGCATGATTTTAGGCATTGTTTAGGGGATTTTATATTAATGGTGATATTTAGTAACCTTTCATATACTTTATAAATAGGAGGGGAATTCTACCCATGGAGGAGCATCTTGGAGAGTATAAATATTTAGGTTCAATAAGCAATAAAGTTCTTGTTCTTCTCTTGTTCTTATCTTTTTACTTTTATCATAGTAATAGTAGTATGGCAATGATAAAAGGGATGAGTAGCTAATCTTCTTAGCCAATTCTAGAGGAAGCTCCACCCAATGTAGCCTTAGTGTAGATTGTGTAGCTTAGTTAGAGTAATTATTTTCTCTTTATCCTGGAATATTATATATTCGTATTCCTTCATCCTATGCTTGACCATAACTAGGATTAGGAGGAATAATGAATCTATGTAACCATCTTGTTGGACCATAACAAGATAGGTTATGAACATGGATAAGAGAACATAATTCATACTTATCAACCGAACCATGGTTAAGTAAGTTGGTTTATGGGTAGTTCCCAATTACTAAATCTCATGTATCTTTTGATGTATTGCTTATGCCCAACCAAGGATATGTGATAAGTGAACTCGTAATTTGCTTAATTATTTATGTTATGTAAATAGTTGCAAAGGGTGGAGTGGATCGATGCCTTGGTTTCCACTCCAATTTATCTTATAATTTGTTTCGTTCTTCTTTTTATTTCAAAACCTACACAAACTCATTGTTATTGGATAAAACTACTAGCCCGAAGTATAATTCGTACCACAAGTCTCATGGAATACGACCCCACTTTCCTTTTTACTCAATGGTACACCATGCGCTTGCGGGACTTTTAAGACGTCAGTTTATAATCGATCAAATTCTTGGGCCTCTTTATCAGATAAACATTGGGGATAGGGTCCTGTTGCCAACTTTATATAAAAGAAGTTATCGGCAATGACGTATTGCTTAGCATTGTCCAACAAACGTCTTCTTTCAGTAAGATCTTTGGGGAGTTCACTATCAAATTCATTTTTGGGCCCATTGTATATGAGGAAAGGTCATCTCCAATAATCTTCATCATCTTTACTTCCCCCAGTATTAATAGAATTTGACCTGATGATGTTAAAATTGGGGGTAGATAGTACTTTGATCTTTAAATATCAGGCTTCTGTTCCGAGGACTCCCACAAGATAGGCATGGAAATCAAAATATATGTTTTCTTTGTGAGGCAAATGTTCGATGGTAACCTTTTTAAATTTGCTCATTCTGTCGGCTACTGCTGTGGTATAATAAATTATTATTCTATTTTTCTAAAACTTGTATGTACAATGGTTCACTATGAGTAAAGAGTCTGTGTATACAGATAACTCAGGGACTCCTATCTCAAGAGCCATATCTAGACTGTGGATTAGTACCTCGTATTCGGTCTCATTGTTGGTAGCTTCGTAGTTGAGTTGAATTGCTTTCTCAATTCTATCATTGGAAGGCATGATAAGAACGATCCTGATGCCTGACCAGCAGGTCTGGCAGAACTGTCAGTTAGAAGGCGTCAACCTTTATTGGATACCCAATCTAATTTTTCTTTGAATTGTTCCTCATTTATATCGGTACTATCCTCTTCCTAGTCATGATCATCTACTGGAAAGTCACTAAGGAAATCTACTACTGCTTGCCCCTTTTTGGAATGTCGTAGTTCCAAACATATATTGTGCTCCTCAAGAGTAACCGACCATTGCTGGACTCGTATGGATTTCTCTTGTTTGGACAAGATTTTGTGCAATGGATAATTTTTTATCACTCAAACTGAGTAAGCTTGGAAATATTGTTTTAACCTCTGCGATGTGTAGATGAGAGCTAAAAGCAGTTTCTTAATCTTTGTTGATCCTGTTTCTGCTGAAGTGAGAGCTTTATTGATGAAGTAGACAAGTTTCTCCATTTTTTCATCAAGTCGAATGAGGATTGAGCTCAGTGATTCACCAGCAACGGCAAGATATATGGTGAGCTCTTCTCCTTCATTGAGTGTACTCATTATTGGTAGCTTTCCCAAATAGTATTTTAGTTCTAGAAACGCTGCTTCACATTCTGCAGTCCACTCGATCTCAGAATCTGTTTTAGGTTTCTTTTTCTTCGTCCCTTCGCACAGTTGGTCGAATAACCATCGACACCGGTCTGACGACTTAGAGCCAAAATGATTTATTACTGTTATCTTATCAGCTAACTTATGTACATCCTTCTTTGTCTTTAGAGAAGGCATAGATAATAATGCACAAATACAATCTGGGTCAGCCTTTATACCTTGCTTACTGATATTATGGCCCAAGAATTTGCCAGATTGGATTCCGAACTAGCATTTTTCAGGATTTAGTCTCATTTTCTAAATCCGAAGAATTTCAAGGGTCATATGTAAATTCGCGAGATTGTTTTCCTTCTTGAAACTTTTGCATAGCATAACATCAATGTAAACTTCCATTGTTTTACCAAGATGGTCCTTGAACATCTGCGCCATTAGTCTTTGGTATGTGGCTCCTACATTCTTAGGCTGACCTTGTTGTAATACAATCCATGCTCTGTGATGAAAGATGTTTTCTCTTGGTCGTCGAGTAACAGAGGTATCTGATTATACCTTAATGCAGCGTCCATCATGGAAAAGAGTTCATGCCCTACGGTGGATTCGAGCAAATGTTTTATGATAGGAAGTGGAAAACTATTTTTTGGAGTAAGTTTGTTAAGGTCCATGAAATCCAAGCATACTCTGATCTTACCATTTTTTTTGGCACTGCTACAATGTTTGAGATTCATTCTGGGTAGTTGGATTTTCATATAAAACCAACTTCAATGAGTTTATCGATCTCTTCATTGACTTCTTCTCGGAGTCTTGGTACTAAATTTATGTATTTCTGTTTGACTACCTCAGCTTTGTCCTTTAAACTAAGCATGTGGCAAGCTGAATTTGGATTGATGCCTGGCATTTGTAGAACGTCCATGCGAAGTCATCACTATTATCTTTGAGAAAATGAATAAGAGCATTGCACTCTATCGTGAGATTCATTGAGTTTCTTAGGATATCGTTACCCCTATCACCGGAGGATATGCCAGATTCTGGTAAAAAGAAGTACATAGCTTCGAGTCCTTTATGTCGAATGATAGAACATAAAGCGTAGCTTAATGTAATGTAATCGAAGGAGTGAATTGTCGAATGTAAAATGAAGCAGAATGCTTAATAAATAAACTTTTTTTTGATCTTGTATTGTATTTGTAGATGGTGATTTAGAAGAAATGAAATTTATTAGCCGAATATAAGTAATCGAGTTAGTTGATGTCGAGATAGATTTTTCTGAATGCATGAAAATTTCGAGGTTATGTTGTCGATTTTATTAGATCTTGAATTAGAGTTTGTTGACTGTGTGGGGCCGGAAACAGTTTCCTAGGATGATTGATTTGACGTGGATGTGTAGAGTTCTAATGTTAATTGAATGAGTGAGTTAACTGTTTGTGTTTTCTTTGTATATAAATACCATATACAATTTGAGGCTTATTTGCAGTAGTAGAGATGGTGAGCACGAGGGCACAAGTTTGAGAGTATGAGTGTTCCAATCGTGTTTATGCGAAGTATTAGGAATTGATGGATATGTATTTTGGTAAGAGTTGCATAAACAGGCAAGTATTGGTGTCAGTGGAGCCTAAATATGAGGAGCTAAGTGAAGTGGAGGTGTAAGAGACAAAAGAGGAGTATGAATTCCATTAAAACTTACAATTTTTGAGTCCTCCAATACGCGTTGGCAAGATAAGGAACCGATCCAAGTCTTTTGTGAAGAAAGAAAATAATTTGGCTGGTCGAAGAGTTTGAAGAGTTAAATAAGTGTTATTGTATGTAACAAATAAGTTTATGTGAAAGGTGTTGCATAAAATAAATGAATATATTATTGTCGATGTATGTGATTGAAATGTTCTCGAATATGACTTGACTTGTTTGAATGAATGAAATTTACTGAGACAATATTGTATGGGTATGTGAATGTATATATCTCGACCTTCGTATAGTTTGCTCATCGAAGAATATTTGATTTTGAATTTCTGTTAAAACTGTCCCGAGAATATAAGAGAGTTGTAAAATAAGGAAATATATGTTTAGGTAATGATAGAATAAAAATGGCTAGGTGTACTCCTGTAGGTGATATTTTGAAGTACAAGAAAATGGATGCACAACATCTTTGCGATAAAATAGGCTATATTTTGGCGAGGATGGATATATTAGAGGATTTACAAAGAGATATGGAAGTTTGGAGTAACAGTGCATAGGTTTGTTGGCTTTAGAAGGCAAAGAATTAAAGACTTTGAGAAAAGACGGATAAGGCGTTATGCTCAATTACTCAAACGGTCACGAAGTAGCACAATGAACAGTCGTGTGGGGACCCGTGGTAGGCGACTGTTCACATTTTACAAACTCTGAAAAAAATTCTTTAAGTGCGAAGTTGTTATGCTCTTCACTTGAATCACTGTTAACGATTGGGAACGAGGAGATAAGTGTGCAAATTGAGAGGGTAAAACGTACAAAATAGAGGTATACCATTCAAAGTTTGTAGTTTGTTTGCACTCGTTTGATATTTAATGATTATGTTAAAACCCTTTATAGATTTGGACATGTTGGTGATAGTGTAGGGAGTGATTCTACTTAGATAGGATGTAGTGGAAGTAATTATAAATAAATTGTGGTAGGGTTTTTCTGAAATTGGTCGCGATATGGAGTGGTGATGGTCTGATTGATGGAGGCATTGTTGTCGAAATGGTTTAAAGGATGTTATAGAGAAAGAGGTTAATGGAAATGGGTGGCGAGAGTGATTTGTGGGCATCGTTATTTTTACGGCGCGACTGTAGAGGAATTCTGAGTTTTTGGGATATAAACAGGAAGGGATTCAGTAATGGAGTGTCGGATTATGTATGATTTAGCTAGGTTTTACGCCGGAGAGGGTGGAGTTCTCATTTTTTGAATTCGTGTTTTTTGGCGGGAAGCAGGATAATGTCGAAGTATCTTCGAGAAGCTTTGATTCCTGAATTATCGATAAGAAATATTAGTGACAGAGATAGATATCGATGTTAGGACTTAGGAAAAATAGTAAATAAATCTTGTATCGAGAACTGAATGTAATAATTGTGTAATCAGATAGTAATGAAAGAATGGCATGCTGGAGATTAAACTCGGCAACGTAATGAATATTAGCATATGAACATATATAATGCATTAAATATGATGTAGACTAATTTTGTTACAAAATGGAATCTGATTTCAGGCTCATAAAAATGGTTGAACCTATTCAAATTGATGAGAAAGATATTTTTGAGAACCTTGCAGATGGCAGATGTAGAGCCCCTACTAATTGATGTCCCTAGGCAAAAATAAGTAAATATTAACACTTTTGGATATACATATATGACCGGGAAGGTGTGTTGGAAATTTTTGACATCCTTTAACAGTAGTAATCTTATTACCACCATCGTTTATTCTTTATTTCCACTTATTTGCGTAATAAAAAATGCGACTGTGTATTTCGTTGGAAAGAAAATCCAATTTAGACGGTTTATATAGTCGTTTTGATCAATTAAACTTAAACTACTCTAATTCATCTTAATTAAAATGAAAATTGAAGAGCCCTCCCAAATTCTCTAAATTCCCCAAACTACCCGCCAACGCCCTTTCTCTTTCACCCCCACAGTCGACTCCAACAAGAGTTTAAAATTTGGAAATCTCTAGCTAAATCCCCAAATCTTCTTATCGACTTATCTAAAACAAATTTCCCCACATAAATCAAGCACTTAAAAGCCCTAATCCCAATTGATTTTGCCTCTCCAAGAACTATGCCACGATCCAATTTTAGTTAAGGGTTTAAGCTCTGCAAATTTCTAATTTCTAATTAAATTTTAATTCTCCAAATACTCTAAACACCAATTTCAGTTATATATTCATCTCTCGTATCTCCCCTCCCTTTTACTTCTTCATGAAGAATATGGAGATCGATCTTTTGTTTTAGGAATTTGCTGCAATAAGGTTTGAACTTGGTATAAGAATCATCTAATTTTTCCCTTCAAAATTTTAATTTCAATAAAGTTTTAGGGATTGAGATCATTTTATGGATTTCCTTTTTATCTTATCAGATGTATTGCAGTTGAAAGAGTCCTTATTCATTTTGGAAATAATGTGAAATTACATGGAATTTTATAAGTAGAAAAAGGGATGCATTGTTATGGTATTTTTTGTTTGCTAATTTTTTTCTTTACTAAATGTCAAAAAACAGTATATTAATTTTTTGACCATGAATACAGAATTTAGGGATTTTCCTATTTTTGTTAGTATTTGAACTTTTTTGTTTGACAGATTTCTAGGGTTTCTTATTCTTTATTTTTTTAATGTCTGATATCCTTATCATAATCTTGTTGTTACAGATTTTAGACTTACTATATAAATCTCATCGTCCTTGTTGCAAGAGGTAAGATTTATAGGGTTTGTCTTTTAATATTGCTAATGATTTCAAATTACAATGAGTTTTGTTATATGGTTGCTGTGATTCTACATATGGGTAACTATTTTATTAGTATTGGTATTTTGGTATAAAAGCGTTAAGAGCTAAATAGAATTGTGTAACACGGTTGAATTATTTAGTTAGGGGCTGCAATATTTTTAAAAGAATAATTTGCAGAAGATGGAAAAGAATGCTGTAGAAATTGAGAGTCTTAGCTATAAAGGTCTTAATGGCTGACTTAGAATCTGAAATAACACATAGTCTTTGACAACACCTTTTAACTGCTATATCCAATTTAAACGAATCCATATTTTATTGTGTAATGTGTACTTAGTTGCAAATTTTGACATTATGGGTATATTTGATAGGAAGGAAATAAACCTTGCAGCTTTATTAATGGCCCTCTCTCCTATCTTCTCCAATCACAGGTTTTTTCTCTCTCTCACGCATTCCTTTGTTCTTTGTGTTATTTTTGTTTGATATGAATTTCTATAACATTGATATCCAATTTAGGAGTTGATAATATCCTAAGGTGCGATTTAGAGATAATCAAGTTTTATTTGGGCCTTAATTTGTTTTAATTTGTTACTTTTTGATAATCCTAGAGAATTGAACTTCACTTTTAAGTACTCTCTGTTTGTTATGCATATTAGTTTTTTTGTTTCATTAGGAGACTTTTTAGAATAGTTAAATTTCCATGCAGCTTTCTTTTGAATTTAGAAATTGGTATGGCATTCGTAGAAAAGATATGTGGACCTGATTACTTGGATCTGCCATTCGTAGAAAAGATAAGCGCATTTGGTCTACAACTATTGCTTTAATTCTTTCTTCTAATTAGTGTAGATCCAATATCAGTACATTCTTGTGTGTATATGCATGATTTATAATTTTGCAGATTTCCTTTTGAATCTTTCATCAATGACCCCTACAAGAAATAATTGTGATGACTGGTACGTTGCTTCAATTGTTTCCAGGTTTGGGAGCTGACAGCTAATAATATAATTATGGTTTCGGCTATTGGAAATGATTGCGGGGAATAATAGGAGTCATGGAAAGCTAACTAGAAAGTTGGTTTTTTTTTCTTTGTTTGATTTTACTTGTAGATAGTTTCATTTCTTTTATGAGGAAGCGAAATTTGTCTATAATTTTTCCAGAGCTATTCTTACCTTTTCATTTGGAGAAGTCAATTAACTGGATAGTTGTATGTCTTCTTTTCTAGGGATTTGTGACTTCATAGATTGGTTTTTTAGAAAGATAGCTTACCTGAAGGAGTTGAATTAGCGTATTATCCTCGTGGATAGGTTGTTGCATTTACGATGATGTAAAAGGGTTTCCTTTTTTATCACTACTACTTTAGGGTTAGGCTACTTCGGCGCTCCTGCGTTAATGTTGCCTTTAATTATTTATTTGACAGAAAGTGCTCGAGGGTAATAAAAAAGAATGTGGAATATCTTGTCGATGTTGCAATAGTGAGGCACTGCAATTCCATTCAAAGGACTAATAGTGATTATCGTTTCTGCATACAAGATGTAATTTTGTACGCCATTAACGAGCAGATCAGCCCCTCGCAGTTTAAAGCACATGTTGGTTATGCTTCACGTCGTAAACCATGAGTTATTGTTGTATAATATGGTGATCATATTTTAACTACAAAAATTCATGTTTTCTCTTTCTTTAGCATATGTTTGTTTGTTGCCAGCTACCTACACATTTTTACATCGAATGGGGTGTGCCTTTATAAATTGTCATTATCTTTATCTAAATTTTGGAAACTTTCTACAAATGACAATGATGACCTCTGTGGCATCAGTGCAGACTTTGGTAATCTTTTGCTTTGTGATGGATGTCCTAGGGATTTTCACAAAGGTGAATATCTATCACCCCTATCGGTATCCATGATTTGTTAGCACCTTTTCTACTATCTTATTGCTCTAGTGGTAAATTTATGATGAGCTCTTGTACAAGGTTAAGATTATAAGTGATAATCAAAGCCCGTCACATTTGGTCTCTGTAAAAACCAAAAACTTACAGCTTATGCCTTATACCAACTTATGGATTACTAAGGTTAAGTGAATATGCTTTCCTAAGGGTTATTTTCTTATGATTTTGAGGGTTGTAACTTTCTTAACATTATAGCCTTACTTTAGGCAGTGACTTTGAGGTTGGTAGGGATAAAAGGACTATTAACCCTATTATCAGAAGTTTTACAATTCAATGTACCTAAAAAAGTTCAATTTGTGTTGGCATACAAAGATAAAGAAAACCAAGAAAGAAAACAAGTTATACTGCATCTCGATTGCAATTAAAAGTTGTAGAACTTTAAATTTGAGTTGACTTTAAATGTCAAACCTCAAGTCTTAGAGGGAGATACCATTTAGGTTACCATCCCATAGGTAAAACCCATTGAAATGGCGCATACACAAAAGAAGAAAAAAATTGTCCTGTTTATTTCACTAGAAAATCCCATGTTTGATGGTTTTGTTGTTTAACGCCCGGTTTACAACTCTAAAAAGGGTAGCGAGTCCAAAATATTGAATTTATTGTAAAATAGTTTTAGTTTATTCGACTCAGGTAAATTATTAGAGTTGCCCCCATTTTGTTTCTTGTAGCTTGTGTTATGATTTATGCACTGTTGCTTTCATCAAATTCTCACTTTCCTAATACAAAGTATGTGGGTCAATCAGGTATTCAACGTGGTAAATGGTACAGTGCATATTGCCAAAATGCATTTGCAGATAGGTCTTGCATGACTAATGACAATGCAAAACTAGTCTGGAGGGTATCAAGAGTTGATCCTATAGAGTAGATATCAAAAAGGTGTATTCGCATCATAAAAACCCAAGAGACAACTGAAGTTGGCGGATGCTCCTTATGCAGATGAACCACGTGATACTTATGTTTATGATCCTATATGTATCTGAAAATCCTAGCATCTCTGCTGACTTCAAAACAAGTTTTTTTTTCAAACACGAATTTTGTGAAGAAAAAAAATAAACATAAAGTATACAGCAGAGTTACTACATTACAGTCATTCATCTTTGGAAAGATATATAATGTAGGTTTGTGGATCAAAGTGATGTGATTGGTGTTGGTGGTATGGATTACAATGATCGTATAGCTTCATTCTCTTCTCACGGCATGAGTACTTAGAAATGCCTCATGGGTAAGAAAAAATCTTTGCCCTTACCTTTTACCTGCTTCCCTTCATTCCTTGTTGGCAATTTTCTATCACTAGGTTTTGGTGCCATTTTAGCAGCAAGCATAAAATTTGATTCACTAATCAGGACTTATTAATAAAGTTGATCTCATTGCACCATTTCTTAATTATGACGTAAAGTATGTGCTGATAGTTATAGCATTGTTTTGCCTATGCAGCTACGGTCGCGTGAAACCTGATACTCTTGCATATGGGCGAGAAATCATGGGATCAAAGATTAGTACAGGTTCTAAAAACCTCTCAGGAACAAGTGTGGCAAGTCCAGTACTTGCAAGTGCTATATGCTTGCTTGTTAGTGTCATTCCCGAAAATAAGCAAAAGGATATTCTAAATCTGGCAAGCATGAAACAAGCGTTGGTTAAGGGGGCTGCAAAGCTTTCAGGTCCTAATATGTATGAACAGGGTGCGGGTAGAGTTGACCTGAAAGTTCTCTGACCTATATGGAAATAACTTTCTATTTCAACTATTTTACTGAAATAAAACTTATTTCATTTTTTATTCATTTATGAATGCAAGCTTAGAGTCGTATGAGATTCTGAAAAGGTACCATCCACGGGGAAGCATGTTTCCCAGTATTCTTGACTACACAGACCATCCTTATTCCTGGCCCTTCTCTCGCCAGCCACTCTATGCAGGTGTAATGTCAGTCATGCTTAATGCCAGCATACTCAATGGAATGGGTCTTATTGGCTATGTTGAAGGCTCGCCTACATGGCAGCCTAACAATAACGAGGGAAATCTACTCAGCTTTTACTTCTCCTACTACAAGATCATCTATCCTTGGACTGGTTATCTCGCACTGCATATGCAAATCAAGTATGAAGGTGCACAGTTTTCAAGATTAATTGAAGGCAATGTGACAGGGAATATATTTAGCCCGTCACCACCCGGATAGAAAGGCCAACAAAGGACAAGTACATGTGCCCTTCAGTTAAAGCTAAAGGTAGTTTCAACTCCACCAAGAGAAAAAAGGATACTCTTGGATCAATATTAAATTTTAACCAGGGTATGTACCACGTGACTCTTTAGAGGTTCGTAATGACATTCTTGACTGGCATGGGGATCACTTGCATACAAATTTACACGTCATGTTTAACATGTTGAGAGACTCGGGATACTATGTGAAAATACTTGGTTCACCCCTTACATGCTTTGATGCTCAGCAGTATGGGACACTCTTGATGGTGGACCTCAAGGATGAGTATTTCCAGGAAGAGATTGAAAAGCTGATAGATGATATACTTAATGCAGGATTGGGTGTGGTGGAATTTGCCGAATGGTACAATGTGGATACAATGGTGAAGATGAGATTTTACGATGATAACACTAGGAGCTGGTGGACGCCAATTACAAGGGATGCAAATATCCCTGCATTGAACGATCTTTTGTCTTCATTTGGGATTTCTTTTGGGGATAAAATTTTGAATGGGGATTTCTTTATTGATGGTGAATAGAGTCGTTATGCATCTGAAACAGATATAGTAAAGTTCCCAGAGGACGGGTTTGTACATAGCTTTCCATTTTTGGATAGTTCGGGAAGTGGTGCCACTTAGAATGTACTGCAGACATCTGGTTTAATGAAGGTTAGCATGTGAAACTCTAGTTAATAATTTTATAAATTTATATTAAAAAAACCTCTAAAGTCTAACTGGTTATACCCCTAATTTTACTATGTAAGATCTTCAACTAATATGAAATATGTAGGTGGACTCTTCTATTCTTGGCCTCGTGGAGTTGGGTGATGGACGTATTTCAATGTACGGTGACTCCAACTGTCTTAACAGCAGCCGTATGGTTGCCAACTATTTTTGGCTTCTTCAGAAGATATTAGATTTTACCAGCGGGAATATTAGAGATTCAGTACTCTTCTCAGATTTAGTAAGATAGAAAGAACCCCTTTATCGGGATAACGACCGACTACATCTCCCCGAACCGATGTGAACTTTTCTACTTATTCTACGGTTTTAGGCAAAGAGTTGATTTGTCAAAATGATTCTAGATATGAATATAGGGAATGAAAGGTTACATTTTGCAACTAATAGGTTGAAACAGAAGATTACCAGGAATTTCGAGTATAGATATGGGAAGAGGTTGGAATCCTACCATGGAACACTCCAAATTTGGGCACGACGGATCACCCAAGAAAAATGAAAGGAACTCCTTCACCACCAGTGGTAGGTACAATGATACAATAGACTTCCTAGGTTTACTCAAGAGAGATAAGGTAAAATTCGTTGTTTTTGATATTTGGATTTTTCACTATATATTTTAGGAAGTGCACCTATCTGATGGAGTTTTATCTTTGTGTTTCCTGCAGTTTGATATGCAAGTCCTCCTTGTAAGTCAATGGTTTATACCAATTATTGTTGTTGCTCTTGGTACATGATATTGAACCCTTTCAGTACTTGCCGAGTGTAAATTCATGTTCATATTTGTGCAAGATTAGATTCTAGTATTATGTGTATAGTCATGTCAATACATCATAATACTCTATAAGTTACTTTTAAAAGGTAAGCGGGGGACTGAACCCCGTGGATAAAATAAAAGTTGGAGACAACTCCAATCCATGAATTTTAGAGCCTACATGAAACACTTGTTAACTTGTTTATCTACACTTGGTATATAAGTTATTCAATGTGTATCTATTTTGTAAATAATTTAATCTTCTAGGTATTTGTGATATGTCTGACTTTAATTCCGTTATTGTCAAATTTTGTTTTCATGTCTAAAAGGAATATGGAGAAGATGGAAATGGGCATATGAGAGGCTTTTGTGGTCATATTCATAAGACAAGTTTTCGAGTTACAACACCTTTGAGGAAGGTCATTAAACAGGAAAAATCCAAGAACAGCCAGTTTGCAGATGAGGTAGTTTCAGTGCGACAAGAATTTGAAGAAAAGCTAAAGGTGGAAGCTAGTAAATGTAGAAGACTTGAAGAAAGGATTGGAGCATTTTAATCACGCGAGAGTCGATATGGAATAAATATACACCATGCTTTTCCAAGCAATGCCTCTTTCTCTAAGGTTTTTTTTCTTTCTCTTATACTTCTTATTTATACAACTTATACTAATTTATTGTTTAGTAGAATTTGGATTTTACTGAACAAGAAAAATAAAATACATTCAACAGACTATACTACGCAGATTTTCAAATGATAGTATATATCAGACGATAACATTGAAAATAAACATCAATGATTCTTAGTTCATGTTTTTCTTTGCTTTACATCTCATTATAAGCCATATAAACATCTTCAGTAGTTCCACTATAACACTTGTGCCTATTAGGGAATATATTAGGGAATAATTTGAATATGATGTAATTTCTTGAATATTTCTTGTAAATTTTCAAGTCTCGAAGATGGTCTTGATTGATGCAAGTTTCTATACATAAGGGACCGGAAAGTTATCCATATTGCCTAGAGCATTAGCATTAGTGTCTTGCTTCCTGGACTTGTATTCATATGGTATCTAGAAAAGTGGCAAGGAACACCTTTAGAATACCCAATTTGTAGCATTCATGAACATATGTCGAGTTCTTATCAATTCTGCAGTTCTTTTCTTGTGTACCTAAACTTATTTGTTTGGATCAGGTTTCTTTATTAAAGAGCATTCCACTGCGATTATATGCAAACTTTTTTACCTTCAATAGTATTTCATTCACTACCAGCATAGGCTGGACTAATGTGATAATTTCTTCTCTTTCTTAACTTATGTAGTAGAAATCTCATTTAACATACTACATTTATGCTGGGCTTTATAATGTATATTAATATTGTAAGGATTGTTTGATTTTGCAAAGTAGAGGTATTATCTGATGGTGTTTACTTCTTATTTTTGTATCTAGGTGGGCCGCCTCCATTGCTTGTTGCCTTAGTGGGAAGATGCAACTGTTAATTTTATGGTTAGTGGAGGCTATAATGCTGGTGAACAGATAGAGCAGGTACATAATGGTTATTAGTACGCCTTCTTCAAACATTGGCTCCAAATGTTGCAATATGTACCATAAATTGTAGGTATAGATCAATAGGCATTTGATATGATATTTCAATATTGTTGTCAATAATCCTTACATTTCATACATTATATTGTGATCTAGCCTTACATTGTCAAGAAGATAATGTTAGAAGATAATGAAAGTCGTGTTATATCACAAAAATTTAGGCTGGTATGTTAGGATGTAAAAACTCGAGCCTTATTTAGACTAAAGACTTCGTATACCATGAGATTGGGAAGAAAGATGGTATTGTTTTGTTCACATACAAGACAATTGGAAATTGTAGTCCTTAGCTAATCCTGATGTTTGTTTTGATCTATGGCTACCTTTTGTTACAAAGATAAAGCAAGAGACACTAATTATCTGGGGAGAGGGTGACCAAATTATCAGCAACCAACTTGCAACGGATAGTTATTTTCTTGATTTGACCTTTACATTACTTGCATCTGACATCATAAAATGTAAACAATGTGGACTGCTTAAAAACTAGGAATCATATTAGATGTACATACTCCCTGCCCATCAATATATGACTAGTTTGCTCCATGCAAAACATTTCTATTTATATAGCATCTAGAAAATAATAATCAGCATTATCTTTAGCAGAATGCTGGAAATGTAGTACAAAAAATTCCAGTTCCTATAAATACCAAAAATGATATTATCAATCTCAGCTTGATCAATATAAGTACATTTAGAAGTTATGAGAAAAGGTTGAAGAAAACGAAGACAAGAAGAGAGTGTTTTGAAAATTTCCCTATAAATTATCAAAAGCTAAAGATAGTACAAGAATGTGTGATGGACTATCTCACAAGGATTAATTGGATAAAAAATGATGTACAAAGTACTAGTATATGATGAGGACTATGTACAATGTGTGTAATGGTTTTATATGGGTTATAACTGGTCCAACCATAGTAATTTAAACAACCCTTTTTGTTATATAAGCCCAAAGTTTCCAGGCACAGTTATTTGATTCAAAAGAACGTCTACTGTGTTTATATAAGCCCAAGAAGATGTCCAATATAGTTATATAGTGTGTCCTACTTGTCTGATATAGGTGATTTATATTTTCTTCGTATGTGGGGTTGAAATGTATGAATAAAGCATGGAATCAATGTGAATGGCTTTATGTACTTTGTTGTGTGACAGGTATTATTATGTCACTTGTGTATCTAATCTATTGTGGCCTGCTAAGACCTACTATTCCTCAAATATAATAAATGTAAATTTTTCGGGGAAGGAAAAAATGTTACAAGCATCACACACTATCAATTAAGAATGCCCAATTAATAAAATGGAGAAAGAAACTTAAACTTCTTATAGCAAATAAATTATGGCTTTTCATACATAAATATTCAATCTAGCCTTATGAGTTCCAATGTTGTCGAGACAACTTGTTATTTGTTTAAAACGTTCTTCTACCATGTACTCACGATCACTTTTTATTCTTTTGTAAGCAACAGGAGATTCACCGCCACCTGATGGAGTGAGGGGTAGAAATTATATTATAAAAGATATGTATAGCAGAACAATTGCTTACAAAAGTATTCAGTTATCTGGGGTGGCTCCTGAAGAGTTTTATCATGTCCTAGTAGAAGTGGTTATTCTCGATGATGTGCAATTATTTATGGAAGATGGGTACTCTAGGTGACATCGCTTCGGGTAAAATTGTTGTATGGTATAAGAGTCTTACCTGTTTCGAGTAAACGTCATCTTTTTATTTTATTGTTCCTGAAATAAAGTTTGACATTGATATTAGGCATTAACCTTTTAATTTATAATAAAACTTGTTCATGTAATTAAAATATGTTGCTTTTTTATATTAATTTCTTTTAGTTAATAAAATTTATAACGACTATTATGATTATGACCCGATTGATATGATTGCTGATATTAAAACAAAATGACTGTTAATGTGACAAAAATTGGGACATTTATATTTGCGACATAAAATGACTAATTGTCATGTCTTAAAATGTAATAATTATATATGACTGATGTTGTGACTGTTATTTGTGATGTATTTTTTACGACGTATAAAACAATTTATAAATGTGTCACTAGATATTTTAAAAATTATCCACTACAATTATTATTTCTGACGTTTCAGTTAGCGACGCATAGATCAACGGATTTAATAGTCGTAAAGAATATGAAATACGTCGGTTGTTGCGGCTAAGAATTATGTCATTCTATTGCAACCAAAATGACTCTTAAAAGGGTTATAATTTTTAGTAAATGCGACGGATGCTTTGACCCGCCTCTCAGTCGTTAATTTACGACGCTTTTCAAGTCGATAATATAAAACTACTGCAAAAAGAATGATATTTTTTTGACTAAAATAGATGTTGCTTTAGCAAAATAACGATTGACCTACCCCGTCATTTTTTACTCATTTTGGCCTAGTGTGTGACTTCCTGTATTCAAAAATTGGGTGGCAGGTATAGGGTGAGGTCGAGTAGCATTGATGTGGCTAGTATTGACCGGTTTAAGGTGGCAACCAGGAATGAGAAAGTTTTGGACGGGGTAGGTACCGAGACAGATGTGAATCTTGAGCCACAGGTTAGTAATCGAGAAGGTAGTGGGGGTGGGGAGGAAGATGTTGAGGAGGATGATGAGACTTGTTATGGAGAGTTTCTAGAAACAAGTGATATTTTGAGTTTTAAAAAAAAGTACGGCATTTCTCAAGATATTAGGTTAGAGGAATATCAGTATAAAATGATTGATCAAGAAATTCCTTTGGATGGCATTCTTGTCTATCGAGAACAAATCCAAAAGGGTTTGAAGCTTCCTCTTCGAGCTGATCAGAAGAGGTTGTTAAATTTCTTCGATGTGGCACCTGGTCAGTTTAATCCTAACGTTTATGATTTCCTTTACGTATGTGGGGTGGTAAATAGTCGATTAAAGGCAAGAGAGGAAAAGTTTATCACAGCTGATGATCTGGGTATATACTACACACTCAAACAAAATCCTCAGAAGTTTGGATATCGGTACTTGGCAAGGTTTTTTAAGAGACCTTCATTTTACGACATGGTATCAACAGGAGGGCAGTATAGCGATGAAGATCTTCTCATGTCGGGGAACTACGAGTTTGACAAGAAAGATCCAGGGAGCCCTTAAAAAGAAAGGCTTTTCATTTAGGTTTATGGTTAGGTAACATAACTGTCGATGGTTTGAATTTGTTTATATGAGATTTATCATTGTGTAACTATTATTTTGTGTTTGTACAGCTTTGAAGGAGATTGACAGGAGCTCGACCGTAAAAGAGAAGTTATATAATATCAGGAAAGGCTTTTATGGTAGGATCGACAACCTAGTTATCGTTCAAGAGAAGGTGGACACTTTGTTTCAAGAAGCAGGGTTAAAAAGATCAAGGGCTAAAGGAGCAGAGGTTCCGATTATCGACGGAAAGATGTCTGCGAGGAGCAAAAGAGCTGCGGACTCGAGCTTGACCCTCAAGAATCCGGCATTAAGTGGTTACACCACCGACTCTACAACTGCAGAAAGGGATGGGATACTGATAGAGCAGTTCGGCAAGAGTAAGAGAAAGATGGTTGTTAGCCAGGTTGTGCCTCCCGTACTGCCCCCAAAGAGAACTTCTTGAAGATCAACAATCAAGGAGGGGGCAAAAATCGAAACCCCAATTGTTGTTCTTGATGGGAGACCTCCATATGCTTTGACAAGCACGCTGCTGAAGAAGAAGGTATCTACGGAGGTGACGAAGAATAAATTTGTTGAGAAGTCAAAAACCAAAGTCCAAAAGACCATGGATGTGTCTGGGATGACTTTGTTGGAGGACAAAGTTGACGATTGTTTGGTGGGTATAGAAAGTTTGATGACTTTTCTTAGTGAGGGCCACCAAAACATGTCTAAGGTGAGGAATTTATCTGCTTTGCATTGATTAAAAAATTTGGTGCCCCATTCGAATACTCACATTATGAATGTAATGTAGATCAAGAAATTGTTGACCGAGGACAAACCTCGCATTGTTGGCACTGGTACTTTGGTAAATCATATATTTGCCTACAAGAATATTAAGAAAGAACTAGTAAAGGATAAAGAAGATCTGATCGAGGAGAAGAAGAAGTTGGATGCGAGGTTGAGCAAGTATAAGCTTGACACTGGGAAGGCGAAGGAAGTTCTCTTCGCGATGCAAAGAAAACTTTTGATAAACATGTCGAGGAGATAAGGGTCGTCCTCGCGAAAGATAAAGAGGGGGCTTTGTCTTTGTAAAAAACAAATTTTGAGAATGACGTGCGGGAGTAGATTAATGTTGCTCAAAGGGCGATGGAGGTAGAGCATGGAAAGATCTTGGAGGAGGTGAGGGATGCACTTAATCGAGGAAACCTCGATGCGTGCAAGAAGATGAAGGCTAACTTATGTCTGTTCGAAGAGATGAAAAATAGAAAACAATTTTATAAGAAGTTAGCTGCTGCGGGTCACCAGTTTTTTCTCGATTCAGACCCGGAGGACGAAGTGCCTGAAATACCTGAGGTTCCAATTGGAGTTGAGGCTACTGAGGATCCGGTAATTATGATTCCCGAGGGTTTTTGTCTTGAGGAAATATTTTTTGAGCTTTCTCCAGGTGGATTTGTGAAGGTTGATGATTCAGTCTCTACCCCTGCAGAGTAGATTATATTTGGAAAAGTTTTTGTTATATGAAAGTTGTGAAAATGGTCGATGGGACCGAAACAATATTTTGTTATTTTTAGAATTCTTATGTTGATGTTTTATTGAAAATTTGGTGAAAGTAATTTATGCATAGTTTTTATTAACTTTATGCAAAGTGCTTTTGCTCGACAAGATCGATAGTAAGATATATGATTGCAGATAGTGGCAGAGTGTTGCTTTGAAGCAAGTATTTAGATGATTGAAAGAGGGCCATATTATGGTAAGTATCTGAAAGATATACAAGATGTTATTCCTCGATGAGATATCTGAGTTTTGATTAAAAAAAACAAAACATAACATGTTTTGTTCGATAAGTAATGAATACAAATGAGATTATCCTATTATTGGATAGTGTTTGTCGAAAAGATGACTGTTAGTTTTTATGCATACTTATCAAGTATGTATCTATACCAAGTGAAAGTACAGATAGTAAAGATGAATGTGTGACAAATGTAATCGAAAGTAAAGATAGCTTTATTGGAATTAGTCGAAAGCGGTTACAGTTGTCATCTATAAAATATTTTCAGCTGGGCTATATTCCAAGGATATTAAAGCTGTATTTCATCTTTAGTCATCAGCCAGTAAGTCCCACTATCGGTTTTGTTACTAACAATATATGGCCCTTCCCAGTTTTCTGATAATTTGCCGAAATTCTTAGGTTGAGTACTGTCCTGTATGGGCTGAAGGACAAAGTCGCTAATGCCAAATTCTATTTGCCAAACCTTTTTGTTGAAAGCTTTCTTGAGTGTATCATGGTATCTCCCCAAGTTTCCAATGGCTTTATCCAAGGTTTCTTCAATCCAGTTGAGGTTGTAGAGGAGACCTAGTTCATTATCTTTATCTGTGATTTTTCTTCGACCACTTGGTAGATCGAGGTCTGAAGGTATGACTGCTTCAGTGTCGAAGGCCATTATAAATGGAGTACAGCATGTAGATGTTCGAGGAGTTGTCCGATATGCCAATAAGACACTTAGTAATTCATTGACCCTTCTGCCTATTTTCTCGTCGAGGCGCTTGCGTAGCCCTAACTTGATGCTCTAGTTGAGGGCTTCAGCTTGTCCATTACCTTAAGGGTAGTATGGTCTCGAAGTAGATAGTTGAATTTTATATTTGCGGAGGAAACTAAAAACTTTGCTGCTGATGAATTGTTGTCGTTATTGGATCGTATCATTTGTGGGCAGCCAAATCTGGTTATGATGTGTTCCCAACTGAACTTAATGACTTCATTCTCATCAGTATGATATAGAAGAACTGCTTCAACCCATTTGTTGAAATAATCTGATGCCACAAGAACAAATTTGTGATTTCTCAAAGTTGGGTAAAAAGGTCCAATGATATCGATCCCCCATCTTTTGAATGGCCAGAAGACATTGCTTATGTACAAGTCAAGTGCAGGGCTCTTGATGTCCTGAGTGTGGATTTGGCATTTTTAGCACTTAAAAATAAAGTCTTCGCAGTCCATTCACATCTTCAGCCAACATAACCCTTGAGTGAATGCCCGCTGGGCCAATAATCATCCCAAAATAGGAGCTGCGCAGATTCCTTTGTAAAGTTCTTTGATTTTGATTTGAACCTATTTTTTTGAGAGATGCATTAAATAAAAGGTCCTCCTCCTGTGATGCGATATAATACTTTATCTTGAATGGTGAATCTGGGGCATTTGGCTAAGAGTGATCAGACCTCTTCTTTATTACTTGGGAAGATGTTGGAATTGAGGCATGCATAGAATGATCTTCTCCAATCTTCGATATCTTCATCTTCAGTAATATTGATTTGCATTGTATAGTTTATATCAAGATTAGAATGTTTGATAAACTCGATATCTAAAGTTCTCTTTTCATTGACTTTGAGTACTGCAGCAATGTAGGCTAATGCATCGACGTGTCGATTTTTTGCTTGAGAAAGCTAAGAAATTGTTGATATCTTGAATTTGGTCATTTTTTCTTCGACCAAGGTTGCATAATCAACCATCTTGCCTGATATCTTGAATGTCTTGTTGTAATGGATGGCGACAAGTAAAAAATCGATGTATACAGCTATTTCTTCCGCCCCAACTGCTATAGCAAGATCCATTCCATGAAGGATAGCTTCATATTATGTTTCATTGTCGGTGGCATAGAATTTGAGTTTAATTGCTTTCTTGATGCGATGATTGGAAGGTGTAACGAAGACATGCCGATTTCTGATCTTCGTAGTCTAGAAGATCTGTCTATAAAGAGTCTTCATCTTGTGCCTCGTAACCATGTGTTTGGCCCTGTAATTGAGTCATCAGTCAATACTTCTTCGAGTTCTTCCCAATCGGGGTCTTCGACTGGAAAATCTGCCAGGAAGTTAGCTATTGTTTGTCATTTGATAGATATCTAAGGCTCAAAGGAGATGTCATATTCGCCGAGGAATACAGACCATTATTGAATACTTGGAGATTTTTCTTTTTTAGAGAGTACAAGTTTTAAAGGATATTTGGTAATCATTTTGATGGAATGAGTTTCGAAATATGGTTGAAGTTTCTGAGAGCTGTAGACCAAGGTGAGTAGTTGTTTTTTAGTTGTTGTATATCTTTTCTCAGCAGGCATGAGAGTTTTGCTGATGAAGTAGATTGGTTTTACACACCTTTATCTTCTCGAATAAGGGCAGAGCTAATGGAATCATCGGTTATTGATAAGTAGATTGTATAGGAGGATACACCAAGTATCGTTTAAGATCTTGGAAAGCCAATTCACAATCAGGGGTCAAAATGATTTCTTTGGGCTATTTTTTGGAAAGTAGAATGGGATTCCCAGGTTATGAAGCTTACATTGATCAGGTGACTTGGAGATGAACCTGTGAAGAGTAGCAATCTTGCCAGTAAATTATTGTACATCTTTTATTGTTCAAGGATATGGCATTTCCATGAGTATTTTGATTTATGCTGGATCAATTTCGATTCCCCTATTACTAACCAGGTGTCCCAGAAATTTACCAAATACGACACCAAATTGGTATTTTTCTGGGTTAAGTTTCATCTGGTAGGTAGGAAGGATATCAAAGAATGGTTTGGAGGTTGTTGCAATGATCTTCACGCTTCAAGCTTTTGCAGATCATATCATCGATGTATACCTCCATCATTTTGCCTAAATGATCCTTGAATATTTTAGTGGCAAGCTGCTAGTAAGTGGCTCCTGCATTCTTTAATTCAAAAGGCATTACTGTGTAAAAGTAGAGACATTTTTCTATAACAAAAGTTGTTTTTTCCTGAACTTCTTCGGCCAGAGGAAACTAATTGTAACTGGAGGCTACATCCATCATTAAAAAAAGTTCGTGCCTTGCTACAGAGTCGTGGGATCAGTAGGAGAGAAAATTTATCTTTCGGTGTAAACTTGTTGGCTTCAGTGAAATTAACACAAACTCTATTTTCCCATTCTTCTTTGGGACCGCCACTATGTTAGAAACCCATTTTGGATATTTTGCCTCTTGAATAAATCCTACACAAAGGAGTTTATCAATTTCTTTATTTACGGCCTCGTGAAGGTGGGGTGCTAGATTTCAACGCTTCTGTACAACTGCTTTCCTATCTGGAAAGGAAATTGAGCTTGTGGCATGCGATCGGTGGATCAATGCCAGGCATCTCTTGGAAATACCATGCAAAGATATCAACGTTTTTCTTCAGGAGGTGAATCATGGTTTCTTTTTCATCGGATGACAGCTTAGAGCCAATGAAGGTATTACACCCGGGCCCATCGAGTTTAATGGAATCAACTACCTCAGTATCATGCAGTTCAAATGCGGAGGGTGTTTCCTATTGCAGTTGTTATGCCTTTAGAAGCTTCACAGTGTGAGAATTGGTTATGGTATTCTCGCACATACGTGCAACTGCTTGGCTTCCTTTGATTTTGTAGACTCTATGATCTGTTGGAAAACACAGTGCCAGATGATATGTCAAAGATGTTGCCTTGATTGAATGTAACCAACATTGACCCAAAATTCCCAAATATTTGGACTTAGTATCAATGACCACGAATTTAACAAAAATAGTTTCTGATACCGCGTGAACTGACAGGGTGATTTCTCTCATGGCTGATTCTTTACAACCGTTGAAACTTGTGATGGTGGTTGTCAAAGCTTTCACTGAGTCTTTGAGTCCCAAAATGTCAATTGCCCTTCTGAAGATAATATCTATTACACCTCATGTGTCAAGGAGAAGTGTGTACAGGTAGTCATGTCCTACTTTGAGCATAATAACCAAAGAGTTATCATAGGGGTACTTAACATGGCTTGTGTCGTAGTCTAAGAATGAAATATGGTACGGACGTTTTAACTTGCTGGAGCTGGGGAGAAGTTTTGCAAGCATATTTGAAGATGTCATTTTGCAATAAGATGTAATTCTATCTTCTTGCTTTCTCCTTTTCCCTTTTTCAATTCTAATCATGAAAAGATGACGATCCTGCCCTTGTCCTTGCTTTTGGTCAACGTATTTTCTCTTAGTTTCTTCTTTGAGGAACTTATGAACGTCAACTGCATAATTGTGAAGTCTTCCAGCTAGTAGAATGCAATGAAAAATTTGAATGAGAGAGTAACAGTTGTCAGTTTCATAGCTATGCATATTGTGATATTGGCACAAAGGTTCGTTGGGGACATCAGGAATTGCTTGTGCTTCCCAATATAACCCATCTCCCTTTATTATTGGTAAGATAACAGAGAGAGTGGTTGTCATAAAAGGTAAAACTAGGATGGGTCTGTCTGGCCTTCCGTCTCATCTTCTAGCGTTGTCGGTGCTTCTTTCGAGATGCTTTGGTGGTCCGGTATTGGTTAACTTTTGAGGTGCAATGAAAATATTTCATTAGAATGGATTGCTTAGGAGCTCTTCATTTTATCCTTCTAGGATCGTTCTAATTTGATGTAGTTATTAACAACATCGATCATTTTTGTTACCGTTTTGGGATTGTACAAGGAAAGTTCTTCTCAAACTTTGGAGTCGATATGCAGTGTTGAGGTGAATGCTGGAACAACAATCTTGGGATCTGAATTCCCAATCTTCCGTATTTCCTGTAAGAATCATTTGTAAAAACCTGCTAATATTTCTTTTATACCCTGCTCGAAGAAGAACAAAAAAATCATGGAAATTTCTCGCTCCTTGGCATAAGCATAATTCGACTCGAAAAGGCATTGTAACTAGCTGAATGTAGTAATGGAGCCTCCAGGGATAGTATGGAAGCATTTGTGAGGTTCTTCTTTTAGGCTCATGTGGAATAATCTGCATAGCATGTGGTTCAGTTTGGAGCACAAACCAACTGCAGCTCTGAAGTGTCGGACATGGGTGAGAGGGTCAGTGAGGCCTGCATACTGATTAAATTTTGGCATGTAGAAATTATCTGAAATGGGCATGACTTCAAGGTGAGAAGAGATAGGATTTTCTTCGATTCTATTGAAAGCTGACCTTCGGCCTGGCATGTTAGAGTTTATGGCTTGGATCCTATTGTTTAGGTCATCCAAGGTGATAAATTGTGGCAGAGGAATTGGTACTGCCACAACCTGTAGATTAAAGTCTCCGTGTCCTTCAGGTCCCAATCGGTCTCTCACAGACCGTCTTACTGGTGGTGGAGTTTGATAGTGTGTACGTCAACTTCTAAGTGTTGTCGATGATGAGGATGTAAGTCTAAAATGCCGAGAAGCTTTGTCTGGATTTCTTGATTTGGATCGAGAAGTTTGTACTCGTCCTTCTCTTGGCTGGTTTTCTCTTTGGGTTACCCTGGAGCTATGATAACTTCGGATTTGAGGAGGTTACGCTTGACGGCCAGTAAGCTGATCTTGAGTTTTTTGTAAATTCTCTATTTTTTTCTAATGTGTCCGGCTCTGTTGGTCCAAGGCTTTTCACCTTTCGTCTCTTTCAGCTTGAAGAGCTTGAACGTGGATTCGCTGATCTTCATACCTTTGGACTCGGCCAGATTACATTTGTTTTTGAAGTTCGATCACTACACTGTGTAGATCAACATTTTCTGGTATCGGGCTAATCTCGTGGATCCTCAGCATACTAGAAGCACTTTGGAATTCATGTTTGTTATCAGATTGCCTTTAGATCACAGTGGTAAAGAAAAGAGTAATATTCCCACAAACGGCACCAATTATAATGGCATATTTTCTTAGAGGATAATATTTGCCAATACTTTTAGAAAGGATGATGCATTAAAGACCTTAAACAAACAAGATTTTACGTGGAAACTTAGTAAAGGCTGATAAAAACCACAACCTCAAGGAGAATTTTGATGTAAAATCCAATAAGTTGCTAATTATTACAATTTGGTCTGTGATATAAATGTAAGGATGAATGAATAGTAAAGTTGCGGATCCGAATAACTAATTTTCTACCTGTATTTATAGTAGATACAAGCAGTTTTATAAAAAATAGTTTCCTATTTCGGTGGTAGTGGGCAAACTTCACGGATCTCTAACGGCTCTTTTTGACCAAGCACAATGGCTGCTTTTAGTAGGTCAAGAACTTGCAGTTGCAAACGTGGCATATTCTCGAATACTGGTTTGTCTTCGACTATGTTATGTTGGCTTCTCTTTGTCAAACATGGGAAATATGCTATTATATTATTCTCTGCGGCTAGCAACTCATCCTCCACAGCAGGACCACTCTCTGCCTCCTTCGCCTCGCTCCCTATAGTAGAAGCATCCAACTTCCTCTCTTTTACACTCACCTCTGCCTCTTCACTCTCCATGGTAATAGAGGTCGAGCCACCCTTCATAACCTTCCTTTTTGGGTGTTTTGAGCTAGCTTGCTTAACATAACACCCCCAGCACCTACCTTCAGGGACATTGGAGCAGCCTTCATTAATACTAGACGTTCTTCACCATCTGCTGCTACTTTCTTTCCAGCTCCAGTTCCTGTCATTTGTCTCTTTGCTTGAGACCTCTACACTTTCTCTGACCTATTATTAGCTTTTTGTACCTATTTACGTCGAGCTCTTCCAAAACAATCTCGAGCTCAATACCTTCTCGGGCTATAATATCTATTAGCGATTCATTTCTCGTCACTTGAGATCGAGGATCTGCAAAACACAACACAAAGTCGCATACAGATAAACGTTACCACATCTACAATAGTTCGATATCACAAACTATTACTTACTTTTCTTCAGAGTTTTACATATAAGGTTCAGAGGTTTATTGTCCTGTCTTTGGAGACAATCTCATTTCACCCATATCAGATTATCATTCCAAACTCGCCCTGCAGAATTCAGACCAAAGAACTGAGGTCGCGACAAACTGGAAGAAAAGTACATACCTCCAGTTACCGCATAATATTTCACAGTCTAGTACTGCAAAACATCTACGGGTTATTCTCCTATCTACCTCATTTTCAGCCCACAATTTATTCAAGTTATCATAGACATTAATCACTTCCCACATATTCACATTCAGTTGGAGTCGATCTTCAAAATACCTTTAGCAAGATTGTTAAGGGGCAGCATCAGTCTGAATTCTAACTGAGATAGATAACACAGAAATCCTTAGTCCAAATCATACAGGATACTCCCATTGAAGTACTCGAAGATGATCGACTCCTCTACTCCCCTCTTTGATTTTTCCTATTCTAAGTCCAACAACAAGAAAAAAAATTCTTCCCCATTTTCTATAGTACATCTTCTAAACGACCTCCCTGCGCATTCTATAATATTACCCCATTCACCACCTAAGCTACCTTTAATTTTATAGAATTCCTTAAATATATTGGACATTGCAGGATAGGACACAAAATTACCAGAGAAATCTAAAAATTGTACTTCGTCCTCCCCCTCTGAATCTACATCTTCAACATCAAGGTTCTCCATTCTCAGGGTGCTCCCCAGAATATCTACATTTTTAGATTCATCAGATACTACTTCAATCACACCACCAGAGGTCGAAGTCTCCAACTCAGGTATAGGCTAGAGGATGAGACTTATTTCTATAATAGAGCCCTCTCCCGCCTCAACCTACATGCAGGTCCAGATATTCAATCAATTTTTTCTACTATTATCTTTTGTTTATACTTTTACAAGTACATATAACATATACATACATATATCATACATATACATAGATATTTTTGCCATGTCCAGCAAAACTTTTCAAAGGTTTAGTTAAAATAGCAAATTTTCAAATTTTGAAAAAACTCACAAATATGTTATCCTCCACATCAAACATCAAACAATTATCACAAATCACAAATTAGCACAATCAATCCTAAATACTAACCTTCAACGTCTGAGTAAGTGTCTGAAAGGACTTTGCTTTGCCGCAACAACCTTTTCTCTCAATCTACGATGTTTGCTTTCGTTCAACCTCTCTTTAGAATCTCTGCAACTTAATTTCTTCTCTCTATCTGGCTTTTTGTTTCTCTAGTTTGACAAACATTTAAATGATGAAGAGGAATGATTATTTATTCCTTTTCTCTCTAACTCTTGACAGTTATTGGGGCTTACACAAGCTGCCATCGATTTTACAACTGAGGCGTCCCTTCTACAATTAATGTCAACGTTTTGTACTTTTTGGTAAAAATGTATTTCCATCATTATCCCACATCCTATATTTAAATATATTTTTCTTTCTCCTACCCAAATCTCTCTCCTACCCAAATCTCTCTCAAACCTTCCCACACTTATGATGACTCTCTACTCACACGTAATTAAATTTTCTCCCACACAAAAAACAAAAATTACAGATAATTTGATTTCTCTACTCCTACTTCTGCTACTTATAGAACTGCTAACGTCATTTCCAATGCTATATCATTTCACAATTCAAATTTTTATTCAAAAATTTCAAACAACATTCACAACAAAGCATGAAGAGATTTAGAAGAAGTATTCTCCCTACATTCAAAATCGAGTTATTCGATCTAATACAGTTTACTATTTTATAGATAATCACACATAAAACATTGAGGATGCCCTGGAACACTATGCCTAATCAGTTTTCCCTGTGCAATCCCCTCATCTTCCACCGTTATTTCCTCCAAAACAATTTCCCATACAATAGCTTTTTGAGCTTCACGCTCCAGTACATATTCACAGAGTATCTTAGAATATATGCGATGCTCAACCACGTTCTCCCTCGCCCTCATAATTGACCCTTTAAATTATATAGAAGATTTAGGCAAATTGGTATCATACCCTAACTGCCCAAAAATCTTCTCATGAACTTCTGTAACCATTATTGCTAAGTGCCCCTCCGACGCATAACGCGCTCTTTGAGAGAGAGTCCTCACCATTTTTATTTTTGTTCCTCCTCTCTACATCATGTTTCAAATAGTATTTATAAACATCTTGGAGATAATATCAAATCCCCCCCCCCCATTCCATATATAGTATAATCTATATTTACTCCACTTGTCCATAACTGGCAACCCTAAGATCATGCTAAAACATTTATTTGAGTTTATCTTTCTATAGCAACCTCATTGCATTTCGACCATATCTTTTTCGAATTCATTTCCATATTCTCCTACTAATATATTTGTTTTACATACATCCACATTTTTTTTCATAGCTCGATTTAATAGTTTTCTTTCAGTTCGATATACGAACAGGTTACATCTTTACAATCTCCAACAGGTCGACTAATGCATTGTAAGGGATTATATTATAACATTTTTTTTAGCTTGACCTAAAAATAACCTTTCCGTTATTTTTATCAACTTTCTATCATGCATCACTTTAACTAACCATAGTTTGAATTCGCATACTCATTTTTGGTTCACTTTCACAACACAGAGATAACATTTCAATATTCCATATATTTTGTTCGATTTATCATACAAATTTCTAACTTGATTTTTCAACACCGAATTTCGGCAAATAAAAAAAAATCATTAGCTCGATAATTACTTACAAAATACTTTACAGAGGACAATTTTTTAGCGCTTTCCTACAGATAGATCTACAGGTTACATTACATATCAGTTTTTAATTTAGAGGTCCCTACACCTTAGAAATGAAACTCTTTTGAAATAAAAGACTGGAAGATGGTTGTAATAGAGCCTGAACCAACCTCCAGCATGAAGCACTCCTTTAAGAAGAAGCGATGATTTTGCAGAAGAAAATTTCTAATCTCCGTCGCCCGTCTCCTCCACCACCGTATCTTCCTCCGTAATCCCCACCACCTTCAAGTTGGCAAAAAAAGAAGAATGATTCTACTTTAGAATCCAATCCCTCGCAGGATACCGGTAGTACTTCCTGGTATGTACGTTAGCTTCCACATCTGCCTCCTCAACCTTATCCTCCACAAGTAGACGAAGGCATAACCTGCGCTGCTCCCCTGACATAATCACATAATAAAACTGCTACATTTGGTAGTAGTCATCCTCATCTTTAGCCACTTCCTCTTTGGTCATCCCATGGTATGTTGATGGTACCGGTATGGGAGTGGGCATCTCCAGAGATTAGTTGCCAAAGTATCTCAACTGCAACTTCTGCAATTCAACAAGAGCCCTCGCTTCATATACCTGACAACTGGTCATCACCATTCTCAAGATAGAGTGAACCAAGAGATAATCACATAAACAGAGTATTTTCACAGAGATGACAACTAATACCGTACAGTTACTATTTAAACCATACCCACATTCAATGCAGAGATGGATTTCCAACGCAGTCATCATTCAAAAACAACATTTACTGGGGAACCCAAAAGCCTAATACAGCAATCCTTTCCAACGCCATAAATACCATAAGACATTTTTCCATAAAGAAATTCCAAGTCCCCAGCCAGTCAAATTCAGCAGTATACCCTTCCAAATCCCAAACAAACATTCCACACATTTTTTTCATAACTATAGCCACCTGCACCTTCAGCTGTGAGGGGGCGACCACGAACTGATAAAAAATATGGATCGAGCACTATAGAAAATATGAACAAGTCAAAGACACACCTATCTCCCATGAACTAGCAATTATATATTCAACTACCACTTACCTCATTTTCAGGAGAACGTGCTTCTACACGATAACGAACTGCAGGTAAGGTCTATATAAAGGAAAAGTTCCAGAGGAGATAAGGACTATAATTTATATATTCTAAAACCACAAGAATTCTTATCTTTCAAGATCAAGTATTTCTAGCTTAAGAAATCACTTGTAATAAGATATCAGCCTCAAGCAATAAAAGTTACAGTTACTAAATCCTCAACTCGAGGTTATGGTTTTTTACCTATTCAAAAGTTTTCCACACTAAATCACATGTGTTATTTCTTGTATTATACTAATTATTGTCACAGGTGTAGTGGCGTATTCCGCATCTCGAACTCAATCTTCACCTTCGATCATCATACGACCACTCGACCTCCTCAACATATACATAAGACATTATAGTTACAGAAGTTTACTCATCACTTTCGACCTTTACATCAACATTTCAAGTTAAGTAAACGTATTATCATAAATAAAGCTGTTATAAAGTAGCAAAGATCAGAACATTACACAATCTGGTCAAAGATTATCAACCATATATTGTAACGTCCATCATTAAGGATAATAATGGTCCTCAAACGGTCATATTAGAAGACCTATAAATGGGACCAGAGAATTCGAGATGATGGACAGGAGAAAAAAGGATAATCACTCAAACTCTATACAAAATACTCAGAGCTTTTATTGTAAATATCTAGCAACTATTAATAAACTACTCTCTTTCTAAATCATCAAGAAAGGTCATGGTTTTTAACCAATTCAAAGGTTTTCCATACTAAGATTTTTGTTATTACTCTTCTATTATTAATTTTGAAGCTCTGAATATCCTTGGTGTAAAGGCTAAGTTCAGATCACAAAATTAGGCCATTACATTTGGCGTCGTCTGTGGGAATGAAGGTCTCAAACCCATTATCTCCAAAAACAACTGATTATTTCTTTACAGAATGAGGCTTCCAGAATAAAGTACGCCAATTACTCTAAAAGGTAAAAATGATGTACTCGAAGAATTGAGGGCCAATGTCAACTCCAAAACTGAAAGGCAAACGGCTATGGAGCAACAGCTGGAAGGCGTATAAGACGCATTGAAGGTCTGGTAAAGTCAACTAATTACAACCTAGATGAACAAAGGCATGCTGTCAGCTACTTCACAAGTTTCTGCTCTAGACAGGATAGGAGCTCACCCGAACAATCTGGGAGTTGAAGTTCCTAAGTAACATGGTGGCGACTAAATGAAGGAAGTTGATGGAGGAATTGTTGGAGTCAAACAAGCAGAGGAGCCACCACGATGGAGAGTTTGTATTCCGGCATTTGAGCGACTAAATGAAGGAAGTGGCGACTACTACCCTCGTGAGGGACGCGTCCCACGACCAGCCACCACAGCTTGTCAATATGTGACTCAGGAACATGTTGATAAGCGTATCAATGAATAGCTCGATGCTTAAATTCAGACCACTAAAAGAATTTGCAATAAATTACAGAAGAACCTGATCGCACATGACCTGCTGGATGGCGAAGTTCCTACTGGTTTTTATACACCAAAAATCTAAAAATATAAGGGGACTAATCCAGTGGAACATGTGTAAGAATTCTAGGATGCTCTAGGCTTACATTCTACATCTAACCACATTTTATGTCGGCTATTTCCTACAAGTTTACAAGGCAAACCTTTGTGATGGTTCCACACCCTACCAGAAGGATCCGTTATAACCTTCGAGCAGTTGAGGGAACTCTTTGTTAAGAATTACTCGTACAACAAAGACAAAGAGAAGAATCTATATTCTCTATTCAGTCTTAAGCAAGTACCATGAGAGAAGCTTGAGACGTTCACTAAGAAGTTCCTGGAGTTGGCTCAAAAGGTGGATTTGCTTAATCAAAAGATTACTATTTTGGCCTTCACCAATGCTTTACTCATCGATGGAAGGGCAAAGGTGTACCTCATTCTAAACAAACCTGCGACTTTGGAGGACATGATCAAAAAGTTAACAGGTATATCGATCTCAAAAGGATGGTGTCTGACAGATAGAAAATTCAGAAATCAACATTGACAGTAAGAGATCAATCTCCAGGTTAAGATTTCAACCGTGCCACTGATCAGTGAGGCGAAAAGAAGCGAACAACATCTAATGAAGATTGACCCCGAAAAGGCAGTAATATGTCAAAACCATATCTTCCCAAGATGACTGTTACTATAGCTAGCATTTATCTTATACTTCAGAAGGATAAGTTTTGTCACAATACATAGTATCTCCAACCCATTGAGAACAAACCATATTATATTTATCACAAAGTCCGACATCATGAGACAGAGCATTGCTTCGCTTTACAGCGATTATTGGAGTATATTTTTACAGAAGGACAAATGTACGAATATATCGTGGATGTTGAAAGTTATAAGAACGGGAGTTACAGACTTCCTACAGAGGTCGTGCATGTCAAAGAAACGACAGAGGAAAAATACTTATACCATATCTCCCTCAGCCATTTCATTGAGACTCACACTATTAACCAATCGAATAGGATCAAAAGACAACGTGTCGGCTAATGTAACGACTTGTCTATGGATGCATATCCAGCTCCTAACGCACAGGGATCTCTTTCGACGATTAAGATGTTCTCCACGTCAACTTTTCTCACCATGATGCATTGGTGATCATGTTGAAAATGAGAAATGTCGAACTACATACAATGATCGTAGATACTGGTTGTAGTAGGGTTGTACATGAAACCCGCCAACCCAGGAAACCGACCTGAATGGTTTGGTCTGGTTTTGAAGACAACCCGGGTCGGTTTCAGTTTATGATAAAAAGACCCGGTTATTATTGGGCCGGTTTCAGTTTTTAGGTCTGGTTACCAGGTTAAACCCAAACTGACTTTGTTTTCCTAATCTCTTTAAAGTATTAACACAACTTAATAGTTAACCCACCCCTCTCTTTCTCTCTCTCCCTCTCTCTATCTCTCCCTTCCCCTTTTTCAGATTTGTACATGGAGTGACAAAGATGGAAGTGGCAACAGCTAATGTTGATGGTTCCCATGAAACTGAGCTTCCAACCGTGAATCCTTCTGGTTTGAACTGTCTTACTAAGCTTATGGATAGGCTAAAATAGCTTTGTGCACAAAGGAAAAACATGGTCTCAAAGGTTGTTAAGGGTTATGGATCTGAGTGCTAATATACCATATCAAGTCCACTTAGTTTCTCGACTACATCGTGCCCAGCTTTATCGTAAATCAGATCATCAAAGACCTCTACCACCAGAATGGGGCTTAGTACTGTCTAGTTTTAACCTTCCCGTACTTCCCATTTAGGGATACCTTGATTTGTGCTTTAGGGAATAAATTGGCAAGGGTCATTCGGGTTTCTCTTTGGTTTTTGCTGGTTGTTTAACATATTATTAGTAGTAATGGATATGTAGATTTCACCTTGATGAATATGGATATGTAGATGTCCCTCTCCAAAAACCATAAGCCGAGCCAGGAAATCGGCCCGACCCGACAATTTTGGTTCAGTTTTGGTCTGGGTTTTGGGTATGGTTGGTTCTAGTCCGAGTTTGGAAAGTGGAAACCCATATCATCCGAGTCGGATCAGGCCCAGACCTAAACTCGGGCTTACCCGACTCGTATACAGCCCTAGGTATTAGTATAGAACTACTTTTTCAAAATACGATTAATCAGATGGGGCTGGCAGATAAAGTGTAACCTAGTGATAATAATATTTGTAGATTCAATGGTTCAAGAGATGAACGTATATGAAAGTTCATACTTCCTATTACGGCAGGACCAGCAACAGTAGACGTTATATTTTACGTTATCAATGCAAAATCCTATTACTTGGGGATAATGGGACGTTGTTGGTTACATAATATGCGAGTTATTCGGTCGACCTATCATTTGGGCTGCGATTCGAATAAAATGGCAGAATTTACAAAATCAAAGGCAGTCAGAAGATAACTCGAGCCTGTGAAAATGCTGTTACCACCGTACCAGAACCATCGCTGCCACAGCTCACAGAGCGATTACAAAAAATAACAGGGAATATTACAAAAAACTTCACAGTGAACTCTACCGAAAACCAGCTGCCAAGTGTAAAAATTACAGAGTACGTCAAAATCTGTGGGGATAAGCGAGGTACATTCATTGACACTCTTCTACCCTCAGCAGAACGAGATGTTTAGTTACTCAAAAATAACAGTGATGTATTCGCTTGGACATTTCACTAAATAAAAGGCATTGATCCCAATCTGGCCTGCCATAAGCTTAATTTGAAAGATAAATCCAAAGTCATTAAACAAAAACAAAGAACTTTAGCACCAAGACTCCGAGAAGAAGTCGACAAAGAGATTGATAAACTCATTGAAGTTGGTTTTATCTGAAAAGCCAATTATTCATAATGGATCTCGAACATTGTAGCAGTACCGAAGAAAAATTATAAGATCAGAGCATACGTGGATTTCTCGGACCTCAGCAAACATACTCCAAAGGATAGTTTTCCACATCCTATCATAAACCATCTGTACAATTATACTGAGGACACGAACTCTTATCCATGATAGATGCCGCATCAGGGTACAATAATATACCTCTGTTACTAGACGATCAAGAGAAAATAGGTTTTATTATAGAGTATGGCCTATATTACTACAGATTATGCCCTTCGGTCACAAAAATGCTAGAGCCACTTATCAAAGGTTCATGACACAGATGTTCAAAGACCATCTCAAAAAAACGATGGAAGTCTACATTGACGATATGTTGTGTAAAAGTCTCAAAAAGGATCACTTTCAAAATTCTTCGTTTCTACAAAATAAGAATCAATCCTGACAAGTACCATTTTGAGGTCCAATCAGGCAAATTCTTAGGACATTTGATCAGAAAACAAGGCATAGAGGCTAGTCCAGATCGTATTCGCATACTATTGTCTATGCCTTCTCCAAAAACAAAGAAAGATGTACAAAAGCTAGCAAGCAAGATAGCAACAATAAATCATTTTATCTCTAAGTCTTCAGATCGATGTCGATGGTTATTCGACCTATTGCGTGAAGGGACAACAAAAAAGAAATCTAAAAATGATCCTGAGATCGAGTGGACTCCAGAATGTGAAGCAGCATTTCAGGAACTCAAACGGCATTTGGGTAAACCACCGGTGATGAGCACACCTAAAGAAGGAGAAGAGCTTATCATATATCTTTCCATCACCGACAAATATTTGAGTTCTATCCTCATTCGACTTGATGAAAAGATGGAGAAACATGTCTATTTCATCAGCAAAACTCTCACTCCAGTAGAATCCTGATATACCAGGATCAAAAAATTAATGTTAGCTCTCATTTATACATCACAGAACTTAAAGCAGTATTTCCAAGCTCACTCAGTTCAAGTAATGAAAAATTATCCTTTGTACAAAATCTCGTCCAAGCTTGAGAAATCCATATGAGTACAACAATGGTCGGACAATGGTGGGTAACTCTTAGAGAACATGATATACATTTTGAACAAAGGCATTCTAAAAAAGGCCAAGCAGTAGCAGATTTGCTTGCCGACTTCCCAGTATAAGATCCTGATTGGGAAGAAGATAGTACATAAATCAATAAAGAACAGTTAAAAGAAAAGTAAGACTGGATATCTCAAAAGGTTTAGCATCTTTTAAATGATGGTTCTGCCAGATCTGCAGGGTTAGGTATAGGCTTCATCCTTATTACGCCTTCCAATGACAAAATTGAAAAGACAGTCAAACTCAACTTCGAAGCTACCAACAATAAGACTGAGTATGAGGTATTAATTCATGGTCTGTATATGGCTCTTGAGATTAGAGTTTCCGAGTTATCTATGTACACAGAATCTTTGCTCATTGTGAACCATTATACAGAGAAATTTTAAAAAAATGGTAAAATGATTAATTATCCCGCAACAGTAGCCGACAGAATGAGCAGATTCAAGAATGCTACTATTAAACATTTACCTTGCGGAGAGAACAGTCATTCTAATTCTCTTTCCTACCTAGCAGGAGTACTTGGCACAGAAGCTCGATATCATTGAAAGAATTTAAAAGTGCTTGACAGAGAAGAAGGGTAATTAGGTCCAAGAATTACCACATGTCTTGTGGCCATATCGCACAATACCTCGGGTATCAACTGGGTACACATTATTCCTTTCGGCATACAGTACTGAAACAATAATCCCCACTCAATATCATCACCCATTACGCGGCCATACCATGACAGACGAAGAAAATGAATTCCAGTTGGTATAGAACATGAATTGGATCTAGGAAACCAGAGACAGAGCAATAATAAACTTGGGACAATACTACTAGGCTTTAGCCAGATCTTATAGCAAACGAGTTCTTCATAGAGAGTTTGAAATTAATGATCTAGTACTCAGAGAAGTCCCTAAACACAAAAAAGAAGTCAATGCTACAAAACTTACAAAAAATTGGGAAGGTCCTTTTATTATTATTGGAAAAAGTGAACTTGATTCTTACGATCTCGCCACCGAACTTGGAGAATGGGTGCCTAATCCTTGGAACACAAGGAGATTAAAGTTATATTGAAGATAATAATCTATGACGGTGTACTTTTCTAAATAAATCTATCATCTTGTACGACGGCCTTATATTAATAAAATACTTATGTTTGATCGCCATGTATCAGAGTACTTTCTAATATTTTATACCTACTCCATCTAACATTCTTTGTACGTCAATCTTACAACAATAAAATACTTGTGTTTGATTGTCCTACAATACAGTACTTTTCAAATATGTCATACAAGAACTTCTATATACAAATTACATGTCTAAACATCACAGTTTACCAGTGGGTTCTTCCTATTTTAATACATTACAGATCGTTTGTTACTTTGGCTAAATTGATCTTATATTACATTACAGATCGTTTGTTGCTTCAGTCAAACCAATCTTCTATTATATTAAGCATTTATTACTTCAGCCAAGCCAATCTTCTATTTTACATGTTACAGATCGTTTGTTGCTTCAGCCAAACCGATCTTCAATTATATTAAGCATTTATTGCTTTAGCCAAACCTATCTTCTATTATACTAAGCGTTTGTTGCTTTAGCCAAACCAACTCTCTGTTATATGGCAACATGGCTAGCAGGCTCATACATCACAATCGATTCATCACAAGGTTAGTACAATTTTGTACAAATCATTACTTTTATCAACTGTCCTACCATGCTCAATTATATCTACTATATTTTCATTAGTATAGCCCGAATAATCCCATCTAACAGATATAATGCCTCATCAGTCACGCGAGCTATCACTCGAACTGCCATTTAAACTATCAGGCCATACAGCACTACGTAAACATTCCCCAAGAAGTCGCACACACATAAACTCTGGCATCCTCCCAGTCACAATTTGCTTTCCTTCTTTAACCTCATTTTTTGCAAAAACACCAATTTTTGCAATCATGGGATCCAATTACTCAGATCGTATCAACCGCATCTTATATTGTACACCACCAGCAACTAGCTTGTCATATATGGTTTTGTTTTCCGCCTCTAATCTCTTGAACTCGGATACGAAGAAGGAGAACATTGCTGCCATTTCTTTCTCGTGCATACTATTTGCCTCATATTTTACTTTATTAGGAAGCAAAAACCCTGTAAGTTGTCCTTTAGCTTCCTTCAGCATAGCTTCTAAACTTCTACAGCGTTCTTCCAGAACTCATATTCACTCAGCGTCGCGACATTACGGCCTTCCATTATTGCCATAAACTCTTCCATGTTTGCCACCAAACCAGTTGATTCATCTGTCCGAACTTGGTTATAATTCCTCTCTAACACTTCTTCCTCAAGACTTATTGCAGTTTTGCAAAGATCTGCCTCCAATTTGGCCTTTGCATCACGCAGTTCCTCATTTTTCGATTGATACTCTAAAATGTCTAACCTCATCGTTTGCACGTTTTGTTCTAAAACACATTGTGATTTAATCTTTATTTATCGTTTTGTTTTGTTCACTGTAGGCCTTTTCTATCTCTTTTAACATCATGTCCGTAACATACCACAATAGTTCAAATTTACGAGCACGATCATTTACCTCATTAATTACTGCTTGCGCACCAACTCTTTTTGCCTCCAGTGTATTTACTTGATATTGGAAATCCTTAACATTTTCCTCTTCTCTCTTCAAAACTGCCAACATTTCTACAATTTAAGTTCGCAAAGATGTTAACTTTGCCTCCTGTTGATTAATCTATCCTGAAGTACTTAAAATTTCCCCATCCTTTTTCCTACAAACTTCTTTTAACCCCTCCACCTTTCTCAACTCACTGGCTAGTTCAGCCTTTTTCTCTTACAGTTTTCGGTCAAACAAACTACTGTATTTCACTCTTTTGATATCTTTACCTTTATTTTTTCTTCTAACTCAGTAACACTCTTTGATACCCCCTGGCATAACATTAGCTTAGCGTTTAATTGTTTTTTTCGAACACGTAACGCATCATATTGGCTCTTAACAGCTGCCAGTTCCACCTGTCACAATAGTTAACATTTATCCTACTTTACATACTCCAACAGATTACATATCACAATGCACAAAAGGTTACCCATGAACATAGTATTTAAGTAATAGCCATACATTGATCTCTTTATATGGTCATCACAGCGATCAGCCTTCATTCAACATCAAAAATAGTTTACAAAATACTAATGCACATGCAAGTTCGGTAAATAACAAAACTAATCAACTTTCACTTTTTTGAATTACAAGAAGATTGCCCCTTATATCTCGAACTCTTTAAATTCTTTACTTGAACATCTATAGGAGATATATAGGTCACCACCTCCTGCTGGCGCTACTTTCTGCCACGATCTGGGTATCAGGTTATCGACCTCCTCCTCGTCCTCATCTAAGATATTTTCGCTCGGCCTAGAAATAGGTTTTTCAACAACCTTCCCCTCCTCATCTTTCGTAAACCACATATTTTCCAATTTTGCGTTCTCCACATCAAAATCTTTCCCACAACCAGTTACAAATTTCTAAATTCGTTCTCTGTCCTCGCCATTTTCCTTCTATAAAAATCAATCACATTTTCTATGTGACGTTCATGCTCTATTCGAGCTACAGTTTTTGCTCGTAACGGATATAGATGTTCCTTCAATTGCATCTGCACCCTATGTAGATGCTTACACTTTTTTTTTGCAATATACCTAACGCTCTCACATCAGTTTCAACCTTCTTTCGAATAGTTACTTCTTTTGACAATTGCGTCGCTAAAGATATTTTGTACTCTATATGTTGCGACAATAAATCTTGCAATTCCTTTAACTCACCCTCTATCTTTTGCTAAACCTCTATTTTCTCTTTCCTTATCTTGAAAATTACAATCCACATGGCCCTCTGATCCTATATAAAGTCAAAAATATTAGATAAAGTTTCTGCATTACCCCATATAGCAGAAACACCAGCTCGAGCTGAACATTTTCTCGCCTCCAAACTATGACGATTATGTGCTTCACGGGCTAAAAACATAACTCGAGCTGGACCCGGTACTACACCTTTTTCCTTCAAAAGCACTATATAAGCTTTTTTAAAGTTTTGCCCTGAGTTAAATTTAAACTGTCTCCTCTCATACTCAGCTTTATTTAATACCTGTTGCACACTAGCAACCGAATCCCTCGCTCTACCCAACGCTCCCTCAAGGTCAGAAATAGTTTTTTTCATTCGATCTTCCTCATACACAGATTACAAATATCTTGTTATCATCCAAACATTCAAAGAAAGTATATTAAAAAGCGCTTATCAAGCTTAAATAGTTTTATGACCATACAGAGTATAATCCCATCAAAGTTAAACGAACTGTGTAGTTTGAAATAAAATACTACAGATTGGTTAAAGATTCTTACTGATTTCTACCTCAGATGGAGGATCCAATGTCTTATCAGCAGCTACAGCTAGTTCAGTTGGTGTAACAAATATACTGGCTGGATCTGCAACATCAGCCACAACTTCATCTTCTACCTCTATAGGAAAGTCTATTACATCATATCTGCCATATCGACTCAGCTCTATATCAACATGAGTCAACCCAAAAATAAAACAATCACTTTCCGCCTTTAATGTTTTGCATGATCGTGACATAACATCATCATGCTCAGCTAGTATTTCATACCGCTCTTCCACAGCCTTGGCATCTTCAGCTCTCTTCTTATTCTCTAGCTCGGGCTTAGTTTTGAGCTCCCTAGTACGAGCTGATTAGACATCAAACCTCAAAGTAAGATCTCTGAACTCCTGGCTCCTCTTATCAATGCACTTCATCACCCTCTTCATCAATATTAAGAGCTGCAAATACAAAAACATAAGTTCAAAACTACAGATCATATTCTAAATATAACACATCAAGGATTACCCTCATCATCATGCCATTTTCTTTTCAGTGAACTCTTCTCAGCTTCAAAAGTAGTAACTTCACTCACTTCCTGCCTCTCCTCAACATCTCCAGTAGCTATTTTTGCAATCTCTTGGTCTGAGATCACCCCCCCCCCCCCCCCAGCAGCAGGGGTAGTTTACGAAGCTATTTTTCTCGACCTTCGAGTAGTCCGTTTTATGTTAATATTTTCCGGCGCATGAGGAGAAAGACTAGTAACATCATCAATAGTCAAGTGAGCTTTCTTCTTAGCCATAGCTCGATTCTCGTGAGCACGCTAAACTTTGGGTACTATAGAATCTACCCTCTTGTCCCTTCGGATACCTACCTCACCAAGTACGTGCTTTAACTCGGCCTGATCATGACCTACACAGTCGAACAAGCTAGTATTGTCAGGCATCGATGAAGAATTGGGATCTGACAAAACAAGGAACAAAATAATATTTAGCAGCTCGAAGATATGATAATGGTTGGTCGAAGTTGATTAATGTTACTTACTCGTGTTATAATATTTATGGTCCAGGACGAGCGCTGGTTCATCTGGAACCTTCATACAGTTGCCCCCTACCTACACAAGATGGTCATTCCATGATCTACCCGCATATTCAAAATCAAAATATTTTGGCCTAGAAGAATCACTATACAGGTAACCACTATTTCAACCTTTGACATATTTCCATTTATAAAATTTCAACACAACATTAGCTTTTAACTGCTTGGCAGTCCCTTTCCTTCCCCATTTCTCATTCATAGCCTTGTATATCCTCATCATCTCATACATAATCCCATTTAGTTGGGCAGGGCAGCACTGTAATACATTCATAACCCCTTTCTAAAAGAAGGTCAGAGGAATTTACAAGGCCATAAACGACCTGATTCAGATAACATAAAAACCCATCATTCGAGCCTGCCAACCCAAGGCCATTATAATATAAGACGTTAACATCCTCACTAATCCCTTTCTCCCTTTTCCACTTCTCCAAACAAGGGACTTGATAGCATAACGCTTCCTCCCCTTTTCCTGTGACATAGGCCCTAAACCAGTGACCTTGGTCTGCCATATAATTTCCTTATTCTCCCTGTAATTTCATTTTTTATTTTAATAATTCCTTTCCTACATCTACTCCTTTAGGATATATGACAAACAATTTATCTTTCACTTTTGTATCCTCTGTTTCTATAACTTTCTCTACATTACTGGATTGCCTAACTTCTATGCCTAGAGTCACATTTTTTTATCTACAGTCTCTTCTGTTACACTACAATCGTCATCCCTCCCTGACGATGATGTTTCCTCTGAACTTAATGCTACTACAAATTTACTCATGGGATATATAGGTTTTGAACGGATACTGGACGTACAGATACACAAATATTTTATCATTATCTTTACATTACAGGTTACACCCTACATGCAGTCAAAACAAACCTACCCATATATCTACCTAGTCAACACATTTATTTTCCAATTTTTCAAAACAAAAGGCGATCATTTCAATTTTCCCTTTTCTTCCCCAAAAAAGTATTTTTTTCTCTCTACAGTCTGTTCATCTACCCAAAGCATGTGTACTTTAAGATATTACATGAAATTACTCAAAAACTCTACATTCTCAACTTTGTTCTCTCTAAATCAACAGTGAAGCATACACAAACATGGATTATAGCAAACATTAACAAAACATAAGCATCTAACACTAATCAACACTCCAAGAACTGTAATCTTCTACTCTAAACGGACGTTTCACAGCAATTGACCGCTCCTGTTACCTCTTCAAAAAAATTCTATCATTAGATGAATCCTTCCCTACCAAAACACCCTCATAACTCAAACATTTCTTCTCTATGACGATATGATTTACACTATTTTTTCCCTCTCTATAACTATAGACAATTTAAGAAGGAGAGATATTCAAGTTTTTAGACGCTCCCTCGGTTTACGAAATGGCAGCTCCTTCAAACACGTGTCAGTCACCCCTACTGTCTCTACAGGCACGTCTTTTTGTCTTACAGCATCATCATGACTTATGTGATAACGTCTACTGTCATCACGTCTGTCTCTTTTGTCTGCCTTAAAAAAAATTCCTTCTTTCTCATAGCAGTATACATGACCAATCACCTTACTTTTATACTATACCAAGATTGTACGACATTCCTAAAATAGCTCAATATTCAAAAATTCAAAAATATCTACACAGTTCTTAAAAATATACAGTTGTCATCCACAATATCTACCACATAAATAGTAAAACAGAATACTTAATTCTTATTCTTTTCAGTTCACAACCTCAACATGCCTCATTCAACATTTGACAGAGTATTAAACCAGCATACTTAAAACATATTACTTATTCATTTTTGAGCTCTCATAGTTCGAAATTATAGTTACATTTAAAGCAGCCCGGATGATTCACCACACTACATGGTATTATCTCCCCTCCTATTACTCTTTCATCTTCTTCAGCAAGCTTGTTACGTGCGATCTCTCAAACAACTTCTTCTCGTAAAGTTGTATCCAATAGCAACTCACGAAAAATATCATACCAGAAAAAGCGATCAACCTCTGCACGCCTACCTTCATCATCTAAATCAGTTACTTTTAACGGCCACCTCAGAAGAACAGCATCATACGATAAATGACAAAAGTATCATTTACGAAGTTTGGCAACCTTGATATGGAACCTACCTTCTATTGTATGACGCACACGTTGAGAGCGCGTCCTCACCATGGTTGTTCACTCTACGTCAATAGAAAAATTATCTCTGATGGAAGATGCAAGACATAACAACCAAGGTTCACTACTTTATATAGCCAAGAGGAAGATCTCTAAAAATCTCAGTCGCCCCACAGATTTTGTTGCAAAATATATTGTGCAAAATTTTGGAAACACAAATATTATCAGAACCATAAAATATTATGACAAGTCATACTTTCCATGTTATGAAATATCTCCTCAGATTTTATGCGTACAGATATGGATATCTCAACATACAAATCAAGCATGTCTAGTAGCAACACATGCAGGCAGATATCAGTTACTTCCATACGGCCAGACTTTTTCCAGTCAGTTCAAATCAGTAGTTCGAAGACATACACATACCCTTACACCCACCTAATCATCTTAAACAATTGTTTACTTCCTCTCACCACATGAACTCTTTACATTTTAGAGCTTCTATAATTTTTCAGGCCTCAACTTTCACTATCCTTTACAGATATACATACTAAGACCTTGGCAGTTCGATTTGTCCAAGCAAATACCCCATGACAAACTACCATTCCCCGAACTTACATATTTACAGACTTCTATTTAAAAAAAAAATAGAAAACCACATATACAAGTGGAGAATCTCGAAACACAACATCAAAATAACATAACAAAGACACTTTATTAGTTCGACAACTCTTTACAGATTACTTTACAAATAATAAGTTTTCCAAACAATTCGCAGATTACTTTACAAGCTATATCAAGTTACCGTTCAAAACACCTCTTAGCAGCCAACGATGAAGAAGATGCAAAATTGAAGCATCTTCCAAACTTTGATCCCTTGCAGGAAGGAGCCAGAAAATAATAGAACTGGAAATCACTGAAGAGCTACGGCAATAGATGAAGGATCTTCTTCATGGCCAATATCTATGGTCCCTGAAAGAAAAACCTTTGCCACCACCACCTCTTCCACCATAACCACCACCACCCTACATACTAAAAATAGACGGAGGGTCCTATTTCTTATAAAGGACCCACTCACTAGCAGGATACCGGCAAGACTCCCTCGGCCGAACGCCTGCTGTTTCATCTTCAGTTGTAATAGCCTCCTCCGCCAGCAGCCGCAGTACATTTCGGCGCTCCTCCCCTGATGTCAACAGATAATGGAAGCGTACCATCTGATAATAGTCATTCCCTGCTTCCATCACCTCCTCATACGACATATGATGGTATGTAGGAGATACTAGAATCGACGTCGGTAGATGCAACGGTTGGTGAGCAAAGTATCTGACACAAAATTCTTCCATTTTCCTCTGAATCTTGGATTCCCGAGACTGTTTGTCACGCCCCAAAATCCAATAATCGGTAGCTAGACCAATTACTGAGATTCGAGGATGTGCAGGTCGAGGAATCTAACCGATTTGCCCCACAAACAACCGAGCCATAGACAAATTCAGGCTCAGTCATTCACTTAGCAATATATCAGAGTAATAAGGAAAATAGAAACAGCGGAAGACTAAGTAGCAATATCTAAACGAAAGATTCTACAAACCTCAACCGGTTATAACCACAAACTAAGGACCCAAAATAATAACAGAGCAACAAGCCTTTGGCTCCAGCTCTCCAAGGATCACCACTGCAATAACTCTAAACCTGGAATGTTGTTATGCGGGAGTGAGCAAACCACAGCTCACTAACTCCCCAAATAAGCTAAACAATTATGCCAACTAATGAGATGAATATAATAATATTAAGATATAATAATCGTTAATGATAAGTAACAGATATACCAAGGATGTATAACAAATATATAATAGATATATAATTAGTCTAATATATCTAAATAAACTAAGTCATATGTATATATATAAGCATAGTGTGAAGGAGTGTTAAGACTATAAACTATACTCCAATCACACGGACTATAACTACACCCCAATCACTACTGTGGCCCTCATCGCCGCACGCAACTAACCTGCCTCAGAAATGCAAATAGCACACGGGGGTAAACAACCCTCGGCCAACTACAATCCAATAGGGTTATCCAAACCCTAACCAGGCACAGCCCCGAAGTTATAATAAGCTAAAGCAGATCGCCCACAACTGGATACCAGCCTAAAGCTCACAGCAACCAACAAGACTAAATAACCTAATAAAAATATCATATACAGAAGAAAGAGGAATACATGCAGAGAGAAGAGGAAGGCTAAGGTTACAGTAAATCAATTAGGAGAAGAAGAATTTAGATAAAAGAAGAAGAATATGATGAACTAGGATAATCCCATAATTATCCCAAATGTAAATGTTAAGCCATGATGATGATATGATAAAAAGGATAATCCCACAATTATCCCCAATACTAAGGATTCTACAATGATGCTAATGCAGATAGGTTAAAGATTTCTAATAGAAGAACCTATAAATAGAGAATATGCAGAGATGCAATGATATGTATGTTATGATATGATGCGATGCATAATGATTTGGAGATGTCAACCCGATAAACTAGACCCTAAAATTAAGGTTGGTTGACAACTACCAGAGAAGGAATTTACCTTAAAGAGATCTTAGTTGGATGCAATGGGTACGATTAGTTTACAAGCTCGACCACGCTTAGGATTTACATATGGAGCCAGCGTCCGAAACAGTGTTTATGATTCCAACGTATTTCAACCTCAAGGATAAGACTGGTACCTAAGGAAACTGTTTCATACCATCCCATACTCCCGAAGGGTAATAGATATGATAGTGTCTAGCCAGAACTTCACCTACTATTTTAACCCGATGTAGGAATCCTAGGTTCTATCGAGGGTCAGCCGATATAGAGCTTTGTTATGTATCCAGACCTCCTCAAGATAAGAAGAATAAGTTGTGATATACAGAAGCAACTAGATCCTAAGAGACTGAAACACAACAGCCGCTGACTGAGCAAACACACATAGGATAACCACCTGCCAAAGAGAGTGGTAAACAATCCTAACGCAGATGCAAATAGTAACTCAACCGTCACAACATCCAAACAACATCAGCCTCTAAGATCTCCTAACACAACATGAATACCATCAAGTGCTAGTGTACCCTAGCTGTCAACACAGACTAGTACACACGGGGTAACCTACAAGTGTTCGACATGTAGTATACAATCCCCAAGAACAAACCTCCATCACAATCCCCTAACAACCATGTGCATAAGTCTCCAAGTCGGATGTACAGGAACCCACCAGGCGACGACATCAATGGCGACAGTCTCCATGAGCACATCAATGGTGACAGTCTCCACGAACTAATGTAACAAGAGACCAGCATATTCTAACATCACGGGTGACAGTACAACTTTACAAATCTACCTGGCGTCAAGGTCGAAGACTCATGAACGCCATGCTGCCTCGCTGCTTCCTAGATGATGGAAGGGAACACAACCCTATAAGCCTCACACCAAGGAAAGGAAAGCTTAACGAGTAAGCTTTACTAGATCTAAGAATCATGAGAATAATAAGTGTCACAATACGATAAGGCAAACAATCCTAAGGCAAACTATCAAATGCTCAACACCACAACCAACTATTAAGGATAAGGTGTCTATCCACCATAAACGGCTAAACAGTCCAGGAGACACCGCACTCCAACATGGAATCTAACATTCCAGATAACCTTCAAATCAACAACATCTCTCATGGGCCAGACCATGAGAATACAGAGCACACCTAGGATAATCCTAAAGCCAATCAAGATAAGAATAGGTAAGAGGATGAGCCCCGAACCAAGGATCATGTCTTACGGAAGCTATACCGCCCAAGAGACTATCAAGGAACCAAGAACCACATACTAAACTAACTAAGGTGTTATAACTATATGGGATAACTATAATCTGTAAACTATACTATCTAATAAAAATAGCAGCTATACCACGTGTCGTCCATGTGTATCTACTAATATCCGAACTTAATTACCAGTGCCAAGAAATAGGCTAGGCACCTTAATAACTAACCAACAATTTCATACTCTATATATTATATATAAATTAGCGACGCAGAATCGTCACAACACACTGAGAAATGCTTTTGTTCTCAACCTTAATGAAGAAAAGATTCGTGATAACCACCTTTAATAAAATTGGTCTAAGAGGAATCTCATGAGTTATCGTCACATCAACGACAACTGAGAATAACTACCTATGACTAACCATAACCTACAGGTTCTATCTAGTAGTTAAACTCACATTGTCGTGGGTTTTACTAACATATCAAACCCTTAAGTACTCTCGCCTAAGGTATGCTAAACGGATAACCCGTAAAGGTGTCCTAAGCCATTAACCCATATACTAGCCTAATCATAGATATAAATATACTAAACTATGCATTTCTATAACTCACGAATCAGCATAATAATCTAGTTACTCAGGAAGATAAAACTCGCCTGATACAATGCTCACGATATCCAATCCAAGCAAAGCAACCCAATGTACCAGCAACGGTATCTCGTGGATAATCCATCCGAATCACAGGATAACCCAACCGCCATACCACAGGCAAGCCGCCAAACCAAATCAACAGGGCAACGGCAAACCAACACCACCAACCCAACACCTGCAAGAAATCACAACTCCGCAATCTCAGCAAAAACCCAATCGTGAAACCCTAAAATCAAACCCCGATCTCAAACCCTACAACACCCAAACCACAAGGTTCCACCACAATGAAATTAAATCGATAATCAGAGAGAGGGATAGGGGATTACTCACCGGAAGAAGCGCGACTGAACTCGGTAAGGAATCGCGACTATCAGCGAGAGAGGAGAGGATTAGAGAGAGAGAGAAAAATGAAATCTGAGGTGAAATGGGATATATAAACCCTAAAGGCCCACAGACATCTTGAGGCAAACCAATGGCCAAGATCACGAGGAAAAGACCTAACCTGGTAGCCAAAACGTGTCTCTGTTCAAACAGAAAACAGAAGTTATTCGAACAGAAACCATTTTGTTCGAATAAAATGAATCAGTGCAGAAAAATACTATTCACCCGAGAATCTTATTCGAACAGATACAATTCTATTCGAACAGAAAATGGTCTATTCGAATAAAATGAAGCAGGTAGGTATCTATTCGAACAGAAAAGATGTTGTTCGAATACAAATGATCAGCGAGAAATATATTCGAACAGAACAAGGCTTCTTCAAATAGAAAAGAGTAGAAAGCTGAGAAAAGATTCCACCCAACAAAAACTGACGGAAACTCAAAAAAAGGCCACGGGCCCCTTCCGGATCGCACCCCACCACAAACACAATAATAACTACAAACTTTCAAGCTAACTACAGGCTCCCAAACTCAACTCACCTCCTCCGCCAAACAACCACCGAAACCACAGAATCACAACTCAGCCTCCTCTGCCAATAACTACCGAAATGAAGAACACACTACCTGCCAAATAGAAAACAATGTGCAAAAACATAACGGAATACTAATATATGAATAACAATAATAATAATTAATAATAAATAAATAAAATCCGGGTCATTACAATATTGCCTTGTCATTACAATTCTTTCAACTGTCAAAAAATTTTAAAGTACAAAAGCAAGAATACAAAAGAAATAGTTCAGGGAAGAAGACTTGGTTCATCACACACCAATCAATGTGTTATTTATACTATGATCAACATTAAATCAGACTCTTCAAATTCTCAATGTATGGAGGACTTCCCATGCAGCAAAATTGACTAGATCCATTGGTTCTAAAAAACCCAAAAACCACAAACAAATATTCATGAATATGCTTTGGAAATAATTCCTAGGTATTAATTGCAATGTTCAATGAAGCTTCTCAACCAACACCATTTGCCCACAATGTTCTCGTATTATTGGCTAAGAGGGGGCGGTTGTAGTGGTTTATTCCGCATCTTGGACTCATGCTTCATCTTTGACCAGCATACGATCATCTGACCTCGCCAACAGAACACGTGGCACATTTATGGCACAATCAGAATCAAGACAGCAACGTCAGGTAACGGATATAGCGCAAACTACTCGACCAAAACCACTCTCACATGATGCTTCTCGTACTCTTGGTTGAGAGCCGTCTTGTAGTGGCGTATTCCGCATCTTGAACTCAATCTTCATCTTCGACCAGCATACGACCACTCGACCTCCTAAATAAACACATAAGACATTACAGTTACAGAAGTCTAGTCATCACTTTTGACATTTACATCAACAGTTCGAGTTAAGCAAACGTATTGCCATCAATAAAGCCGCTACGAAGCAGCAAAGATCATAACGTTACACAATCAAGTCAAAGAATATCAAACATATATTGTAACGTCCATCATTAAGGATAATAACGGTTCTCAAACGGTCATATTATAAGACCTATAAATAGGACCAGAGAATTCGAGATGATGGACAGGAGACAGAAGGATAATCACTCAAACTCTATACAAAATACTCAGAGCTTCTCTTGTAATATCTAGCAACTATCAATAAACTACTATCTTTCTAAATCCTCAATAAAGGTTGTGGTTTTTAACCTATTCAAAGGTTTTCTATGCTAAGATTTGTGTTGTTACTCTTCTATTATTCATTTAGAACCTCTGAATATCCTTGGTGTAAAGGCTAAGTTCGGATCATGAAATTAGGCTATTACAACATATACATTTGGTGTAAGATCTAATTTCTAGCTACGGACTCTTACTATATCGTTCGAAATTTACTTTTTTTGCATGTACATGTGACATAAAGTTTGTTACATTATTGTTGCAGCTCGGAATCACTTGGACTTCCGTATTTGGGACAAAAGGGTTTCGATTTTCGGGAAAATGTGAATTTTGATGTAATCGGTGCCACCGGAATTGATATTGTATTCTTTGACGAGAGGGTCATCGCTTCTTCGACCAACTACTCCCTGGGTGTTCAACTTGAATTATTCAAACAACTTCTGCCTGCAATATGCCATTATTCTTCAAGTAAGTGTATAACATAAATTCAAGGTTCAAAAATCGGGTCCTGCATGCCCTTTGGCGACAGTATTTTGCCCTGTTAACGATGAAAATAACAATATCAATTATATCTTAAAATTTTGTGATATAACGAATTAATTTAATAAATCTAAAATATGTCACCGACAATTGGAATATATCTATGAAAGCATCGTGATAAATCATAAATTTCATTTATTTAAGGATTTTCTGGTGGTAAGTCGTAATATTTACAATTTTGGCCGCAAGTCACTGAAAAACGGTGCCTCACTGATATATAAACCAAAAATCCATATTGGCCAGCTGCATTTCTGATATATCTGCGATATGTTTGAATCATTTGATAATATAAAGCATCCATTTATTACAGGTTTGACTCATAATTTTTAGTACTACAGTACATGTTTACAAACTAAATTTTACTTCTTCGTCAGTAATATTTGTATACCTTTCGCTAAAGGAAAAAAGAAGAAGAAGACAGCCTAATGTAATATGTTAGTACAGGTTTTATTGGGCTGCAAGATCTCTCTATCATAATTTTTCACTGGTGTATGTTAGTAAAGGATTTAATCGATCATGGGGCGGTGAACATAATGGTGATTCAACACTTTCCTCAAGGTTGCTTTCCAGCTTTCCTAACTAAGTAAAAGAGTCCGAATAAGGATAACTATGAACCTCTAACTGGGTGTACTGGGTGTCTAAGTTTGTTTAACAGGTTTCTAAGCATCACAACAAACTTTTTCAACAAGAATTGTTTCATCTGAGAGTGCTAGCTCCACTTTCATGCAAACATCATCCATGTTGATTGCTATAATGGTGTAATGCAAATTTACAAGTCTCCATCTCAACTAGGTGTGAGACACTCAACTCAAATTTATACGATCAATAGCTTTAATAAATTTGTTCATTTTCATAGTTTTTGTGGAATTGCAGCTCTTAAAACATGTTGTGGAGGAGAAGGTCGATATAATTACAACTTGACGGCTCTATGTGGATCTGAAGGAGCTCGAGTGTTTGTGAAGACTCGTCGTTGAATGTGAGTTGGGATGGTATTCACTTAACCGAAGCTGCAAATGAATTCGTAGCCAATGGTATATCAAGAGGACCATTCATCGTTCCTCGCATCAACCCTTTATGTTTAACAAAAACCCGAGAACCTGTGAACATTGAGTCTCCCCATTCATGGTTCTATTAAGTTGAACTTGTACTCATTTCATAGTAACAGTCTCGAAATCATATCTACTTGCACTATTTATGAATAGTGGAGACCATAATGTTTATATTCCTGAGTGTTGTGAATCTCACATAACAGGCTTCTTAACCTCAGGAGACAAGTTGGACTAACGATGATCCATAACCATGAACAATTGGCTCAAGTAAACCAGAAAAGCATTTACTCGTAGAAATGTGTATGAGACCTCATATACGGATATGTTTCCTATCGTTTGACTCATATGGGAATTATTATCCTTCTATTGTTTGGTACCATAATCAAGTTTGAAAATTTGGTTTAGGGGAAACCGCCCATGCACCATTACATAAAATGAAAATGATTCATAATTCAACTTTTCATAGAATAAATGAAACACTTGACATTTTCAAATAAATTTTAAACGATTATCAGTAGTATGATGCCTAACAAAAACAATTTTTTGGGACCGAATTTTCATCAAACTAATTCCCGTACCCAACGGGTTTAGTGCTCTGGACCTCAAAAGTAAAGGCCTCGAGTTCGATTGACCACCAACGTGGGCCATTTACCCTAACTTACCCGACTTGTAGGTTGGCCGGGTAAATGGTGATAAATTACAAACCCAGACCACTCTCACCCTCTGCCTCAAGATTCTCACTATCAACAACTATAGACCCTTTTTTTCTTCTTAAAATGCCACGTGTCACTCGACTAGAACACTTTGATTTTACCAAACCTAAAACTTGAATGGCAAAATGGTAAATAAAAAAAAGTCAAAACATCTCCATCCTCTCGTTCCCACCCAAAACCCTCCCTCGATAGAATAATAAAAGCAGCCCCCTTCTCTCTCTCTCCAAAATAAGGCCCCATTTGGTGCTCACACTCTTTTCCCTTATTTCAATCAATACAAACACATCCTCAACCAAACAGGTCCTTATAATAACTAAGAGAAGGCAAAGATGGAGTCTTTAGCAGAAGGAGAAGGGTTTCTAATGGATAATTTACTTGACTTCTCTTCAGATATCGGTGAGGTTGATGATGAAGATGACGATAAAGCCCTTGTTACCAAAACCCACCCTTCAAATGTTGTTAGTGCTTTCAACTCGGTACCAAACCCAGTTGACTCAGTGGGTCGACTCGTCTCGGCTTCGTCCCCCGTAAGTATACATAACTAGCCCGGTTCTTTAACCCCTTTTGGAGTTTTGGTTTGCTAGTGTTTTTGAGTCGACTCGGACGAGTTGGGGCTGTGACTCGTTTGAGTTTGGTGTCCGAAATTTAGGGGGAACAGCGATTTTGTTGTGAGTTGACTCGGACATGTGTGTGGGATGAGTATAGTAGAACCCAAAGCTGCATTTGAAATGCTGTTTTTTTTAGTTAAACTGTGTTTGGGAATGATGTTTTTGTGGAAAAGTAGATTAAAAATGTAATCTTTGTGTACAATCGGAGGAGATTGTAGTTATGTAGAATTTGTACATTTTTAATTGTAGAGTCAACTTGATTAAGTCATCCCAAGTTAGCAAGTTTTCTTATATTGATTTATGTTTGTGGTTTAGGTGTTGTTAGAAGAAGAGCTTGAATGGTTATCAAACAGAGATGCGTTTCCATCCATAGAGACGTCGGACATTCTCTTAGAAAAGCCGTTTTACAACTATTTCAACGGCCCGAAACATCAAAGCCCAGTATCTGTTCTTGAAAGCAGCATTGGTAGTAGCAACCTCCAGTTTCCAGTTCGACCAAGGAGCAAGAGACGGAGGAGGCGGCGGACCTCCTTTTCAGACATATCGGGACAGCCGTGGTGGTGGTGGTGTGAGCCTAAGAAGAAGACAGTGGCGTTAATAGGCAGGAAGTGCGAGCATTGTCTTACGGAGAAAACACCGCAATGGCGATTGGGGCCAGGTGGGCCGAAGACCCTTTGCAATGCATGTGGAGTAAGGTATAAGTCGGGTCGACTTGTTCCGGAGTATCGACCAGCGAGCAGCCCAACATTCTCAAATGTGTTGCATTCTAATTCTCACAGGAAAATATTGGACATGAGAAAGCAGAAGCAGAAGGAGGTTTTGCCTCAACCTTTGGATAAAGGTTAGCAGACGTAACATGGAAATGTTTGTGGTAACATTTTTATTTAGGTATTTAGGGTTGTTATGGATAGATGTAAGGTTATTTGGTTTTGTATCCTTTCTTAGGCTTGTTTTCGTTATTTATTTTTAAAGTAGTATTTGTTTTACAGCGTAATATGAGTTTAGATTCAGATACTGAGAAAGAAGTAGAGAGGATATGCTTGGCACAACACAGATTATACATACACAAGATATAGCTGTAAACAGATTTTAAGGAATTTTCAAAATGGTTGATGATGCATTCAGATACAATAATTCTAGACCATTATTATTTTTTTTTGTTATTAAGAGCCTTACTTACATGATAGGATAAGTAGGTTATATGTTGACTCTTTCTTCCCGCGAAATTGTTCTTCGAGTTATGTTGCTTAGAGGGAAAAGTAGCATCAGCATTCTAGTAGTAATTGTTCATTAGTTGATGAAAAAGACATTGATAATGATCCTTTTTCATATATTAAATTCATAAGTCTCAGCTGCCCCTAACTTTAATCCCTAACCAGTTGCCAATGATGATTGTTGGGTTTACTTAGAACGTTCGAACTAACAGAATAAACAATAGAAACCTAATTAGGTACATTCTTCTAATTGATTAATAGAAACAGACACCCAATACCCATCTCTACGATAAACAGAATTAAGCTAAAGTTGGAAGTTTTGAAGTAAACTTCTAATATAATCCACATAGCATTCTCTTGTAAAAATTCTCCCTAAGCCAAAGAATTCCTGAATCTGTTAAAAAGTCTATTCAAATGCTATTAGTGGAGGGGCAATTAACAAACCAATTGGCAGTGGATCCTACAATTTAAACTATAAAAATGTGTTTTCACAAGTTTCACTAGTGACGGTTTTCTTTGGATAAGTTGTCTAACGAAAAAGAAACAGCTTTAGAAGGAAGCTTGAGTCCAACTTTAGAAGGAAGGAAGCATCGTACATGCTGTTGGAGCTTTTAATCTCAGCCATCCTGTTTTCTTCACCGGGGCGTGGATGCATCTTATCCAGGCTTTCAAGAAGTAGCTATCATAAACTTTTTCCTTTCATTAAGATTGTCGTGAAAAATTAGAACTGCCACTGAAATCTATACTCATCAAATCCTAAACTATGATACCATGATATTCTAATACCGTGAACTACGGAAAAGCTTAAAAGGCTTCCCGCTCCGCAGTAGGCCTGGAGGCTCACTTGAAAGGCTCTGAACTATATACTCATCAAGTTTGAAAGATTGCACTTGAAAGGCTCAGAAATGTTGTGTGTGCATAACAAAGACCGACATGGAGGAAGATGAAGCTCCCCGCAGTTGGCCCTGAAGCTCATCAATTACAGGAAGGGGAACACAGTATCTTAAATATCCTTCATTTTCTGGATTCTTCAATTGAGGATATCGATATGGTTGAACATTTTCTTGTGGTCTACCGCAAGTAAAGAAATGTGATAGTGATGCTCTCTGTTCGTCAACAATTAGTTGAATTTGCAAAGGCATCAGAGTAATCTCTATGACTCACTCATGAACTGCTGGGGATCAATGAATTTTCAAGAGTTTGAAGAGGAGAAAATTATTAGGTTTAGCCTTCAGTGGAAAATGTGTTATCGAATGTTAGTTCAGTATTAATCTTAAACTTTATATCAAGTCCAACTGATCAGTCCAAGCATCCCAAGCCATGCTTTGCGAAAAATTGCTCCTATTAAGAAACAATAAAGCTCAAAAGTACCATCCTGAAGATTGTGGCAGCCCCCAGTTAAAGATCTCGGTACTTTATAAGTTCTTCCACCGTTGGCAATGGTAACTGAAGGTGGAGAGAATGTCTAGTGATGTATAAGAGAACACAAAAAGTTGCGTGGCAACCAAATGACAACCAAATCCATATATATGGTTGCTTTTCTAGTAGTCTGGTTAGGCTCATCGTTTGTTATTGGTTGTTCCAATCATAGCATTAATGGGAATCTTAGTGTCTGGATCCATTTGCTGATTCCTCATTTACTATTTCAAGAGTAGCTTCCTCAATTTCCATTGGATAACAAGTGGCTATGTTAACAGAGATGTTAAGGAGAGCATCTTCACTAAAGTTGAAGAACATGCCGTTAGCACAACATTCCCAATTTTGAACCCATGCTAACAACTAAAAGAATGGATTGGTAGTTGTTGACACTTCAACCAAGGGGTCTGAACTGGCTGCTGCTTGTAGGTGAATGAGCAAAAGATACAGATGTTATCCAACATACCATCTGAGAATTGTATTATCCCTAACCAACTTAAAGGCATTATCATCTAGTCCGGGTACAAGATCTGCTAAAAGTATACTTGCAGCTTAACCAAGGTTTTCTTCCTACAGTGGTTGGTTGATGGGATTAGATAGTCAGTGAAAAATGGTATTAAGTTCTCTTAGCATGCTTGATTGTTTGGAGAGCACCTCTATAGCTCTATGATTCCAATCCCAGCAAATACATAGACATCTTTAAGATTTTTGCCGCCCTGTAATATCATTGAAACTGTTGGAGATCGTGATTATGATTATTATGAGTGTTTGGGAATACCGTAATATCCTACGTATGATACACCTGATAGGATAGTATGTTGAGATTAGTATGTTGAAATTAGGAGTATATGATTTGTTTCCATCTTTAGATGTTATCTATATTTAGTAGTTACCTAGTAGGAGTTAGTTTCCTACTAGGACTTTTATGGTTTCTATATTTAAGTCCCTCTTTAGGGTAATTGTAATCAATCTCTTCAATTATCAATAAAGCTTGTCTCTTTTCTCCTCCCAATTTAACTAAAACTATGTAGTTCATTGAGGCCACAATCTAGCATTGTTGGACAAGAGTTGACTAAATAGGCGGAGCGTCATGTTAACTTGAAGTACTAAAGGAGTCAATTATATTCATAGGACTGCCCAAATTTTGGACAATCGGTCTGACTTGTTTGGCTACAAAATAGTCGATTATCCTGGGCATGATCATTGAGGAAATTGTTATGGTAGTCTCCCTTTGGGCTACGAGGTTTTGTTTTTTTGTTTTTTTCACTGGAGGTATCCGGGCCACTGGCCAGACCATCAATTCCCAACTAGATTCTCTAGGGCTCGTGCAATAGCCTGCAAACCACATGAACCGGGCAAGCCGACGGGCTCATTACCAGCCTCGAAACTCACCCGTGGTGAGAATCGAACCTTGTACCCCAGGTATGGGGGTGATGTAACCCTACCCAACTACTGGGGGGGGGGAGCAACAGGTAGTTGGTTTTGGGCCACGAGGTTGTTTGCATGAGACCACTCTCTTTATATTAGTTATTTATATTTATTTTATTTTAATTACATTATAATTAAGAGAAGTCTTCTAATTAAAGTCTAGCTAGGGTTTCTATTTTTGTTAGGTTTATTCTCTTATTAAGCTTAGTTTATTTGGTAAGTTGGTTTGTGAGAGAAATGTTTAGACTTAAAAATAAGTGATGTAGAGTTTGGGGTAAATTTCATAAACCATAGATCTTTAACATTTATTTTTATACAATTGAGAGATTTAGTTTATTTTAGAGTGTGATTTAGCTTCCATAACAATTAATTACTATCAAATTTGGCATCAGAGCGACGTTCGTTCTTTGGGGATTTTTTTGAACACCCACTGCTACAGTGATTCCGGCATCTATTACAATAATTTTTACGACAACATAGAGAAGATCCATGCGAGCATCGACCAAAAAATGGATGCGATCCTTGCCCTATTGAGGGCCCTCGCTAGTTCCGACGGGGACGAAAGATTTGCCGATGCCATTAAAGAAAAATCTGCGAGGAGTAAGGAGTTACTGAATATCGGCTGTGATAAATCGAGAGAGGTTGACAAAAATCTGATCAACGGAGTTATCAAAACAGTGCCTCAAGTCCTTGGGGTGGGTTTTTATGACTTGGATTCGGCGAAGTGCTAGCCGCAGGGAACACAAGTTTAGGAGAGTATGGGTAACCCAATAAAGGCAAAATTTTGCAATTCCTCGCCATTAATTATTTGGGATAAACCCCCAATCTTTAATGAGTTTCCAGAAGAGGTATTTGATTTGATGTTTGTTGATCCGTTTTGGAATGAGTTTGAAAACTGTCTAAGTCAGAGTTTCAATCAGTAGGACCTCTCGATGAAGTCAAGCACGGTATTTCTGGATAAACCCCCAATCTTTAATGAGTTTCTGGAAGAGGTATTTGATTTGAAGTTTGTTGATCCATTTTGGAATGAGTTTGAAAATCGTCAAAGTCAGAGTTTCAATCAGTAGGACCTCTCGATGAAGTTAAGCACGGTATTTCTGGCGAAACAATAATTTCTTTCTTTGTAGGCAAACAAAATGGGTACGGCAAGTACTGTGGGAGGATTTGTACATGTCCTATGCTCAGGGTTTACTCCTTTGACTGTTTCCATTAAAGAAAGCATTTCATTCTAAGCCCTGACTTGATATCAATGAGGACTAAATAGTACCAAATATATGATTGCTATCACAGTTTCCTCTTAGAAATTTACTACTATAGTTAGCGATCTAATGTTTCCATAATCTAATAATATGGCAAACTTAGAAGGAAAATGGAAGAAGAAATCCTCTTACAGGATACAAAATCCTAAGCCAATTCCTACTTATTACAATTAACGTTAAGCTACTATGTTACAACAAACTATAACTTAATCTAAATGTCTCTACTTTTACATGACATGGCATCCTATAGCATTCTCATCACTGAAATAATCTCCAACTCTTGGTCTTGGCGGCTGCATAAGAGGAGCATAGAAGTACTATTCCTGTCCACTCTTAGTAACCATATCTGTGTCCTTTTCTTTTTCGACCGCATTCCATATTTTTGCTTGCTTCCCGGATTTCACTAATTTTCTGATGAGAAGAAGCGGATCAACATTGCCAAGGATTGACTTTCGACTGGGAAGAGTCAATTTCTGTCTTTAGAACACCTGAGGTACTAAAAACATTAAAACCAAATGCAAATAGATTTACTTTACTGATTACTAAAAAAGATTTCCAACTTACTATTATCTAGCTAAGTTACATACCTTCAATGCCCTGCAACAACTTCTTCACTTTGCGTTTGCAACCATCGCAGCAGTGGACGAAAACCTTCAACTCAACCTTCTGGAAGAAAGCCAAAGCAACTTCATCTCAAAATCTCCATTAAGGAAAACATAAAAGATAATATAAGAAATCAAGCTAACAGGTTACAGAACCTTGATTTCTACTTCCTTGCTCATCTTTCCTTACTCTTGCTACGTATGCTTTAACAGTTATGCCGAGGCAATGAAAAGGTCATAACTAGGAAGAAAATATCAAAGGACTAAGGGAGAAGGAAAGAAAAGCTTAATGGGGAATTTGTAACTACAACTGGGAACATCTGGGGCTTATATACACCATAAAGTGTAGGGTCAGAACTAAAAAGGGTGATTAATATTTTAGTAATCTTTGTTCCTTCTTTTTAATTTTAGATCTCCAACTCAAAAGCAAATAAGACAAGCTTTCTTACTAGCCAAAAACCGCAAATTCCACCTTCTTTGCATGTTCCAAAAGTAAATAGCCACCATAACTTAAAAAGAATTTTGAGGTGCAGATGGCAACTTGTGATACTGGTGTACTCTAGCAGCTACTCCTTAGGAAAGAATAAGTATCATCCACAGCAACAACAAAATAAAGGGATGAAGAGATGTCCAGTAAATTCTCCAAAACCCTTAAATAATGTCCTAAAGACTAACTTCACTGCTATCAGTAATTCAACCTAGTAGAAAGGCAAACCTGAGTAACTATTGGAGCAAAAGCTCGACTTAATCCTGAAGAGCGTGTTTCAGCAAGTGCAGGGTCTTGTCCATAAAGAGACAGGCCATGATGTTGGATTTGTGATTCCATGTGAGATTCGCGATCTTGAGCAATTGTTCCATTGTTCCAGTAGGCTGATAAATGGATCCATGGCAAACATTTGGTAATTGTTATTCACTAAAATGCAAATTTGATCGACTGGGTTCATGTAGACTTACTCTCTTCTCAAATAGAGCAACAATATTGTGATCAACCAAGAACTTTCTTAGGTGTCCAATAACAGCCTCTAGTGCCTTAAGAACCTTCTGGCCATCCCCTTGTATCTCTATGATCATCTCATCTGATGTAGCATAGAAAGGCACTTCATCTACTACAGCATAGGTAAACTTCATTAGTCATAGCAAATGTAAGTGGACTCGATACAAGATAAAGTACTCAAGTATAGTTTAAATCCATAGAAACTTTACAACAGATGATTTGTAAAAGCTGTTGTTTCATTACAATTGCCAATCCAAAGTAAAACCATAAATGTCTAATAGGAACAGATTAATGAAAGGAGAGTTTTTCATAATTCATAGTATTCAAAGTTCAAACACAAGCTTACCTTCTAGAAACAGATAAATGTCCAATACAAAAGCTTACCTCCAAGTTTTCATAAATGTCCAACACAAGTTTACCTCCAAGTTTACTTCCTGCCTGGAAACAGATAATTGTTCAACACAAGTTTTTCATAATTGTCCAATAAGAACAGTTAAATGTCCAATACAAAAGTTTACCTCCTGGAAACATTATGAGGAAATGTCGGTAGACATAATGTGCGGACCGAATCTCACAAATCTTATCTCACATAGACGAATCTCACAAAACTCCAATAACAAATCAAACCCCATTAATCAATTGATTCAATTTCACCAACATCAACATCTACTTGTATGCTCAATTGGATAAGTTAACACTTAATTAACATTAAACAAAGATCTAAGAATTAGATATTTAGATCTCTCGAGTCTTCACACAGAGCTAACAAGTAACAATAACAAAAGAGAGAGAGGGGTACCTGAGAATTGAGATGGGTCTCTATTACTAAGTAGAGCAAGGTCTCTGTAACTAGAGAGAGAGGCTTGAACTTTGAAGACTTGAACTTTGAGATGGGTCTCTGTTACTAATGGGGTTTGAACTTTGAGATAAGCAAATGTCTTTGTAAGTCTATAATTAGAGAGAGAGGGGCTTGAACTTTGAGATGGGTTTCTCTTGTCTTGAAGCATTGAACTTTGAAGACTTGAAGATTGGCAATTGGTTGTAGAGACTAGAGAGAGAGAGAGAGTGGGTAACTAAGATTGGCAAATGGGGTTTGAACTTTGAGATGAGCAAATGTCCTTGTAAGTCTATAATTAGAGAGAGAGGGGCTTGAACTTTGAGATGGGTTTCTCTTGGCTTGAAGCATTGAACTTTGAAGACTTGAAGATTGGCAATTGGTTGCAGAGACTAGAGAGAGAGAGAGTGGGTAACTAAGATTGGCAATTGGCTGTAGAACTTTGAAGACTTGAAGAGTTCAAGATCTAAGAGTTGAAACTTGAAGAGTTGAAGAGGCTCGTCTGCTCGAAGACTTGAAGAGGCTGCAGAGACTAGAGAGTAGAGAGAGAGATGGGTAAGTAAACCTAAACTTATGTTTATAAAAGTATAATAAACCGGTTCGGTTCGGTTTTATAAGATACAAAAAACAAAATACCAAAAACTGAACCGACTTGTATCGGTTTTTAATTTCAGAACCAAACCGAATCGAGCTTCTTCAAAAAACCGATTTGGTCGGTTCGGTTTAGGTCAGTTCGGTTCGGTCGGTTTATGCTCACCCCTAATATCCAAGCATACTTTGCTCTTCCAGATTCCGTGTTTATAGGTACAGATAGGCCTTCTCCTAATACTTCAATCTACATTCTCAGGCCATTTATAACCCGCACAGATATACTTTATTAGCCTTGATGGAATAAACCTCAGAATAGGAATGATTTGTGCCCAAGCTGTTTTTCCTTTTCCATACTTCCGTCAATTAACTCGCAGACCTTTTGAACTCTATATTCTTTTTGTAGAGGACTACAGTCAGACAAGACATTTAGACCTAGAACCCAGATGTGTACAATGTATTCTTTCTGATCAGCAACTTTGTAGTAAATTAAGATTTTGCAGGAAATTATGTACTAGAGTGTAAAATTTTACCACTGGTATTTAAGAAACCTGCCTAACCCCAAGTTTTATCTAAAGATTCTAAACAAACTCTTATAACTTCGAAGTTGATCTGTGACATATATTACCATGCCACAGCCATAACACTTACTGGTGCACTTACCAATCCACTTCTGACAGTGCTGTGTCTGAAAAGATATATTCAAGACTGAACTGTGGTTAGTTTCTAAGAATTCTGTAACAAACTTTGGCAAGCATAGCTTAGGTGCTGACTCCTTAGGATGAGTAAACAAAGACCCAAACCCCTTATTCATGGTGTACTCTTTACCACTTTACCAGCCTATGCTTTCTTCTGCCATTTTCATCTACCTTTTACCTGAATGATCATTGGATGCATAAAGCTGCTGCAGACAGAAACTCCTGGGAAAGGGAAAGAGATATTGGCATTATATGATACTTGTCTTTCTACCTGTTTAAGAGGTGCATTATCCCTCACTGTTGTGTCCTTTTTGTTACTTTCTTGACAGTACCCTGGAATTGTTGTTTAATCTTGGATCACTGTGTCTTCAAAAACCTCATAAAGTTTATACTGTTAAAGTCTTGGATGGACATTCTTATTTGGAAAGACAGAAGAAAAGTAAGGTTTAAACCTTTCTTTTATGGAATATATTTTTTCTTCTAATATTAGAATATCAATAATCGCTAGGACTGATGCTGGGAGAACTTGATGAAGAGTTGTCGTTGAACTGGAATTAAGAACAAAGTCGGAACTGCGACAGATCTAGTACAGATTGTGAAGATCTAGGCAAGGAAAAGTAAGCAAGAGCAGGTGAAGATACAGCTCTGAGATTTAAAGGGTGTGCAATGAAGGCAAGGTCCCATTTTATAGAATTTGGTTTCACGTTTGTGTAGTTGGCTCTGACTGAGCTTGGCAGGGTGAATTTGGGGTCAAAGCAATTGAGAGCTGTCAAAATCGGCGGCCGTGAAAGAGCAGAATTGCTAACAATGATATATGATGAATCATTTAGAATAGTTCTGTTGTCGAACTGGAGATTATCAGTCGCTATGATCTTTGTCCACTTCGTGGATGACGTAAGGAGTAAGGATTCGCTAAGACCAAAAATTCTCCAGATGCAGTTATAGTGTGCGAAGATGCATTGGCATGTATTAAGACTATCAGACTGGGTATTGTGTCCAGTTATAACTGCTATTATTCTCGAGCCAGAGAGGACAATGAAGCATGTCCAACCTGCAATGTTCTCTGATGACACCTAAGCAAACAAGCAGACATGCGATATAGAGCAGTAGAGCCGTTTCAGCATGGAAACTGACACTTCAAGCCCAACTCAGGCATGCAGATGCAAATGAAAACCTTGGCCTTTCTTCTGCCATGCCATGAATAAAACAATTGTAGCTATCTGGGCATGCGATTAGGCCTATCTCGGGAAAACAATATAGTAATGTTATTTCAGCATTCTGAGGTGAAGGTTATGTCCATGTTGCTTAGCGTTGAATTCAGTGATCTGAGGAACTGAGTGATGTACTGAAAGTACTAGAAACAGAAACTCGGAACAGAACGACCATTGAAGCCCTAAAAGTGTGCTGGCAATGTTCTTAAATCAAGGAATGAGTTACAGAAAGAGGGGGAACCAGAGATGAACTCGCCAGAATTTGTATGATTTACAACATATATCAACAATTCAATCGGAGCTGCTTTGTGTGAAATCCAAATCTAAACAACAGAGTGAACATCAGAATTCTAATCTGCATCCAAATTGACATGGTAAAGTTACAACTTGTTTAAATTCTTGATCAAACTGCAAAGAATTTGAGGACATTCCGATAACAATTTTGGTAATACTCGTATTGTTAATATTTATTCGGATTGGAATCGAGTACATTTTGTATTCGATCAAACCCTTCCATCAAATTTCATCCTATGTTTCATTTTGACTTGGTGATATTGCGTTGATAAAGAAAGTATTTATTTCATGTCAAGTCACTTTTAATGGCTTACCAAAAATTTAGCAAACTTTTTTGATAAGTATTTATTTCCCTCGTGGTTACCACACCACTGTTCCTCAATATTTCCTCGACCTCTTCATTTGCTACGAATTTTCTAATATGCTTGTATGAATTACACAAAATTGTGAAGGATATTGTTACATGATAGCTGAGCATTGTCCACAGAATTCGTAAATTCAGAAAGTTTTTTTTTTCTTTCAAGGCAAACAAAAACGATAGCATTTCTAGATCAAAATAGTACAATTTACAGAATTTGCAAAATCGTGAATCCACATAGGGATTCTGTCATCTATAGACACATTAGTACAACCTTTCCCTTCTGCTGGTAGTTTGTGTGCAACAATATTTACTGCCCAAGACACATGATTGAATCAGAAGGATTTGGAAACTAGAGCTGTCAAATAAACGAAAAATTAGGAATCAAGTGCCATAACGCTAAATAGGCTAATAACTAAGGGAGTGGATTTAGAGACACTCAAGTCTCACTTAACCACAACCACACATCTAATAGAGATAAGTGGCTCTCAAAATTGGTCATTTTCTATAAGGGAAATGAGTTGGAAAATTGACGAGTCCTACCTGCTCCACTCTCTCTAGCTGGCAGACATTTCCCTCTCTCTTTTTAAACTCATCTGTCATTCACATTTAATGTTGTGTTTCTCCCTCTCTCTCTCTCACTCTCCTCTCTCTCCCACTCCCCTTCTCTCTCCAAACAAACCAAATTTCCCTCCAAACAACTATATCACTCTGTCTCTCTCACTCTCGCGAACAGTTCGAGTATCTCTCTTACTCTGCCTCCCTCACACTCTCTCTCTCTCCCTCACTCTTACTCTCTCGTCATTAGAAACTGAGACTGTCTTTCGAAGAGAAAGTAGCCATTGAATTCAACCCTTCGAAGACATTGTCCATTCCTTTTGGAGCAGCAGAGCTTGGGAGCGGTTTGATAGTGGAATTCGACAACTTCAAGGTAAATTGCATTATCATGTAAAATTATTGTCTATTCTTCGTCTACCCCTTTGTGTAATGCAATTTGGTATTGAAACTGTCAAATATTATCGAATTCATCAATATTTGACTTAAGTAACTAAAATTAGACTTCAAATTTGAGTTATTAACATCTAGGATTGTCGAATTTGTAAATATTTGACCTAGATAACTCAAACTACATTGAAAAATTGTCGAAATTGAAAATATTGAAGTGAGGCTGAGTAATTAACATTTAGAATTGTCGAATTCGACAATTTAGCAGTATAAATGTTGTTCTGGTTACATAATATTGTCGAATTCGACAATTATAGAATTCCCATGGTTTACATCATTTTTTAATTATACTTGTTTATAAGTCTAAATTGTCGAATTCGACAATAGTTACATTTAACTTGTAGCTATTGAAATTGAGTATTGTCGAATTTGACAATTTACCAAATATAATTGGACTTATGTTTACATAATATTGTCGAACTCAACAATTACCAAGTGCAATTATACTAATCCTTTGAGTAATAAATTGTATACAGGTACACAATGAATGAGAAAGTGCCTCCGACCGCATCCAATAGAAGAAAAAGATAGTTGGTCAGAGAAGGAGATCTAGTTACATATAAGAGAAAAAGAAAGACTACTGACCCAAACAAATGAGGGTGTTAGTAAACCACTACCTCCAACTGAGTCTGTCGAAGGTGTGAATATTCCCTAGGGTTCAGAATTTGAGACTGAGTCTGCCCAAGTTGGTTTGGGAGCTCAACCACCGTTCCCAAATGTTTCCCCTGATTTTGATGAAAATATTCTTATTGTTGGGGGGTATTCTGAAGGGGAGGGGGCTACAAGAAACGACGATGTAGGACCTAGTGATAAAAACAAGTGAGGAGCTTCAGGTTCCATAGAGCGAGGTCGATCGCGCTAGGGCAGGTATATTATTTAATGGAATCCTTTGTTTAATTATGTTTTGTTATTCCTATTATTTATAGTTACATTTTGTTGACATAATCACTATTATTGTTTAGGAGAAGCTTCCCATTCGTGTTCACCATCACCAGTCTACGTGGGACCTTAGAAAGGAACCACAAGTGGTCCAAGATTTTGTAAAGTTGAAGGGTTTGGATAGGATTGAGGCCATATCCTATAATTATTACAACTCTGCCCTTATTTTTGCTTTTGCCGAGCGTTGGCAGCCGGAAACTAATAATTTCCACTTCAAATGGGGCTAGATGACTCTAACTCTTGATGATGTGGAGCAATTAGTTGGGTTGCCTGCAGATGGTGATACCACGGTCATTGGTGGTACCTGGAGATTCCCGACGATTCTAGAGGTTTTCGAGAACAACCTCCTGCAGGATTTAAATGCTTTCAAATCTTTAAAACTTGGGGGTGATGGGAATTCATTGTCACTGAAAAACTAAAAGAACACTATTAATACAAGTTAGAGAAGGTCCCCATTGACGGTACCGCTGCACCTGCCAAGAAGAAGAAGGGGCTAACAGCGAGGTTTGTTGCTCATGCATATATGTTGTATGTCCTTGGGTCTTTTCTATTTCCCGCGAAAAGGAGAACAGATGTCAGCGCACGCTACCTTGTCCTGTTTGCCAAGGAAAAGGTAGCAAAAAAATGGTCATGGGGATCAGCAGTTCTGGCCCACATATATTACAATCTGGGTGCAGCATCTCAAGATGATGGGAGGTAACTCGCATGTTGTACCACTCTACTCGAGGTGATTCCAAACTCATTTATGTAACTGTTTTTTACATATGGCTTCAACCTCTACTAATTTTATTTTATTTATCTATATACATGTAGTCATGGATATTTGCACATTTCCCAAAGCTTGCTGGGATCTCCAAGGAGATGGACTCTGATGCATACAAGCAGTGTATTTGTTGGAAATGGGACGTATCTGTTACGGATAGATATGGTGGTATAGCTTTGCTCAATTTTAGGGAGGCATTGGACAACTAAAAACTGGAGGATATAAGTTCTTTACCCTTCTACACTGCTTCAAAATTGTCGAATTCGAAAATATTGATTAAGTATATCTACTAAGTAAATCTAATATTGCCAAATTCGACAATTATCAATTTTCTTTGAAAGTAAATATACAACATTGTCAAAATGAACATGGTAAATTGTCGAAATCGACAATATTTCATCTCAAGTTAGTATATTAGATTTACTATATCTACTAAGTACATCTAATATTGTCGATTTCGACAATTATTCAATTTCCTTTGAAAATAAATATACAAAATTGTCGAAATAAACATAGTAAATTGTCAAAATCGATAATAATTCATCTCAAGATTATTTGGTCCACTGTAATATTGTCGAATTCGACAATGCTGCTAAATCCTTCTCAGGCCTAGTGGAAAAAATTTCTCAACTTAATGGTGCATAATACATTTGATTTATTTTTTATGTAGGCTGTATGGGACCCATACAGAGATAAAAATGATTCCCCACATGCATTCAAGGAGGTCACCTTTTTCTATGGTGCATTAAGAAGTCCATATCATGTTCAACCCTACTACCCAAATAGGGTTGTGCAGCAGTTCAATCGGGAACAAGACATCCCCACAAAGTGACTGTTGGCAGAAGTTTTTAACCTATGGAACGCAAAAGTGGCGAGGAAATTCAGCCCTAAGTATGAGTGGGTTGATTGCTTCTCTAGCCAAAAGTGGAAGGAGTTCGTTTTGAAGAAAGTTGATAGGAGGCAGAGGGTACGAGAGGGACCTCTAGTATGTACAGAGACATACTTGGAGTGGTTTGCTTCCGTCTCATGGACTACGATCTGTCCCATTACTGTTGACTTGGCTGCAGATGATTCTGGAATTCATCAAAGGAAACCTGCTAGTGTCAATGAGCATGGTAACACCCCCGTGCACCAATCTGAAGATATTGCTGAACAATATGATGCATCGGCTAGTACATGTTAACACTATTTTTATCTCACTTCCCTTATATTATTTTCACTTCAAACTTTTTAGTCTCTAATATTTTGTTTACTTGAATTACCACTTCTGTAGCATCATGAGTACTCTAGTATGTCTCCAAATATAAACATAAATGACCAGCAAAACACAATACTAAATGACCAGCTTCAGAAGCTCAATGAGGATAAAGAGAAGGAGTTTGAAGCCAATATTAATCTAAGATAGACCCTCAAAGAGAAGGTCAATCATACCTATCTTTAGTTGCGCATAATGTTAGTTTTTATCTATAGTTATTAGTATAAGTAATTGTCGAGTTCGACAATTATTACAGTGTATGTGAAAGTGGAAAAATGAAAATTGTCGAATTCGACAATTTTTTGACAATTTTCACAGTGATTCTGAAATCATCTGTATGTATTATTGTCGAACTCGACAATTACATAATATTATTGTCGAGATCAACAAAAATATAAAAAGTAATCTAAATATTTTATGTCAATTTAACCTCAGACAAGTGAATGTGATATGCTTAAAGAAACCATTGAACAAATGAAGGCAAAGATTGAACTAAAGCGTATAGTTGACGAACAATGTGCACTAGAGTTCGCAGATCTGCCAAGGCAGTTAGATACTAAGATAAGCTCTTAGGCAGATGTCATTATCGCATCCATTGTTTGTTTTTGTCAAAATCTTGATTTTCCTTGTCAAAATCCTGATTTTCCTTGTCAAATTTTGTTTGTAGACATTGGAGTGTTAAAATTTGGAGAAAAAAATACAACTTCGGAGGCAAAGCTAAGATCAAAATCTGGCCTTGAAGACTGTAATCAAAGCTTATATGTTGAGTTAAATAAAAAGATAATAAGTTTAATACAAAGGTAATAGTGTTCAGTGTCTCTAACCCTTAATTACTTATAGTCTTCTATTAATCATTCTTGCATCTGACGTGATTATTTTATCCCCAATGTGTATAGTGTAAAGAGATCAAGTCATTAAAAGGGGTCAATGCAATTTTGATGGAGCAGATAGACATGCAACTTCCTCCAGCTACACCTGTGAGTTTACCAAAATTTACTATTAGGTAAATGTTTAATTATTTGTCCCTTATTTGTAAGTCTGGCAACATTGTTCTTGTGCTCATGTTTTGAATAGCTTGTTGTGCTGCAATCACATCAACCTATGCCAGACATAACCCTAGCAAGGAAGTATGAGGACTTGTTGGCTGCACATGAGGATGTTAAGAAGAAGTTGATTGCGAAAGAAGATTTTGTAAGTCATTCAAAATAAATGAAATTAATTATAGTTAGTGAATTGGAGTTTGTGTTTGATAATAGTGAATTTAAGTTTCATTTTGTGTACGAATTTTTTATTTAGTGAATTGGAGTTGGTGTTTGATAATAGTGAATTAAAATTTAATTTTGTGTACGAATTTTTTAATTAGTGGATTGGAGTTTGTGTTTGATTATCTAAAATCGGATGTAGTATTCATTTTGGATTTCATGCTCAATATCGGTTCACCCATGCTCAAAATCAAATGTAGTACCCAAAATGACATTTAAATGAATTGGAGTTATATAGCTCATCTCTTTTATGTATTTGAAACAGATAATGATTTGGGCATCCAAGTTTAAGAAAGAAGCAGCGAGATATACTGAGGAAACTAACCATCTCGTAACTCCCCCCCCCCTCATCCTTCTAAATTATATGGAATGCTGATTTTACTGTTTATTATAATATTGAATATTTTTACAGCGACAAAAGTTGGTTAATGCTGAAGAGAGGATGAAGTCTTTAGAAGCAAATAACAGTGAATGGGTATGTCATATTCCTAACTCTTGTACATATTTGAGATTTCTCTGTGTAATGCATGGTTTCAAAATCATGTTATTGAAATTGAATATTGTCGAATTCGACAATTAGAAATTGTATTTCGAGTTGTGCATGGTAAATATTGTTGAACTCGACAATATAGATGATGTTCATGTACATACCAAGTGTATTTATCCTAATGTTGGAGTTTTTTTTTCAGCATAAGAAACTAGTTAATTCTGAAGAGATGAAGAAGACTTTTGAAGTAGATAACAATAAATGGGTATGACATATTCCTAACTCTTGTACCTATTTGAGATTGTTTTGTTTAATGCATGGTTTGAAGTCATAGTTGTCGAATTCGACAATTACAATCTGCATATTGTCGAATTCGACAATATTGGTAATATATATTTGCACTTGAACAATATATAATTGTCGAGTTCGACAATAATGGCACTGTAATTGGAATTATGGATACACAATATTGTTGAATTCGACAATATTGCCCTAATATTATGTTTGTTCTAAGATAAGGACTTGTTGCAGGAGGTTTGGCGTCAAGCATTAAAGAAGGCACTCGCAAGTGAAGGGATGGGAGACATGGGGGTCCCAACCTTTGCAGAACTTTTTGAACAGAACGAAAGATTCTTCACAATAGCACAGCAAGGACCTAAGGGAGATTATCAAGAAGACTTGGTTTCCATGGCGGTAACCCTTGAAAATGTTGTCATTACTAGGAGGGAGAAAATAGCTAAGAAGAAGAAGATGCAAGAACTTTTATTCCAACCGTGGACGAAGTATCTTGTAGATGTTCGTGGCACCGAAATCAGTGATAACAATTCTGGTTTTAGGGTTATCGCCGCGATTCAGCACCAGAGCCAATATAGATTCCCAGATGTAATAAAATCATTGAAGACCTTTCTCTGCAAGGACCCCGCATTCTGGAAGAGTATCTTCAGCCAAACATTGGGTATACAATTTACTGCGGACGGTTAGAACGAGTATCAAATTCTTTTGCAAGCGTGTTCTTATGGTCATCAACATGTGGAGTATAGGCATATGGCGCATTTACTAGCCACTTACTATGAGAAGGTTGTGGTCTTCATTAGCCACAGTGAAGCATATACATTCTTACCCCTGTTTTGGGCACGTAAAAGAAATACTACTTTAAATTAGGAGAGATTCCAAAATCTAGTTATGGATACTAGTAAGTATTGGTGGTTTGGTTTGGGTGCAGACAACCATTTCGTTCGCTTGTTTCAAAGGTTCGATGCACCAATACCTCTACTTTCTACTATTTTCTACAGTCATGTAAATCTGGAAATTCCTCCAGGTTTTATGAGAGAACAACTGTCTAGGCATTTTGATGTGAGGGTAAGGAACTTTAAGGCATTACTTAGAGAGCACAAGTGTCAGGGGTATAAAGTAAATGACATGGTTATTGTTGGTTTGTCGACAATCAAATACGGTTGTCGACCAAATTTTTGTATATGACAGTTATGTTACCTCAATGTTTATCACAGTATATATTTTTTTCCTTTTTTGTATATGACAGTTCATTTAGTTCATGTTTTTTAATAGTATATAATTTTTGGTAGAATACTCCATGGTTGATTTATTTTTGTAGTATATACATTTCTGTTATGTCATATGAATCTCATTTCTGACTCTCTCCTCTTCAAAATATACATATTTGCTCTGAAGAATATTTTAACAGTGCACTTGAGTGGTAGAAAAAAATGAAATTTTGTCAATTTCGACAATAATTTAGTGTATATGGTTTACCTGCAATGTAAAATATTAACAATTTTGACCATTTTGGTAGTGTATTTCCAATTATGCATTTGTAATATTGTCGAACCCGACAATATTACAAAGTGTAATTAGTTTTCTAGGTATATAATGTTGTTGAAATCGATAATTTAATTAAGTTATAGAGAATCTATTACATAGCCCGACAATTTAATGCAGTATTTTCAACAATATACAAATTCATAGAGGGTGCATAAAGCAACACAATCCCTAAACTGCTAATAATTTATTGATATTTTCTCCGTGAAATACGGCATTGATATTGTCTTAAATTCTAATTACAAAGCAAATATAATGTTGAATCAACATACTAATTTCTCAATAATAATCAATACATATTTATTAGTCAATTAACGTGAACTCCTTCTGTTTTCCTAGATGTTGTTGTTGTCAGAAATTGAGTGCAACGACTGAATAGATTCCCCATTATTGTTGTCTCTTACATGGAATAAATTATTGTAAATATGGAACACATTATAGAAAAATCACACAGAATATGCCGTTTATGCATAGTATCGAATATATACTTACTTGATTCTGCTATCATCATTTTGAGAAGTGGGCATGTCCGTTTGTCATGGTTGCCGAGTACTCCACAACTTTTACATGTTTTCTTCTTATTCATAACAGCCTCTTCCATTCCTCCCTTCCATCTTGCCCCTTTCTTGTGATCAATCTTTACCCGGCCTTTTGTTTGAACCACGAGAGGGTTTAAAATCATAGTTCCAGACACCAAAGAATCTACGATAGAAGTTAAGATGTTTTGTTGTGATGCATATATATGTGTTAAAGGGTCATCGTAGTTTTGAAGGTAAGACTCAAGCTCGTCTAGCTTCAAAACCGCAAAATCAAAACTTTCATTCATCTTCGAAACCCTTTCAAATAAGTTTGATGCACGAAGGGATAGCTGGTTATGGCGTAAGGCATGTCGTAAGTTATCTCCTTCTAAATGACTTGCATCATACGACCTTGAAAACTTGTTTGTACCAATTGTCCACCTTGTCATAATGAAGCCTCTGGAATTTTGAGAATGTCGTATTTCAAGAAAACTTTTAGGAGGTGACAACATGGGAGTCCAACATACTCAAACAGCTTGCATCCACAATTACCAGTTAGCTTCTCTAAGTCTATTTGTAGCTCAAATGACTCGGTACGACCACTATGGGACTTCACCGTAAGTTGCCGAACGTTGTCTTCTACGAGTCTTTCTATTGCAACGAAGCGAACAACCTGGTCAAACTTATCCTAAAGTTTGTGGAACATTATTCTAGTGTAAATCTTTACAGCATCTTTCAGTAGAGCTTGATGAGGTCCAACTTGACAATATCTATGTTCTGATGCAAAGTCTTCTGCACTTTCTTGCTTGTATACCTCTAAAAGGGCAGCCTCGTACTTGGTCACAAAATGTACAACCCAGTTGTTATTGGCAACTAACCATTAAAGAAGTTGTTTGTGGACTCACTCCGTCCTATACTGGTCATCCCTGCAGAGAAGGTCTCCCTATTCCATAACGGTATCCATCTTTGTCTAATATTGAAGATTCCTTGCATCCAAACGTTATCATCCAATTTATGATTCTTCATTAGGTCCATCCACTTGGTTTCAAACTCTACATTCTCATATGTGTTGTGCATTATCGAATCGATATCTTCTTTGAATGTAGATGGTTCCCGATAAACATTGCCGATTTTCTCAGGAAATTTCTTTGTGATGTGTCACAGACAAAATCGATGCTTGGTGTTGGGAAAGACCTGAAAATAAACCAGAACTTAGAATGAAAGTGTCTCTGAATATTATATGATATTGTCGAATTCGACAATTTAAAAGTGTAATTGGATTGGAGTTATGCTAGCAATTATTATCGAATTCGACAATTTAACAATTGTAACTGGAATAACAATTGTCGAATATTGTCGATTTCGACACTATTGGTAATGAAAAATCGACAATATACTCTAGTTAACAACTCTAACTCGAGCAATAAGTGTCCAAGTACTTCTTTACCTTGGGAATAGCCGCGGCCATAGTTGCATCTTAATCGGTGATAATTGACACAAGGTGTTTGTAGTTCATTGCCTTCAGCCAAGTATGGAACAACCATAGAAATGTGTTTTCTTGCTCATTTCTTAGCAGAGCACATCCGTATTGAATTGTTTGGTAGTGGTTGTTGATCCCTGCAAACGGAGCAAAGGGTATCTGGTACACATTCATCTGGTACGTAGTATCGAAGGTGATGACATCTCCAAATGCCTCATATGCATACCTTGAACGTCCATCGATCCAAAAAAAAATAGTGCTCAGTCCTCCTCATCTAATTCTATGTCAAAATAAAATATCGGATCTGTAGTTTGTTTCTTCCTAAACTACTCCAACGTGGTTTGTGCATCTCTTCTGACTAGTTATTCCTTATTTACTTTGGCGTTGTGGTTGTAATAATCCCGTTTGCTAAAGGTTCTATCTGGGAATAATGTCGGGACCCTACTGACCGGAATATTGTGGAGCTTAAATGCCGCTTTAAGGTTTTTCGCTGCTTCAGGAAAGAATCTGTTAACCTTCATCCGATGCTGATTCCGTGGAGATACGAGTTTATGGTTATGGATATCCGTGAAACTTGTGACCAAATATTTGCCTCTTTTGGTATTCCAATTTATGTTTATTGTTGCTTTGCACCCACACTTATCAGATGATCTTCTGTTGCCAGCTACGTCATTACTCTCTGGATTCCCAAGGCTTTTCTTTGAAAAGCCATTCTCATAAAACAAAAGTGAACTCTGCCTATATCTTTCGATCTCGGACGCTTAGTAGAATTGCATATCTTGGTAGAGAAACTCTGCCCTCTTTCATATCGTTCATACCACAGATGTGCATCCTCTACATTATCAAAATGTTGTCCCTCGTATGGGGCATCCGCCAAAATGGGTCTACAATACGTTCATTTTCACACCTTTCTGGGGACTCCTCACTAATAACTTTTGACTAATTTTCATCGACGGAGTCTTCCATTATCGATCTGACTGAGAAGTTCACACATAAAAAAAAAACGATTATGAGTTGTAAGTAAAGTAATTGATCAAAATATCACAAACCTAACACAATTCAAGTCCAACGCTTGTTAATTTCATAATTCTCCATTACATCACATACTACAAAAGACAGAATACAAAATAAAAACAATCACACACAAAAACTCGTTGTACCATACAAAATTTATTCGTCACTTGCTGAATACTACAACTACTTCATTACATGTATCTGCCAACAACATTACAACTAGAATACCTAAACAGTAAATCCTAAACTGTACCAACAGTTTCGGAGCCTTCCTTCCTAACCAGTTCCCTGGCCCGGGCAACAAGAGTTGCTCTCTTTGTCATTGGATACAGGATGATCATCTGCAACTGACAATGCAAATGGAAATCCTCCCTCCACAACGCCACCTCAGCCTCGCACATTCCTTTGTAGCTCGCCTCACACGGCAGCAATAGTAGACCGTTCAAATTAATCGAACCAAAATAACGTAGCACCAGTTCGTCATACAACTGCTTAATGCGGCGAGAAGCAGCCTCCCAACTACTCTGAGACCTCGTCTTCACCATCTCCGTTGACTCTGCACAGTAATATTGTCGAGTTCGACAATTTAGTTACTGAGACTCAAACATTCATATGTAATATTGTCGAACTCGACAATTTAGTACTGTGCCTGAATGATTCATATGTAATATTGTCGAGTTCAAAAATTCGGTTATTATGTCTCCAACAGTCATATATAATATTATCGATTTCGACAATTTAGTTAATGTGCCTCAAACATTCATATGTAATACTGTGGAGTTCGACAATAATAGTAGTATATGTGAGGATCGCACTACTGATATTGTTGTATCCAACAATTATTTAGTCTTAGTTCAGTGTTATGCAAATAAAATTACTAAATTGTATAATTCTAATAGGACCCACCAGTAGGTAATCAATCAAAGAGAAATTTCACAGGATATTACAGTCTTCTAACAAATTTTACAGGGATTAAGTGGGGGGAATACCATTATTTTAACAAATTTCATAATATCCAAGTATACTACTGGCGAATAAGGATCATAAAGTACCTGTCGAGTATGTGTACTATCAGCAAGGGTGTCAGAGTTCTTTGGAGAGATCAATTTCACCTCTAATGGCAGAATCGCTTCCCTTTCGAGACTGAAATCTCACCTTTAATGGCAGAAATTGCAAGTAAGATTGTGTGATATGAGAGAGAAAGAGAGTGTGTGATACGAGAGATAGAGAGAGAGTGTATGATATGAGAGAGAGAGAGAGAGAGAAAGAGAAAGAGAGAGAGAGAGAGAGAGACTTGACTGATATGAGTAATGGGCTATTCAAATTTGAAAATTTTGATGTGAAAGAAGGAAATGTCTGCCAGCTAGAGAGTGTGGGGCAGGTAGGACCCGACAATTTTCCACCTTATTTCCCTTATAGAAAATGACCAATTTTGAGAGCCACTCATCTCTATTTGATGAGTGGTTGTGGCTGAGTGAGACTTGAGTATCATGGCAATTTTACTCATATGTGTACAAACTTCTTATTATCATGACTTAGTCTATAGTGCCAAATATTAAAAGAAGACAACAAGTAAGCAGGATCAGATTATTACATTTCAATACTCATCTTGAACATTCCATTACAAGCAAAACCCTTTCCCACAAAAACCCCACCTTTAGTCAAAATGTACTGATCAGACCCAATGGTCTTCTAAAATCCTGCCTTGTTGAGAAGATAGCGAGAAACAAGATTTTTCCTCATTTCAAGAGTGTGCATAACATCCTTCAGAGTCACTGTCCTTCCAGAGATAAATACCAGTTTAACATCTCCTGTGCCTAGCACTTTGGTGCAATGGGAATCCCCAAGTAGCACCTTCTGGTCTTCAGTCTCCTTGTAGGTCTTGAACCAATTGCGTTCATAACATACATGCCTAGAAGCGCCAGAATCAGCCCACCACCGATCGATTCCACCGACCATGTTGATCTCTGTAATCATAGCCACTAAGGGCTCTTCGGTAATGTTAGCCTGATCAACAGGTTTGCGGTTCCGATAGTTTCTAGATATGTGTCCATGTCTTTTACAATTGAAACACATAATAGAACCTGTTCCGTTATATGGTGGGGCTTGTTGGTTCGTTCCTTCATTAGGATTCTGGTGTCCATAATTTTTACGGTTATTCGGATTACCACCGTTAGGACGGTTGTTCCGATTACCACCATTCTTAGCCTTAAAAGGTTTCCCTTTAGGTTTCAGATGGACCTTCCCTTTGGCTTGAACCAAAAGGATTTCCTCTTTCAGGTCTTGTTTTCTAGATTCTTCTTCAACCCTCAGACGAGTAATCAAGTTCTCCATGGTTAGTTCCTTTGACTTGTGTCGCAGGATATTTTTAAAGTATTTCCAATTCGGCGGTAATTTGTCAATCATCACGGCAACCTGAAATTGTTTATCAAGAGGTATCCCTTCGGACACGATCTCATGCGTAATTCGTTACAACTCATGTAATTGAGAAATTACCGACTTATCGTCGACCATATTGAACTTGAGATATCGGCTTACGGCAAACTTTTTAGAGCCTGCCTCTTCCGTATCATCCTTCTTCTCTAATGCATCCCAAACGATTTTTGCAGATTCAGACTGTAGATAATAATCGTACAGTTCGTCCGCTAAACTGTTTAGAATGAAGTTACGGCATTTGAAATCAGCCTCAGTCCAGTTTAAGATAGTCTCTAAGGTTTTATCATATTCATTTAGAATTAAATCAGGGTCTACCGCAGGTATGGGAACAGGAGGTTCAGCAGGGCATTCTTGGTCCAGAACATACGCTACTTCCTTAAGTGTGGGATAGAAGAACATTTTGTTCTTCCACCTCTTGAAGTTGATGCCATCAAACTTAGAGGGTTTGTTGGAATCAAACTTCAGCACTTCTGAGGTAAGAGTCATATTACAAGAAATCGAAATACTCTTTAAAATTGTAAAATATTAAGTCTTATGAACCTGTTATTTGCTTTCCCAAAACTGTAGAACGAATAGCACAACTGTGGTACTCAGCTCTATGAATTTTAGTAAAAATAGCAACACATAAACAGGCAGCAGGAGTTGAAAACATTAAACTAGCAGCAGTAGCAACTTATTTATAAGCAGCCGTAGTTGAGAAGTAAACAGGCAGCAGCAGTACCGCAGTAGTATAGCAGTAGTAACAAAAGGCAGCTTGGTTAAACTCTGACAAACAGCAATGTATTAACACAAGTTTAACATGCAGGTTCAGTAGCAAAAACAGTTGGATAGGTAGCGCAATAAGTAGCAATAGAAACTCAATTCTGGTTTGGTAAACTCCGGTAATTTGCAACAGCAGTTCAGTTGTAAACAGCGGCAAGGAAGAACGGCAACTCAGTTGTAATCACGCAGCAGTAACTTGTTGTAGCAACGACGATATACAACAACTTCAGGTCTGATTGCGATAGTAGAATACAACAACCACAAACAGGCAGATTACGGCAAACAGCAGTGGACAAAACTGGTTGGTAGAGCAGCAGTAAGAACTGAACAGGAGGAGGAATTCAGGTCTGTTCTCAGTAATAAATAGCAGCAGTAGCGCAGTATGAACTCCGGTAAAAGGTAGCAAGCAGTAAACACCGCCGGTAGCGCCTGTTAACAGAGAGAGAGAGATAGACAGTAGAATTTTTATTGCTCGAGGCGTGGGTCGCACTCTCTTTAAAAAGAGTATTTCGACCTACCTCGGGTAAGGTAACAAAGGTCTGATCTCTTCCAGGATACAACGAGCGTAATGTATACCGTAGCTTCAGTTATCCTGGAAGTCTACGTTAAGATAAAGTATGTACCAGAGAGAGATTTAACACCACAGAGAGGAGAGTGGTGTTCTGTGTATTTTTAGAAGGTGGTGAGGAGTTGTTTTTATAGAGAGAGTTTGCCCAACGGCTCTCTCTCTATTCAAACGTGTGAGACGTATCCCTGAGGATTAGGTCTCCTCAAGAGGTGGAAAAAACAAAGTGAAGACCAAGACTAAGAAATAAGCCAAGCCCGAGCCCAGAAGAGCCAATTGCCCAATCCTAATCCAAGTCCAAGTCCGAGCCCGAGCCGGCCTACCGGGCCGCCTGAGAGAGGTCCAAGTGTGTATAGGGTATAAAATCTTCTCACACTCACACAACTATACACTCTCTCTATGTCACATGTTACACACATGTTACATGAGTACTACATTATATGTTTAGTTCCTCTATTGTTTATAAACAATGTGAGACTAAACTTTAGGCTATAGTATAGGAGTCGCATAAAATAGATGACCAAGCGGTCATGGGTTCAAAGCTCAAAAAGAGGTACAAGTTTTGAAAATTTCCAACAGAAGTATTCTCTCCTTTTCGACGACTTATCAGAGACTCGTTTGAAAGTTTAGTGTTCGAGTTTAAGATTTTTCCTAAGTAGAGAGAAGTAAATAGCTGTGGTGATTTCTTGACTTCCTATATTACCACCTTCTGTGTTATTTTAATCTAAGCTGCCTCTTTAAGTTTAGACCTTCTTTTCCTGACTGAGAATGATGCTCGGTATAAGGAAATATTTTAGTTTGTCTGAAACATAAACACCTTCTGTATAATAATAAAAGGTAATTTACATGCAAAAGTTTAGTGTTAGTGCCTTATCCCGCGTTCCACCAAGCGGGAAGAGAATATTGCAACCTACTATGATGACTGGCAGTTTCTTCCGCAATATTCAACTTCCCATTCCAGATCTAGCTCAAATTAGCATTCAAAAATAATTTTTTGACACCCCAAACTGAACTATATAGTATCTACGGCGATTTCAACTATAATAATCTAAGAAAACATTTCAAAAAGAAATAAAATTGAGTACTTTTCAACGTTAAGATTAGTTTATATGTGTTTATACACAATCTATTCTCCAAACAGCCAGGTTTTTGCAACTTCATCAAAGATAAATCAAGAAGATACAATGGTCTGCCTAAACAACCCCTGCTCAATTTTCAACAAAACGAGCAATTATTGTGCGTGCAAACGCATGGTATGATATTTTGACGCATGTACCCCCACTTTGTATCAAAATTACATAAGAGATATATGTTTTGATACTAAAACAAATGTTTTCAACATGACATAAAAATCTAACTGGGACTTAATTTTATAAAGATCAAATAATCCGACCTTCAAAATAAACCTCCACGCACGAGAATTGGGTAACCGACGGTCTGGATTAGATATTGGTCGATTAGATATGTTTATGGTTTTACTTTTGAATATAATTTATAGTATAAATTAACTTTTAAATAGAATCCTAGTGTGATGAACATATCTATATATCTATAAACATCAACATTAGGGTAAGGGTAAGATTAGGGTTCACATCATAGTGTGATGAACAAAATCCTTGCTGGCTACTTATCTTGGTGGACAAAATGTTATGAAAATATGCAATAAACAGTAAGATTATCGATAGGGAAATAAAAGTAATAAGAGATAACTTATCGATTCTGAGGCTCGTCAAAGAGAGACGATGTCCGTAAGAGATTTTGCTCCACTAATTAGCTGATAAACGATTATGCTATGGTTATGGTTGTACTTCTCCAGGATACAACGGATAAGCAGCTTCGTGATACACAGAAAGAAGCAACTTTTAGAATCTACAGCAAGGACTCCATACTGGATAATAGAAAGGAATGATTGGAAGATAAATCTGGTTGTTTGATTCGATGGATCATCTGAAGCTCAACCCTTTCCATAATTTAAATAAATGTTCTTGAACTTTGTGAAGTCCAAAACGGAGAGTATTCAGCCACAATGAAGGAGAAGTTAGTAACTCTTTCTTCAGTCCACGATCTGGGGATAAGCCTACAATGAAGCAGTAGTTATAGACTAAATCAGTCTTCACAAGCCCAAATGACTACAACTAGGATCAAGCCCAACTTTTTACCCCACAGCCTACGTCCCACACTCAGCGTGTATGACGTATGTGAGTTTCCTGAATTTTGCAACAACGCCTACACGGGGTGCACAATTTTCTCACCTAAAGGGTGATTCCCTTGTTTCAACCTTGACAGTTATATGATAGTATAAATGCTCCTCTTCTATTAATGTGGGACTAAACTTATTCAATGAAAACCAATTTTCATTCAATATCAATGACTTTATATATTCCTATATAAAAAATCACAACACAAAACATATGATGTTAGGAGAAAAATACCTTTGATATTAGAGAGTCGAATAGAGAAGAACTTTCGATAGTATAGAGATTTGAAGATGGAAGCTATTTAGAGAATTGATAGAGAGTTGAAGAGGGAGGAACGTTTGATGTGTTGGAGAGGGATTAAACCTAGATGAGGGTTTCAATGGACCAGATCATCAGGGTCGGCCCTGGCTATAGGCGCAAGAGGCCGCCTAGGGCCTCGGAATTTTAACATAAATTTGGAGCCTCCAAATGGTAAATTAATATATAAAAAGTGGCCCCAAAAATTACAAATTAAGTTGTTGCCTTGTTGGTTTACAATAATAAACTCTCACCATAAGGTTAAAGGTTCAAACCCTCACCTTCCCCCGGCAAAGGGGCTTTATTTTTGGACCTCGCCTAGGGCCTCCTAAACCTCAGGGCTGGCCCTGTAGATCATTTCAATGTGACAAAACCGACCTAAACTTCATCAGGACAATCCAAATTCGCCTCGTTGCTCGCGTCGGCGAAATCAAGCGGTTACTACCCAACCAATATATTGGGTTTTTTTCTTCTTCTTCTTCTTCTTCTTCTTCTTCTTCTTATTGATAATTAGTAGTTAGTAGGGTACTATTCTAAATTTATAATCGGTCACAGTAACTTGTAAATACTGGGCACTAAACTGCATCTTCTTATACTTAGTTTATATATGTAGAAATAAACATCTAACATGGAAGTTCCTTACATGGCTCCCGATACATTATAAGAAAAACCAAGCCTCCAGATAGAGAAAGCTCAAGCCTTCCAGCCATGAGATAGGTCCAAAAGCGTAGAGGGGGAACCTAAGTAACCTTTAACATATAGGGTGGATGAGATGCTTCACATGCATTTTCATTGGGTGCATTGCAGAAAACATACAACTTTTATAATTGTAAAATACATGGTAATAAATCAAATGTTGTAAAGAAATATGAATCAACGTACATAAAACCCCTTTTTAGGTAGGTGAAATTACATAGTCTACATATGCTAATAGTAATACCCTTGGGACTCTTGGTATTAGAATAAAAGTGACTATTTATTATTTGTTTTTAACTCAGTATATGTCTGATTTATTGTATCGTACCTCAAAATCCTTGTCAAAAGTAAAATCATCTCATAGACCAAGGGTCTGCGTGTTTGTTTTCTTGAAAGTATGTAAGTGTTATGAAGTGAACTGCTTATGAAGTGAACAACTTGCGAAGTTTGTCAAAAATGTGGTGCGTTTGGCAGACCAAGCCAACTTCCTACTTTAAATGTACTTCACACCTTCTTGTCATGTTTGGCAGACCAACTTCCCACAAACTAAAATTAGAATCAAACCATCAAAAGCACCATTAATAGTGGGTAAACGACCAAAACCCTTAAAAACATACTTTTAACACCAAGTTAAATCTCTGTAATATAGATATTTAACAAATCCAACCATACAACAAATCAAAATAACAAATCACAACGTCACAATAAATCACAAAAGAGAATATCATAATGTTATATAACACTTCATTGATAACATAAATAGCATCCAAAATATACTCCCAAACTGCTAGAGTACCAACATGAAGTTAAGCATGCAAAATCCAAAAGGGTTTCAACAACACTCAAGAGATAAAAGAGAGAGATAGAACAAACCTACTCATCTGTAAAAGTAGAGAGAGGGTGTAAAGGGAAAATAGTAGGACCAAACTTTTCATGCAAAAACTTTGTCCTAGTCACATCAACCATACCGATGAACCATGTGGTTGTGTGCCTCTCCCTCCTAAAGACCTCCATAACAGTGAAGAACTTCCTCATATCACACCTTGCAACCCTTCCCTACAGTTGCTCATACTCAAAAAATAAAGTTCTATCAAGGGTTCTTGGCTCAATGGTGGCAGTACCACTCCACCTAGTGAGAGGTCGCGGGTTTATTAACCATGATTATCAATACTATAGTATAATTCGTAATCACAATAGAGAGATAGAAAGAGAGTTTGCTACCTGTCGAGTCATGGGAGAGGAAAGGTTGTCGAGTCGTGGTGAGGAGGTTGTCGAGGCGTGGGAGAGGAAAGGCTATTGGCGAGAGGAGAAGAGAGGTTGTTGGTGAGAAAAGAGGGAGGTTGTTAGCACTGTTGTCGAGGAGAGTTGGCGAGAGGAAAGGAGAGGTTGTTGGCGAGAGGAGGGGTTGTCAAATGCAGGGAGGCTATTGGCGCAGTCGTAGATGAGGTAGTTGGCGAAAGGAGAGTGGTGGGGAGTGATGGGGTTCTGTCGGGGGTGGTGAGGAGCGGTAGCGCACCGTAGAGAGCTCGATTTCGTCGTGGGAGAGGATCGGCTGTTGGGATAGGAGAGGAGAAGGTGAAGGTTTTTTATGTTTTTTTTTGTTTTTTTTTTATGTTGTAAAGAGCCAAGTTATATGCTTCTATTGCTAAATGAGCCAAATCAAATGTCAAAAGAGTGAAACTATGACGACGGTGTGTGAACGATGAAAGTCAGACTTGAGAAGCATAATTCACAACAAAACAAGAAATTTCGTTTCTCAGGGGGGAGGTGCGAAGTTTAAAGTGTGAAGATTGCCTCAAAACTTTATACTTTTGGCACTTTTTTGAAAACCTTAGTAAATCTTCGAATATTTTTATGGAAGCCAAACACACCAAAACCACGAAGTTAACTTTACTTCTCACCACTTCATAGGGATGGTTGCAAGGCTATGTTTGGTTCGCTGCAAGTGAACGTGTTTTGCAAGTCAGTGCCATTACACTGAGTTCCATTACACTCCTTTGTATTAGGGATGTCAATGGATCGGATTGATGCAAATCTGAATCCGATCCGAAACTTTATAAGTAACATCCATATCCAATCAGATTTAAAACTTTATAAGTAACATCCGAATCCAATCCAGTCCGAAACTATTTTCGGAGGTCCGAATCCAAAATCAGATCTGACCATAATTGCATTTGATGAATAAAAATGTGGATTCAAAGGCTTGAACCCATGACCTTTCATGGGTTTTAAGAATTAAGTACCACTTAGCCACAAAGCTAGATGTGTTATAATCTATTTTTTTCTTTTATATAATATATTTATAATAGTTGTAGAATATTAACATTGATAAAATATAAATATATCGGTATATAACTTCGGATCGGATATTTATCGGATTAGACTAGGCACCATCCGAATCCAATCTGAAATTATTTTGGATGTTCCTTATTTGGATCGGATTCGGATTGGAAAAAATGACGACTATATCTTAAAAATTAATCGGATTTCGGATTATATTCAATCCATTGATAGCCCTACTTTGTATACACTCCCTGAAAGTGATAAAAGTGATTGCTGAAACTCTCACCACCTTCTTCCCCATTGCTTTCATTCCCTAGAAAACATATTTTATGCTTTTATCAAAACCAAATTGAGTATATAAAATTGAAAGAGTCCGAATCTTCTCTACCGTGGTGGAAAGAATCAAGCTCTACTCCTTCTCTAAATACAGTGACACGTGCATATTTTTTACTTCAGCTTTAACTCTTTTTATTATTAGTTTATTATCCCTAGGAGTGGGTATCAGTAGGTTTGGTTTTGTATTTCACAAATACAAATACTAAAACAAAAATCAAACCGTTCGGTTTACCAAGTATATAAACCAAAACCAAACCATCGGTTTTTTGGCATTTTCGGTTTTTTCAGTATATTTTGGTTTCGGTAATTTTTGGTATATTTTCTGATTTGGGTATTGGTATATATGTGTTTTTGATATTTTTGATATTCTTAATTTTTGGTGGTTTTGGTATAATCTCATTATATTATGACACCTATTTATGAAGAGAAATTTATGAAGTGCTTCTAAGTTATAATGATTTGTTAGAATATAATATATCATAACAATAGATCATATAATAAAAATGATCTTTAATATGGGGCAATATGATAATGGAGATTTTATAATATATATGAGGAACCACTACTTGTGCACCCCATTTTTACTCTTGCATGCATACCTAAAAAAAATTGACTTCTCATCTTTTAAAGAGGAGTACCAAATCAAAAGTTTCCTCTCTCACACCCCCTAAAAATTAAAATAACTCTCATTCCTCCCTCTAGTATTTTCCTCTCTTTTTTCTTTTTCTCCTCTCTTTCTCTCTCTTTTACTTCTCTCTCCCAACTATCTTTTCAACCTCTTTTTCATCTCTTTCTTTCTTTCATGCATTTTGGGGGGAGAGAAAGAGAGGTGCGTGGGTAAGAGATGTGAAAGAGAGGAAAAAAGAAAAAGAGGTGTGAGAGTTTTAAATTATTTTAGGGGGGGGGGCATGTCTAATTATTTTGGAGATGTGTCCTCTATTTTTTTAAAAGGAAGATTACTTTGGGGTGCGTATCTAGTAAAACTGGGATGCGAGAGTAAAGTCTCCCATATATAAAACCTTTTCATGAGTTCGAACTTCCAAGTTTATCATCTCCAATGGTTTTATATTTATGTATTTTTGCAATTTTGGTTTTGGTATTTTCGATTTTTCTGTATTTGTGACTATCATACCAAAACCAATCATACAAAAATGATATTTTTTGGTTTTGGTTTTCGGTTTCAAGAAATATGAAACCAAAACCATTTCTTGCGGTTTGGTTTCGGTTATGTATTTTACCATACCGGTTACACTCCTAGTTATCCCCAAATCTGACACAAATAACCCTCCTTTTTTACCCATCTTCTTTCTTCTAAGCATCTCCAGCAATTACTTTTTGAGTATGGGTCGGGTTTGTTTTGTCAGCCCATACTCTAAGCTCAAACTCTCAACCTTCCGGCAGTACAAAAAATGGGTGTGGGTTGCTTAGCTGGCGTTCTCATAAATCAACTGAGTGTGGAGAGCTCACATTAAAAAAAAAAGTTTGGCCTACTTTTAATTACCACGCGGAGAAAAGAAGTCTGCCAAACTAAAAAATTATTTTCATTTAATAAAAAAATCTTTCTCTCTTATTCATAGCTTCTAAGTTCCATCTCATCTCCTCCCTTTCCTCCACTCTACACAGACTTTACCTCTCGCAATTCCCAATATCAAAACCCTAAAAACTCTTAATTTTACCCCTTTCCACTCTCGTACCAACCCCAATTCACAGACATTACTTCAATTCCCTCATACCCAATTTCCAATTTCTTCTCAAACAATCGTTTTCGCTGGAAAAAAATGAATTTGATCCCAAACTTATGAATATATGTTGGGATATGATCTTTGTGATATGTGTTATGAAACTTGTTGATTCTGATTATCTTAACTTCAAATTTTTAAATCTCTTTCTCTTTCTCTCTCTTGGCATGAATCAAAGCTTGGTACAAGTAACAACACCTTCTATCTTTCAAACTATCTGTTTGTCTCCAAAAATTTCATGTTAAGATATTTTGATTTGTACTCACATCCAGATGTTATTTTGATCTTCAAATTAATTATGAATGATTATCAGCAAACCTCAGTTTGTACAATTCACAAACCCCCTTCTACAACTCAGGTATTCCCATGCTCTGGTTTCCCCTGTTTCCCTCTGTATTTTTTCCAATTTTGCTCACTTGTTATAACTTGCAGATAGCTTAAGGAGTTATGGGTAAATTACCTTGATAACATGCAAGCTTTACCTCTATGTTTTGATATAAATTTTGTGTTTGTGCGATATGGGGTTGATTGTTCTTTAATTTGTGGCGTTGGATTTCAATATTTACATGAAATTTTTGGGTTGATATTCATGATGTTTTGAAATTTTTGGGAGAATTTGAAGTTGCAGTGCTGTTTCGAGGATCGGCCAAGAAACAAACTCCCTCCACGTCATCATAACCCACACCCAACTGCTGGGAGACAAGAGTATGGGTTGGGTTTTTTTGGGTCTAACCTGTGGGCCAGGAAGACCCAACCCACACCCAACTGCTGGAGATGCTCTAAAACCTGCCAATCTCAGACTTGTAACAGGATAAAAGAAAAAAACCTCCTTTTATTTAAAAATCTTTGCCATCATTGTAATTATTTATGTATTTACTTAAGGGGGAAGGATTTAGAGACACCCACATACCAAACACTAAAGTCTCACTCAATACGAACCACTCATCTCAATTAGATGTATGGCTCGTAAAATAGGTGATTTGTTATATAGGAAATGAGGTGGAAAAACTTATTCTAGGTGGTACTCTTCCTCTCTCTTCGCATCTAGGTGGCAGCCATGTCGTATTTCCCTCTCTCTTAACAAACATTAAATTCAATTCTATTATATCACTCGTCCTCCTATTTCTCTCTCTCTCTCTCTTGCACTAATCATTAGAGGCAAAATTCCCTTAAATCACTCCAATTTATCCCTATATATCTCTCAAGTAGTTTCTCTCTTATCAGTGACACTATGATTAGAAGTAAAATTGGTGTTTGAGTGCTCTCTAATTAGTTGTTCATTGATTGGAGAACTGTACTAGAGATTAGTTGGTTGGGATTTTTATTTGAGGCTTCCTTTAATTTGGGGGTTTTAGAGAAGAATCTAGGGTTTTCTGTTAGGTATTGGAGAACAATTTCCAAGAAGAAAGGGTTATTAGTGATGATACTACTACAATTGCCAAGAAGAAAGGGTTAACAACCGTTTCTGCTACTCATGCATACATGTTATATGTCCTCGATTTATTTTTATTTCCCACAAAAAAGGGCACTGATGTCAGTGCGTAATATCTTGACTTGTTTGCCAAGGACAAAGCGGCAAAGAAGTGGTCATGGGGAACAACAATTCTTGTGCACATGTATCACAATCTCGGTGCAGCATCTTGAGATGATGGGAGACAATTTTCATGTTGTGCAACATTACTCGAGGTGATTTCCGTACTCCTTTACTAATGTTGTATATATGTAGTAGTTATTCATATAGTTTCCAGATATCAACTGCCACAATGATAACTTATTTCCTGATATGAACTGCCTCTTTGATAAGCAGTTTCTGATTGAATGTATGAGATGGTACTATCTATGGGATCTTAGTCTATACTGTTGCTGACATATACATGAACCTGTTTACTAATTTAATTTTGTTTATTTATATACATGTAGTTGTGGATCTTTGCACATTTCCCAAAGCTTTCGAGGATACCGAAAGAGCTAGATTCATATAACTTTGAGCACTGTACTTGTTAGAAATGGGGTGGTATTATTACAGATGGAAAGGGTGGTCCGGCTTCACTAAAGTTCAGGGATGCATTAGACAATTACAAAGTCGAGGATGTAAGTTGATTAGATGTCTTCTTTGTCTTTATTTGGTGTTTGCACAGTTCTTTTTCCCGTCTCTTTTATTGTTCTTAACATGATACAGTTAACTCATTTTGCTACATAGGTTGCATGGGACCCATTAACTAAACTTGCTATATAGCCATTAATTGTCGATGCATGCATGAATCGACAATAAATGACAGTCATATCACCATTAACTAAACTGGATATATATAGCTCATCTCCTTCATGTCTTTAGAACAGATACTGAATTGGACATCCAAGTATAAGAAAGAGGTCGGGAGATATATGGAAGAAACTAACGATCTCGTAACCCCACCCCCCCACCCCACCCAGTCCATATTTATTTCATGGAATACTTATTTCACTATTTATCCTAATGTTGGAGTTTTTTTCAGTGTAAGAAGTTACTTAATGCTGAAGAGATGAAGAAGACTTTGGAAGTAGACAACAATGAATGGGTATGACCTATTCCTAACTCCTGTACCTATGTCACCCCATGCCATTATTGTTAAACTTTGTTGATGCGCTTATTAGTGTCTGTTCTAATATTTAGTTGTTTTTACAGGTGGTTTGACATCAATCATTGAAGAAGACACTCGCGAGTGAAGGGATGGGGGACATGGGGACCCAACCTTTGAATAACTTTTTGACCAGAATAAAAGATTCTTTACAATAGCATAGCAGGGACCCAAGGGAGATTATCAATAAGATTTGGTCTCCACGGGGCAAACTCTTGAAAATGTCATCATTGCTAGGAGGGAGAATATGTCTAAGAAGAAGAAGTTAGAAGAAGTTATATTCCAACCGTGGATGAAGAATATTTTAGATATTCACAGCGTCGACGTGGATGATAGCAATTCTTGTTTTAGGGTTCTGACAACGATTCAATATTGAAGTCAACATAGATTCCAAGATGTAATGAAAATGTTGAAGTCATTTACCACCAAAGCCCCCATATTTTGGAAGAGTATTATCAGTCAAACATTGGGTATATGATTCAGTCTAGCTGGTGTGAAGATGTATGAATTTTTGTTACTGGCATTTTTGTTTGGTCATCAGCATATGGAGTATATGCATATGGAGCATTTACTATCCACTTGTTATGAGAAGATTGTGGTCTTCATTAGCCATACTAAAGCATATACATTCTTGCCCCTTTTTTAGGCACGGAAGAAAATCTCATTGTCGAATGAGGAGAGGTTCTAGAACCTTCTTATGGATACTAGTAAGTACTGGTAGTTTGGTTCGGGGGCGGACAAACATTATATTTGTTTTTTTCAAGGTTTGATGCCCCAATTCCTCCAGTTTCTACTATTTTCTTTGGTCATGCAAAATTGGATATTCCACCGGGGTTTCAAAAGGAATAGATGACGAGGTATTTTGATGTAAGGACCAAGAGCTTTAAGGCATTACTGAAAGAACACAAAGTGAAGGGTTATCAATCGAATGACTTGATCATTGTTTTTTTGTAACGGCACTCTTATCCTTTCATTTTTGGATAACCATTGTATGCCCCTATATGTATAGGGTTGTAACTTCTTATGATATATATTTCTCAGGTGGCCCTTGTTGATTCATTTTTTGTCGACAAGTGTTTGTATATCCCATTTGTTTGTAGTATACACAGTTGTATTTACTCACTGTTGTTTATTATTCTTAATTCTGACTCTTGAATTCCAGTAATATTGCTTTGTACAATATCTTCTTAGTAGTATTTCAATGATTCTTTGCATGCTGTTATCTTCATCCTAGAGTTAATTACCGATGATCGACAATATAGTTAAATTATTGTCGACCAAATGGATAAACCAACAATTTATATTTATTAAGAAATTTTACCTGTGATTACTTCCTACTAAGAAATTGTCGATCATCGACAATGTAGTGTACTTTTTCGAATAATGGCCAATTTGGAGATAGATATTGTCGACGATCGATAAAATAGGTGTAATGGATTGATCGACAATTTACCCTGCATATTCAAATAATACATGTCTTACATTGTCAGTAACGCTGAGGAATCTACAAATTTTGAAAGGGAACATAAATTACAATGCATTGCTACCATCCTATTTTTAAATGCATCGACAATAGTAATAAAATACAGATTTATTAATTAAAGAAAGAAATTCACAATGCAAGTCAACTCCTTCAGTTTTCCTAGATGTTATGGCTGTTATAATTCTCTCGCAACGACTAAGCAGAATCCCCATTACTATCTCCTACATGAAATTCATTCAGATTATAAATACGGGTTAAATACATGGGAAACACATTATAAAGTAATCAAGGAGAATATGGGGTTTATGAATAACATTGAATATATACTTACTTGATTCCAGTATCTTTGCTTTTAGAAGTACTGGGCATGTCTGTTTATCATGGTTGTCGAGTACTTCATAACATTTGCATGTTATCTTCTTTTTTATAACAGCCTCTTCCACTCCCACCCCTACCCCCATCCATCTTGCCCCTTTCTTGTGATTAGTCTTCGCTAGTCCTTTGGTTTGAACAATGAGAGGGTTTAAAATTATAGTTTCAAATATCATAGAATCTGCTAAAGAAGTTGAGATGATTGGTTGCGATGCATCTGTTTGTATTAAAGACTCATCGTAGTGGTCAAGGTAAAACTCTATCTTATCTAGCTTCAAAACTGTAAATTCAAAACTTTCTTTAATCTTCGAGGCTCTTTCAAATAACTTTGATGCATTAAGGGATAGGTGGCTATGGCGTAAGGGATGTCGTAAGTTCTCTCACGCCAAGTAACTTTTATCATATGACCTTGAGAACTTGTTAGCACCAATCTTTCACCTTATCATAATAAAAGTATCAGGTATTTTGAGAATGTCATATTTGAGAAAACCTTTAGGAGGTGACAACATGGGAGTCCAACATACTCAAACAAGTTGCATCCATAATTACTAGTTAACTTTTCTAAGTCTATATTTAGTTTAAATGACTCGGCACGACCACTTTGAGACTTCAATATAAGTTGCCAAAGGTTTCCTTTTACGTTTCTTTTTATTATAACGAAGCAGGCTACCAGGTCAAACTGATCCTGAAGTTTGTGGAACATTGTTCTTGTGCAAATCTTTGTAGCATCTTTGAGTAGTACTTGATGAGGACCAACTTGACGATAACTATGTCATGACGCAAAGTTTTCTCTACTTTCTCGGTCATATACATCTAAAAGGGCAGCTTCGTACTTGGTCACAAAACTATATAATCCAGTTATTATTGGCAATCAACCATTAAAGAAGTTGTTTATGGATTCACTCCGTCCTGTAGTATTCATGCCTAGAAAGAGGTTGACCTATTCTATAACGGTATCTATCTATGTCTAATATTGAAGATGCCTTGCATCCAAAGGTTATTATCCAATTTATGTTTTTTCATTAGTTCCATCCACCTGGTTTTAAAATCTATGGACTCATAAGTGTTGTGCATTATCGAATCAATATCTTCTTTGAATGTAGATGTGTCCGGATAAATATGGCCGATTTTCTCATAAAATTGTTTGTAATGTGCCATAAACACAATCAATGTCTGGTATTGGGGAATACTTGAAAATAAACTACAAATTAGAATGAACTACAAAAGTGAATAATATATGATATTGTCGATTACAAGTCGAGGTCGACAATAAAATATCGATACCTACTCCTACCCGACCATATATTGTCGACCTAAATGTTAAATCGAGAATATCACAGCTTATCAAATTCAAACTACTTCTTTACCTTGGGAATAGTGGTGGCCATAGCTGCATCATGATCAGTGATAATTGAAATAGGGTGTTTGTAGTTCATTGCCTTGAGCCAAGTATGAAACAACCATACAAATGTGTTTTCTTGCTCATTTCTTAGTAGAGCGCATCCTTATTGAATCATTTTGTAGTGGTTGTTGATCCCTGCAAATGGAGCAATGGGCATCTTGTAGACATTGGTTCAGTACTTAGTATCAAAGGTGATGACATCTCCAAATGCCTTGCATGCGTGCCTTGAATGTCCATCGATCCAAAAAAATTGAGTGCTCGGTCTTCCTCATATAATTTTATATCGAAATAAAACATCGAATCTTCATTTTAACTCTTCATAAACCACTCCAACGCGGCATGTGCATTTCCTCTGCCTAGTCATTCCTTATTTACTTTGGCGTTATGATAACAATCCCATTTGTTAAATGCTTTTTCTGGGAATAATATTGGCACCTTGCTCACTGAAATATTGTGGAGCTCAAATGTTGTTGTAAGGTTTTTTACTACTTCTGGAAAGAATTTGTTAACCTTCATACGATGATGATTCCACGGAGATACGAATTTATGGTTATGGATATCCATGAAACTTATAACAACATTTTTGTCTATTTTGGTATTCTAATTAATATTCATCGTTGCTTTACACCTACACTTATCAGATGATCTTATGTTTTCATCTCTGTCGCTAATCTCCAGATCAATCCTAAGGTTTTTCTTTAAAAAGCCATTACTTATACAATAGAAGTGGGCTCTGCCTATATCCTCAGATCTTGAACGCTTAGCAGAATTGCATATCTTGGTAGAAAAACTCTACCCTCTTTCATATCGTTTGTACCAAAAATGTGTGTTCTAAACAATATCAAAATGTTGACCCTCATATGAAGCTTCCACTAATAACGGGTCTACAATACGTTTATTTTCAAACCTTTCTGGGGATTCGTCGCGAATAACTTGTGTCTAATTCTCATCTACGGAGTCTTCCATTATAGATGTCGATCTCACTGACAATTTGAAACATTAAAGAGGAGATTTTGAGTTGCAAGCAATTCAACCAAAAAATACAAATTTGAACAATTCAAGGCCAACGCCTATTCATGTCATTTTAAAAACCTTTATTACATCACATGCTACAAAAGAGGGAATACAAAATTTAAACAATTATCCCACAAAAACTTATTGTTTTGGTAAAGAGCAAACATTAACCCCTCCTTCCACAACACAACCTTCTAGCACCTTAACTATCCTATATGAAAATCTAGTAACAATTATCCCACAAAAACTTATTGTTTTGGTAAAGAGCAAACATTAACCCCTCCTTCCACAACACAACCTTCTAGCACCTTAACTATCCTATATGAAAATCTAGTAACATTCACATTCTTCACAACTATAATGACCCCTTTGCCACCCATCAGAGGAATCCTTAGAAGAATCATAATCAAGCCTGTTAGGCAGTAAATTAAAATATGCCGAATCTTGCTATGCCCAGAACTTATTTTATAGTCGTTCAAATTCTAATTCCTACTCAATTTTAGCTTGCCTCGCTTCTTCTGCTTTAACTTGTTGTAGTGCTGGATAGATTTCTTGGTGAGTTGACAAAAAAACTGGGATGTGGACACTATCGCAACTCTCCGCCTCATCTATGGTAAAACACGCACAAATTAATTTATGGACCTAGTTCAAAAAGCTAAACCCTATTATTAGGCTTATGAAATAACAAAAGTAAAATCCTATGAAATTGGCATGCCTTAGCAAAACATGCTTACAATGTACAGGGTAACAAAAAATAAACTAACTCATAGAAGTAAAAGCATAAGAAATTGTCGACCCTACACACAATCGACAATACATTGTCGATCACTTAGTTCTTCTACCGCCATATTGTTGATTACGTCTACATTTTGACAATTTCTATTGTTTGACATTTCAAGTTCAGTTGTTCCATTTCAAAGCATATATAATATTATCGATATCAATAAATTTCGAAAGTTAATATTGTCGGCATTCAACAATTATGTTTATCTATTTTGGGACTTAGACATATAACATTGTCGACTCTTAGTTACCCAACAATTTCATATGCAATCATAATCCATCTACATGTAATCAATGAAAGAAAAATTGCCTCCTACAGCTTCCAATACTAACCAAAATTAGATTACTTACCGTAGTTGTATTTCATAAAGCTCCAAATCCTAGTAGTCTCAAAACTATAAATTCAAGAGTTTCCAAACCCTAAAAATTACACAAAATTCTATTAAAATAAAGGAAAATTGTCTCCAACTTTGAGAGAGATACTGGTGAGAAAATACTTGTAGAAGACCAAGAATAACAACCCCCAACAATAAAAGCCCAAAAAAAAAAATTTGCGATATCTGACTAAGAGGGAATATGAGTCTTCTGATACTTTCTTCTAACATTTTGGGTATTGCAGTTCTCTAGAGAGAATAATTTCAACTCTAAAGGCAAAAATCATAAGAGAGATAGAGAGAGAGAATAGTATGTGGGAGAGGGAGAGAATGGTATGGGGGAGAGTGATATGAGACGGGGATAGTGATATGATTTCAAATTTATTCAAATTTGAAAATTAGGGGAGGAGAGAGGAAGAGTTCCATCTGGCTGGCAACAAGAATAATTTTTCCACCTCAATTCCCTATTATAGCAAATTACCTATTTTAAGAGCCACTCATCTAATAGAGATGAGTGGTTCATATTGAGTGAGACTTTAGTGTTTGGTTTATAAGTGTCTCTAAATCCTCCCCCTTACTTAAGAAGCTTATGTTACTGATCTTCTCTTTGGGAAAATTTTGGTTATATTAATCATTCATAATTAATTACCTCAGGAACAACAAAACTAATTGCTGCAATTCTTAATTTCTCAAGAAAGGAATTCCTGATTTGCCTTGGTAGTGAGAAACAATCAATAAGCCCTCATCTTCTCTCTTCATTTATAATTTTGCTATACTTCAATAACTAAACAACCCCCACACACACTTTCATCTAATCAAAGAAACCAAATGATGATCAAAACGGAGAAGCTAAGAAATACCTCAATCACATAACATATTAGAAAAGAACTCAAATTTACTAAAAAAGTAAACAATCAAGTCATAGAGTTTTCCATGTTGGAACTGATTTGAAGGATCCATATCATGTATTAAAATTCAATTTAGTAAACCCTAGATAAAATTCATAAAGAAGTGAAGAAATCACTCACATCTTTTCGGTAGTTCGATAGTTACTTGTGTATTGCAGAGAAAATTTTAGGGAAAAAGAAAAATTGTTGTGTTTCCCAAATTAAAAAAAAAGGAATTTATGTCATATTTGTTTAAATTGTATGATGTCAATAACTGAGTTTAAAGGTGAACACGTGTCACTGCATTTAGAGAAGGAGTAGAGCTTGATTCTCTCCACCACAATCCAAACTTGAATTGAAATGAGAAAGAAAAAGTGACATAGCTAACGAAGGTCACAATATAATTAATTAATGGGAAAATTAGCTTTTAGACTCTACATAATGACCACGAATTTTTCTAACACCCTATGATTATCATTTTTAGCTTTTGGACCCTAAAGCACCCTAGAGCTGTTAGCTTTTGTTAAAATACCAGAATTACATTTTTCATTATGTTTCACTATCATCTTCAAAAATTGTCATCATCAACAGGCTTTCACACATCCTATTTCTGGCTTCTATCTCTCCTCCATTGTTAAATTTCTTAATAATCAAAGAAAACCTCAAACTCCCTTTAACCTTTTATTTCTCTTGTGTTTGTCCCTTTGTTCTAGAGAAGGGGGAACAAAGGGTGTTTTGAGAGCCTCTGACTTATTAATAGAAAAAAACTTAGATGGATAATTTGTTAATCGGAAGAACGAGATCGACCGCCTCATAAAACATGGTCAACCACCTCATAACTTTAATTGCCGCTAAGTAATGGTCAACCGCCTCATAAAACATATCAACTTCATATGTTTGATCACTCATTTTCTTCTCTTGCAGAGAAAAATACTTATCTATCACATTTTAATCTAAACAAACTCTAAGTGTGATTATAAATCTATAATCAAATAAATGCTCAATGACGCAATTGATTGGATCTCTCTGCACTTTTTCCATCATCTGATTGAAAAATGACCGATCTAGATATGCCCAAGTCTTTAGATACCTCTTTAATGTCATATATAAGCTCAAACATCTGAGATCGATTTGGATAAATAGTGAAATCTCTTGGCGTTCTCTTGATTGTTCAAGTAAGAAAGTCGATTGATTCGATTGTCGGCATTTGTGCTATGTTTGATTTGATGAAGGCTTATGGTAAGATGGGGAGTTATGATGAGGTATCTAGAATTCTACGTCAAGTGACTTTGATAGATTTTGGTTTTTGTCCTGAGGTTTACTCCTTGCCTATCTCTTGTTTTAGAAAGGGTGAGAAGATACAAATGATGGAAATTACAATGAAGGAAATGGTTTCAAGTAATTTCGCGGTCGATTCTGCTACTAGAAATGTTTTCCTAAGATATTACAGTAACTTCAGTTCAATAATGGAAATGGAAGTTGCGTATGGTCGTCTAAAAAGATTTAGATTCCTTAGAAGAAGACAAAATCAGGGCAATGGCTTATAGGTAGACCAACGAACTTGGTGACTGTAAGAACCTAATTTTGTATATCAAACTTAGTCTCTCACACAAAAGATAATTACAGCACTATCAAGTAATTGCTAACATGAGATTTAGTTTGGAAAACCTTTGAATATGTTAAAAACCACGATCTCTCTTAAGAATTTTAGAAAGAGATATTATTGATGATGGCTAGCTATTACAAAAATCATTCTAGGTAGTTCTATATAGAGTTTATGGGTAGAATACTCTGTATCAAATTTCATGTGTCAAACCTGCAGTTCTTTGGTCCTATTTATAAGTCTTATATTAAGACCGTTTGATGACCATTACTATCCTTAATGATGAGCGTTGCAATATAAATTTGATGAGTCTTTGAACTGATTATGTAACGGTTTGATCCCTCTATTTTGCAACGGCTTTATTAATGACTGAGTGCTTGTTGAATCGAGCTGTTGATGTAGAGGTCGAGAATGAGAAGTAAATTCTTCTTTGTAGTTATTCCATAGTATGTCATGTAATCGTATATTGATGAGGTCGAGTAAATGTATGATGGTCGAAGATGAGGCTTGAGTATGAGATCTGGAATAGGCCACTACAACCGCCTCCTCTCAGCCAAGAGTACGAGAAGCATCATGGACGAGTGGTATTGGTTGAAAAGCCTCATTAATATTATATTCAATATCCGGGGATCATTTCTAATGCTCCTTAATGCATATCTGTGGGGTTCCCTAGAACCAATGTCTTTGGTCAAGATTATTATGTTGGAATTCATTCTGACATTCGGAATTTAGAATGCAACATTAATAGAGGTTTTTGTATAAATACTGTTGTGGTTTGTAGTGGCAGTTGTTTATTCGCCAAGTACTTCCTTTATTTCATATCTTCTGCAACTATTCTCTCTGTGACTATTCTGTTAAGAAGATGCTGACCACCAGACGTCAGGCGTACGAAACTAAGGTTCTTATCAAGGTGCAAGAGCTGCGATTTTGATACTTTGGGACCCAGTCCCTTGACCTTCCTACTTATATTATGGTATGTCCTACCGACCATGGCATGATGTATGAAGAGATAGAGGAGGCGGATGATGATTATTACCAAATGGTTTATTTTCACTATATGGTGATGTCGGGGAAGATGCGCAGGGATGGTCTGGACCTTCTGGCGGGGGAGGCGGTTAAGTAGTGGATAAAACGGTTGTCGTTCATCTGCAGAAGTCTCGCCAGTACCCTGCTGGTGGGCGGATTCAATAAAAATAAAATCATTCTTCTTTCTCTACCTTGTGGCGGTGGTGGGGGTTATGGAGGAAGAAGAGAGATGAAGATTAGAAGCATGCTTCTAGTCTTCGTCTTCAAGCCCTATTACATCCATTTACTTTTTTCTTGAAGAAGTGTTTCAGTTTGTAAACTGATGTAATGTAATCTGTAGATCATTCTGTAAGAAAGTTTTAAAATTCTGCAAGAAATATTCTTGCAAATGAAAATTTCTTGTTGTGTGCCAATTTTGTATTGCAATTCGAAAAAATATATGTTTAGCATACTTATCTAATGCCCTATTTGATAAAGCAAACTATAAAATAAGAATGGTAACTCGAATTGTTGATGGATCAAAGTTTGTGATATGAAGTGGAAATAACATAAAAAGAGTTATGGAGGTTGAAAATATGTTGATGTGGGACTGTTAATTGTGGTGAACTTGGTATGTATGTAAATTAGTTGACATATTAAGAAGTGAGCTTGAAAAAAGATAGCTGAAATGTAATAAGGTCGCTTGGAGAAGCCAAACTCAAATAATTGGCTAGCATGATCGTAATGCTTAACATATGATTGGTATGTTTATGATCTATTTGTAAGATTTTTGATCTATCAACCTGGAATTACATTAGACTGTGTTATGCGAACTGGTTGTATAATTTTCGATCTGCCATCTTTGAATTGTGCAATGGTATTCAACACAGTTGTCATTTGCAATATGCGTACTTCCGTAGACTAGGTTGTTAGAGTTCCATTGGTCTGTACCCTTTTGTAGGAGTCAAAGTATGTTGCTGGCATACTATAAGTATCCTTTGTTGGTGATAGAGGATGTTTACTCTGTACTTCATTATCCTGGTGATTTGACAGTCCTTTGGAGAAGTTGTTTCAAACTATTTTTAAAATGCCTTGATGTAGTTGGGCAAAAAATATTTGTCCTGTAGTTGATTGGTTGGAGCTGTTTCGGGATGTACTTGAATATTTTGTGCGAGCTCTATCTTTTTGGATACGTCATTTGTACGAAGCACGTGATTAATAATATCCATTTATGATATATTGCCTAAAATGGAAAGAAATAGCTATCGAAAATATTCCCAAAAATTTTGTTGATATCCTTGTTGCTAAAAATTTGTTCCCGTAGAATATATCTTCCCTTAAAATCTGATAAAGAGGTGATATTGGTGGTGTACAAAAGGATCTATATCTTGGCTATATATGATTTTAACCCTTTGGTATTGTGCATTGCATTCTTCTGCAGGAAAAAATTATTATTTTTTGATTGGAAGTTATCATGGTGAGGACACGTTCTTGGTGTGCCTGTCATGCGGCGGAAGGTAGGCTAAATATCAAGATGGCCAAACTTCATGAGCGGTACTTTCGCATGTTGCTTTATAATGTTGAATTACCAAAGTGGTTGTTGCAGTTGGATAGTTTAGATGGCGATGGTAGGCGTACAAAGTATGATCATTAATTCTGTTGTGATGTGTTCTGCGAGTTACTTCTGGATGCAATCCTTCGAGAGGATGTTGTTTGAGAGATCACACAGGATAAACTGGCCAAAAAGGATGAGAGGTTAGCAAGAGGGGGGATAATTCTATGTAGTGAATTGAATCACCCAAGATATTTTAAATATAACTATATGTGAATGTAAGCTCGAACTTTGGCAGCTCGAAATGAATAAGTGATCTGTTTGCAATATTTTGTGTTTGTTGTCAGTTAAATTTTAAGATAAAGTGTAGATTAAATCTATGAATTGAAGAGTAGAATTAATGTATTTGTTTAGCCGCTTATGTGGCAGATATTATGTATTGCAACTGTCTAATTCTAACATCTATACGGATAATTTTAAATTTTTGAATATTTGTTATTTATAGGAACGACGTACGGTGTGGTACGATCTTGATTGAGTATAAAAGAAAGGTGATAGATCATGTAGATTGTCTTGGGAAGGAGAAACAAAGTTGTTTAATGGCTGAAGGAAGAGATAGACGTGATAACAAAATACGTTATCACAGAAGTAATGATGACATTGTGAGGCAAAAAGACGTGCCTGTAGAGGCAGTAGGGGTGACCGACACATGTCTGAATGAGCCGTTATTTCAAAAATAGAGGGAAAGTATAAAAACTCATCGATATCTCCCTCATAAATTATCTACTGTTATAGAGAGAGAAAAAAGTGGTGTAGCCAGTGTCTTTAGAGAGAAAAAATGCTTAAGTTCTAGTATAATCCCGTAGTGAAAGCTTCATCTAGTGAAAGAAATTTGTTAGAGAAATAGTGTAATCATTCATCCTCAGTGAAAATATTGGGAAGAGTAGAAGATTATAGATCTTCCAGTACAGGTTAGTAAAAAATTTGATGCTTTGTTGTGTTTTGAAGATAATAATAGTATGTATTTTTGTTTTTTTGTATCGATCACCTTTATATATTACTGATTGGGGATGGGAAAGTCTTAGAATGTAAGGAACTAAAGAGGGATTATTTTCTAGTATATGCAAATATTTGTAGAAGTTTTATGTATGGTAACTGTTTCTGTGAAGAAGAGGAAAAGTTGTATATGAGTGTCTGTTGTTGTGGAAAATTTTGAATTTATTTTTGTTTGATTGGGTAGGGTAGGATTTTTATTTTCTGTATGTGTGGAATATCATGTGACCATAGATATAGAAGAAATAATATAAAAAATTGTACCTGTAGGTCGAGTATGCATTCTAAAAACCTAAAGCCTAATAGTAAATTTGTGGTATCATCCAGTTTGGAGGAAACATCTTCATCGGGTAGACATGACGATTTTGGTGGCATAGAGAAGATTGTAGATGGTAGGAAAGTTACTGTGGGTATCGTGACTGAAATGCCCATTGAAGTGAGTAATGTAGTAAAGCGGGATGATAAACTAGGGGCGGAGAATGAGATATTTTACACATATCCAGAAGGAGTAGATGTAGGGAAAAAATATATGAAATTTAAAAAGAAGTCAATAGGGAAGTAGGGGAATTATGTAATGGAGCAAGGTCTATGGTTTATGACTTTTGTACCAGGGAAAGGGGAAAAGGTACATTATCAAGTACGCAGCCTGGATTTGTGGAAGAAGGAGAAAGGAATTGGGGAAGATATAGAGATTACGTACTGTAATGGGTCGGGTATGGCATACTCGAATGATGGGTTTCTGTGTTATCTTAACCAGGTGGTATATGGTCTTAGGATACCCTTGACTTCTTTTCAAAAAGGGGTTATGAATGCACTGCAGTACTACCCAACTTAATTAAATGGGAATGCTTAAGAGATGATGAGGGTATGCAAAGTTTTGAATAAGAGGTAGAGAGAGAACGGGACTGTGAGGCAGTTCATTGCAGCTGACGTATTGAAATTTTCCAAAATAAAGTATGTGAAAGCTCGTAGTAGTGGTTATCTATTTAGTGACTCGTCTAGGCCAATGTTTTTTTACTTTAAATCTGTTGGTAGACCGTGAAATGACCATCTTTTATAGGTTCGAGATAATTGTATGCAGGTTTCAGATGAACCAGTACTTGATCTGGAACATAAATATTTTAATCGGTGTAAGTAACATCTGCTAACTTGACCGAATATCAGTTTGTTTACAAGCTTCTAATCATTTCCCTAATTTTCTCTGTCATGTCCTAATCCCAAAATTATTCCTAATAAAATGAGCTTATTTGACTACGTAGCCCTTGAACAGGTCGAGTTAAAGAAAGTGCTTGGAGAATTAAATATTTGTAGGGATAAAAGAGTGGACTCAAGAGTTCTAAAAGTACAACGAGCTCACAAAAATCGAGCTATGGCTGGTCAAGAGGGTACTGAGAAGGTTGTAAACAAGGACTTTTATCCTCTTGGGGATTTGACTAGTATCCCTCTACCTCCGCAAGGGAGTGTGAGTGGTTCGTAGAAGCTCTGTAGGCTAAAAAGAACGCTGCAAGAATCTTCTCATTCTGTTGTTGAGATGGCCCAAGGGAAAAAGGGTGACAAGCAGGCTGTCTCGGAGATTGTGAGTGAGGTCGTTCCTCAAGATATAAAAAAAACATCTCTAAAAAGGAAACAACATGAGATCGAAGGTAGTGACCAAACTTGGTCTAAGGCCGTAGCCAAGCTGAGGGAAGTAGAACACTGATGTTTTAACATGGCGGGGACTGAACCAAGGAAGCTCAAGGTCATACTTTATGAGCAAATAGTGCAGGTATGTATTAATATTCTCTGTTTGCCCTAGTATGGTTGATATGCATGTTACTTATTTTGTGTATTGTATTGGCAGCTCTCGATATTGGAGAAAGTGGCTACGGATTTTATTGAGAAAAGAAACTAGGAGTATGTAGAGCTTTCGTAGAAGTTTGATGCTCAAACAGCTCGATTGAAGGAGCTCGAGGAGGAGCTCAAGAAGGAGAAAGAGAGCAAGGCAGAGGTGATGATAGCTGCTAAGGAGCGGCGTGTGGAAATGTTTGAGCGTGAAAAGACCTTGGAGAAAGCTATGGCGACGTTAAGGGTTGGTAGAAATAATATAATCCAATTTTATCGTCACTTTGGGTTAACCGAGGCCGATATCACTCTTGGCCTAGAGGGTAGGTTCCATGAGATAGTTTTTTTATCGGATGCGGAAGATGAACTGGTTAAAGATATTGCTGCTCCAGTGAATGTACCCCCCACCCCCTCCGCTCAAGTTGAGCAAGTTCCAGCTGCTGGCACTAAAGTAGAGCCACCGTCTGAGGCAGAGATTGGTAAGAATAATTAATATCATTATGTGGTATCCTGTTCAAACTATTTTGTTATGTTCTGACTTTGATAAAACTGATTTTTGTGTGCTTTAAAACTATGAAGTTTGATAGACATAAGTTAATTGTGCCTTGTTTGAATGTTTGTTTGATAACATAAAATTTGTAATTTGTATAGAAGATAGAGCGGTTGAGAAAAACTATTACCACCATGGAGAGATCATTGAGTAAAGCGAGGGACTCTGTCACTCGTATTCAATAGGTATTAAATAAAACTGAATATGAGAGTAGGTAGTTTAAATCTAATTTGGAGAAAATTTTTAAGGAATTATATGATCTATAGTGTAAAGATACAAAAATAAAAATAAAGAGAGATAAGGTTTTGAGAAAAGATGAGGATAGAGGTACGCTAATACGAAAAGCTAAAGACTTGATTTGTTTTATTGATATGAGTGATAAAGCCAGGTGTTAGAAGTTGTTGTTCACTCTGACACTGTAATTTAAGGCTGAAGTAGATAGTGAGCAGGGTTTAAAAGAAGCTTATGTGGAGTTCTTAAAGGAAAGGGATGTTGTACCTGATCCAGCTCGAGTAATATTATTAGCTCAAGAAGCACATAATCGTCATAGCGTAGAGGCAAAAAAATGTTCAGTTCGAGCTGGTGTGTTTATTATATGGGATGACATAGGTCCCTTACCTGATGTTCTTGGTTTTATGTAAAATCGAAGAGCAATGAGGATTTTGTTTTCAAAATTAGGATAGAGTAGATAAAGGTGCAAACACAGTTAGAAGGTGAGTTAAACGAGTTGCAAAACATGCTGAAGCAAAGTATGGAAATAAATACCTCTCTGGTAAATCCACTGACAAAGAAACAATTGTCAGAAAGAAAGTAGAAGGGGAATTTAAAGTGTTGGCTATATTGCAGAAGGATACACATAAGCTTCTACATAGATTGCATTTGCAATTGACGGAGTATTTGTATCTGATGCGAGCAAAGGTCGTAGCTCAAACGGATCATGAACGTCATATAAAGAGTGTGATTGAGTTTTATGAAGGAGAGTTGTAAGGGTTGAGAACGAATTTAGGAAGTATGTGATAGATTGCGGGAAAGACCTTGATGCAAAGAATGAAAAGGCTAAAAATATACGGTTTACGAAGGATGAGGTGGAAAAAGGTGCTGAAAAACCCACTCCTAGATAGACATAAAATTTGTTAGAGGAGGATGAGGAGGTCGAAATCCTGATACCTCAGTCACGGCGAAAGCAGTGCTAGTAGAAGGTGGTGAGCTTTGCTGCATCTTTGGATGTGCAGGTAGATAGGTCAAGGCAACTGGGAAATAGGGGGCAGTCCTCTCATAGTTCGAGGGAGCGAAAGTAAATTGTCTATGCTAGTCAAAAACTTGCATATGCATTAGATATTTGCATGTTGTTTTGATGATAAATAAATTTGTTTTGTTTGTGATGTTAAAATAGATATGAATAGAGATGTAAATCGATTGTACACAAGTATTTTATTGTCATAAGATCGATCATACACAATTGTTGCGAATAAAATTGTGAATTGTGATGATATGTTAACTATTTTGATGTACAAACTGTTTTGTATACGAATTGAAACTATTGACGCACGTCGAGCTGGATGAGGTTCAAAGTTAGCGTGAAGCGCTGCGCATTTTGAATGAAAAATTGAACAATGATCTGAATTGGCATCGTGAAGCATTAAAAAAATGCTACAGAGTTAAATATTAAAATAGAGTTGAGAATGATCGAGGGGCAAGGCATGGTAAGTCATTTATCCAAGCAAATGGAAAGAAAGGAGGCTAAACTAGCCAGTTCGTAAGAAAAAGTGAAGGAATTAAATAAGGCAGTGAAGAAAAAAGAGTTGGACATTGAAAAGCTCAATGTCATATAAGTAATACCTCGGAATGAGTAACCAAGCATGAGGCTGAATTAATACTTATGCGAGCTAAACTGATAGAGTTGTTGGCAATGTTGAAGAAAGAAGATGATGGTGCTAAATGGTTCGGATAAATAAGCTAGAGGCAGAAGAAGTTGGCGTGCGAGCTACTATGAGGAAGGCAGATTAGCGTACCTAAGAGTTTGAAGGAATGTGGAATGTTGCTGAAAATAAAGAAAAAAATTTAGAAGAAGTTAACAGGAGCAAAATAAGATGGTAAAAACTTATTGGGTAAGTATAGTTTAGAGAACGTAATTCAAGTGTTGGAATTAAACCTTATGGAGTATCAAACGTCAGTGGGGAAGCTGACTAGTTTAAATGACAAATTGGGGGAAGATCTTGTAATGGCTCAACGGTATCTTAATGTAGAGTTTGATCAGAGGTGCTATAATTAGTTTGCTATGGAGGAATTGTTGGCTATGTTGGGAAAAATAGATAAATTTATGACGGTAATAGAAGCACATAATAAAACTTCAATTGAGGAAAAGTTGTTGGTGGCGGCTCACTGTAAAAATTTGGAAGGCTTACTAAATGAGGCGAGGGGAAAGATTGCAGAGCTCATCATGCCTAACAAGGGTAAGCTTGAGGCAAATAAGGTGCATGGCAAATAAATGACAGCAGCGCCTACTTTTTTTATGTCTGAGTTTAAGAGACTTGAAAAAGAAATGAACATGATTTATGGCAGCATGATCGTAAATGGTATACAGTGTGATATGTAGCTAGTGCAGACAGAATATCTGGATCGTATTATGTCAAAAATTGGCGTTCTTACCAAGAATAGATTTGATAAAGGAAGCAAATTATGGCTGCGAGGGCACTAGAGCTGAGGCTTCTGCAACCTTCGGAAATTAGGGAAAGTTCGTGAGATGGGTGTTCGGACTGAACTGTGTGATTGAGGGGGCGTTAGTATTAATAAAAATAGTGAATTACTTGTGCAAGATCACCTAAAATTATAGTAAATAGAGTGTAAAAGTAATGTTGCATAGAAATTTATGTTGGCTGATAGTAAGATGAGTGATCCGTGTGTAATGGATATCTGTATTAGATTTTGCCGAATCAATTGTAGTTTTTAATTAAGCATTTTGTTAGTCCTATTGGGGAACCAATAACCGACCTGTAATGTGATAGAAGATTGAATTATTTGAAGCAATAGTCTATCTTTAATGTAATAGAAGATCGGATTGTCTGAAGCAATAATCGATATGTAATTGTAGTAGCATATTTCTCAGATTTGATAAGGAGAAGTTAACGGAACTTAGTCGAAGATATTCCATCATTCGAGAAGATGTCACGTCTGTGACCACAGTGCTCGACCCACTAAAGTAGCCGTTATGCTTAGCCAAATAGAGCCGTTGTAGGAAGACCCACGAAGATCGCCCACTACCCATTAAAATAAGAAATTATTTTACTTTTGTAACTGCCTGTATCTACTATAAATACAGGTAGAGAATATGTTAATCACCCCCCGCAACTCTACTAGTCAAATACATTTTCATGTCCTTACTGTTCCAATAATTATAACAATTAACAACTATTAGATTTTGTACCTAAATCCACCTCGAGGTCGTGGTTTTTTTCAGGTTTTACTGATTTTCCACGTAAAATCTTGTGTGCTTAAGTTTACAGTTGTATATTCCTTACTTAAGAATTGGCAAAGTTATCCTTCTAAAAAATACGTCATTACAATTGGCATCGTCTGTGGGAATACCACACTTTTCCTTTACCTCCTATGATCCCAGATAGTTCAATAATAAATATGAATCTCTGAAGTGCCTCCAGTACTCAGAGGAACCATGAGATCAGCCCCATACCAGAAGCAGTCGATCTGCGCAATGCTATGATCAAACTTCAAAAGCAAATGGAGTCTGACCGAGTCCAAAGGCTTGAAAATCAGTTAATCCACACCCAAGCTCTTCAAGTCGAGAGAGACGAGAGGATGAAAGCCCTAAAATAATAGAGTTGGACACATCAGAAAGAGATGGACAATCAGAAAGATATCAAGATCGATTCACTGGCAGTCAAACGTCACCTCCCCAAACCCAAAGTTATCATCGCTCCAGAGCTACCCAAAGAGAGAACCTGCCAAGGGAAAAACAAATTCAAACTTCTCAATCCAGATAAAGCTTCCTGACATTTTGGTCTCACGTTCTCAGCATCAACCACCCAAGAAAGTTAACGCACACGTCATCAAAATCCACCGCCACCAGTAAGGCGACAAGTAAAAGGCAGGTTTGGACCCTCAAGTTGTAGCCGTACCGAATACTCTACAGCAATTCAATACCTTGGATATTCTGAACGATAGGATCCAAGCCATACACTATGGCAATCTAAGCCAAAGATCTGTTCTCGATAAGATTGAGACGATCCTTATTTCTTCTTATCTCAAAGTCATACCGATTTCAAAGAATTTCCACATGCATAAGATTCATCAATACGCAAGCCTCACATATCCTCTTACCCACGTCCGACACTTCAAAGCAACAGTTGGATTATACTCCAAGCTCGATCATATGTTATGCCGATTATTTAAAATGAGCTTTAAGGAAGAACCTCTCAGATGGATTCACACTATTCATGAGGGTTCCATCACAACCTTTAGCCAGTTATAGCAGCTCTTCAAGTCGAACTATGCTCATGTTAAGGAACCAGAAATAATAGTCAATTCTTTATTCTTTTTCGAGCAAGGTACGAAAGAGACCCTAGCGAGCTTTTACAAGCATTTTTTACAGCAAATAAGAAAAATTGAGAATTCAGATCCCAAAATTGTCGTTCCAGCATTCACCTCCGTACTTCATAACGATTCTAAAGTACGATAAGAGCTTACCTTATACAAACCCAAGACAGTGACAGAAATGATCGACATTGTTTATAACTACATCGAACTAGAATGGTCTAAAAAAGATAAGATGAAAAGATCCTCAATCATTCATGCCAACGAACCATTTTCATCACCACCTACAAAGTCAACAAGTAATGTAACTCCCAAATAGCGTGGGAGGAATACCGATAACGTCATGAAGAGTGATGGAAAACCAGACAGACCCATCCAGTCTTGCCTCCTATGATAACAAAATTCTATGCCATCTTACCAATGATAAAGGGGGATAATTTATTTCAAGAAGCACATGTGATTCCTGATGTACACAATAAACCCTTGTATCAGTATCACAATGTGCATTGCCGTAAGACTGACAATTGTTACTCTTTTATACCAATATTTTACCACATTCTACTCATAGGAAGACTTCACGAGTATGTAGTAGACATCCAGAAGTTCCTCGAAGAAGAGACTAAAAGAAAAAGAAATCGAACAAGAGCAAGGATAAGGCCAAGCTCACCATCTTTACATGATTGAAATTGAGAAAGGAAAGAAAAGAAAGAAGGACGATAGGATTACATCTTGTTGCAAGATGACATTATTGGACAAATCAGCTAAACTTATACCCAGCTTTAGTAAAGCTAAACATCCATACCATATTTCTTTCGATGACTGCGACACAAGCCATGTCAAGTATCCTCATGATGACACACTGGTCATAACGCTCAAAGTAGGTCAAGATTACTTACACATACTTCTTATCGATACAAGAAGTGTAGTAGACGCTTTATTCAAGGGAGCCATTGATGTTCTAGGCCTCAAGGATTCGGTCAAAGCTTCAACAGTAACCATCACAGGATTTAATAGTTCCAAAGAATCTGCCTTGGGAGAAATTACACTGTCAGTTCAAGCGGGACCAAAAACTACTTTTGTTAAATTCATTGTCATAGATGTTTAATTAAAATATTTGGGGATCTTAGGTCAAAGTTGGCTACATTCTATTAAGGTAGTACCATCGACATATCATCTGGCCTTACGATTTCCAACAGATCATAGAGTCTATGAAATCAAAGGGAGTCAAGCAGTGGTATGCATGTGCAAAGATACCACAACCAACTCTCACATAGCAAAACTTTTGAAGGCATAGCATTACAGCAGGTGCCACCTCCAACATTCGAGCAACATGACACTGAGGTGGTTGAATCCATCGAACTTTATGGGCCATGACGAAATACCTTTATTGGCTCTAAAATGTCATTCAATGAAAGAGAAACCCTAGTACAACTTTTAAAGAAAAACGTCGATATCTTTGCATGGTCTTTTCAAGAAATGTCTGGCATGGATCCCTCGATTACATGCCACAAACTCATCCTCCTTCTAGGCAGTAAAACAATTATGCAGAAATGTCGTAATTTAGCTCCCCATCTTTGAGAAGTAGCTAGTGAAGAAATATATAAACTCCTTTGTGTCGATTCATTCGAGAAGCCAAATATCCCAAATGGGTCTCAAATATCGTGGCTGTACCAATTAAGAATGGGAAGATCAGGGTCTATATTGATTTTACTGAGCCAAACAAATTCACCCCAAAAGATAAATTTCCCCTCCCTCTAATCCCTCAACTCTTCGACTCCGTTGCAGGACATAAACTTCTTTCAATGATGGATGCAACTTTCGGTTATAATCAGGCTCCTCTTACCAAAAAGGACCTAGAAAAGATAATATTTGTTATAGAAAGAGGTCTCTACTGTTATACAATTATGCCTTTTAGATTAAAGAATGAGGAGATACTTATCAGTAACTTGTCACTCAAATGTTTAAAGATCATTTAGGCAAAATCATGGAGGTATACATCAACGATATGATTTGTAAAAGCTTAAAACAAGAAGATCATTGTAATAATCAATAGACCATCTTTGGCATCCATCGTACTTACTAAATTAAACTTAACCCAGAAAAATGCCAATTTGGTGCTACATCAGAGAAGTTTCTGGGATATCTGGTTAGTAAGAGAGGAATAGAAATCGATCCGACACAAATCAAAGCACTCATAACAATGTCATCTCCTCGAACCAAAAAAGATGAACAAAAGCTTGTTGGCAAGATTGCAGTTATTCACAGGTTCTTCTCCAAGTCATCTGATTGATGAAAACTTTCATACCTCCTCCTTCATGGGAATCCAACTCCAATGTCCAAAAAATAGCCTAAAGAAATCATTTATACCCCTGACTGTGAATTAGCTTTCCAAGATCTCAAAAGATAATTGAGGCATCCTCCGATAATGAGTAATCCTATTGATGACGAAACGCTAAAAATGTACTTATCGACCTCAAATGACTCTATTAGTCTCATCCTTATTCGAGAAGACAATGGTGTGGAAAAGTTAATCTACTTCATCAACAAAACTCTCATGCCTACTGAAAAAAGATATATAACATCTGAGAAGCAGCTACTCGCTTTAGTGTACAGTTCTCAAAAACTTCGACCTTATTTCCAAGCCCATCGCATCAAAGCCATCACCAAGTTTCCCCTCAAACTTGTACTCCATTAAAAGGAGAAGTCCCAGAGGGTTCAGCAATGGTCTATATTACTTGGCGAATATAATATCTCCTTCGAGCCTTAGATATCAATCAAAGGACAGGCAGCAACTAACTTTTTGGCTAACTTTCTAGTTGAACACCCCAAATGGGAGGATCTTGAAGAAGTACTGGCTGGACATTTAATCACAAAACCAGATGCATGGTTACAAAGCACAGGATGACAACTCTTTACTAATGGGTCTGCTGGACCACGAGGATTAAGGATTGGCATTGTCCTCATTACACCATCTAATCATCAGCTTGAAAAAGCTATCAAACTCAAATTCTATGCTACCAACAATAAAATAGAGTATGAAACTATCTTGCATCGATTGGATCTCGCTATAGCACATAGAGCGGAAGAAATAGTTGTTTACCTCGATTCCTTACTCGTAGTCAACCATTATAACAAAACATTCAAAATATTAGGCAAAATGGTTGATTACGCAGCTCTGGTCATAGAAAAAATGAAGATATTCAAAGCAACAACAATCTCTTATCAACCTCGAGCCGAGAACCGCCATACCGACGCACTAGCGTACATCATTGCAATACTCAAAGATAGTAAAAAAAATGAACTTTGGACATCGAGGTCATCTAACATTCAAGTCTTGACGTAAGCTACACCATGCAGAGGAATGTTACCAAAGATGAAGATCTTGAAGATTGGAGAAGACCCTTTTATGCATACATCAATTCTAACATCCTCCTGGACAACTAGGAAAAAGCTCGATCACTCTTAGCTAAATGTCTAGGATTCAAAGTCCAAGATGGGGTCTTATATCGAATCACTAGGGGAGGACCACTTATTGAATGCATCTCGCAGAAACAAGTACAAGTTAAAATCAGGGAACTTCACAAAGGAATCTGTACAGCTCATGTCTCGGGATGATCATTGGCACAAAGAGCATTTACTCAAGGGTTATGCTGGCCAAAAATGTGCCAAGACTGTGAAGAATTTATCAAGAAATACTGCAAGTGCAAAATCCATGCTCAAGATTTCAAAATCCCAGCCCTCGAATTACACATTAGCAATATCCTATGGCAATTCAAAAGATGGGCAATTTATATTATTGGTCCTTTCTACCTAGTAACGGGTTACTGAAAGTTTAATCTTGTGGCAACAGACTACTTCACCAAGTGGGTTGAAGTAGTACTACTATGTCACACTGACAAAAACGAAGTCATCAAGTTTCTTTGGGAACACATTATAACCAGATTTGGCTATCTGTAAATGATATGATCTGATAATGGCAAGCAATTCATCAACAGAAAAGTCCCTAATTTCCTCTACAAATACAAGATTCAACTGTCTACTTCGACACCATACTATTCTCAACGAAATGGCCAAGCTGAAGCCATAAACAAGAGTATGAAGTCAGGGTTACACAAGCACCTTGAAGAGAAAAAGGGCAGATGGGTTAATAAACTACTTAGTATCTTATAGGCATACTGAATAACTCTTCCAACATCCACTGGTTGAACGCCATTCATGATGGCCATTGGTACCGAAGCAGTTATCCCCTCAGACCTTGATCTCCCAAGTACCTGAAGAAGAGTCACAGATGAAGAAAATGAACTTAGACTTCTCTGCAACCTTAATTGGATCAAAGAAATTAGAGACCAGGCAATTGCAAACTTTGGGCGATAACATGACACTCTCAAGAAGACTTATAACAAGAAGGTCAGGAAATGTACATTCGACATAGGTAATCTTGTCTTGAGATGCATCCACGATAGTACTCGACCCAAGAACTCTGGAAAGTTATCTTAAAATTAGAATGGGCCATATATTATCAGCGACAAAAATAGGAGTGGAACATATTGTTTAATGACTGAAGATGAAGTACAACTCGAATATCCATAGAATGCAGCCCATCTGAAAATGTTCTACAGATAACTGTTATAACCTCTTTGGAAAACTTTAAATAAATACATCTTTACTATTTATTACATCTTTTAACTTTATCGGTACATACTTGTCAAGTATTTACCACAACTAAATTTCATCTCTCCAACAAACATCTATCCAATTACAGGATAACTTTGTTTGCAATTCATTACTTATCGAACAAAACATGTCATGTTTTGTCCTTTTTTTCAAAACCCAAAAATCCCATAGAACAACAACATCTGGTCATCATTCTTCATTTACAGAGCCATTACACGACCCTTTTTCCGTTACCTCAGATACTTGCCTAAAGAAACACTCTGAATATTATCTATATTAGTATATAATGATATCTATCTTGTCCAATCAAACACATAACATAGATTTCTAAAAAGAAATTATGCATCTTGATCGACTACTTAAGAATTAAAACAATCATTCGACAGCGACTATATCATAAATTAATCATTCAAAAAATAAGAAATTGTTTTGGTCCCAATAACCACTTGTACATCAACCAAATCAGACAAAAACTTTCCAAACAAACTTTTTATTCTACAGGGGGTGAGATTGGAGTATCATCCTTTACTGGGAGACAAGAAGTAAGGTTATCAAACACTTCCTTAGGGCAACCCGATATTCTTCTCGAGGCAACAACAAGTAATTATGTCGAGAATAGGTCAATTCTAGTAACATATTTCTCAGATTCGATAAGGAGAAGCTAACGGAACTTAGTCGAATATATTTCATCATTCGAGAAGATGTCACATCTGCCACCACAGTGCTCGACCCACTAAAGTAGCCGTTATGCTTGGTAAAATAGTGTTATTGCAGAGAGATCCACAAAGTTCACCCACTACCTGCAAAAATATAAAACTATTTTGTTTTTGTAGCTGCCTGCTTCTACTATAATTACAGGCAGAGAATATGTTAATCACCCCCCGTAACTCTACTATTCAAATACATTTTCACGTCCTTACTGTTCAAACAATTGTAATAATTAACAACTATTGGATTTTGTACCTAAATCCTCCTCGAGGTTAGAGTTTTTCTCAGGTTTTATTGAGTTTCCATGTAAAATCCTGTATAATTAAGTTTGCAGTTGCATATTCCTTAAGTATTTGCAAAGTTATCCTTCTGGAAAATACGTCATTACGGTAATGTAATAGAAGATCAAATTGTATGAAGCAATAATCGATCTGTAATATACTAGAAGATCAAATTGGACGAACCAATAACCAATCTGTAATATAATAGAAGATCGAATTGTATGAAGCAATAATTGACCTATAATGCATTCGTAGATCGAATTGGATGATCCAAGAACCGATCTGTAATATTAAAATTGGGGTGAGCCCCTTAATTATATGTGATATTGTAGATGTGCTCTGTATATATGAGATAGTAGAAGAGTACTTGTATGAGATAGTAGAAATTAAAGTACTATAATATAGGTCGGGCAAACACAAGTATTTCATTAATGTAAGTGTGACGTATAAAAAATGTACAAAATAGTATAATGTAAACTGTGAGAGATAGTAGAGTAGTACTGTATGAGATAGTAGAATAGTACTATGATGTAGGTCGACCAAACACAAGTATTTCATTAATATAAGAGCGATATACAAAAAATGCAAGAAATTGTAGAATATAAACTTTGAGATATGGTTATCTGCGATACAACTTCAATCTCTTTGTGTTCCACAGATTGGGAACTCAATCTCTATCAAATGTTATGATGTCGTAAGAGTTGAGGCCGCTTTTACCAATAATAATAAAAGGTCCTTCCCAATTTTCTGTGAGTTTCCCAATATTGAGTTTCGTTCTGTATTTTAGGATTTCTCGTAGGATGAGATCTTTAATATCAAACTCTCTAAACGCGTTTGTTATATAATTTTGCTAAAGCCTGATGTTATCTTCCCAAGTTCATGACTGCTCTGCATCTTGTTTCGTCTATCCAGTTCATGATACATGCCAACTAGAACTCATTTTCTTCATCTGTCATTGTATGATCACGTAGTGGGTGATGATATTGTGTGAAGATGATTGCTTTGGTACCGTAAGCTAACAAGAACGGTGTACATCCAGTAAACACTCAAGGTGGTATTCGGTACACCCATAATACATGTGGTAATTCTTGCACCCCGTTACCTTTCTTCTCTACCAATCACTTTTTTATTTCGTCAACTATAGTATGATTAATGAATTCAACCTGATCATTTCCTTCGTAATACAGATTTGATGGAGAGTGAATGATGTTATGTTGGTTGAGGAAGTTGACGACCTTTGAACCAACGAACTGTGGTCCATTATCTATTTTGATGAAGTGGGGGCAATCAAACCGTATGATAATGTTTTCCCATATGAACTTGATGACTTCATCTTCACGTGTTCGACTCAAAGGGATTGCTTCGACCCACTTGGTGAAGTTCTCCGTTGCCACTAAGAGGTATTTCTTTTTTTCCCGGTGCAGTGGGGAATTATCTCACAAAATTGAGGGCCCATCTTTTGAATGGCCAGACAACTTTTCTAGAATAGAATTTTAAAGTTGGAGCTTGAATTTTAGGTCTATGTCGTTGGTAGACATCATACTTGTTTGGATATTTGATGGTTTGAGCTTTTATTTTAGGCCAAAAGACTCCTTGAGTAATAGCCCAGTTTGCTAAGGACCATCCTGCCGCATGGGATCCGCAAGTACCTTTATGTAAATTGTGCAAGAAGTATTGGGCCTCCATATCAGATAAACATTCGAGATAGGGCCCTGTAACTGACCTTTTGTAAAGGATATTGTTGGCAACGATGTATTATTTAGCATTGTCTATCAATCTTCCTCTTTCATTAATATCTTCGGGGGTGTTCACCATTAAATGTGTTTTGGGGTCCGATATATGTGAGGAAAGGTCATCTCTAATCATCTTCGAACTCATTGTCACCCCCAGTATTAATGGCATTTGAGCTGATGATGTTAATGTTGGGGGTGAATACTACTTTGATCTTAAAGTATCAGGCATCCGTTTTGAGAACTCCATCAAGATAAGCGAGGGAGTCGAAATATCAATTTTATTAACGAGGTAAGTGTTCGATTGTAGCCCCTTTAAATCTGCCCATTCTATCGGCTACTGCTGCTACGTAATCTATCATATTTCCATTTTTAATATTTGTCTGCATAATGGTTCACAATTAATAAGGAATCTATATAAACAGATAATTCAGGCACTCCAATCTCTAATGCCATATCCAGTCCGTGGATTAGTACCTCATATTTTGTTTTATTGTTGGTAGCTTCAAAGTTGAGCTGGATTGATTTCTTAATTCGATCATTAGAAGGTGATAAGAACTATCACGATGCCTAACCCAGCGTATCTGGCAGAATTGTCAGTTAAAAGGTGTTAACCCTTTTTGGATACCCAATCTAATTTTTCTTTAAGCTGTTTGTCGTTTATATCGGAACTATCCTCTTCCTATTTCGGGTCGTCTACTGGTAAATCTGCGAAGATGTCGTGTTCGCCAAGAGTAATCGACCATTGCCGGGTTCGTCTAGATTTTTTTCGTTTGGATAAAACTTCCTGCAGAGTGTAATTTGTCATTACTCGAACAGAATAAGCTTGGAAATATTGTTTTAACTTCTACGATATATAGACGAGGGCTAGTAGCAATTTTCCAATCTTAGTATAACATGTTTTTGCTGGAGTATGGGTCTTACTAATGAAGTAGATTGGTTTTTCCACCTTCTCGTCAAGTCGGATGAGAACTAAGCTGAGTGAGTTATCAGTAACTGTAAGATATACCGTAAGCTCTTCTCCTTCCTTGGGTGTACTCATTACTTATGGTTTCCCCAAGTAGTGTTTCAATTCCTGAAATGCAGCTTCACATTCTGTGGTCCACTCGATCTCAGGATCTTTTTGAGTTTTGCCTTTCTTCGTCCCTTCTTGCAGAAGGTCAAATAGCCATCTACACCGATCTAAAGACTTGTAAATAAAATGATTTATCGCTATTATTTTTCTGGCTAACTTTTGGACGTCTTTCTTTGTCTTTGGTGAAGGCATGGATAACAAGTACTGTAGCATATTATCCAGATTCGACAAGGAGAAGCTAAAAGGACTTAGTCGAAGATATTATGTCATTCGAGAAGATGTCACATCTATAACTACAGAGCTCGACCCACTATAGTAGTCATTACGCTTGGCCAAATAGAGCCATTGCAGGAAGATCTACGAAGTTTACCCACTACCCGCCTAAATAAAAAACTATTTATTTTTGTAACTGCCTGCATCTACTATAAATACAGGTATATCATATGTTAATTTGATCTGCAACTTTGTCATTCTTACATAATTTCACATTCTTACTATTTACCAATTATAATAAACTAGCATCTATTGAATTTCTAATCTAAATCGTCCTCGAGGTTGTGGTTTTTCTCAGGTTTTGCTGAGTTTTCACGTAAAATCTAGTGTGTTCAAGTTATAATTACAATTTCCTTACTGAAGTATTAGTGAAGTTTACCTTACAGAAATTACGCCATTACAACGAGGTACGGATACGATCTGGGTCAGCTTCGATACCCTGCTTGCTATTTAAATGTCCTAAGAATTTTCTAAATTATACTCTAAACTGGCATTTGTCAAGATTTAGTCTCATTTAATATGATCGAAGTATTTTGAAGGTCGCGTGCAAATCTTCTTTATGGCTTTCTTTCTTGAGATTTTTACACAGCATGTCATTAATGTAAACTTTTATTATTTTCCCAAGATGGTCTTTGAACATCTGGGTCATCAGTCTTTGTTAAGTGGCTCCGGTGTTCTTGAGGCTGAAAGGCATGACTTTGCAATAATATAATCCATGTTCTGTGATAAAAGCTATTTTTTCTTGATCTTTAGGCAAAAGTGGTATCTGATTATACCCTAATACGGTGTCCATCATGGATAAGAGTTCATGTCCCACAATGGAATCAAGCAGATGGTTGATGATAAGAAGGGGAAAACAATCTTTTAGAGTATGGTTATTTAAGTCTGTAAAATCCACCCATACTCTGATCTTGTCGTTATTCTTCGAGACTGCTACGATGTTCGAGATCCACTTGGTTTAATTGGTTTTCTAAATAAAACCAACTTCAATAGGTTTGTTGATCTCTTTGTTAACTTCTTCTCGCAGCCTTGGTGTTAATGTTCTTTGTTTTGGTTTGACTGCCTCAACCTTATATTTTTAGCTAAGCTTGTGGCAAGCTAACTTTGGATCAATGCCTAGCATTTCATGGAATATCCATGCGAAGACGTCACTGTGTCTTTTAGAAACTGAATAAGAGTATTTCACTCTGTTGTGGGCAAAATAGTCCCAATGTCGGTACCTCATTTGTCTCTACTGATCTCGACATACTCTGTAACTTCCGCACTTGGTAGCTGGTTTTCTGAATTATTCTTTGTAGTATTCTATAATTGTTATACGGCATGTAATGGTGGTGGTTCCGTCACGATGATTACAGTATTTTTGTAAGCTCAGGCTAGCTTTTGACTGCCTTTGATTTCATAGATATTATCATTCCAATCGAACTGTAACACCAGATGATAGGTCGATGGGATAGCTCGGATGTTGTGCAGCTTGCAGTATCCCATGATTCCTAAATAATAGGATTTTGTATTTATAACGTAAAACACAACGTCAACCGTTGTTGGTCCTGCTGTAATAGGAAGTATAGTTTTCCCTACACATTCTTCTTTAGAGCCATTAAAACTACTGATATCAATGTCACTAGGCTAAACTTTGTCAGCCAGTCCCATCTGATCCATCATACTTTGGAAGAGTAATTTGATACTACTACCAGTATTACCATCATTGCGTATAGTACGACATTTCTCATTTTTAACATGATCACGAGTGCATCATGATAAGGAAAGTTGATATGGGGAATGTCACAATACTCGAAGGAGATCCCTGTTTATTGAGAACTAGACGAAGGGAGTAATCAGGCTTCTTTATCGACCATGGTCAAATCGTGACATTGGTCTAGACGTCATCTTTTGAATCTAACCGATCTGTTAAATGTATGAGTTTCTATAAAATGGCTGAGGGAGATGTGGTACAAATGTTTTTCCTCAACTGCTCTTGTACGATCTCTATATTAATCTTGTAACTCCCATTTTTATAACTTTCAACGTCTACGATGTACTCGAGCATTCTTCTGTCCGCAAAGTCATACTCTAAAATTCGTTGTAAAGCAAAACAATGTTTTGTGCCATAATGTCAGACTTTGTGGTATATACAATACGGCCTGCTTTCAACGGGTTGGAGGTATTGGGCATTGCAAAAGAATTTATCCTTCTAAAGTGTGGGATACAGGCTAGCTATTGTAATAGTTAACATGGGAAGACATGGCATCGGTAAGTTACCACCTCTCTAAAGTCGATCGACATTAGATTGGTTCATTTTCTGTCTCCTCCGTAATTTGTAGTACGATTGAAATCTCGTTCTAGGGATTGATCTCTTACTGTCAAGGCTGACTTCTGGGGATTCTATCTTTCGTATACCATCTGTTCGAGGTCAATATATATATTTACCTTTCGATCATATCTTCCAGAGTTGTAGGTTTGTTTAGAAAAAATTGCTCATTTGCTCTACCATCCACGAGCAAAGCATTTATTAAGGCTAAAATAGTAATTTTCTGATCTAGTCGATCTACCTTTCTGGCTAACTCTAAGAATTTCTTAGTGAACGATTCTAGCTTCTCTCCTGGCATTCATTTAAGGCTAAACAAAGAATACATATTTTCCTCTTTATCTCTGTTATGTGAGTAGTTCTTGATAAAAAGTTCTCACAACTGTTTGAATGTGTGAATGGATCCTTCTTGTAGTGAGTGGAACCATCGTAATAGTTCGCCCTGGAGGCTGGTAGGAAAGAGACGGCATAAAATATGGTTTGATGTAGAATGCAAGCGTAAAGCATCCTAGAATTCTTGGACGTATTCCACTAGATTAATTCCCCTGTACTTTTAAATTTTGGGGGCATGGAAACCGATGGGAACCTCGTTGTCCAATAGATCCTGAGTAATCGGGCTTTTCTGTAGTCTGTTGTGGATTTCTATGGTGGTTTAAATCTGAGCTTCAAATAATTCTTTGATGCACTTTTCGACATGTTCCTGAGTCATATACTGACGAGATGTGATGGTCGGTCGTAGGGTACATCCTTCTTGAGGAATGTGTTTGCCACTTCCTTCACTTAGTCATTCACGTACAGGAATATGAACTCTTTCACAGAGTGGGTCCTCTACTTGCCTAACTTCGGTAGTAACCTACTCGCTACCTCCTAAGACTAGTCGAATACTCAAATACTATATCAAAGCCTACTAAGAGACTCGAAGCCCTGGGAACCAATAAAGTAGCCAAAGGCATGTGATCTACCTAAGGCCTTCCGAGATTAACCAAATACTCGAAGGCTACAGCGAAGTTAGTCGAAGCCAAAGACAAAGACAGTCGGTTAACACCAATTCCAGAGAGGCTTCGACCATATTAGTACATGGTCAAAGGCAGACATACCTGACAGCCAGCTCACTAGATAGAACAGTGAAAACAAACCGTCAAACAGCTATAATTTCATAACCGACTTCATGTTTAGGACAGGTACCCCAAAGGATATACATGTAATCTGACCTCACATGGTGACTCACCCTTTTTTATCTTCTATAAATAGGAAAGAAGAAACATTGTAAAGGGGTTAGAAAAACTCTGCCTAAAACCCTCCCAACATCACCAATTCATGGACTCCACGCGAGTATGTTAGTATAGTAATCTTTCTTATTATTGTCTTATATACTTGCTAAGACCCCTAATCGAAGATAACCCTCAAGGTGCAAGAGAAAGGTTTCCTCTCTACGAAATCACGCTCCTACAACTTCGGCGGGAACATCATCAACTTCTTGTCGGACTCCTAGTATCTGTATGAGCTCGACCCCCAGCTGAGTACGATCGGATCAAGCGTCAATTCCCTGGCTATTGCCTCGAGGTCCTAGTCAGTCTCGAATGGAAATTCTTGAGGTGGCTGGCAGCATGTCTTTGTTCTTTGGGGTTGCCATCTGTTGTCCTTGTAGAACTTTCAACGTGTCTCTTACATCTGCCATCTATTGTTCTAGAACAGCTCGTTTTCTATCTCAGAGTATAGGGTGGCCCGTAATTCTGCCAGTGCGGTGCTTCCTTCTGCTAGGCCAATTGGGGTATTCGATTGTGGTAAGCTGTATTCTGTAAAGAGGGTAAGTATCAACTATATCAAAGAACTGTGGCTAACTGTTTCGTTCCCACAGACCGTGCCAAATGTAAGAACTTAATTTCGTATATCGAACTTAGTCTCTTACACCAAAGATAATTAGAGTGCTATCAAGTAATTTTTAACATGAGATTTAACATGGAAAACCTTTTAATAGGTTAAAAACCATGACATCTCTTGAGGATTTTAGAAAGGGATATTATTGATGATGGCTAGCTATTACAAAGATCGCTCTGGGCAGTTCTATGAAGAGTTTCTGGGTACAATTCTCTATGTCGAATTTCGTGTATCCAATTTGTAGTTCTCTAGTCCTATTTATAAGTCTTATAATATGACTATTTGACGACCATTACTATTCTTAATGATGAATGTTACAATATGGATTTGATGAGTCTTTAAACTGATTGTGTAATGGTGTAATCCTTCTATTTTATAATGGCTTCATTAATGACGGAGTGTTTGTTGAATTGAGTTGTTGATGTAGAGGTCGAGAATGAGAAGTAAACTCTTCTTTGTAGTTGTTCCATAGTGTGTCATGTAATTGTATGTTGATGAGGTCGAGTAAATGTATGATGGTCGAAGATGAGGCTTAAGTTTGAGATCCGGAATAGGCCACTACAGTGATGATGTTTTAAGAGCCTTGGATCTTCTCACCTTCAAAAGAGAGCATCAATGTGTCTTGATAGAGGTTACCGGGATTAGCTCGGTTTGAATAAAAGGTTGAGTTGTAGTTGTAGTTGTCGATGAAGGCCTTTAATACTACTTCGGGATCCATTATTGATCAAGAGAGAGAGAGAGATTTTGGTGTTGTTGTGGATTAGATGGGAGCTTTAGAAATTATAGCTTGGCAAAGCTAGGGGTATTTATGGAATTTCATATTATTTTTTCTCGGAGAGAGACCTCCACGGTGTTTTGGGGTCCAAAAGCTAAAAATCATAATCATAGGGGGTTAGACCATTCGTGGTCATTATGTAGGGTTTAAAGGCTAATTAGCCCTTAATCAATTAACACAACAGTTGTCTTCCTCATTTTTCCATCAAAACTAAACTGATTACTATTTAAGTTATATACTATTTTAATAAATTAGGATGTTATTTACCAATCAACATAACTAGATGATAAACATTAAATTAAAAACTCATAAAACAATTGAAAACCCAATCATATTCCCCAAAATAATACATTTACACGCGCGATAACACGTGTGTTTATTCTTGTAACTAAATAAATGAATGATATTGACCAATAATTTAAGATGCACATCCAGTTTTTATACACAACCTTAGCCTACAAACTGTTACTCATTGAAATGATGGTTTAAAATGACTAGAAATGTGACTGTAATATCAACTAAGATAGAAGGGGTGAGCAAAAAGCCGAAGAACCAGAGAAACCGAACCAAACCAAACTGATCTGAACTGAACAAAATGGTTCAGTTTTTGGGGCTTCGGTTTCAATTTCTCCGTAAGAGGAACCGAAAAAATCCGAACCGAACTAAGAATAAACATTATTAGTAAAGAAAACTCTAAATATAGCCTAACCTTTCATTACTCTATATATTTTTCATATATTTAATGCCAAAATGTAGTATTGTACGCAAGTGGAGCATGTTTAGCTTGAATTTAATATAGGTGTAATGCACAATTAAATATAGGTGTAATACACAATTTTATAGGCGCCTAAGGTAATAGTAATGTCACTCTCGCTGTTGATACCACTGCAGAAGAAAATGATGACGTTTCTTTTATCGGTGATGAATCTGTAGGTGCTGTTGATGATTAATTATGGTTGTAATAATATTAGTAATGTTGTACAGTTATCTGGTTTGGCTGCTTTGAAGGTCTTATCTACGCGATCTGCAAGGAGCACTACAGTTCATGCTGGTGAAAGACTAGGACGTGGGATCGAAATGGATGGGATCACAACTCCAGTTATCAATACTTCTGCTTATTGGTTTATTAACTCCTGCGAACTCATTGATTTCAAGGAGGGCCGCCATAAGAGTTTCAAGTATGGCCATTGCCCACAATGGTGGTCGTGGAGGAAAATGAGAAGTGTATCTTGCGGAGGAGAAGTCGGCTCTTACACCACGAGGTATAATCTTTAAACAAAGGGATTCAAGTATATAACCCAAAATGCGAATAATCAATAGACAATATACTTGCGTGGAGGCCTAGAATGTGGCTCTCCACGGCCTCTGATGAGGATTTTTTAGAGTGTTTATATTTTTGTCGAGTAGTTAAAGGTTCGAGTATGGGGTTTTACAAGATGATCGAAGGTTAATAGTATGGGGTCTGGGAAAGATTTTCTAACCCTTCCTTGGTTCCCCATCTCTCCTATTTATAGAACATAAGTAGGGCTGAGTCACCAAGGTTAGGTTAGAATAGAAGTGTACAACCCGGGTATCCTCCGAATATTGAGCGGGTATCCCGGAGTTGGTGCTGAAGCAGGAAATGCTGGGACTGCCACCATACTCTGTCACTATAGTTGTCTGTCAGTTCTGTCACTGTAGGCGCCTATAGGTTCTGTCATAGTCGTTGACTAGACCGCCAACGGTGTCGTTCCTATCTGGTGAGTTGGTTATCTTGTCACACTTTGACCTTGTACGATTATGGTCAAAGTGTTTCTGATGTTGTAGTGAAGTTTTTCTTCGAGGCTTGTTCAGAGTCGAGGCTTCGTCTTTGGATAATCTTTGGGAGACTTGTCTGGGGATTGGATGAGCCTCGAGACATTCGAGTAGGCTTTGAAGTAGCCTTTGAGTGTTTGACTGGGGTAGAAGGTTGCGAGTAGGCTACTACAAGAAGTATACAATAATGATGTTTAGATTGATTCATAAAAGAGGTCATATTGTGACCACTGCAGACTGCTATAAGAAGACTAGAATATTGATTATCTTATTCGAAACATGGGTGATGTCCCTCTTTTCTTTACAGAATTGATGAATCTAGTTGATTTCACAGCTCTTTCATAACAAGGGGGCATTCGCTTGTCTGGATGGAATATTTGTGACACCTATGAACCAAAAAGCCCTTGCAGTTGGGGCGGACATTGTTCTCCACTGTGCAACAAAGTTCATTGGCAAATATAATGATGTTCTTGCAGGTTGCATTAGTGGTTCTATGAAAGTTACTTCTAATGTTCTTCGGTGGATGCATCACGTACAAGGTGGTACCCTGAATCCTAATGCAGCGTATCATATTATCCGATGCATGAAGATACTGCACCTCTTGTACAGTAGAAAAATACAACAACATTGAGGATGGACGAAATTTAGAGGTACCCCCTAAGATTATGCGAGTCCAATATCCAGGACTGCCAAGTCATCCAGAATATAACATAGCTAAAAGACAAATGACCGGGTTTGGTAGTGTGGACAATTTTAAGGTGGGTAGACTTGTATACCACCTATAAGTTTATTGATGCTTTGAAAATCGCGTACATTGCCCAAAAAATTGTTTGCAGGGTGTGAGAGCATTATAAACCAACTTGCAAGTTGTCATAGTGTGATCTTAGCCAAGAAGGAAGGACTATCTTTGGAATTAAGAGCAATTCGGTTAGGTTCAGCTTTGAAGATGAAGAATTTAAAGACGTGAAGGTTGATATTCCCTAGAATCTAGATTGTTCATGAATGAACTAGAATTATGTTCATTGGAGTTCGTGGGACAAACGAGGGTCGAAGACAGAAGGAAAAGATCATTTGAATGATTTTTTGGTGTTTAATTTGAATAAACTTTGAGTCTGTTTGAATAAAAGAGGCAGAGACCTTTCTGTTCGAATAAACTTTTGTGTCTATTCGAATTGAAGTCTTAGAACATGTTCTATTAGAATAGGTTTGGTATCTAATTGAATAGATGTCTCAGAAATTTGTCTGTTCGAATAGACTTTAGTCTATGTTTGAATAGACCTCGTAAACTTAGTTTTAGAAGTTTAAAGAGAAGACGTTGGCTTGCCTCATGATTCGTACTTTAAGCCCTAACTTATGTAATAACCTCCCAATTATATAATGGATACTTAGTGTATTTCTTAGGTCATCTTTTGGTGAGTTTAATTCTAGAGAGATCTAGCATTTGAGAGATTCATTGAAGCTTCGAGAATGCTTGAGAGATTGGATTGAAACCAGTTTGATTATGGTAGATTGTTTGTGGGGAGTAATTTTTCATTTGTAAGGATTTTTCACTTCCCTCCTTTCAATAAATATTATCTTTGTTATTTGTTCTTTGTATTGGTTTATTTCTCGTTTGGCGATTCCGCATTGTGTTCTTGTTGTAAAAGAAATATTAGCTTCCTCTATTCTCAAGAACTGGCATCAGAGCGCTTAATTTAGGGCTTATATGGTGAAGAACGATGGCCGACGAAGAGATATTGAAGATCGCGAAGTTCAATGGTTTGAATTTAGGAGTATGGAAGATACAAATAAATATTATCTCCATCAGAAGGATCTTGACTTACCACTGGGTGGGATTGAGATGAAGCCGACAGATCATGATACTGTAAAGGAGATGCACTTGGATTACAAAGCGCTTGGAATCATTAGGTTGGCGCTCTCATATTAAATTATACATATCATCTCCAAAGTTGGGACAACGAAAAAGTTGATGGAAACTCTATCCTCTATGTACTCAAAACTGTCCAGGGAAAATAAATACATTTATTATGTCGTTTGTTTACTTTAATGATGAAAAAAATGGTAGTGTGCAAGCTCACATTAGTGAATTCAATACAATTCAAGCTCAGCTAGAATTTTAAAAATCACTTTTACCGAGGAGGTAAGAGTGTAGGCTCTTTTGAGGCAGATGTCTAAGACCTGGAAAAGGTTTATTACCGCTGTGAGCAATTCATCGGAGAGGGACGAAATTAAATTTGGCATTATAGTCTCGTTGAATATGAGTAAAGAAAATAGGTGTAAACTATAATAACCCTCTTCGAGTTTAAATGGCAGTGCATTGAACGTCAAAGAAAAAGGGAGGTACTTTAGAAAGGGGCCAAAGAATGGAAGAGGCCGATCACAGTCAATGAGAAATTCTAAGCAGCCAGGTTCGTATTGGACCTATGGAAAGAAGGGTCACTTCAGGCGTGATTGCAATTCTTCTAAGAAAGATAATAATGAGGAGAAAGATACAATGAATCTTACTGAGGAGGTTAGTTTTTATGAGGTTTTGCTTCTTTCGTACGACGATGTTAACGAATCATGGATAGTTAATTAGGATACCTCATTCCATACTGCTACAAACATAGGTTTCCTAACCAATATTGCTAAAGGCGACTTTGGAATGGTTTTCTATGTAGACAAAAGTACGCACAATATTACTGACGCTAGGTTGAAGTTGCCTTCGAGGGCGACGTTGATTCTAAAGAACGTAGAACTTGTACCCAAATTAGGGCATAACCTTATCTCGGTTAGCCAATTGGCAGATGATGGCGGATATATAAGTACCTATGGTGATAATTTTTGAAGGTCATAAAGGAAGTTATGGTAGTAGCTCAGGGATTAAGATAAGTAACGTTATATATAATACAAGGCATAATTTCTAGTATTTGTGCAACCATTCTAGGGATTAATACAAGTACATGGCACAAACAGTTATGTCACATGAGTGGGAAAGGGATGAAGATGATGGTTAATAAGGGAAAGCTAGAGTGTCTCGACGAGGTTGATCTTAAGTTTTGTGAAAAGTGCGTTCTTATGAAGCAGAAGAAGGCTAATTTCAAAATAATTAGAAGGTCAAGGAAATCAGAAAAGCCGGATCTTGTTCATTCAGATGTTTGGGGTCCAACTAAGGTGTCTTCTCTTGGTAGTTCTCCTTATTATGTTACTTTCATCGATGATGATACTCATAAATTGTGGGTCTACTTTGTGAAAAACAAATTGGATGTGTTTGATAAGGTTAAGAAGTTGAAGGCTCTAGTTAAAATAGAAACCGGTTTAAAACTGAAGTGCCTTAGGTCAGACAACAAGGGTGAGTATTGTTGTGATAAGTTTGAAGACTTTTGTGCATTAAATAAGACCAAGTGATAAAAGAATATTCCTGGAACACCACATCAAAATGGTATTGCAAAACGCATGAACTAAACCTTAAATGAGAAAGCGTGGAGTATGAGACTCAACGATGGATTGCTAAAATATTTTTGGGCAAATGTTGTTAGTATGGTAGCATACTTGATAAACAGAGGGCCTTCGATGACTTAATTTATACTTTAGATAGCCTGAAGAAGTATGGACTGGTAAACAGGTAAACTGTCCTCACTTGTGTATTTTAGGTTGTACCTCATATGTACTTGATACTTCAGATGCAAGGACCAAGTTGGATGCAAAGTGAACAAAGTACATATTTATTGGATATGATGGTGATGAGCTTAGGTATCAATTTTGGGATGTGAAAAATTGAAAAGTCATCTAGAGATGAAATATTACATTCAATGAGAATGTTTTGTATAAAAACTTTAAAGTACTTGTGGAAATGAATCGAAGTGAAGCAGCGGAAAGTGTCGATATTAAATTTGATCCCTCTCAAGAGGAAGATGAAGAAGTTGTTATTGAGTCTAATGTACTAGATCAATGTGGAGAACCTAATGATCTAGACATTTTAATAATACTTCGAAAGGAGCCAAGAAATGCAAAAATTCTAGCTAGGTACGTTAACTCCCTACATTACTTATTACTTATGGATGGTAGTGAACCGGAAAGTTACAAGGAGGCTTTTGATGTAGAAGTTAAGAGCAAGTGGGAGCTTACTATAGATGATGAGATGCAGTCATTATTAGTAAATTAAACTTGAGAGACTTTGTTCGGTTACTGAAAGGGAAAATAGCATCGCACAACAAGTGGGCATACAGACTAATGTAGGAATCTGATGGTTTAAGGAGATTTAAGGCTAGAATTGTGGTGAAGGGATTTCAGCAAAAAGAAGGTGTTGATTTAGGTGAGATTTTTGCTCATGTTGTGAAGATGTCTACTATTTGAGTTATGATAAATATAGTTGTAGTTGAAGATTTACATCTTAAGCAACCTGATGTCAAGGCAGCATTTCTTCATAGCAACCTTTATGAAGAAATCTATATGAAGCAGCCATAAAGGTATTTAGTTAAAGAGAAAAAAAGATCTAGTGTGTAAGCTGAGCATATATGGTTTGAAACAAGTGCCGAGTATTCTACAATTGAATTAGAGAACTTTATACTCGAAGAATTAAATGAAAAACACAATTTGGCGGGAGAATTTCCCTTTAAGAGCTTCAATTTCTCAATGGATTGATTCTAATGGAATTCTTCTTCAAACCCTAAGTTTATATTACAAAACTTGGATTCCTTTATCTTACCTAGCCTTATCCTTTTATAAGGGTTACAAATTTCCTAGTTACAAAATAAGATAATTATGCCCTTAAATGTACTAAACAATGAAGGAAACACGATAGTCATTCGAATGATCATGGGTTCATTCGAATGACTGGCTTAATTAAGCATAGAAATCGAGGCAGAAGTAATTGGTCTTCTAGGAATCCAGTCATTCGAACAACTTGCCATTTTAAGCCTACAAAATGAGGCAGAAAGAATAGGTCTTCTGGGAACCATGTCGTTCGAACGACTTGCTAATTTAAGTCAACAAAACAAGGCAGACAAAATTGGCTTATTTTCCTCATATCTCGTTCAGACGGCTCCAAAGCTCGTTCAAACGAGTTGACAACTTTTTAAGGGATTTGATCTTCAGATCCTCTTAGATCATGATGTAATGGCTAGTTTTCCAGTTGTTAAACTTCGCCAATACTTAAGTAAAGAAACTATGATTGAGCTGCAAACAAGGACTAGAACACAACAGATTTTATGTAGAAACTCAATGAAACCTGGGATAAGCCACAATCTCAAGGAGAATTTTGTAGTATGAATCCATTATATGCTAATCTATTACACTTGTAGAGAGATTTAGTAGAGTGGTACAATGAAAATTAGAAAGATATTCCGAAGACTCTATTGACATATATTTTACCAATATTTATAGATAGATACAAGTAGTTACAAATATTTTTGCTATCTTTATGGGTGGTGGGCGAACATCACGGATCATGTGTAATGGCTTTATTTGACCAAGTGTAACGGCTATATGTGGAGGGTCGAGAGCTATAGTTGTTGTCTTCACATCTTCTCGAATAATCGAATTCCTTCGACGTGATTCTACTAGCATCTCCTTATCGAATATGGAAATATGCTACTATAATCCCCCCATTTTTGATACAATTACTTCTTGTTGTATCGAGAAGAACATTCTAAAACTTGTGGTGTTGAATCTTGTTTTGGAAAAGATGCTTGGAGAATATAATCCCATGATTTGCGGTATGAATGTAGGGCAAGTATATTTGATTGATGCATATATTTTGTGAGAGCTTCTTCTATAAATAGCTAACTTTGTTTGGATAGTGTAAAGGTTTGTGTAATGGTAAGAACTCGTTCACGTTGTCAGCAAGATACAAAGGAAGATCGTTTGGCCATTAAAGGGGTTGAAGTGGAGGAACAGTACTTTGGGCATTTATCGCTTACTGATGTGCTGCCTCCTCAGGGACATTTAGATATTGCAGGTATGTTACTAGAGAAAATGGAATTTTAGGTTGATCGCTAGTTCTGGTATAGTATTTTTGCAAATGAAGTACTAGAGATCAACCATCGTCGTGCTCTTCTGAGGTATATTACAGAGGATGAGATTAGGCATGAAGATATTCTTGTTGCTAGAGGAATGTTGATTCCATGTTGAAAAGTAAATCATGTGCCTTTTTTTAAATGTAATTACGTGTGAACAAGTGATGTAATCTTCTTGGTGGTAATAAAATAGATTTTTGATTGACGGCCTCTCGATGTTTGTAGTAGTAAAGATATTCTTGTCGAATACTTTTTAAACTTTGAAATTTGAATTTTAAGTTACATCTGTCCCATAAAAATAGGAGGTAGATAAAAAGGAAAGATATTGTTTAGTCTTGAAAAGAACAATGGCTAAGTGTACCCATTTAGGTGATGCATTAATTTATAAATAATTGGATGTGCAGTCTCTTTTTTTGAGTTTATGGACTAAACTACTAAAGATTACAAACATAGAGGAGGCTGGAATGTATGTAGATGGATTAGAGAAACATTGTAAGAGTTTGTTGTCCTTTAGGAGGCAAAGGGTGCAAGACTTTAAGAAGAGACATATTAGGCGAGCTGCCAGACAGCTAGTCAAAGAGTCTCAAAGGGGTTCGTTGAACTGTGGCGTGGGGCTTATAAATACTCCCTTGGATGGTGACTGTTCATACTATGTTTTGTCTAAAAAATTTCAACTTCTCTCTGATTCCTTGTATTCTTCCCTTGTAACTTCTTCCACCAATGGTACTGAAGAAATATCTATTCTTATTAAAAGGGATAAGCTTGCAAAGATGAGGGATTTAGAAGCTGCTCATGAACAATGTTGATTTTTATGTTTTGAGAATTCTTTGATTCGATGCTTGCTTGTATGTAATGAGGATTCATGATAAGCCCATTGTAGATAATATTTGTATGTGTGATTTGTATGAATTAATTTGAGTAAGAGTGGGTATTTATTATGTAATAGGTCAAACACTGTTTTTAGGGTTTTTGGTATTATCTGTAATTTGGAGATGAAATTGGGAAGTTGTTGATGTTTGAGGGTGTTAATGGTGATAATGGGGTATTGTGGGTGTCAGGGTTTGGTCTGGTTGGGTGTAATGTAGAAAGAGTATCAATTTTGTTCAACGTAGGTGTTACGATGGAGTTTGGGATGTTATGGAGGCGTGAAAGGTGGTTTAGAGACGTAGGCAATTAGGAAAGTTGTATTGCCTAATTGTACGGTAGTTTCGCCTGAAATGGCGCCGGAGATAGCATAAATTTAAATTTTTTGATTATGTCCTTTTTGGTAGGAAACTGGGCGGCGACTGTATCGTCTTCGAGAAGCTTTAAGAGATACCTGTAGAATAACTTCAATAAACTTTGATAAGTAAATTAAATAGTGGTCGAAGGAAACAATGTCAAAAATAAAACTTAGAAGAAATTAGTGTTTTGATTTTGGTCAAGATCTAGATAGTAGCAGATATAATGATTTGTTGGAGAACAATCTTTCACAATACTTATTATAATAACAAATAGTACTATATAGTGTAGAAGAAACGATATCGTTTTAACTTAAAAAGTAATTACATGATTTTTAGGTTAAAAATGATTGAACTAGTTCAAAACATTAATTGCCCTAATGCTAGAGCAGAAGGAATATTTGATAATCTCGTCAATATAGAGCCATTAATTATTGACGTGACAACCTGTGTGCAAGAGTTAGGTAGGAAGAGGGTAGGGGATAACAGTGCAGAGGTCGCTCATGAAAATCGAGCTAGGTTGGATACCAGGGTTGCTGAGGTTTCTGATGGAAAGAGAACAGAGACAAATGTCAAAGATGAGCCCCAATCTAGTGATTAAGGGGAATGTGCTGGTAGAGGTACAGAGGGAGGTGATTCAGAAGGAGATCTGGATCTCGATGGAAAGAATTACGGGGATGGGGAATAGACGAATGAAATTCTAAATTTCAAGCAGAAGTATGGGATCCCTAAAGATTGGAGGAGTATTTGGGGGAGATGATCGATCAAGACCTCCCCATGGAGGGTATTCTCATTCATCGAGAACATATAAAGAAGGGTTTGAAGTTTTCCCTTCGAGTTGACCAAAAGAAATTCTTAAATTTATATGATGTTTCCCCTGGTCAGTTTAACCCAAATGTGTATAATTTGTTTTGGGTGGTGGTAGTCTTAAATGCTCGACTGAAGGAGAGGGGAGAGCAGTTAATATTTGTTGATGACTTATATGTATATAATACATTGAAACATAATCCTTACAAAGTTGGTTATAGATATCTAGCCAGATTTCTCAAGTAACCCTTGTTGTATGACATGGTCTCAACTAGAGGCAATACTTTACTGATCAACTACTTGTGTCGGGGAAGTATGAGCTCGATACCAAAGACCCTCTGAAGCAGAGAAGTTTTCACTTAGGCTAGTGGTATAAGTATTTATGGTTGAATTTATGTGTTGTCATTTTCTTATCGATTTTTTTTTATGGGCAAGCTGATTATATCTCTTTGTGCAGCTGCAAAGGAGATTGATAGTAGTTCAATAGTGAAAGAGAAGTTATAGAACTTAAGAACTAATTTCTTTGGGCTAATCGATTCTCTTGCTGAAGACAAAGGGGAGGTGGAGGGATTGTTCAAAGAAGCTTGTTTAAAGAGATCTCAAACTAAAGGTTATAAAGTTCCTATTATCGATGGTAAAATGTCGGCAAAGAACTAAAGAGCTACTGGTACAAGCCTCTCACGAGAACCCTGCTCTTAGTGCGTATACCACTAACTCTACTGCTGCGAAAAAGGAGGCCCTGTCGAGTGGGGTCTTCGATAAAAGTAACAAGAAGAAGAGAACTGTAACTCTTCCCCTTATACCTGCTCAACCATCTAAGAGGTTGGCTCGTCAAACTCTGGTCGAGAAGGGGAGTAATGATGAAGTTGCTGGGTTAGGGATTGCAAGTTCCCCAGATAGTGGACCAGTAAAGTTGACTATGGCAACTCAATCGAAGGTTGCGACTGGGAAGAAAAGCTGACACGAAGTCTGCTGGTAATCTTGCAGATTCTGAAAAGGAGACCCAGAAGACCATCGAGTCCAATACTGCTGGGACAAAATCGTTGGAGGAGAACTTTGCCAACTTTCTGGTTAGAACAGATAGTTTATAAACCTTCTTCATTGAAGGTCATCGAACGATAAACCAGGTGAGGAATTTAAATACCTTATTTCGATTAACAAAGTTGGTCCCTTCTTCGAGATCTCATGTTTGTACTATAATGCAGATCAAAAAGCTCCTTGTCGATGGTAAACCTCTATTTCTTGGTGAGCAGAGTTTAGCCAACAAACTCCTTGTTTTTAAAAATATTAAGAAGGAGCTCATGGCAGAGAAGGAGGAATTGGAGACAAAGCTAGAGAGGTTGAAGTTAGGCGCAGTGAAGTCAAAGGAGGCTGCCATCCATGATACCAAGAAGATCTGGGAGGGGGAGATGAGGAAGGAAGTTGAGAAGATCATGGTAGATTTGGCGAGGGAGGGGGAGGAAGCCTTAGCCCATCTACAACCCAATTTTAAAGATAACGTTCGTGAATAGATTTTGGATGTGCGAAGGTCAATAGAGGCGGAAAAAAAAAATTCTTGCCCAGGATGCTTCATAATTAGATCTTTTCGTTATCGACTCTCTGAAGTGGATGAAAGAGAACTTTTATGGCCAGTTTGATGCCATGGAGAAGAGAAAAGACTTCTATAATGGTCTGGCGCCCTCTGCTGCTGGGGCAAGCTTTGTAGATTCTGATGTTAAGGATGAGGTTGCCAAGGTTCAAGATCTCACTCCTACTTTTTTCGAGGGTACAGTGCAAGAAGAAGTTCTCGATGACTTGACACCTGGGCTGCCAATGAAGATCACCACTCCTATTTTTTCCCTAAAGTAGAATACAATTCAAAATGTAATATTATTTTTGTTTGTAAGGTTAAAAAGGATTTTTTTTTTTTTTTTTTACAATTGGTCGATGGGACCGGATAACGATGGTTTGATTTTTGAATGAATTTTTGGTGAACAGTTTTAATTTTGTCAATAAAGTATTTCGACCTTAATGTATGTGATATTAGATATGTTGAAGTGTTTTATTCGAGCATTTGATAGAATAAAGTATTATATACTATTTGTTAGATGTTTCATAAATTGCCCGTTTTAAGAGATATCTGAATGGACTGATAGGATAGCCATGATATGGCTTTGTAGAGTATTGGAATGAATACCAAATATATTTCCTCTTGATAGGAAAACCATGTAATGGGGTGTCAAATTAGTACTGATGTTAAGATAAAATTTCCTTTAATTGGATATATATTTGTTGAAGAAATGAGACTTAGGTTTGACAAATACTTATTAAGTTTTCCCAAACTAAAGAATATAGAATAGATGATTTATTGATGGAAAAGAAAACTTCTTTATTGAAGAAAAATAAAATAGATTACCACTCCTATCTATAGAATTTCTTAAAATGGACTGTATTCCATGAGAATTCAAGTTGTAATTCGTCTTCTGTCATTAACCAGTAAGTGCCACTATCGGTCTTGTCACTTACAATATAAGGACCTTCCCAATTTTCAAATAATTTTCTTGAGTTTTGGGTTGAGTACTGTCTTGAATTCATCGAAGTACAAGATTGCCAATGTCGAATATGTGTTTCTACACTTTCTTGTTGTATGCCTTTCTTAGAGTGCCGTGGTAGCGCCCTATGTTTGCAATGGCATGATCTCGAGTTTCTTCTATCCAATTGAGATTGCACAAAAGTTTAAATTCATTCTCTTCAACTGTGACTTGTCTTCTAGCAGTTGGGAGATCGAGATATGAAGGAATGACAGCTTCAGCACTAAAGGCTAACATAAATGGTATGCAGCCCGTAGATGTTCGAGGTGTTGTCCTATATTCCCATAAAATACTAAGTAGTTCTTCGACCCGTCTGCCCTTCTTTTGATGAGGCAATTTCGTAATCTTGACTTGATGTTCTTATTTATAACCTCAACTTGGCCATTTCCTTGTGGATAATAAGGTATCAAAGTAGTCAATTGGATCTTCTATTTATGGATGAATTTAAGGACTTTACTACTGATGAATTGTTTGCCATTATCCAACCTTATCATGTGTGAACAACCAAATTTTCAGCAAAAAAGTCTACCAAGAAGTTGGCTACTGTTTGTCCTTTAATCGATATTTGTGGATCGAAAGAGATATCATATTTGTCAAGGTAGACAGACCATTATTGAACCATTCTGGACTTCTCTTTTTTGGAAAGCACTAGTTTGAGGGGGAATTTGGTGATGACCTTGACGGGGTGTGCGTGGAAATAAAGTTAAAGTTTTTAGGAGCTGTACACTAGGATATGGAGCTACTTTTCTGTTATTGTATACCTTTTTTTAGTAGGCATGGGAGCTTTACTGATGAGGTAGATTAGTTTTTCTACTCCGTTGTCTTCTCGAATGAGGACAAAACTGATTGAGTCTTCTGTTGTTGATAAATATATTGAAAGTCCTTCGCCATCAACAGGAATACTCATTATGGGAGGATACCCCAAGTATCTTTTGAGATCTTGAAAATCCAATTCGCATTCTGGAGTCCAGATGAATTCCATGGGTTGTTTCTTTGTCATTGGGGCTAGGTTTCTATGAAGGAGGTAAAAAAGTTTGTATTAAACAATGATTTTGAGATGAACCAATGAAGAGCGGCAACCTTTCCAACGAACTTTTGCGCATCTTCTTTTGTTCGTGGTGATGGCACGACCATGAGTACTTTGATTTACTCAAGATCGATTTGTATTCCCCTCTTGCTTACCAGATGCCCCAAAAACTTACCAGATGAAACTCAAAATTGGCATTAATCATGGTTTAACTTCATGTGGTATGTGCGAAGAATGTCAAAGATTACTTGTAGATTACTACAATGATCCTCTCGCTTTAGGCTTTTGCAGATCATGTCATCGTTGTATACCTCCATGATTTTTCCCAACAGAAATATTTTTGTAACGAGTCGTTGATATGTTGCTCTGTATTTTTTAATTTAAAGGGCATGACTGTATTACAATAAAAGCCCATTTCTATTATGAATGTAGTCTTCTTTTGATCTTCTTCTATAAATGGAACCTGATTATATCTAATACACAATACGATTGAGAAGCTTTTAGTTAGTAGAGAAACATGAAGAACACCAAAATTGGGAAAAATAAAGCTTCAATTGCTTAAAAACAAAGTAATTACAAAAAATCACTCCAAAACCCTAAGCTCTTCCTCAGAACTCTTTCTAGATCTAACATAAGAAAAGAAAAAACCTAAGTCCCCTTTACATAGAGGGAACTCAAAATTACAAAATAGAACGCATCTCGAGGAAAAATAATGCCTAAGAATCAAAACAATGCCAAAGTTATTCGAATAAACTAGGGAGTCGTTCAAACGACTTTACGACTAATTGGTCTAAACCCTAGAAAAGTTACCTTGTCGTCCGAACGAAACCCAACTCGTTCGAACAAAATATGGCTCTGGGCCAAAATTCTAGAGGACATGACAACTCGTTCGAACGACACTCAACTTCGTTCGAACGAAATTGAAAAATCTTCAAATAACTCTAGATCCTCCTGGATCAATATCCCAAAGTTGCATCCATCATTGAATGAAGCACATGGCCTCCTACGGATTTGAGGAGGTGAGGAATCAAGGGAAGGGGGAAGCTATCCTTTGGTGTGAATTTATTAGGTTCGGTAAAATCCATATAAATCCTAATTTTCCCATTTTTCTTTGGGATAGATACTATATTCAAGACCCACTTGGGGTATTTAGCTTTTCAAATGAATCCGACTCAAAGTAATTTATTAATTTCTTCATTAAGTGCCTCTTGTAGCCTAGGGGCTAGGTTACGGCGCTTTTGTACTACAGCCTTGTTGTCTAGTGTGAGGTTCAATCGATGGCATGCAATGGAAAGATCAACTCCCAGCATTTCTTGATAAGACCATGTGAAGATGTTGACGTTCTTCTTTAAAAGCTACAGGAGGGTTTCTCTTTCTTCTAATGAGAGTTTAGAGCCAATAAAAGTATTCATCCCAAGTCCATCAAGTTTTATAGATTCGACTGCTTCGGCGTCACGCTGCTCGAACATTGTGGGAGGCTCTTTCTTTAATATTTATGCTTTCAGTAGTTTTGGTGCATAAGAATTTGTAGTAGTATTTTCGCACGTCCGTGCCACAGCCTGACTTCCTTTGATTTTATAAACTCTGTAATCTGCCGAAAAGTACAAAGCAAGATAATATGTCGAAGGCACCACCTTGATTGAGAGAAGCCAGCTTCTTCCCAAGATTCCCAGATATTTTGATTCAGTATCAATGACGGTAAACTTGACGAACGTTATTTCTGGTCTTGGCTGAACAGGCAATGTGATTTCTCCAAAGTAGATTCTTTTGAACCAATAAATCTTGTGATAGTTGTGGTTGAGGCTTTAACAGAATCTTTAAAGCCAAGGATATCGACTGCTCTCTTGAATAGTATGTCTGCAGCACTTTCTGTGTCCACGAGGAGCGTGTGCAAGTAGTCATGTCCTACTTCAAGCATTATCACCAATGGATCATGATGTGGGTATTTCACATGAGTGGTATCATAATCCTCAAAAGAAATGTAATATGGGCGCTTTTCTTTGCTGAAACTAGGCAGAAGTTTGGCAGATTTCTCAGAATAAGTCATCTTGCAACAAGATGTGATTTTGTCATTTTTCTTTCACTTCTTGCCAATTTTAATTTCAATCATGTAAAGATGGCGAGCTTGACATTAACCCTATCCTTATTCATATATCCTTCCTGCCAATACAATACGAATAAAAATGCATATGACTGAATAACAGCTATCAGTCTTATGGCTATGGACACTGTAATGGTGGCAAAAAGATTTATTTGGGATGTCAGATATTTGTTGTGCTTCCCAAAAGAATTCGTCTCCCATTAGGATAGATAAGATAGCTCATAGGGTTGTTGTCATTAGAGATAGAATTGGGATTGGTCTATCTTTTTTCCCATCTATTCCTTTGATGTTTTCATTAAATCTCCCACATTGTTTTATGACAGCATAATTTGTAGGTTTGAGGTGTGGTGGTAAAAGAACATCATTGAAATGAATAACAGAAGAGCTTTTCATTTTATCTTTCTTTGATCACTCGAGCCCGATGTAGTTGTTAATGATATCTATCATTTCTATAACTATTTTGGGTTTGTGAAGCGTAAGTTCTTCTCAAACTTAAGAGTCGGCGTAGAGTACGGAAGTGAATGCTGGTACCATAATTTTTGGATCTAAATTCCCGATTTTCCTTGTCTCTTGCATGATACACTTGAAAAATTTTGCGAGAGTTTCCTTAGTACCTTGTTCAAAAAATAACATAGAATCAACTGTTATCTCTCATTCTTTAGCATGTGCATAATTTGATTCGAACAGTTGTTGTAACTAAGCAAAGCTAGTTATCGATCTTTCGGGAATGGTATGAAACCATCTGAGAGGTTCTTCTTTGAGGCTTAATTTAAATAAATAGAATAACATGTGATTAAGATTGGAGTACAGGCTATTTGGTGCTTTGAAGTGACGGACATGGGTGAGAGGGTCGGTGAGGCCAGCATATTGATGAAACTTAGGCATATGATCAAAGTTGTCAGAAATAGGCATAACCTCGAGGTGAGGGGAAATAGGATTTATCTCGACCCCGTCTAAAGTGGATCTTCGACTAGGATTGTTAGAATGTATGGCCTAAATCCAATTGTTCAAGTCATCTAAAGTAACGAATTATGGGAGACTGTTTGGTGCAACTGTAGTATGAGGATCCAAATCCCCTTATCCTTCATGGCCCAACCGTTCTTTGACTGGTTACCTCAGAGGAGGTGGTAGATTCAGATGGCTAATGCGCTAACTTCCCTGGGTGATTGATGTTGATAATGTGAGTCCAAAATGTCATGATTATCTGTATGGGTTCCTTGATCAAGATCTGGAGGTTCAGTTTTGTTCCTTCCTTGGTGCATTCTTCCTCTGGGAAGCTCTTGATCGGTGATCACTTTGGCTCTGCTATTCTAAGGCCTTCCTCCTCTCTTCTTTCTCAATTTGGAGGGCTTGAGCATGAATTCTTTGGTCGTTGAGCCGCTGGACCCTATCAGACTCTATCTATTTTTGAAGCTCTACAATAATATTGTGTAAGTTAACAGTTTTTGGTAGGACAGTTGCTGGAATGTTCTCATTGTTCCTTTAGGTACTAGAGGCACTTTTGAGGTTCATATTAATCATAGCAGTGACTGTTTAGGATGAGATTCAGTATAGGAAAAGCAGGCTTCCCACAGGCGGTGCCAATTGCAATGGCTAGTTTTCTAGTTAGTAAACTTCGCAAATACTTAACATAAAGAAACTATGATTGAGCTGCAAACAAGGACTAAAACATAGTAGATTTTACGTGGAAACTCAGTGAAACCTAAGAAAAACTATGACCTCGAGAAGGATTTTGTAGTATGAATCTACTGCATGCTAATCTATTACACTTGTAGAGAAATTGAGTAAAGTGGTATAGTAAAAATTAACAAGGTATTCCAGAAACTCTATTGACATATGTTTTGCCTATATTTATAGAGGGATACAGGCAGTTACAAATATTTTTCCTATCTCTTTGGGTGGTAGGCGAACTTTACGGATCATGTGCAATGGCTCTATTTGACCAAGTTTAATGGCCACATATGGAGGGTGGAGATATGCAGTTGTTGTCTTGACATCTTCTTGAATGATTGAATTCCTTTGATGTGGTTCTGCTAGCTTTTCCTTATTAAATCTGAGGAATATGCTACTACGCATAGCTCTCCCCTTTAGGAGCCTTAAGCTCCTCCTCAAGCTAGAACTAGAGATGAGGGAATACGGCCGTATACATTTCCATGTTGTACTACTTCGACTTGCTAGGTAGTTGACCTTTCTTCTCAACTCGGAATGACTTGATACTACCCCATCTTGTAGCATGGACTTTCCTCTCTAGAATACTATCCTCCTACAACAAATCTTCTCTTACCATCCATAAGTCATCAACTGATGGTAGGCGAGTGTCGATTGTAGATTCTTCATCTAAAAGAGAAGGCTCAAGCAGCTTCAAATGTTCGGCATTAATCACCGAATACATCTTCATAAATGGTGGCAGATCCAATTAGAATGCTTTGTCACCAATTTTCTTAAGTATCATAAATGGACCATAACGAATAGGCTTGAGTTTCTTACCTTCTCCCTTTAGTCTTTCCTTACACAAATACAACCAAACTAGGTCGCCATCTTAAAAAGTATACTCAACCCGATGTTTGTTGTATTGAGCCTCATACTTCGCTTTAGTCTTCTTTAATTGTACTTCAACCACCTCATAAAACTTTCTTATCTTCTTAATGAAATGTTGAGCTTTAACTTGTTCCTCTTCCTCCTTCCTAAATACCGTCTTGTCACCAAGACTAAAAGCCAAATCAAAGGGGCTTTAAGTAAGTACCCAAGATAAACTTCAAATGGAGACTTCAAAGTGGAACTGTGAATAGCCCAGTTAAATGTAAACTGAAGATACGATAAACTCTCATCCTAAGTCTTCGGATGCTTGGAATGGAATCCCTGTAATAAGTGAACCAAAGTGTAATTAACTACCTATATTTGCCCTTCAGTTTCTGGATAAAAGGTTGTACTTCTCGTCAACTTAGTAACCATCATCACCCATAATGATCTCTAGAAATGCCCCAAAAAGTGGTTATCCCTATCATAAATAATAGAAGAAGGGATCCCAAAATACCTCCAGGCAACTCTGAAAAACAATTGCGTTGTTCCTTCCCTAGTGAGCGTCTTCTGGCATGGAATAAGAACTATCATCTTGCTGAATTAATCTACCACCACAAATAAATAATCATTCTTACACTTGGTCATGGGAAAACTACCCATAATAGCCATCGAGATGTTCTCCTAAGGTCGGCTAGGAACTGGTAATGGTTAGTAAAGTCCTAACTTACAAGTGAAAGGCTTCGATGTCTTGCATATAATGTAACCACGAACCACACGAACAACATCCACTTGCATCTTCGGCCAATAGACATAACGCCGTAAATTCATAAGAGTCTTCCCAACCCTAAAATGACCTGCCACCCAGAAACAACGTGCCTCTCTGATCTAATGTAAACGGTCTCCACCCTTAAGAATACGTAATAAACTACCCCTGTAAGTCAAACCATCCTTCAATTCATACTCACATGTCTTGCCTTCCAGCAACTTCTGGTGTATCACACTGAGCTCTTTGTTGTCGTCATACCTTATACTATACTTAGACAGAACAATAGGTTGTATATGCATAGTTACCAACAAAACGGAAATAGTTGGTAATAGGGGTCGAGATAGCATATTAGCCAATTTTTTGTCCACTCCCTTCTAATAATTAATAATCAAGGTAAATCGCTATAGATATGGCATCCACTTCATATGGCGAGCTAGTTGTAGCTTGGACTATGTAGAAAAGAATTGTAACGGTTTGTGATAGAAATGTACCACAACCTCCATCCCTAATAAATAACTCCGCCAATGCTTCACTGATTGATATAATGCGTAGAACTCTTTCTCGTTGGTAGGATAGCTGTATATTTCACCTATAAACACCTCAGAATGGTAGGCAAACAACTTCCCATCCTATAATAAAATTGTTCCTAATGTATAGTCAATGTATTTGTTTCGAACTCAAAAGGCCCCTGCAAATTCGGCAATGCTAACACTGGTGCATCTATAATCTTGCGCTTCAGTAAATAAAAAGTCTTCTTATGGTGATCTTCCCACATAAACTTCACATCGGCCTTTGTCAAGGAATGCAACGGTGCGGCAATCTATAAAAATAATGCTGAATAAATTTTAGTAAATACTGACAAGAACCCATAAAATATCTCTCTTCCATCACTGTAGGGGTCGAGGCCAATTAGTAATAACCGAGACCTTCTCTGGATCTACCTTAAACTCCCCTCCACCAATAATGAATCTCAGGTACACTAGTTTCTGTTTTTATTTTGTTGCAAAAAATAAGATAAAATTAAAGAAAAGTTACAATTGAGGGGAGGCAAAGCCAAGCCCAAAGAAACCTAAAAAATAGTTAAGAGAATCTAAAGTAACATACATTAGGTTCTTCCAATTTAGTTACAAAATTTGGTCTGCCTTGGAAACTTTCTAGACTGCCATCAGGAAAATAAAGGCCCCTCTTGGAGGCTTAAGAGGCTGAGAAATTTGCCACTTTTTAGCAGTAGGAGAATTAGAGATTCTTAAATGAAATCTTCATTCTATTCCATCTTGCTATTTGAGGCCAAGGAACTTGGTTCTTTGCAAAATTTGTTATTGCTGTTAGAGAATCTGATTCAATCCAAAGATTAATCCAATTATTTTGGACTGCCCAAAACAAATCTCTAATAATAGCGTCATATTAAAAGAATAGTAGAGTTTTAATGTTGAGACCTTTGTGAGAACACCAAGGACATCCCCACTATGGTTTCATGCCACTACTCCAAATCCAACTTTGCCTGGAGAGCCTATGGCAGCTACCCCATAGTTGATTTAGACTTCCTGAAACTAGGGCAAAGCCCAGATGCAGGTTTGAACTCTGGGTAGAAGTCTGGCTTTTGTAGGAACTCCCAAAGTAGCAGCAATTGAAAGCTCAAGATAGTTGTTAGTCATGCTGTTAGAAGATAGGCCTGCAGCATCCTTAATAGTAGCAAACATCTTTCTTTTAATCTCGTTGATGTTAAGAGTAATCCCCTCAAAAGCATAATCATTTCTAGCATACCACAAAAAGTAGATAAGATTAAGAACAGCAGCTTACCAGTGATCAAAGATGTAAGAGCTCAGCTGATCACACGAGTCTAAAGTCTTCTGTAGATTGGTGAAGCAGTTTGGATGTGGAACAAGGAGGCCATCCATTCCTAGAGCTGTATGGACATTAGACAGTACTATAACAGATGATCTATTGTCTCCAGATTATACCTACAGAGAAAGCATCTTGAAGTTAGAATAAAGCCCCTTTTGATAAGGATCTCTTCAATTGCAATAGAATTGTGGCATACTCTCCAAGTGAAAGAGCCAACTCTGGGCTGAATAAGTTTGCTTTTTGTGTAACAGTGCCACCAAACTTTTGGTCTGTGAGAACTAATTTGTTGATAAGTTTTTTGCACAAAAAATTGTCCATGTGGGCAGTATTTTCATACCCTTTTGGCATACTAGCTCCTTCTTCCCAAATTTGTATTTCTTCCCATTTAGAAAGAGTTGTTGTAATCGCAATGCTTATAATACTTTACGTATGTGTATGAGGTGCTCCTCCTGTGTTTGACTATATATCAAGATATCATCTAAATACATAATTACAAAATCATCAATAAAAGCATGAAGTATCTCATTCATCAATCATATAAATGTCACTAAAGTGTTGCATAACCCAAAAGGTATCACCAACTACTCGAAAATCCCTTGTTTGGTCTGTTAAGGGTGAACTCAAATTGTCAAAGTCATTCAAACGAGAATGGATGTCGTTCGAACGAGATGGTTATTTTTTACGTTAAAAACTTGGACCGTCGAAGTCGCTTGAACGAGACTGGATGCCGTTGGAATGAGTTGCTTGTTTCTAGGGCTAGAAACCTTGTTTCATCGAAGTCATTCGAACGAGCTTAGAGTCGTTCGAACGAAAGCCGCATAGACTAGTTTAAGAAGTTTGTCTGGGACGAAGAGTTTGCCTCAAGATCTGATATGTTTGTAATTAGTCCCCTAAGTATATAAGAGGTACTTAGGCTATTTGTTAGCCTATCATTTTTTTATAAGTTTAATTCTAGAAAGCTAGGATTTGAAAGACTCCATTACAATGCTTGATAAGCTCAGAGAAGATCGTGTGTAACCTATTTGATCATAGTGGATTGTTATCGGGGAGTAGTTTTTCATCTGTAAGGGTTTTCTACTTTCCTCCTCTAAGAAAATACTTGTCTTCTTTATTATCCTTTGTTTTGTCTATTTCTTGGTTCGGCGTGTGGAAGATGCAGATAGAAGATACCTATATTAGAAGGATCTTGACTTACTACTGGGTAGAGTTAAGATGAAGCCAGCAGATTATGATGCAGCTAAGTGGGCGAGATTGAATCGCAAGGCGCTTAGAACCGCTAGGTTAGCGCTATCATCTCAAAATCTACATATAATCTCCAAAGTTAAGATAACGAAGAATTTGATAGAGACTTTGTCCTCTATGTACTCGAAACCGTTCGGAGCAAATAAGGTACATCTTTTACGGTGTTTGTTTACCTTGAAGATGAAGGAGAATGGTAATGTACAAGCTCATATTAGTGAGTTTAATACTATTCATGCTCAACTTGAATCTCTGAAAATCACTTTTTATCATGGAGGTGAGAGCATGGGCTCTTCTAGGGCAGATGCCCAAGAGCTGGGAAGGGTTTATTACAGCTGTAAGCAATTTATCGGGGAAGGAAGACATTAAATTTGATACTATAGTTTCTTTAATTATGAGTGAAGAGAATAGGTATAAAATATTTGAAACATCTTCGAGTTCAAACGGCAGTGTATTGAACGTTTAGGAAAGAGTGAGGTCTTATATAAAATGGCCGAAATAATTCACAGTCAATAGGAAATTCTAAGCCGCCCAGTACGTGTTGGACTTGTAGAAAGAATGGTCACTTTAGGTAAGATTGTAATTCTTCTTCTAAGAAAATTGATGATGAAGAGAAAGAAACAATGAACCTTACTGAGGAGGTTAGTTCTAATGAGGCTCTACTACTTTTGTGTCACGATGTTAATGAATCTTGGATAATTAATTCAGGTGCCTCATTCCATGCTACTGCAAACGTAGGTTTTCTAACCAATATTGTTAAAGGCGACTTCGGTATGATCTTTCTTGCAGATAAGAGTGTATGCAATATTACTGGAAAGGGAAACACTAGGTTGAGGTTTCCTTCGAGGGCGACGTTGGTTTTAAAGAATGTGCAACTTGTACCCAAATTGGGGCGTAACCTTATCTCAGTTAGGCAATTGGCGGATGATGGTGGATATGAAAGTACCTTTGGTACTACCTTCCGAAAGGTTACAAAAGGAACTATGGTAGTAGCTCAAAGCTTAAGACAAGGAACGCTGTATATAATGCAAAGCACAACTTTTACTATTTGTGCGACCATTCCTTGGATTGTTACAAGTACTTGGCACAAACGGCTCGGTCACATGTATAAAAAGGGGATGAAGATGATGGTAACAAGGGGAAAGTTAGAGGGTCATGATAAGGTTGATCTTAAGTTTTGTGAAGAGTGTGTTCATGCAAAGCAGAAGAAGGTTAGTTTTAAAATAACTGGAAGATCAAGGAAACCTGGAAAGCTAGATATTGTTCATTAAGATGTTTGGGGGCCAACCAAGGTGTCTTCTCTTGGTGGTTCTCATTATTACGTTACTTTTATCGATGATGCTATTCGTAAACTATGGGTCAACTTTGTGAAGAACAAATCAGATGTGTTCGATAAATTTAAAAGGCGGACGGCTCTGGTTGAAAATGAAATTGGCTTGAAACTGAAGTATCTTAGGTCCGATAAGAGGGGCAAATACTGTAGTGGTGAGTTTGAAGAATTTTGTACATCAAACGGGATTAGGCGGCAGAAGATTATTCTCGAAATATTGCAACAAAATGGCATTGCAAAACACATGAACGGAACTATTAACGAAAGAGCGAGAAGTATAAGACTCAACACTAAATTACCAAAGTCATTTTGGGATGCGGTTAGTACGGCAGCATACCTGATTAATAGAGGGCCTTCAGCGGCTTTGGACTTTGGACTTCCTAAAGAAGCATGGATCGGTAAAGGCGTAAACCTTTCACACTTACATATTTTTAGTTGTACCTCATATGTCCTTGATAATTCAGATACAAGGACAAAGTTTGATGTAAAGTCAATGAAGTGCATATTCATTGGATATGGTGGTGATGAGTTTGGGTACCAATTTTGGAATGCGAAGAATCGAAAAGTCATCCGGAGCTGTAATGTTACATTCAATGAGGAAGTTTTGTATAAAGAATTTAAATTATCCATGGAAAGGAATCGAATTGAAGCAGCAGAAAGTGTCGACATTAAATTTAAACCCTCTCGAGAGGTCGATAAAGAATTCGTGGTTGAGTCGATACACTGGATCAAGACAAGGAACCTAAAGATCTATAGTGCATTCCAATAGCATATCTAAAGGAGCCAAGAATTGTACGAATTCGGTGAGGTATGTTAACTCCCTACATCACTTGTTACATACGGATGGTGGTGAATCAGAAATTTATAAGGAGGCTTTAGATGTGGAAGCCAAGATATTGTGGGAGCTTGCTATTGATGATGAGATACAATTATTATCAGTAAATCAAACTTGGGATTTAGTTTGGTTACCGAAAGGGAAGAGGGAATTATGGAATAAATGGGTATACAGACTAAAGCAGGAATCTGACGATTTAAGGAGATTCAAGGCTAGAGTTATGGTGAAGGGATTTTAGCAGAAAGAGGGCGTTGATTTTGGTAAGATCTTTCCTCCTGTTGTGAATATGTTTACTATTCGGGTTGTGATGAATATAGTTGCAGTTAAAGATTTACATCTTAAGCAGCTTAATGTCAAGACAATATTTCTTCACGACAACTTTGTTGAAAAATTTATATGAATCAACCAGAAGGGTATTCAATTAAAAGGAAAGAAGATCTTGTGCGTAGGCTCGTGAAGAGCTTATATGTTTTGAAATAGGCGCCAAGATAGCGGCATTTGAAGCTCAAAAATTTTATGTCCAGAAATGGTTATTCGAAGAGCAATGCAGATCACTGTTATTTTATCAAAAATAAGGGAAACTCATATATTATTCTACTTCTGTATGTAGATGATATGGTGGTAGCAAGTGCCGACATGGGAGAGATTATCAAGTTAAAGGAACAGTTGTCCTGGGAGTTTTCTATGAAGGACTTGGGTACTGTAAAATAAGATCTTGGTATGCGTGTTATAAGAAATAGAAAGCGGCGAGAATTGAAGTTATCTCAAGCTGAGTACATCGGCAAAATACTTAAGCAATTTAACATGGATGGTTATAAGGTTGTTAGTACACCATTGGGAGGTCACTTTAAATTATCAAAGGAGTATTGTCCGAAAATACAGAAGGATCGTGATGAGATACGGAAGGTTCATTATCAATCAGCAGTTGGTAGCCTAATGTATATTATGATTTTTACGAGATCGGATATTGCCCAAGATGTGGGAGATGTAAGTAGGTATATGAGTAATCCAGGAAAGGGGCATCAGAGAGCTATGAAATGGATACTTATGTATCTGAAGGGGACTCAAGATATAGCATTATGTTATGGGGGTTCTAAGATATGCTTATAGGGTTTTGTTGATTCTGATATGGCGGGTGATATTGATAGGCATAAGAGCACTGGTAGTTTTGTATTTTCATTAGGAAGCGGTGCGATTACATGGGTTTCTAGGCTATAAAAGATTGCAGCTTTGTCTATGATGGAGGCGAAATATGTTGCGGCTACGGAAGCGTACAAGGATATAGTTTGGCTTAAAGGGTTGATGAAAGAGCTTTGTAGATAACAACATTCTCCTAAGTTATATAATGATAGTCAAAGCGTCATACACTTAGCAAAGAATTTAGCTTTTCACTCTAGGGCCAAGCATATTGATATTCGGTATCATTATATTCGCTCGCACCTTGAGGATGGTGTATTGAAGCTCGTGAATATTCATACTTATGTGAATCCGGCAGATATGTTTATGAAGGTAATGACTTTTTAGAAGTTGACGACATGTACAACTTCTTTGGGTCTTCATAACTGAAGGTCCGGGTAGTGCGAGCAATTCATTTAGAGATCTAGAGATAGGTTACGGGATTCAATTTTAAGTGGGAGATTGTTAAGGGTGAACTCAAATTATCAAAGTCGTTCGAACGAGAATAGATGTCGTTCGATGAGATGGTCGTTTCCTAGGCTGGAAACTTGGACCGTTGAAGTCGTTCGAGCGAGACTAGATGCGTTCAAATGAGTTACTTGTTTTTAGGGATAAAATCCTTACTCTATTGAAGTTGTTTGAACGAGCTTAGAGTCATTCAAACGAAAACCGCGTAGACCGGTTTTAAAAGTTTGTCTGGGACGTTAAGTTTGCCTCGAGATCTGTTATCTTTATAATTAGTCCCCTAAGTATATAAGGAGGACTTAGGTTATTTGGTATCCTATCTTCTTTTTTTTAGTTTAATTTAGAGAGCTAGGATTTGAGAAACTCCATTACAAAGCTTGAGAAGCTTGGAGAAGTTCGTGTATAACCTATTTGATCATAGTAGATTGTTCATGGGGAGTATTTTTTTATCCATAAGGGTTTTCCACTTCCCTCCTCTGGGAAAATACTTGTCTTCTTTATTGTTCCTTATTCTGTCTATTTCTTGATTTGGCGTATTCCGCATATAATACTTGGCGTAGAAAAGAGAGTAGCTACCTTGATTCTCAACATGGTCTTGAAAGCCATCTTCCATGTATCTTCTTCTCAGATTCTAACTTGAGGGTTACCCGATTTAAGATCTAGCTTGGTAAAAAACTGAGCCTTTTGTAACACATCTAAAAGCTTGTCAATTTGTAAAAATAGATAACGATTCTTTACCGTAATCTTGTTCAGCGCCTGATAATCTATACACATTCTCCAAGACCTTTCCTTCATCGGCAGCAATAACACTGGTGAACCACAAGGTGAGCAACTCAGATTAATAACCCCTTGCTCGAGGAGCTCTTATACTTGTTTTATGATCTCATCAGCCTCGGTTATAGAAGTCCAATACAACCCAATGTTGGGTAGTGACTTACCATTCACCAATATGATATCATGCTCCATATTAGGGTTGTACATGAAAGCCTGAGAAACGACCTGGGCCAACCCGAACCGGCCGGTTCGGTCCAGTTTTGAAAACAACCGGATCGATTTTGCGTTTGGATATTAAGACCTGGTAATACTCGGATCGGTTTCGGTTCTTAGGTTTGGGTAACCGATCAGACCCGAACCGGACCGACTTTATATAAATGTTTTGTTACCCATCTCTCATACCTTAGGCCAAGCCGACAACCTTTATCTTCATTCTTCCTCCCTCTATTACAATCGCCTCCCCTCTCTCTCTCTCTCTAGAAACCTCCCTCCGTTGTTGCTCGATTCGTCACCCAACAAAAACAAGAGCTGTGATTCGTGCAGAATCATGAGTTTCTCAACTATTTTTTCCTCTTATTTCACTCTCAATCTCTCAATTCAGTAAGATCCTAAGTCTCCAAACCAATTACAAATTTATCTGAAACCTTAAATTTGATGACAATGGAGAGAAGTCTGATTGTTGTATGATTATACAAGTTACCCATCTCTCATACCCTAAGGATCATTGATGGAGTCGTTTCGATATACTCGGTTAGTCGGTGGAGTCATTTCGATATACTCGGTTGGTGTTTAATGAGTAGTTGTTTGGGCGTAAAGCAAGGGATGCTTTTATGGTAATTGACTGATTGGGTTTTAGTATTTTAGATGTTTTAATAAGTAGTTGTTTGGGTTAACATGTGCTTTTATGGTGCATGCGTGTTCTTGTTTGTGGATTTGATTGTTTGGTTCTGTTTTAGACGTAAGTGGACGATTTGTTTTGGCGTTCATCGTGATCTTGTAGTTGATTTTGATAATTTAGAAACTTTCATTTAGTGAAGTATTTAACCTTAGATCATGAATGAAAAATATAGCGAAAATTTCTTTGAATTATTCCGATTTAGGAACACAACAAATTCAGTTCGGTTCCGCTTTGGATTATGTACCTAGTCGGTTCTGGTTCAGGTTCAGAAGTAGGCAACTCGACCAGCCCAGGTCGGGTCAGGTTTAGGGCTTAACTCGGGCCGATCCGACCCGTGAACAGCCCTACTCCACATCCTTCTTGCGTGACATCCCTTATATGCTTATAAACAAATCTTTATACTCCTCTTGCAACTTCCCTAATTCAGTTTGTTGCTTAAGAGACATTGCCATAGTAAAAAATACTTTAGCGACGGACCCTCTTGAATCAGCCATACCAACAACAACATAAACTTGCCGCCCGCATTAACAAACCTCTTCACCTAAGTCGTTGTTACTAAATTATTTGTGGTAACATGTGGTTATGAAACTATTTTCCCTCCTTCACAAGACAATACTTGGGAGCTCTACGATAATGAATCGCATCTCTATCCTAAAGATAAGGGCTACCCAAAATGACTTGACACACATCTAAAGAACCACCACACACGTGACCTCGTCAATAAACAACTAAGTGATTGCAAAGTTGAACGTACACTGCTTCATGATCTTCAACTCCGCATCTTTTTAAATCCACCCCAAACCATACGGCTTAAGATGAGCCGTAGTATCCAAACCATTCTTCTTTACTACCGCCATAGAGATCAAATTCTTTTGATTACCCAAATCATTTATGACCTCTACTAAGCTCTGTTTCACCTGAATACTGACATGAAAATGTTCTTCCCGACTCACCTCCTCGGTAACCATAGTTTGCTTAAACATAAAAGTAAACTTAGGGTTTGGTTTATCTAAATTCAAAAGATCAATAGTCATTGCAGCTAGTACACGTTTCCCTCTCTTGCTCATCTTCTCCTTTGGCCTAAGCTCCGACTGAAGTTTCCAACATTTATCTAAAATGTGCCCATTTGCCTTATAATGACTACAATAATTTCCATTAGATAAAGACCCCTCTCCTTTGGACCCCCCCCCCCTTGTGCTCATTTTTCCAACTAGACTTGTACCCCTTGCTTTTGTCGTCTTTCTTGTCACTCTTCAAGTACTTGCCTTCAATAGCAAATACTTTCACAGTAGCGTCTTCGATATTCTCTATAGTAAAGAGTTTTAACTCCCTTCTAATGGACTCCGACAAGCCCCATGTATACTTGATAAACACTTCATACTCGTCTACAGCGATGTCTAAAACCAAAGCTTAGTTATAAAACTCCAAAATAAACTTTTGTATGGATTACCCATACATTTAGTGTAAATGATGTCATTTCAACTATTTCTCTTGCTCATACCCAATAAGATAAAATTGTTTCCTCGCCAACACCATGAATTCTTTCTAACTCAAGCTTTCTATTATGTGATGTTTCTTATAAGACTTCCACTACGTGAGTACATGACTTGCAAATTTCAATGTTGAAAAACATATTTTTTGAGCATTTGAATATTCATAAACTCAAAAATAGGTTTCTAACCTATCTAACCAGTTATCTAACTTCACATAATCGATTGACCCATCGAATACTAAAATTTAAATTTTAAAATTGATACAATGATTACGCATGGGATTCATGAACTTACCAATAATCGGTCTCTCCTCGACAAATTCAGTATCACTAAAATCTCTATCTTCCTCCTCGTCTCTATCCTTTCTTTTTCTTGTGCTCTTATCATTTTATCGAAGTGGATGTTTTAGCAAGGTTCACGAGACATAATTGATCTACCAACTCCCCTAGAATAGTAGTTGGGTCTAAAACTTTCAATTCAAGCTTTGTGAGTAATCTTTGGAATTGCTCATCTCCGAATTTGCCTTCTTCTTTGAGCTTGGTTTTTAGTGAATCTTTAACAAACTCACAATAATCTTCTTCGTTTGCTTAAGTCAATTACGTGTGGAGACCATAAATTACAACCCCCCTAGAATTGTTACTTGAAAATCTGATACCACTTAATCCACAATCGAATTAGAGAACTTCCAACTAGAAGAATTAAATGAAAAACATAATTTGGTGGGAAAATTTCCCATTAAGAACTTTAATTACTCAATGGATTAATTTTAATTGAATTCCTCTTCAAACACCTAGTTTAGATTACAAAACATGAATTCTTCTATCTTGCCTAGCCTTGCCTCTTTATGAGGGTTACAAATTTCCTAGTTACAAAACAGGACAATTATGCCCTTGAACGCACTAAACCATGAAGGAAACACGTTAGTCGTTCAAACGACTGGCTCAGCTAAGCCTAGAAATTAAGGCAAATGTAATTGGTCTTCTAGGAACCCAGTCATTCGAACGACGTCATTTGAACGACTCCAAATGTCGTTCGAATGACTTATCATTTTAAGGCTACGAAATGGGATAGACAGAATTGGTCTTCTGGGAACCATGTCGTTCAAACAACTTGCCAATTTAAGCATACAAAATGATGCAGACATAATTAGCTTGTTTTCCTCATATCTCGTTCAAAAAGCTCCAAGGCTCATTTAAACGAATGGGTATTTTAAGGGGTTTAATCTTTAGATCTTCCTGGACCACCGAGGTAGTAGTTTTTAAAGTTTGATCAGTTCATGTCCATAAGTGGTTTTTTGAAATACAATGTGGATCACTGTTATTTAATCAAAAATACAGGAAACTCATATATCATTCTACTTCTGTATGAAGATGATATGTTTGTAGCAAGTGCCGATATGGAAGAGATTATCAAGTTGAAGGAACGGTTGTCTCAGAAGTTTTCTATGAAAAACTTGAGTGCGGCAAAAGAAGTTCTTAATATGCGTGTTGGTCGAGATAGAAGCGGCAAGAATTGAAGTTATCTCAAGTTGAGTACATTGGTAAAATACTTAAATGGATTAATATGGATGGTTCTAAGGTTGTTAGTACACCATTAGGAGGTCACTTTAAATTGTCAAAGCAGTGTTATCCAAAAACGTAGAAGGATCGTTATGAGATACGAAAGTTTCCTTATTCATCGGCAACTAGTAGCCGTATGTACGCTATAATTTTATGAGACCGGATATTGCCCAAGCAGTGAGAGTTGCTAGTAGGTATATGAGTAATCCAAGCAAGGAGCATTGGAAAGCTGTGAAATGGATACTTAGGTATCTAAAAAGGACTCAATATAAGGCATTATGTTATGGGGGTTCTCAAATATGCTTACAGGGTTTCCTTGATTATGATATGGCGGGTGACATTAATAGGCAGAAGAGCACTAGTGGCTTCGTATTTACATTGGGAAGCGGTGCAGTTACTTAGGTTTCGAGGCTACAAAAGATAGCTTTATCTACGATGGAGGCAGAATATGTTGCGGCTACGGAAGCTTGCAAGGATATGGCTTGGCTTAAAGGGTTGATAAAAGAGCTTAGTAAAGAACAAACATCTTCCTTAGTTATATAGCGATAGTCAAAGCACAATACACTTAGTGAAAAATGCACTTTTTTACTCTAGGACCAAGCATATTGATATTCGATATCATTATATTCGTTCGCTCCTCGAGGATGGCACGTTAAAGCTCGCGAAGATTCATCCTGATGTGAATCTAGCCGATATGTTTATGAAGGTGGTAACATTTCAGAAGTCGACGACGTATACAACTTTTATGGGTCTTCCTGATTGAAGATCTGGGTAGCGCGAGCAATTCACTATTAGAGATCTGGAGATGGATTTTGGTAGATTTGATTTCAAATGAGAGATTGTGGAGGAATGAACTAGAATTATGATCATTAGAGTTCGAGGGATGAACGGGATTGAAGATAGAAGGGAAATATCATTTGAATAATATTTTGGTGTTCTATCCGAATAAACCTTGTGTTTGTTTAAACATAAGAGGCAGAGACCTCTCTATTCAAATAGACTTTTGTGTATGCTCGAATAAAAGTCTCAAAATATGTTCTGTTCGATTAGACTTGGTGTCTATTAGAATAGATGTCTCAGAACTTGCTATGTTCAAATAGACTTTGGTCTCTTTTAGAATAGACCTCGTAAACTCAGTTTTAGAAGTTTAAAGATAAGAAGTTGGCTTGCCTCTGTCAGTACTTTTTTAATAGCTTTCCAATCCAATCTATTATACTTATGGAATACAGCCAACTACTGCTTCTTATACAAATTAGTGCAATTGACCCCTTTTGGCTAGAAGGCTTACACTGTTCATGCATCATACAAAGATTTATTGAGCCTGGAGGACTTTTTTTTCGATGGCATATATTGAGATAGTAGTATCTATATAATTTTTAGTCACGATCTAAGGGACAATATTCCCACTCTATTTTCTTTCTTATTCAATTTTTTCCTGTATTCCTTTGACTTACGTTGGAAGGGGAACGGGGTTCCACCTTATGTATCTTCCTTTAGTCAACTTAACCTCATGGTTCTTTTTTAAGGACCCAGTACCAAAAATTCCATTAGAAAAACCATATGTACCCAAGCCTAAATGATTACTTCATTTTCTACACTATACCTTATGGAAATAATATGAAAGTCCGCACATGAATGTTGATTTATGTGTTTTAGTTGGCAAAAATTGCAAGCAAAAACACACTCTAGATATTTATTCTTCTAATCTATTTTATGCTTTACCATGTTTTTTCATTTTAAATTTTACCTTTCTAAATAAAATAACATGAAAAATTAGGTAAAATAGTGTCGCATTGTGTCGGATCTAAATATTACTATGGTTCAAATTGCGCAGCATATGGTATTAGATACTTCAATTATTTTCTACTACAAAATGGTGTTATACTTGTCAGGGACCTATTTTACCAAAGGGCTCTGTAGGATATAAATATCATAGTGTACAAGTATTAAAACTGGTTACAGATTTAGATTGCACAGTATTCCAGATATATTTTTCTTACGATAAGTAGGTAGCAAGCATAGACTCTGATAAGCTATTGTGGCTTCGTTTCAATTGGAGAAGAAAATCTCTAGAAACATATCTTGTATATATGTGAATAAGTTGAAAAGAAAATTATTGGACATCTAGTTCAAGAGCTTCATATCTTAGAATACTTATACTGCACAAAATATGAAAAGAAGAAGCAATATAAGACAAATGCATACGAAGAGAACGCTTCTAGCCTATATTTCTTATTCGTATATATACTACTTTTGAAATTGATAAAGATGGTAAATATCCTAGAGAACTCGATGGAGATCCTAAAGATTCTCATTAACAAGAAGGTTCTAGAAGTCTCAAATATCCTCAAGATTCTGCAAATTATATAGTATATAAAGCTGCCAAAATTGAGATTATTTCATCTCCAAGACATTCCAATATTATAAGATTTTCTTCAATCAAGCATATATAACTTTGTGTATTTAGAAAGTCTTCTCAGCTCTTATATAAATAGAAAACTCTATAATCTATTACAAAATCTATATAATGTGAAACTAGTCTATGGGAATTTTCATGTTTTTTGAAACCAGTCTTCTCTAGTTCTTCTTGTTCTCTAGTTTTCTTTTCATAGTATCAGAGCGCTTGATCCTTATCTATGGCGAATAATGACCTACTTGCGAATCCAGCAATGAATGCCCCTTCTCTTTCCTTCAATCAAATGGTCTCGGTGAAGCTTACTTCCACGAATTACTTGTTATGGATGCCCATGTTACGCAGTCAGAAATTAATCAGTTTTGCTGATAGCGGTCGTCCACAACCATCAAAACGGTTGTTTTAAGTGAAAAGGAACAGCCTAATCCCGAGTACCTGACATAGGAGTATTATGATTAGCTCATGTTATGCATGATCAATTTTACTCTCTTAGAAGAAATATTGAGTCATGTTGTTGGGCTTGAAACCTCTCATGAGGTATGGAAAGCTCTCGAATCGATACTTGCCCAATACTCAAAGGCTTGTGAGTTGCAACTTAAACAAGCTCTTCAAGAGTGCAAGAAGGGGAACTCCATGATTGATGAGTATCTTTGAACATTCAAAAATATTTACGATTCACTTGGGGCTATTGGCCGTTCAGTCCCTGATAAAGACATATTCTTATTGGTCTCTCCAAGGACTAGGTTCTAACTATGAGTCCTTTACTATGATAATGCTAGTAAAGCCTCCGATTCCTTCTTATCAAGAAGTCGTGGCTAGCCTAAATATCCACGACTTGCGAACGAGTTCGTTACACAAATCCCCTATGGAATCTGCATATGTCACTCAAAGAGGAGATGGATATAATTTGCTATGGAATCTGCATATGTCACTTTCGAGGCTGAGGTCGAGGAAGGTTTTCTAATTCTTATCATTCCTCGACTCCCCATACACATCAACCCCAAAGCACTGCTAATAAGGCGATACAATCTTCTCAAACATCATCGGTTCCACAGCCAAGCTCAGTTATTTATCAGATATGTTGGAGAGCAAATCATAGGGTGGTTCAATATTATAAAAGATTCGATCATGATGAGATAGTTGAAGCATTGGCTAGCATGACTATTGGCGATCCACACGACCCAGCTTGGTACCCGAATAGTGGTGTAACATCACATATAGCAAACAACGAAGGTAAGTTCTCAAAACTCCAATCTTATTCTGGTACTGAGAAGGTCATTACAGGTAATGGAAACTCTATCTATATTTCTCATATTAGTTTTGACCCGTTACATACACACTCCTTCTCCTTTACTTTCAATAATGTTCTACATGTTCCTAAACTTACAAAATATTTATTGTTAGTTAATCAACTTACTGATGATTTAGAATGTTCTAGTGAATTCACATCTTCTAGTTTTTTTATTAAGGAGCAAAAAACAGGGAAGATATTGGGAGTGGGCAATAGGCGATCTAACTTGTACATGTTAGACACCAATAAGGAAGCGATTTTCTCTTCCATTAGCTCGTAGCATAAGAAAGCAAATTTTGATCGATGACATCAGCGTTTGTCTCATCCTTCTTCTAGAGTCTTGGTTGAGTTACAAAGTAATGCTAAATTAGATATTCTCGAGTCTAATAAAGATAGCAGTAGTTTGGTTTGTTCAAGTTGTCAGTTGGATAAAAGTAGGCGGTTGCCTTTTACTTTAAATGATTCTCATTGTAACGAGCCACTCAATAAAATACATTGTGATATATGGGGGGCATCACATATTCCTTTTATTTGTGGTTATAATTATTATCTCTTGTTTTTGGATGATTTTAGTCGTTACTCTTGGATCTACCCTCTTAAAGAAAGATCTGAATTTTACGAAACTTTTATTAAATTCCAAAAACTTGTTGAAAATCTTTTGGGTCGGACGATCAAAAAATTTCAATGTGATGGAGCTTTGTAGTTTAACAATCACAAGTTCAATGACTACCTTGATGGATGTGGTATTTCAAAGCAAGTATCATGTCCTCACACTCAAGAACAAAATGGAAGAGCAGAAAGAAAGCATCGGCACATTACCAAAACTGATCTCACTATGATGTTCCATGCTCATGTACCTTCTAAATAATGGTATGAAGCTTTTGTTATTGTTATTTACACTATAAATCGCCTACCAATGCCCGTTCTTCAGGTCGCTTCACCATATTTTCTCTTATTTGGTAAGGAACCAGACTTCACTTAGAACATTCGGTTGCCTATGTTTTCCGTATTTACATACATATTCTACAAATAAACTTGATGAAAAAAATCTTCCATGCATTTTCCTTAGCTATAGCAATCAACATAAGGTTTTTGATGTTGATATACTCCCATCGATCAAATTTACATTTCTCAACATGTTGTATTTGATGAAAATGTTTATCCTTTTGCTAGCCATTCTTTGGAGTCCTCTAGTACTGACCTTGTTAGTTTCAGAGATAAATCTGGAGTTACTAATCCTTACGTTGCAGATTGTATATCACCACCTTCCAAGTCAGCATCGAATAAGATATCGTATGATGATAATGGCAACTTCAATCCACTTGTCTTGTCCATTCCGTCTCTGAGTTTTTCTAGCAATTTTGGTGACGAATCAAGTAAAAATACAAATGCTTCGAATGATCTTGATCACCCAAGTGATGAAATTCAAGGGGAGATGCCACACTCAAACCCCACCCAATCTTTAAACCTAAGTCCTAATGTACCTCCAGTTCATCAACCATGCGCTTCTATAACACTTTTATCACCTTCACCTTTACGTTCACCTTCACCTATACCTCCACCTCCACCTCCGGTTAATGACAACCAACATGGTATGACCACAAGAAGGAAGCTTGGAATAAATAATCCCAATCCAAAGTATGCCAACCTATTAGATACACTTTATCCTATTTCATCAACTTCAATCAAACCTCACATTATACAACATATCCTCACTCTCTAGACATTATATCACCTTGGCATGCTATATTTGTAGCTTCTTTGGATCAAATTAGATAGCCATCCACCTACAAATAAGCTTCCCAACATCCTCATTGGTGTGATGAAATGAGTAAAGAAATAGATGTTCTTTACAGCAATCGGACATGGTCACTTGTTCCTCGCATTCCATCTATGAATGTTGTGGGGTGTAAATGACTTTATAAGACTAAACTCATGCCAGATGGATCCATTGATCACTACAAAGCACATCTTGTAGAAAAATGGTTCAATCAATTTCAAAGAATTCATTTTTGAGAAACATTCAGCCCTTTAATTAAGCCTACCACTATTCGGCTTGTTTTAAGTATCGCGCTACATTTTTTAGAACACTTTTTACATGGTGTCCTTCACGAGGAAGTATTCATGGAGCAGCCCCCAGGGTATGTCGATCCGACAATGCCTCATTATGTATGTAAACTTGACAAGGCTATCTATGGGTTAAAGTAAGCACCACGTGCATGGTCGGATAGACTTAGCCAATTTCTTCTGCATCTTGGTTTTGCATGTAACAAGGTGGATCCATGTTCACAAAACATTCTCATAAAGGTGTCATTTTCTTACTTGTCTATGTCAATGATATCATTCTTACCAACTCATCCTTCTCATTATTATATGAGTTTATTGCTACACTTTTATTAGAATTTTTCATAAAGGATTTAGAAGATCTTTATTACTTCTTGGGTATCAAAGTTGTGTGTACATCTAAAAGTATGTTCCTATGCCAAACTAAATATGCTAACGATTTATTGAAGTGTTATAACATGATTGATTGCAAGCCGATTTTAACGCCTCTCCCTTCGACTTCAAAGTTATCCCCAGATGCCACCTCCTTTGAAGATCCTTCCATGTATTGAAGCATTGTTGGTGCACTACAATACTTAACTTTGACTAAACCTGATTTGGCATTTGTTGTTAACTCTATGTGTTAATATATGCATAATCCTACTATTGAACACTTTCGTCTTCTAAAGAGCATTGCTCAATATGTCAAAGAAACTCATTCGTTGGGGATATTTCTCTCTAATCGGTTCCCACAACAAATCTTTGCCTACTCTGAGGAGTTCTACCACTGGTTACATGATCTTTCTTAGTGACAATCTAATTTCTTGGTTGGCCAAGAAACAACCAACAGTGTCCCACTCTAGTTTAGAAAAATAATATTGAGCACTTCCTTCCACCGCTGCTGAATTGGCATAGATTTCTTTATTATTCAGGGACTTACGTATATCTCCCTTTCATCTGATTACTTTATTTTGTGATAATCAGAATGCCATCTACATGATGGCTAATCGTGTATTTCATGCTCACTCTAAGCATGTAGAGATCGACTATCACTTCATTTACGAGAAAGTTACAGTTGGACATATATTTATGAGGTATATTCCAAGTAGTGATCAAATAGCTGACATTTTGACTAAACCTCTTTCGAGAGAGCAATTCTCATTTCTTTGAGGCAAGATTCATGTGTGTTCACCCATACTCAGCTTGAAGGGGGGTGATAAAGATAGCAAATATCCCAGAGATCTTGATGGAGATCCTAAAGATTCTCAACAACAAGAAGGTTTTATAAGTCTTAAAGATCCTCAAGATTCTGCAAATCATATAATAAATAAAGCTACCAAAATAGAGATTAATTCCTCTCCAAGACATTCCAATATTATAAGATTTTCTTCAATCAAGCATATATAACTTTGTGTATTTAGAAAATCTTCGCAGCTCTTAGAAATCTTTAGAATGTATTATAAAATCTATATAATGTGAAACTAGTCTATGGGGTTTTTCATGTTTTTTGAAACCCTTAAAGTTTTCTCTAGTTCTTCTTCTTGTTCTCTAGTTTTCTTTTAAGAAACAAATATGAACTACCAGTACCAGGCCAAATAAAATGAACTATAAGGCTGCAAGACTGAATCTAGCAGCCCCTGTAATTCCAACAAACTGCAAATAAGAAAGTAAGAGGGATGAATCAAAATGTATTTCAAGGTCCAAATAAAATATATGCAAAGCTAAATATATGTTAAAAATATATACATATTTATACGAAGAAACAGAAAAGATGTGACATGGCAGAGGTACTAACGTGGCAACCTGTTATTAGTACAGTAAGTCAAAAAAAAATATTAATGAAACATTTTAAACTCAAATAAAATTTCTAAAATTCTCCCCGATGTTTATCATCCATGTAAAGGATTAGTGTTCTGTTAGAATAAACACAATGTCTATTCAAACAGAAGGCAGCACACCTTCTATTCAAATGGACTTTATGTTTATTCGAATAGACTTTAGAGCATGTTCGAACAGACATCGGTAAACTCAGTTTTGAGTATTGAATTAAAGACATTGGTTTTGCCTCGAGATTCATGTTGATGTAATAAGTCTCCCAAGTATATAAGGGGGACTTAGGGTATTTGGCAGCTACCCTTGGTTAGATCTTTTGGTAAGGAATCTTTTGAGAGAAAAACCTTGAGTGACCTCAAATTGGTTTGTGAGTGATTGTAACCTCGAATCATTGAATAAAACTCTCTCTCTATTTTGTGTTAACGTAGACCATTTGTTGAACCACGGTAAATGTGTATTCTCATTTAATTGTGTATATTCCTTTAGTTTGTTTATCACTAATCGGATCAAATTGAATCAATGGTCGGCTTCCGCGGCGTAGCACAACATTCCATACCTAACCAAATATGTAAATTTTACCAAGGCTTTTTAAGCAATTCTAAACACAAGACATGACTCTATCCCACCAACACCATATCTTAAATTTACATTTTTTTTCCTAGAAAATATACCACCTTTACTAACCCCTTATTCCAGTTCTTTTTCTTTGCATTTCTGATCCATGAGGATCTAGACATTTATCCCCTTAGAAATAGGCAAAAGGTGAAGTCCATTCGAATAAACATTTGTTCTATTCTAATAGAACAAGTTCTGAAGTTCTGAGTCTTATGTTCTAATAAATAAATGTTCTATTCGAACAGAGGCTGTTTTGAGTAACCTATTTAAATAGACTTTTGAGTCTATTTGAATATACCCAGTTCAAAGAAGTCTATTCAAATAGACTCTAAATTTTATTCGAATATATTCAGTTATGAGTATTCTATTTAAACAGAGTCGCGACTTATCTTAGTTTTAGGTCATTTGAAGAGCATTTTTGTCCTATGTTGTAACTAGGAAACTTGTAACCTTTAAGAGGGCAAGACTAGGTAATATAAAAGGATCTAGAGATCAAGAGAGATCAAGAAAGGAATTCATTGTAATTAATTTTGAGCAATTGAAGCTCTATTTGGGAAGTTTTACCCACCAAATTGTGTTATCCATTTAATTTCTTCGATTAAGAAAATCTCTAATTCAATTGTGAATTAATTTCTTTGTTTTCCATCTCGGGTTCCATCTCTCTCGCACACTTTTTTATTATTATTTAGCATGTATGTAGGAGGTCTGATTCGCCCTCACAAACTCTTATATTTCTTTGATTAGGCTCACTTTAGTTTTTTTTATATAATATAACTCAAATATTCTTGGGTGTTTAGGTGACTAAGAGCATCTTCAGTAGGGTTTGGGTTGGGTTTGTTTTGTCAGCCTAAGCCCAAACCTAAACTTAAACGCCTTGCAGCAGACAAAAATTGGGTTTGGGTTTGATGATGTGGCGCTGTCAGAACTAAACTGGGTGTGAGCTCCTCCTACTAAAAAAATAAGTTTGGCAAACTTTTAAATACTGTGCAATGTCCTGATTACCACTGCTTGGAAAGAACATTTGTTGCTGGTTTTGAGGTAGGACTGGATCGCATGAGTTCAATGTAATTATCCACTACATCGATCATTTTTGTGACAGTTTTTGGATTGTGGAATGTAAATTCTTCTCGAACCTTAGAATCGATGTGGATAGTAGAGGTAAAAGCTGGTACGATAATCCTGGGATCTGAATTTTTGATTTTCCTCGTTTCTTATAGGAAATGCTTATAAAAATCTACCAAAGTTTCTTTTGCTCCTTATTCGAAAAAGAAGAGAGAGACCACTGTTATCTGGCAATCTTTGGCATGAGCATAGTTTGACTTAAAAAGTCACTGTAATTAGACAAAGTTGGTTATCAAACCTTTAGGAATGGTGTGAAACCACCTAAGAGGCTCTTCTTTGAGGCTCATGTTAAACAGACGGTACAGCATGTGATCGAGTTTAGAGTATAGACCGACGACTACTTTAAAGTGACAGACGTGGGTGAGTAGGTCAATTAGGCCTACATACTGGTAAAACTTCGGCATATGGAAGTTGTCTGGAATTGGCATGACTTCGAGAAGGGGGGAAATTAGGTTAGTCCCAATCCTATCTAGAGCGGATCTTTGACTTAGATTGTCTTGATGAATGGCTTGAATCTTACTGTTCAAGTCGTATAAGGTAACGAATTATTGGAAAGCGTGTGGTTCAGGTACTGCTTGCGGATCAAAATCTCCTTGCCCTTCTGAGGCAATCGCTCACTTACTGGTCGTCTCGGAGGTGGCGGGGGGGTTTGATGACGTGTTCCTTGACTTCTTTGAGTTTTCGATGTGGACGACGTAAGGCTAAAATGTCAAGATGCCTAGTCTGGGTTCCTGAATTGAGACCTAGACGTTTGCATTCTTTCTTCCCTTAGTAAGCTTTCCCTCTAGACAGCTCGTGTCCGATGATCACATCGGGCCTCTGGAGGTGATCCTTACCGACCAGTGAGTCGATCTTGTTGCCTTTGTAAACTTTCCATTTCTTTTTGATGAATTCAGCTCAGCTATTCCAGGACCTTCCTACTCTCGTCCCTCTTAACTTGGAGGGTTTGAGCATGAATCCGTTGATCCTTCAGTCACTAGTTCCTGTCATACTCCATCTGCTTCTAGAGCTCAAAAATAGTATTGTGGAAATTGACGGTTTCTTGCTAGACGGTGACTGGAATGTCCTTATTGTTTCTCAGAGTACTGGAGGAACTTCTGAGGTTCATGTTAGTCATGAAAACAATTGGGTAGAATGAGTATTTGGTAAAGAAAAAGTAAATTTCCCCACAGACGATGCCAATTGTAATGGTGTGTTTTCCTCGATGGCAAACTTCACCAATACTGTAGTAAGGAGGTTGCAATTATAAGCTAGAACACACTAGATTTTACTTAGAAACTCAGTAAAACCTGAGAAAAACTATGACCTCGAGGAGGGTTTGATGATAAAATCCAATATGTGATAGTTATTGCAATTGTTAATAGATATAATGGCTGCGAATAGTAAAGAAAAAATAGAGTTCTAGGATCTCGTTTAACATGTACTCTACTTGTATTTATAATGGATATTGGTGGTTATAAATAATTGGCCTCCTATTTTAAAGGGTCATGGGCAAACTTCTCAGATCTCTTGCAACGGCTCTATTTGACCAAGTATAACGATTACTATAGAGGATCGAGATTTGTAGGTGTGCACTTGATATCTTCTCAAATTATCACATATTTTTGACATGATTGTACTAGTTTCTCCTTGTCGAATCTGGAAAGTGTGTTACCACAATATCTTCTTGAATGATTAGATACCTTCGACTTTACTCTATTTAGTTTGTCCTTATCGAATATAGGGAATATGCTTCTATAGGAGTAATACCATCGGCAAGGTCGGTAAAAAGATGTGATTGTTGCAGGACATTGATATCATTGTTAGCCCCTGGTAACCTAAAAAAGCATGCCAAAACCAAAGGTCATGTAAGCTACCGTTTCAAGAATCATAGTCGTCTTGGGGTAATGACTAGTAAATTGACCGTGATAATTTTTCTATATCCAATACATGCAATCAAAGCTTTCTAACATGTCGGGAAAACCCCGTGACTCTCTTATCGCTTTTATCGACGTCGACCGCGTTTGGTACTCGAAGATATTCCTCACCAAAAATTTCTATAACCGTAACACAAAACCTTTCCATATTCAACAAGGTTGTGATTTCTCCTATTCTTAAATACTCGTCAAAAAGATATGCCGCGACACCACAGTTTAGGAAATGTAGTGCCGCGATAATCTTTTGGTACGGTGATAACCCCATAGTTTTTGCATTGTTTGGTTTATGGACAAAGTAATCATCATGTATAACTACTGCATCAAACATGTGCATAAACATTTGTCTACTCATACAAAAATGTCGCCAAAATTCTTCCGACCTATATGTGCACCCCATGTTGAAGCAGTCCCGTATAATGCTATAATGCCCCAATTCGTGTTCTCACTTTTTTTTATTATCCTTACTAGGGTTGTACACGGTCCGGTTCGGTCCGGTTTTGGACCTAAACCGCGAACCGAACCGGGGTACCCCGATTTATGACAACAAGGAACCGAAACCGAACTGGCCTCAAAAATAACCGAACCAAAACCGAACCGGTCGGTCCGGTTTCTATTCAGTTTTTCTATTTGGTTTCTGTTTGCCTAAACAATTTGAATATAACTTGCAGTGAGAAGAAGTCAATTGGGTGCAGCCGTTAAAGCTTAATTAGAGAAATCAGTTAGGACTTGGGAGCATCCAATGAAAGCTTACAAATCATACAAACAACCATACAAACAAAACCCACATCACATAATCAAAATCAAGCCAAAGAAATTACAAAACTAACAACCCCACTAAACCAATAACCCCAAACAAATCATAACCCCATAATCATAAAATCAACAACCTCCTTCTTCTTCTTTTATGAACCTAGATTTAGAGAAGACAAAAGCAAAGGACCACCACCATAATCACATCACAGGACCCCAAACAAATCACAACCCCAAGCAAAGGACCCCAAACAAACCACAACCCCATAATCACATCACAGGACTACCACCACCGCCGCCAACCTCCTGAACATCAGACTCATCCTTAAACTTCAGGAAATCTGTCTCAAAATCATCCACAACAGTCTTCTTTGAGTTCTTCTTCTAACAAGTCCAGAGGTGATCGGCAGTGAGTCGGCGAGACCAACTCGAGGGAATAAAATCAGAGATTATAGCTCCACCACATTTATTAACAAGAGAGAGAGAGAGAGAGAGAGAGAGAGAAGTATGGTTGAGTATGGTTGATGATTGGTATGGTTGAGGTATGGTTGATAATTGAGGTATGGTTGTTTGATGATTTAGGTATGGTTGAAGTATGTGAGAGAAAGTAAAAGAGGTGTGTCGGCTAAAGACTAGAAGTTAGGTTTTACTTTGAACTTGAACAAAATCTAAAGACATTTATAACCCTAATGGCCCGGTTCGGTTCTTAATCGGTTAACCGACCCTCTATACCAAACCCGAACCGAAAAGGTCAGTTCGTAAGTTTTTCGAACCGAAAACCGAACCGGCCTTGGTAGAAATTGGAAAAAACTCACGGTTTGGCCCGGTTCGGTTCGATTTCATGGTTTTGCGGTTTTTTCTGTACAGCCCTAATCCTTACGGCCCATGGCACTCTCGCGGTGACTCAAAGTTTTATTATGTACTCCTAGGTTTATTACATTTTGGTGCACAACAGCCATTACCGTCATACAATCAAACATAAGATCGTCAGAAGAAGACGATACACGTGGAGGATCATCAATGGATGAAAAGGATGATGAGGAAGACATCTGAGGCTGTGGAGTTGAGAGAATGGTGTTGAAAGTGAAGGAGGAACAAGCAGAGAGAAGAAAAAAAGTATAAAAGGTTAAAGGGAAGAAGAACTAGCCATTATGGGAGATCAGAACAAGCGGTAGTGTTTTGATTATCACGCGGTATTTTGAATACTGCGCGATAATCAAAAGACCGCCGCTAACTCACAACGGCAAGTTCCTCTTGTGGGTCCTTTACAACGCCTATTTTTGGCATCCCAACGTCTATTTTTTGCTTTATATATATGCTGGTTGGAGATGCTCTAACAATAGGCCATTTACTTCAACTCAACAATAGAGAGTTTTTTAGCTCTAATACAGGATTCTTCAGTGGTATTTGGCTGGAATGAAAACTGCGCCCTCGCCGCATCCTTGCAGTATTTTATTGATAATCCACATCTTCGATAACTCGACTTCGATCAACTATGGTCCAGAGTTCATATCCAATTCAGAGAGCACACGGAACTTTGATACCCTCCTGTCGATATATATAACAGGTAGAATGTACTTAAGGTTAAATGTAATAAGTTTCATGAGATACGAAAGAGTATTGATAAATGGGTGAGAGGTATTCTACTAGCCTATATTTTACGCGAAGCCAGAGATGAATAGTATGAGAAATACAACCAGTTGTTCCCATTCAAGACTCCATACAATATTTTTTATCAAAACTATGTCCCGCCTGTTGAGTTTCCTACAAATTACCAACTTTCCAACTATGGACAGGATCTATTCCCACTTGCTGAATGGTCCAAGTTTAATCCCTACATCAGTCGTGAACGATGAAGTAAGTTTAATTGCATCTATTTTAAGTTTTATTTTGTGCGTAGAACTACTATTTTAAGATTTGTAATTGCATTTCCATTTAAATTTAAGACTAAAAAAAAATTGATCAATATTTATTGAATATAAAGAAATGGGGCATCAGGTCGTACAAGTATTTATATAGAGAAACAAAAATCTATAATAGAAATTGTTCAACATTGATGCACACAATAAAAATATACGTCTACAAGAATACTCATCTCACACCTATATCTACTGAGACAGGCCAATATCATCTTCAGTACCCCACCCCCTGCGGATACTACTGGCTCCCCTAGTGCGAATGCCATAATAACGGGTCTTCTGCCTCGTCCTCGCGCTACCTCCGGGTGGTAGCAGCACCACCTGTACTGTCGGTGTCCTCCTCAGCTGTAAGTTTTGAACGAGACAAAGAAAATTTATTTAGATTTGGATAAAATAAATATGACCTTAAGAAGTAAACATAAATCAATAAATTACTTACATGTTGATATAGTTGGTCATTTATAATGTCATAACCCCTCGTCAAAATAGCAACCTCATCAATCAATCGCTAGATCATCTGGGCATCCCTCGCAGACTCTGTAAAGGCAACTCGCCGTATACCATGAGTCAAGTGTCACAACTCCTTTGAGCCATAGGAGGCAGACATGGGTGGCAGCTCCCTCAAGCGGTGGATGGGCATTACCTCACGCCTCCCTGTCCACTTTATGTTCCACCTCAGGTCTGGCCCCACCTCCAAGTCGGGCAGAGTGAAGTCCGAGGATAAGTTATAAACCTCTGCTGACGTAACCACCATGGGTATAGTACCAGCTTTGAGTGCACTGGATCCAAACAGATCTGTATTCCCCATCCTTTGTAAATCTGTCAACAAGTGGCTTATGTCAAAAGGTTGGCTACGCCAGTATGTGTCGTAAGTTTGTCACTCCTCGTCCATTATAAACTGGTCACAGTCAATGAAGCCTGACTCTCTCAAAGCCTGTAAATTAGCTGGACTAAGATGTAGCAACATATTAGGCAGAGGATCCATCAGAATATCCGTATAGCCAGTTAACTGCCTCTAACATCTATCCCCCAAGTAATACTCACAGTTTCCATTTGGGACTTAAAGTGGCATCTTCTTACGGGGCAGGTCCAACGTGATACGTACATCATCTAACTTTAAATCCACAAATGTACCCCAAGGACGCCAGTTGGTCGACTCAATAGTTTGGTAGTCAATGAGGTATTTGGCTATAGTAAACAAGTTCCATGCCTGGTCATTTATTTTCTTCATGTTCTCCTTCTCCCGTGCTTTGAGGCGAGGATACGACGTCATCTTCTATGTATCACTGGTAATGGGGTGGCCAACCCCACAATACTCGTAGAACCAATAGTGTATTTTCAAACAATATAGAAAATACTTAAAAATTCCATTTAAGGCGTTTATTGCAAGATATTTGATTTGTATCTTTAGAAAAAGTGTTAGTGTACCTCAATAAGATATAAAAATCCAGTGATGACACCCCCAGTTGTGACTGCGGTATCCAAGCCATAGTACAAAGAAACAAGAATAGCGGAACCCCAGTCATATGAGGGAGCTTTGTCCAAATTGGCCAAGGCCTCGAGATATCCAAGTGGAACGGTGTCGTTGGCCATTTAGAACCATAAATGTCCCATCATGAAAAAGATAAAAGCACAAGCCACTGTACTGTCATTAGATCAATCATCTGTGATGGTTAAGTATGTCTTCAGATGTACAATATTGACGTTCATACTCTTTGTATTGTTGGATGTAATACGAGGGAACAATTACCTCGCCTCGGATATAACACTCCATCGATCGTCATACGGCAACTGTGTAGGATATTTGTCGATTGGCAATGATGTCAGCATTATGAAATCCAATGGAGCGATCCCTATCTCCGCACACGGGAATAGAAAAGTGTGAGTTGTTGGGCACCAACGCTCTGTTAGCGCCTAAATTAGCCAATTATCAGAATTACCCAATTTGATATCCATAAACCTCCCGAATTTCTTTACCACGGGATCCTTTATTGTCGAAATTGCAGAAATCTCGTTCCAAACTTTTATCACTGTAGTGAATGTACCATGCAGACGCATTGAATCACGATTTTGTTCATTGGAGCATTTTGTCAAGCACTTGATCAATAAAAAATAACAAAGTCACCATTAAACAAAAACTTACCTTGAGATCCTTGTCAGTGTGATATATATGACTAATGCCGTCTGGGAGCACGGTAATAAATCGCATCTGTGGAACTTCATCTTGGGTTGGGTATGGTAGGCCTTGATTTGTTCAACAGAACTAGCGGCAGTGTTTTAATTACTGCGCGGTAATAAGAACATCACGCTGTGTTTTGATTTCAGGAAAAAAAAACGTCAGCCAACTACTCGAAGAAATGAGTTTGAGTTGGATTGGGTGGGTCTGACGTATAGTCCTTTTTTCAAAACCCACACCCCCCTGCTAGAGATACTCTAAGTTGCCATAATATAATTTGCATGTGATCATTTATTTTTGGTTTTCTTGATAAATGTGCTTTAAGTGAAAAATGCAAAAAACAGAAAGTAAAATACGAAAGACAGCAAGGGCAAAGAACCACGCCTATCTTAAGTAGTAAGCACTTAAGCCACACAAACACAACCATAACAAAGCGAAAAGGATAATTATACACTATCCGCAAGCAAAGAATAATTAAGGGATGCCCATGTTAGATACGTAATTTTATTTCTTGGTTTCTTCACTTTAGTTATGTTTCTGGTTTCACATTCTTACATATTTCTCTTGTTAGCATCCCACTTTCAATGTCTTTTAAGAAAATATGCTAATTAATGAAAAAAAGAAGGTTTTTCCATGATTATTATATCATAATATTGTAGCAGTTACGATCATCGTTACTATGTAATCCTCAACAAAATTGGGCAAGATTCAAGGTGGAGGAAATGACGAGCAATCATTTGAATTGGTAAAACATGTTATTCGATGATCAACTCCGTTTTCTCCATGCCCATTGTTTCTCCTCGTCTTCTTCTCTTCTATCATTAGTGTCCATCTCCTCCTTGTTATATTCTCTTCTTTACTTTCTCCAAACTTTCTTGTTTCTCTTTCTCTAAATATTCTGAATTTCTATGAGGTTCTCTATCACTTACTTGGCTTTTCCGTTATCTCTCTAAGGGACTTTCATTTTTTAGACCAACATACCCAGATTCTCATCCAACCAGTAGATAGTTTAAAGAATGTTTGGCTGAAGGTGGGTATGCAATATGAATTTCAATTTTTTTTCCAGACAAACATACACAAATGTTTTTGTTTTTGTTTTTTTCCTTTCATTCCCACATTTTTCGTCTCCAACTTTAATAGTTTTTTTGTTATTAATGAGAATTTCGTTAGCAAAAATAAAACTAAATAAATCAATGACAAAAACCGTAGACTTCATATTGTGAAAGGAATGCTTACTAATTTTGTCTCTATTGATAACCTACAGAAGGGAACCATCCCTCCCACCTCTTCTCCTATTCATGTTTTCCAGCTTCAATTATTTTTTAATATGCAAGAGTTACTATTTTGGCAAAGAGAATTATGGGTATTCTTTGGTCACGTTTCTTATCTTTCACATCAAAAGAAATAAAAATTATTCTTCTACTATTTAAATGTATCATATACAGATAAACCATTGCTAAGTAATTACTATTAGTCACTACTGGGCACATTCCGTTCGACGTACGGCAATAGTAAATCTCCTCCCATAAAACCTTCTTGTATATCTATGATGAATTAAATTACTTAAATCTTGTATATCTAAGATGAATTCTCATCCAATAAACATACCCAAGTGCGAAAAAATATTTTTTTTTAGCAAATATGATCTTATACATGAAAACCCAAAGTACATATACATAACAAAGACCCAAATTTTCTAATTTAAACAACAATAAAATAGACAACATTCTCAACTTTAATAATTTATTTAGGGTGAATTTGACATATACCTTGATGTTTTATGGCATATTTGACTTACACCCCACGGTTTGCAAAATATTTGACATACACCCCACATTTGCAGTTTAATTGCAGTTGACCAGCATTTGAATTATAGAAGTATATTCATTGCCAAAAGTACTCTTAAGAGAAACAGGTGATCTTTTGTTCAAACTTACAATAAAATAAATAAAAAATAACGTGTCAATCATCCATTGGTTAAAAGTCGAATAATCTAACGTTCATTCATGATGTGAGTATCTCGAGGAGTTTTTGAATTTATTTCAAAATGGTAGTTTTGTCTTTAATAAAAATTAAGTTAGGTTGACTAAAGTCATAACTAGTCAACTGCAGTTGACCGTAGTCAAACTTCAAATACGGGGTGTATGTCTAATATTTTGCAAACCGTGGGGTGTAAGTCAAGTATGTCATAAAGCATCATGGTATATGTCAAATTCATTCTCATAACATCAAATTGGGTTATTCAAGTGCAATTACTACTTACAGTCCAATAATGTCGATTACTAATATCCCATCCCCCTCGATACCACTTAAATTTGTGAAGAATATCTAGCCTATCCATCTCCTTCTCTGCCAAAACAAGCTTGCTCGAATCACTAGGCGATGATGCTTGAGCAAACTGCAAGAATCCAATCGTCTATTCTCCTAAAACAACAAGAAAATCCCCTAAGAAGAAGATTAAAATCGAAATTTCCCAAATTGAGATAGAGAGAGAGAGGGATAGGTGGGGAACGAGGTTTTTTAGAGATCGAAGATCAATGAAGAGATCAATATTTGAACATTGCCATGCAATTGGGCATAACAGACAGGGCTAGGATTGTAATTTTTGGCCAACTTGGGATCTAACGGCTGAGATTCATTTTTTCAGACAAATCTTGAAATCCGACGATCTAAACTAATTTTTTCGGTTGAAATTGCCTGTGACTTCAAAATCAACGGCTAAGACCCAACCAATAAGTTGAGTCTCTTTTTTCTTATTATAGATAATCAATCAAGAAGATAAAAATATTCTAGGCAAAAAATTACAGATATGAGGATAAGAAAACATAATATAAATAGTGTCAAAGCCAATGCCAAGTATTTTGCGAAAAGACATTTAACTACTTTCAATATGGATCTTAGGTCACCGAAACCTTTGAGTTGTTTTGATTCGAAGATTGACATTCATTTTGAATAGACGTGTACATTCTCTCATTTCGAGGTCCCTATGACGAGGTATTATTCAAATTCTAGGGAATGGACCTCTTTACGCGTAAACCGGAAAAGAATTTTTTTGATAAACTAACTGGAGAAATATGTTAAGACAACAAAACATTACTCAACAATAATAACAACATAGAATCTTGACACATGAATTTCAAAATTAAAAGCTAAAGATGTTACAAAATAAATTGTATATTTGTTGCATTCCTCTACTTCTTCGTCATCTCTAGCATAAGGCTTTAACCAACAAGAGGTGGTGTAGCAATCTGGCTCCAGTTCTAAAAAAATAGAGGCCTAGAGTTTGATTCACCACCAATAAGGGCTACTTGTCTCAGAGCATCCACAGCAGTAGGAGGGTGGATTTTCACCAATCCACCCCAAATTTACTCACAGGAGTTGAGCACAAAATCAAAATAGATTTTACCCAACGCGGTTCTAAACTGCGCGGCATAATCAAAAACCTAAGATTTGGCCACGTGTCTCCATCTGAAGCGTCAATTACCCAATGCGCCGTTCACGGCATCAATCCACCAAAAATCTACCCAAAGGGTAGATTATCCACCCTTAAGGTGGAAAATGGGTGAACACGTGGACAATTAACCTAGCTATTGGGAGGTGGATTGGTTGAGAAGAGGGCGAATTTTTCAATCCACCTTGCTACGTCAGAATTGACCTAGCTGCTTTGGATGCTCATCTTAACTTACTGTTCAAACAAATGGTGATAAATTATGAACCTGGATCTCGCGTGTACATCCGAGATTTCTCACCACCATCAACTCCAATCATTTCCCTACCGGCAACAACAACAACACTAGACCTTGTTTTCTAACCTATCCCGAGATAACAAGCAATCAGGCTTCAGTACAATTGTTCAAATCGGCAAGAAAAAAGACCATTGTAAACCTTACTTTCTACCTACACCCTGAACCACAATATCAAGAGAGCACTACTTGTTTACTAGTAAATTAAAGTTGAGAGACTTGAGAGAGAGAGAGGGGGAGAGAGCATGCCTTGTCGGCCATTAAAGCTTCAATGTAGTAGAGTTCCTCCTACCCTTTGATTACTACTCACAAAAAGTGAATCACTCATTTCTATCTCGACACAAAACAACACATTGCTTGTGATTCATCATAGACTTTTTGCCACCTTTTTTTTCGTATTTTTTTTACTCCCAAAGAAAGGAAAAAAAATATTAAGATTCATCGCACATTGAGTTCTACTGTTAGAATAATCTCCAAAAGGAGATTCAACCAATGATTTTGTCCATTTTTCTACAACCCCATTGTTTTATATTTCAGATCTAAGTGTAGAAACAAGCTTTTGATCTCTCTCTCTCTCTCCCCTTCTCTCTCACAAGCTGTCAAGAGTGGTGGGTTTTTGGAGGTATGAAATTTCTCACTTGTTTTAAGTTTTAGATTGATCCCTTATTGGTATTTGATGTGTATGTTATTGGGTTAAGCTTGAATTTTAGTGAGAACTAATGGGGTTGTTGTTTGAGAGTAGATGATGCTTAACTGGGTCAGAACGGTTGAACTGGGTTTCTATTTTATTTCAGAAATTCAGGTCTGGGGTTTGTTTAATTTTCAATTTGGAAATGTGGGTTACTTGATTTAGTTAGTTTGAAGGTTGGGGTTTTGTCGAATTTCGCAATGAGGAGAGTTGTAGGGGTGTGTTTTGTGGAGTTCTTAGTTGTAGTAGGTCTTTTAAGTTGTTGTGAAGGGGTGAATTTGGAGGGGAGATATTTGTTGCAGTTGAAGAGTGCGTTAGAGGATGAATCTAATGCGTTGAGTAATTGGAATGCGAATGATGACACGCCTTGTGGATGGAAGGGTGTAATTTGCACTCATGGTTTATATCAGGTTGTTTGGTCTCTTCAGTTGAATTCGTCGAGTTTATCGGGTAGTCTGTCGCCGAGTATTGGTGGTTTAATTCATCTCACTTATTTGAACGTGTCGTTTAATGTTTTATCTGGGAGTATACCTAAGGAGATTGGAAATTGTTCGAGGTTGGAAGTTCTTAATTTGAATAACAATCAATTTGAAGGTGATATTCCAGGTCAGTTGGGGAATTTGATTAGGTTGACAAAACTGAATTTGTTTAATAACAGACTATCTGGACCACTTCCAGAGGCGATCGGTAAACTTTCAGCTTTGGTAAACTTATTTGCGTACAGTAACAATCTCACAGGACCTTTACCACGCTCACTTGGTAACTTAACAAATTTGACAGTATTTAGAGCAGGGCAGAATTTGATTTCTGGAAGCATACCCGAAGAGATAAGTAGTTGCAAGAGACTGGAAGTACTAGGGCTTGCACAGAATGAGTTAGAAGGCGAGATACCAAAAAAGCTTGGATTGCTCGAGAACTTGACGGATTTAGTCCTTTGGGGAAATGAGTTGTCTGGGGTAATCCCAAAGGAACTTGGGAATTGTAAGAATCTGGATACTCTTGCGCTGTACGAGAACAATCTTGTTGGTGAAATACCCATGGAGCTCGGAAACTTGAGGGTTTTGAGGAAATTATACCTGTATAGGAATGGGTTGAATGGGACGATCCCAAAAACAGTTGGGAGTCTGTCTCTAGCACTAGAAATTGATTTCTCTGAAAACTCTTTAAGTGGAGAGATACCATTGGAGTTCAGTTACATCCAAGGCTTGCAGTTACTCTACCTTTTCCAGAACCAGCTTACAGGTTCTATCCCAAATGAAATGTGCAATTTAATTAATTTGGCAAAGCTCGACCTCTCAATTAACAACCTAACAGGTACAATTCCGGTTGAATTTCAATATATGAATCAGTTGTTCATGTTACAGCTTTTCAACAACTCGTTGAGTGGTAGCATTCCTCAAGGTTTGGGATTATACAGCCGTCTTTGGGTTGTTGATTTTTCCGAAAATGATCTAATAGGGCGAATACCCCGTCATCTTTGCAGACAGTCTAACTTGATTTTGCTGAACTTAGGGGGGAACAAGCTGACTGGAAATATCCCTGTTGGGGTAACAAACTGCAAATCTTTGGTCCAACTTCGTCTAGTTGGAAACAGCCTTACAGGTAGTCTTCCTTCTGATTTATGCAAACTTGTAAACTTGTCTACAGTCGAACTAGACCAAAACAAGTTCAGTGGTCCTATTCCTGCGGGAATTGGGGATTGCAAAACGTTGCAACGACTTCATCTGTCAGAAAATTACTTCACATCTGAGTTACCAAGAGAGATCGGCGGTTTGTCTCGGTTGGTAACGTTTAATATCTCTTCTAACTTCCTCACTGGAAGAATCCCATCAGAAATATTCAATTGCACTATGTTGCAAAGACTGGATCTCAGCCGTAATAACTTCATAGATGCTTTGCCGGATGAACTTGGAAATCTTTCCCAGTTGGAGCTACTCAAGCTTTCAGAGAATAAGTTGTCAGGGACTATACCATCAGCATTGGGGAAGCTTTCTCGGTTGACGGAGTTACAAATGGGTGGTAACGTGTTTTCTGGTTCTATACCATCATTGTTGGGTGGGCTCTCTAGCTTACAAATCGCTATGAATCTCAGTTATAATAATCTTTCAGGGATCATACCTCCGGAGCTCGGGAACCTTGTTTTGCTAGAATTCCTACTCCTCAACAATAACCACTTGACTGGTGAAATTCCAGATTCTTTTGGCAACCTGTCAAGTCTACTTCAGTTCAATATTTCATATAATGACTTGATGGGTCCTTTGCCTTCTATTCCGTTGTTTCATAACATGACCCTCGGCAGTTTTATTGGAAACAAAGGGCTTTGTGGTGGGCCTCTTAGAGAATGCGACGAATCTTCGTCTTTGGGGTCTGTTCCGCCAACTTGGGAAGAGTCAGATACTCCCGTGGGTAAAATTGTTGCAATAGTTGCAGCATCTGTTGGAGGAGTTTCTCTTATTCTGATTGCCATCATTGTATATCTAATGAGACGTCCAGTTGAGATCATTGCCCCTATGCTAGATAAACAGTTATCTCATTCGGTTTCGGACATGTATTTCTCCCCTAAAGAAGGTTTTACTTTCCAAGATCTTGTTGAAGCGACAAATAATTTTGACGAGAAGTTTATTATTGGAAGGGGTGCTTGCGGAACAGTTTATAGGGCACTTATGAAGTCTGGACAGACGATTGCTGTTAAGAAGCTTGCTTCTAACAGGGAGGGGAACAATGTGGATGACAGCTTTCGTGCTGAAATTTTAACTCTAGGAAAGGTTAAGCATCGAAATATAGTGAAGCTATTTGGTTTTTGCTACCACCAGGGTTCAAATCTTCTTCTTTATGAATACTTGTCAAATGGAAGCTTGGGTGAGTTGCTTCATGGAGCATCTTGTAGTCTAGATTGGCAGACACGGTTCACGATTGCTCTCGGGGCTGCTCAGGGACTCTCTTATCTACATCATGATTGCAAACCTCGGATCATTCACCGAGACATAAAATCCAACAACATCTTACTTGACGAGAATTTTGAAGCACATGTTGGCGATTTCGGATTGGCAAAGGTGATTGACATGCCACAATCAAAATCAATGTCTGCTGTTGCAGGATCATATGGCTATATTGCCCCAGGTAAGCTCTATCAATGTTTTCTCTGATGCTACTTAAACATTCGTTTTCTCTTTCATAAATTTCTCTTTTTTGTATATTAGTAATCATATTTGATGCTTGTTATTTAGATTATTAGGTTCAAAAGAACTGATGCCAAAGGCCCCCAGCTATTTAAACTTAGAGGAATTACCCAAATATTTCAGCTATAGGCAGATATGTAATACTGTTAATGGCAATTTAGTATAGTTCAAAGAACTTGTTGGAAATCATTAATATAGGATATATTAGAATTACTGGGTCCGTGTACCTAAAAAATGTGACCAGTAATTCTCACTTGTAGCCTCTTATAGGCTGGAATACATTTGTAGTTCTTTGGGTATTCATTAGTCTAAACTAAAATAAGAGCATCTGCAGCAGTTGGAGGGTGAATTTGCCCAAAAATCAATCCACCCCAATCTACCCCACAATAGTTCTGGACTAAAACAAGGTGAATATCACTCACCGCAGTTCAGAACTGCGGGGTAAACACAACACCTAAGATCTAGCCACGTGTCACAAATCCAACGTCTAAATATGCCCTGCAGTTCAAAAGTGCGGGGCATGAGAACCAATTAAATGATGTCACGTAGTTGTTTTGAATATATTAATTGGTTTATAATCTACGTGCAGTCCAGAACTGCGTGGCATCAATCCACCCAAAATCCACCTAGAGGGTTGAGAGACCACCCCCGAGGTGGGTTTGGAGTGGATAGCTCAGCTGATCCACCTAGCTGTTGTGGGGTGGATTGGGGTGGAGCAAGGTGAAGGATGGAATCCACCTTGCCACCTCATCTTCACCTAGCTGCTGCAGATGCTCTAAGAGGAAGCTTGTATTTCCTAAAATCCTCTCTCCTGAAATTAAATATGGTATGTTAGGCACATCTAGATGTAAAACTTCATTTTTATTGCATTAGAGCTTTGGATATGTCAAGAAATCTTTATTTCCTAGTACCTATAGTATCAGTATCATTTCTTCTTCAGAGATTCTATCGAGAGAGAAGATACGCAAGGAGAATTGCATCACAATACTCATCTCTCCATCAAAAAAGACTTGTATATACCAAGAAACCCTACCTTCTCTTTTATAAACCCTATTTTCAGATTTACTTAAAATTGCCAACCCTAGTTTTAACAAGTTCTCCAATCTCACGAATATTCGAGGTAGGAGCTGTCTATCTACAAGATTTACTCTCCTCTTCAACAACTTCTTCTTGATGACTATGACCTTGGATAATTTAGTCATTGGACAATCATAAATGGACAATCATAAATTTTACTCAAGCGCTAAGTGAAAAAATGAATATTTGACTGCGAAAAAATTTAACAATAAAGAAATATATCAACATCTTACTTGATTGGAGCTAGGCGACATGGGCCGGAGCTAGGCAAAATATGCATGCAGGGATGCACTTAATGCCATACCTTGATCTGGTCTATGTATTATCTGGTTCAATAGTGTGTGGATGTCTTGGTTCAGTGGGGATCTTGTATATTTTTGCCCTTACACCAGTTTTCTTGAGTCGGACCTTTTTCTTGAAGACCCCCTTTGCCATCATGGTGGAAATATCAAGGGAGGGAAACTTAAGTTCTTTTATAAGGCTTAAAGAGCACATCAGTGTAGACCCAACGTGACGTCAGAGTGTTCTTTTATATTGTTGTTCTTTTCTTCTTGCCTTCGGGTTATATTCTTTCCACATCGTAAAGTTTATGCTCAATAAATTATTTTTACATTTTAAGAAAAAGAAACCAAACCCAACCACGTGAGAACTCTTTCTTCTCACATATCCTAAATCAAGTTGTCTTATTTCAGATATACTCTAATCCCACTATGGAGATCTAGAACTACATGGAGGAGATGATCAACGTAGTCAGTCCCTAACTTAGAGGGGCATCAGGTGCCATATTGTCCTCTCTTTATACGTGAGAGAGCTTAATGTCAAGAGAGTTCTTCATCTTCAACTATTCAATCCAAGCAGAACTATAAGCCCAAGAAACTGCCCCACTCTTCAGAAACCTGTTAGCAACCACATGTGAATCAACTTCAACCTGTATGGAAGATCAACCCTGCTCTATATATGCTATTAAACGCTGCGAACAAGCTAAAACTGCAGTATTAATAGCTAAAACACACAGACACAGTAGGACCATCCATTGTGAGCAGGTATGTAACGCTGAAAGGGATACGTGCGTCAATGTGGTAGGGTATGGGGTGTCGGACATGGTGAAAAAAGAAAAGTACCTTCTTAAATTATAGATGGACCAAGAAACTACCAGTGGAGCTTTGCCTTTCACCACAACACATGGCCATGGAGGCCCAAGATCTGGAGAAGAAAAAATACCGTCGGTGAAGTTTAGACCCTTCTCAAGATTGAACTTATGGTTATGATTCTAAATCCGTAGTGAAAGTTTCTTGATACCAACTTCAGGTTTTATAAAAACCTTATCATGTTTCCTAGTGTCTCATCTCCTGGCTTCCTTTGTTGGTATGTAACCTCTGATTATCCACATTTTTATTTTATATCTAGAAGGAAAATTTTATTAGCAAAGGAAAAAAAGCTTTCTGAGGTGGAAAACAGAACAAAACAAGACAAAATCAGCACACACAAAACCACACATTCCATTCGAGTTATACGTACAGGTTGAGCCTCTTCACCCTAGAAAAAATTAATGTTCAAAGTTTTTAAAGTCTTTCAATGCAACAAAAACATTTGGAAGCTTGAGTCCTTGACAGACACGAGCTCTTTGCACAATGGATTCCATAGCTACGACACTCTTCTTGAACTTCCACGTAAATACCCAACTTTTAACAGGACTTTTTTTTGAAAGGCCTTTTAACAGGACTAGCCTGCATCAAAAACCAATACGTCGTCTCGACAGTAGCATGAGTTAGACTTCATAGAGTAGACACCATCTTTAGCATTAACCCTCATAACTTTCTCATTGGCACAGAAAGATATAAAACCTTAAAAGAGTACTTCCTTTCAGTACGCGGGATGTTAATTTCTGACTTGTCCCAGTATTACACCCCGTCCATCGATGATACTTCATTATAATTAAATCTGTCTAAGGGATGTCCTGCTGGAATCTCAATTTCAGGGGCCATAATATTTGTAAAATAAATTAAAGACATATAGTATACCGACGTACTCACAAGAGTATTATTTGTGAGGGCCACCTACTTTTTGTAGTGAGGGAACCTCCCATTCCCCAGAGAAAGCCTCTTTGATACTTCAGTCATGACTGAAGCCCTAGCAAGTCTTGGCTTGACAAGCCGCTCCAAAGAGAAGCCCAGGGACTTTGATTCCAATGACTTGATAACACAGTCAGGTGTAGCCGTAGGAGCCATTATGGCAATATTCCTCCACATAAACAACATTATGTGGAAACTGCTTCCTAGAATACCTTCTCGCAAAAGGATCCTTGGTGCCCTTCCTAGTCAGGTAGTACATACTAAATCCATCATTTTATTTTATTTTATTTTATTTGGTCTTCGCATTCATCTATCGTCCTCATCTCAGCTAAATAATCCTGCGATGAAAGATGGACCCAGAGCCAGACAGTTTTTGTTTTCTGCTGGATAACCAGGGTTTCAGTAATGATGGGCAAAACATATTTTATTTTGCTAGAAATATACCCACTGTCTGATCCTGTACTTAATCAATGACAAGAATGAAGCCATGACTAAACAGAGTGGCTTTAGATCTGCTTCAAAATCATGACACATTGACACCATGCATGTGTCTTCAAATACAGTATCCAGGAATACACGTTGGGGACATGAACATTATTGTACCTCTAGTGGCTAAAATTATTGCGGATTCTCCCTTTATGATTTGGTGACATTTTCTGTCTTTGTCAGTCTTGGTTCTAAATGTTTCAGGTAAATTTTAGTTTAATACTTTATGTTGCACTGGCTAATTTTCCATTGTAACTGTCTTAAAACATTAATCAGGATTTTGATTTTCATTCATTTGATAGCAAATACTCAACTTTTGTCTTTTCAGCTGTAACATCTACTTTCTTATAATTGACGTAAACCCTTCCATGTTTTTCTTTCAGAATATGCCTACACCATGAAAGTTACAGAGAAGTGTGACATATATAGCTATGGGGTTGTTCTACTGGAGTTGCTGACAGGCAAAACACCTGTCCAGTCACTAGACCAGGGAGGTGACCTTGTTACGTTAGTGAGGAAGTATGTTCGGAACCGCTCTTTGACTTCTGGCATACTTGATATCAGGTTAAACCTAGAAGAAAGTATCGTTGATCACATGATCATTGTCTTAAAAGTTGCTTTACTTTGCACAAATATGTCTCCTTCTGACCGGCCTACAATGCGAGAAGTTGTACTGATGCTGATTGAGTCTAATGAGAGAGAATAACTATGTTTCCTCTCCTGTCCGCAATCTCCCACTGATGGTACGTGATGAATATAGCTGATGTCTTCCATTAACCAAAATGATTCTTCCATGCTGATCTTTTTTTATATTATTTCATCATCAGATTGCTCAAAACCATCTGTAAATTGTCATGTGACATTGTTACGCGTTTCTATACCCCCGTATTAGATTCTGCGGGTCATCGAAATCAGTCTTGATATTCTTGTTCTCTCTGATAGAAATACAACGGAAATATTAATAAAAGTTATTGAGTTAGTGCAATATTTTTGTTGCTTATGATTATTGTCACATTAATTATATTTTCCGTCAGCTATTTGTTATGACTTGAAAATGAAACTTTGTACCTTATTTGATTTTCTGTCTTGAACGAATCAAAAAATCAAGCTGGTTCAAATTGAATCTAAGTTCATATTTAGGCTGTGTTGTATTCCTATTCGTAAGTTATACGTGAAATTCTATAACCTCGAGTACTTTTATGAATCAAGGTTTTTTATTTTTATTTTTATTATGTACCTGTAGTCATCTGGATGTATCTAATGTACGGAGATTATGATATCCCGTAGAAAGAAAATAGTCTCACACCTGCCTTGCCAGAGAGTTTAATGAATCAGAAGATGATAATGTGATCACTACTACTATCCATACGCATTTTACAGTAGTTAATTATAATTTCATGCTTAACATTAAATTTTGCTCTGTTAGGATCTTTTCAGGAACAATTGTTCGAGAGAAAAAAGACGCTTTGCAAGGGATACACCAGATCTATCCAAATCAGAAATGAAAGAAAAAAAATAGATGCGAAGACAAGGCTCTGAAAGTCAGTAAAAAGTTTCAATCCAGATACACCCATTAGTAGTTAGCTGCCATACTCTACAGTTTGATCAGACAGTGAAAAGAGTATGAAACTTGCTAGTTGTCAGGTATGAAAATTTTCGGCAACATGTTTATTAGTAATAACTTGAAGAGGAGATAACTGTCCATAGTCGACACATTGTTGAAGGCAGAGATGCTTGGATGGAGACCCGAAGGAATGGTTGAAGAGAGAGGGAGGGAGACAACAAGGCAGAGTCGAAGAAGCTGTGATGGTTGTACTTAAGAAGAGTTAGTTTTTGCGCTGAAGGCTACATTCGATGCGCATTATTATTAAGTTTACATGTCCTATCTTGGCTTGATGTTTATTGTGGGGATCTGCCGTTAGAGAATTGACTTTAAATGTTGGCTCCTCTTTTCTGCCACGAATATTCGAAAATTAGCTGAAATTGTTAGGCATCTGTGAAACAAGGTCCAAGAAGTAGAGCAGTCACCCAAATTTGAGATCCTTGTCGAACTTTTCAAAAAGAGAAGTCGCTAAATATACTGACCCTGGTTATTAGTAACCAAAGGTAATTATTTAAGAGAAGGGCCTGAATCTCTTTAGGCATCAAGTTCACGAAAAACGGAGTATAGTACTTCTACTAGCCTGGGCTCGCTCCCCAAGTCCAATACATTTCAGATACAGGTATTGAGGACCCATGACATGAGCGACTGATAGTAACATTGTAAAATAATCTCAGGGTCCAAGAATTGAGATAGTTAACGGTTCCAGATAGCTACTTTTTTTCACTATATGTATCCGAGCCACATTCTTGACTAAATCCTTGCCCATAAACCACAAGAACGGGCACGTTGGCACAAGGCCTGCGGGACTTAATACAAACCTCGATGCCCACTAATGTAATAGCCTATTTTCGTATTGCACGAAGATAGCGCTTTACTCCTTCGAAATCTAGTATGTTTAGTTATAAACGGGAAACAAACAACGCTAGATTTAGCGTGGAAAACCCTTGAATGGGTTAAAAATCACGATCTCTCCTGAGGATTTTAGAAAGAAAGAGAGAGAGAGGGGTATATTTAGACTGCTAGCTATTACAAAGAGAGAGATGTAGAAAAAATCTCTTAGAGATTCTCAGAGCAGTCTCTCTAATTCGTAGCTATCTAGTCTTATTTATAGGTCTTATAATATGACCGTTGGTTACATTGATGAGGAACGTTACAATATCGGGTTTTGATGAGTCTTCATGGTGGTCTTTTGTAACGTTTTGATATTTCTTGATCTGTAACGGATCTATTAACATTCTTTAGCTGTAGCTTCAGACCGTTGGGAAGATACGATCTGTTGTGATGCTCGTGTGCATACGACCTGTTGATAAGTGGAGGAGTATCTTCTGTAGCGCGAAGTCGCATGATGCTTTGATATCTCCGAACTGTTGATGAGGAAGTCTGTATTACGATCTCCTTGCTTTTAGTCATTGATTGGTTATCAATATGTTTACTCTAGCTATGTGAGTTCGAATATTGGACTTAGTACGAGGATTAGAAATAAGCCCTCACAATTGCCCCCTCTCAGCCAATAGCAGGAGAAACGTGTGTTGCGAGTGGTGTTGGTTGAGAAGTTCAGTCGTCTGAATTGAAAGTTGTATTGATGGTTTCCATTTTATCTTAGAAGAATAGTAGTTTCGACTTTTGGGTCTCCCAAAAATTCTTCTTGAGACGTGCATTTGTGATGAATACCTTATTGGAAGTTGTGGAATGCATTAAATGCTGTTATTATAAAAACATGGTGAATAGTTGTTATTAATGTTCACCCTGGTTAGCGTTGTCTGTCATTCAGGTTGGGTTGAGTAGTAGTGATGGTGACAACTCGACGCCAAACATATGAAGCTAGAGTTCAGAAAAAAAATGGCAAGTCTGCGCTATTTTGGCACCCAAAGTCTTTCTCTGCCGACTCCAATCCTGTTCCTCCAACTTTCCATGGGATGTCGTGGGAAGAAGTAGAGGAGGCAGAGGATGATTTCCATCAAATGTGGCGATTTCATTATGTGGTTTTTTTTGCTGCTCACCATCGGTCCTGTCTGCGGATGCTTGCAGAAGATGCAGTGGCGGCGGAAGACGAGAAGGCGGGGAAGTCGTATGAGAAGTACTGTCGATACCCTGTGAAAGATTGGGTATTGTAATGGTGGAGGAAGTTCTTCGTTGGCAGTGGAGGTGGGGGTTATGGAGGAGTGGTGGGATTAATTTTGTCCTCTACTTCACTCTAATTCCCCTCCTTGGGCTTTGAGTTTTTCTGTTGGGCCCGCCATTATTTCTTTTTAAGTGTTGCACTGTCATCTGCAACGTAGGCTATTCTTTGTAAAAGACAAAATTGTTTGTAGAACTTGTAATCTTTATTTCCGAACGGATTGAAGTGTTCGCTCTTGTAACTTGTTTTTCCTGAATAATAAATTTGAACTTTATTATCTTGTCTTGTAAGTGCTTGAAGCTGCTTTAAGAACTGTTGTAAGATACCATTGAACAATTATCGAACTAGTCACTGATGACATAGGTCGAAAATATGTAGATCGTATTGTTGATGAGTTTAATTAAGTATATCTGAACTGTGTAGGTCGCTCTTATATGTTTGTGGCCTTGTTGAGATATAGTGTTGTTATGTCTGCGGAGATGACGAGGTTATAATTTCTTCTGTGCCATAAGTTCTTGGTGTTAGAGTCATGCCGTTGTCAACTTGAATACTTGTTATCATCGGTGGAACTCGGTCGGAGTCTTTGAAAATTGCGTTGGATAAACTTATTAAAGAGGATGTGAGAGCTGCTGATATTGAAATCATTCAGCGTGGTGAAGAGAATTATCCGTTCTGTCATTATATGTAAGGTCGGATGATTGATCATAATAAATTGATTTGCTTGTGTTGAGGTCGTCTCGTCATTGCTTTCTGTATTTATGATAATTTTTGACTGAAATAGAACTGAAGCAGGATTTGTTGCTAATTTTCTGCATCTGTCATACCAAAATTGAGGTAAGTGACAGCTGTAATAGTTGTACTTAGGTTTTTGAACTGGAACCATGCTATAAAAAAGCGTAGCAAGATCGTACAGCCGTAGAAGGTTGTTGTTGTAAGTAATCGTGCTGTAAGATCTGTATAAATCTTCTTGGGCAGTGAGTCCTTAATAATGGCAGAGGAGAGAGACTGACGTGATAACATAACACGTTACACCAAAAATCATTATGAGGCCAAACGAAAAGACATGCCTGTTAGGAGAGATGATATGGACACGTGTCCCGAAAAGCCGTCGTTTCAGAAACTGAGGGATAATATAAAAAAATTTCTTCCCACTTCTCTTAAACAACAATCAGTTGCAGACAAAGGCAAAAGTATTTCTAGAGAGAGAAAATCTTTAAATTGGAACGCAGTCCTCCAGTGTTGTGTGATCTTACTAAGAAGGACAAAGTTTTGTCGTCTGAGGTGCGAGCGATGACCGGAGTCGACGACTGTTGCTCTTCTAGTACAGGTTAGTATCTCTGCTTCCATCGTTTTTGCTGTTGTATTAGTTTCTTGGAAAATTGGTAGGTTGTATGTTTGAACTTTTTTGGATAGATTAGTAACGTGTTGGGTACGGCTGAGGGAGGAGGCCTGTTTGATTAATAAAAAACTCTAAATAGATTTTTCCTTTATGTGTGGTAGATGCGCTCAAAAAACCCAAAACCCAGTAGTAAATTTGTTGTATCTACCAGTAGTGAGGAGTCATCATCGTCTGATAGGACTATGGATGATTATGTGGTAATTGGTACTGCAACTGCTGATAATCTGGATGTTTCTTCTGGGAGAGATGTGGGGTTACATGCGGGGAATGAAACTGGGCAATTTTTTAAGTATCCCGAGAATGTAGACGTAGCGAAGAAATTTTTACAGTATAAAAAGAGTTTAGACGGAGAATGGGGGAATTATGTGATGAATGCAGGGTTGTGGTTTAGATCTCTGGTGAGATTGAGTGGTAATGTAGAGCATTATCAGGTGCCTTCTCTGGATCGGTGGAAGATAAGTATGGATATAGGAGATGATATAGATATCGTTTATTATAATGGAACTGACGCAGAGGTCGTAGAGGAAGGGTTCCTCTATTATTTGAACCAGGTCGCATATGGGTTGAGTATTCCCCTAACCTTTTTCCAAAAGGGGGCAATGAATGCACTAAAGAGTTGCCCTGGTAAATTAAATGGTAACATCTTTAAGATGATGAGAGTTTGTGAAGCCCTTAACCAGAAGTGAAGAGATGGTGGTATAGCAAGACAATTTGTTACGGACGATGTCTTGAAATATTATAAGTTTAAGTATGTGAAAGATCGAAAGAGCGGATACTAGTTTAGTGATTCGGCGAGGCTAAAATTCTTTGATTTTGAATCTTCTGGGAGACCCTGGTGCGACCATCTTGTAATGGTGAGGGATAATTTTATGCAAGTACCTGGGGAACCCGCGCTCGAGCTGATATATAAGAATTTTAACGAGAGTAAGTGCCTTCATTCTGCCTGTAGTTTATCTTTTAACTTATTGCGAGCTGCTAACATAGTTTGTTGCTGTTTTGGCAGAGCCTAATCCAAAAGCTCCTGCTGATACATCGAGTTTTTTCGACGTCGTTAGTCGAGAAGGAAACAAACTAAAAAAAGTTCTTGGAGAACTAGGAATTCGCAGAGAGAAGAGGCTTAACTCTGTAGGTTAACAGGTGCAACGAGCTCATCAAAAATGAGCTATGGCTGCTTCTGGCCCTGCTTATGCTGACGTGATGGAGATTCCTGCCTGTGCTGTGGGTACTTCGAGCTCCTTAGTTCGGCGACCTAAAATAAAAAAGACGGTGCCGCCTTCTGAACAAATAGCTCCTGTGCAGATACCGCCGGTAGGAACTGAGGGGGTGGATGCTGATGAAAATATGGCTCCTTCTCTAAAGAAGCAGAAAGAAGAATTCGGTAAAGATATTTGACCTTCTTCGAAGGGTGTCAGCCTCGTAGTCGTGGAGCAGGAGGCGTTGGATTTGGCTACCTGTGATCCCATCCGCCTAGATACTCAAATTCGATCCAGCATCTCTCAGGTATGCAAGGTGTTATTTGATTAAATGTTTTCCAATAATGATCCGATCTTGTAATATTGTTATGCTGTATTTGTGGTGCAGCTTTCTGTTGCTTGGAAGTCGGCCGCGGAGGTGTTGAAGCTAGCTGCTGCGAATCGTGGCGAACTTGTTCGGCAACATAATACAGAGAAAGTTACTCTGCGAGAACAGTTCGAGCAGGAGATGGTACTGCAGAGGGAGCAGTTTGAGAAGGAGAAGGCTCTACATAAAGATAAGTTTGAGAAGGAAGCTGCCGCTACAAAGCAAGAGGCTGAAGATGAGGCGAAGAAGGTTGCTGATATTGCGGTGGCTTCCCGAAATAAGCTGATTCAAGTCTTCTACTTCTGGGGTTTGAGCAGAGAGGATGTCGATCTTGCTCTTGCAGGGAAGTATGGCGAGATCATCTTCCCAGGGGATGATGCTTCTCCAGTGGCTGAACAGACCCCAGCTCCTCCAGTGGCTGATGATCCGACCAAGGAAGTAGGAGGAGTTAAATCTTGATATGTAGTTGTAGCATAGTTCTGAGACTTAGTCGAACTTTGTCCTTTGTACTGGTGGTAGAATTGTTTTTGACGAGATTTTAAAATTTTGTAGTTGTTGTTAATATATGTTGTTTTGATGTGAATGTATGATTTATATGTAGGAGGTAGTTCATTTGAGGGGGGAAATGATCGAGATGGAGAAGGCCTTGAGTCGAGCAAGAGATTTCGTCAATCGTACTCAACAGGTACACAATAAACTTGAATATGAGAGACGCCTTCATAAGTCGAACTTTGATAAAACCTTTAAGGAGTTATTCGAGCTTCAATGTAGATATGGGAAGATAAAAATTGAGAGGGATGAGGTTTTGTGAAAAGAGACTGATAGGTTCGTTTTACTCCAAAAATCCCTTAAGGATAAGCGTTTCGTAGATGAGAGCGATAAGTTAGAGTGTCAAAGGTCATTATTGTCTTTGACGCTTTATTTTGAGGCCGAAGTTGATAGTGAGCGGGGTTTGAAGGAGGCCTATTTAGAACTGTTAACTGAGAGAGGCATAGTGTCAGACCCAGCTCGGGTGAAATTCTTAACGCAAGAAGCGCTCAATCGCCATAGTAGCGAGGCCCAAAGATGCTCAGCTCGGGCTGGAGTATCCATCATATGGGGTGGTGTAGGTTCATTGCCTAATGAGCTTGACTTTTGTAGGGGCAACGAGCAATGAGGATCCTTTTCTTCAACATAAAAAAAGAGGATAGAAAGATCCACGCACAATTAGATATCGATTTGAGGCATGCTTGTGACGAACTTGAGCGGTGCAAGGGTCATAATGCATGTCTGGAGAGGTAAAAGGTGGAGTGTGCTAGGTTATTGCAGAGCTCAGAGAAGAGAGTAACATTATTAGAAGTGCGTTTACTAGATACGCTTCAACGTCTGCAAGTATCCCAATCACGTTTGAAGAAGAAAATTACTCCAAAGCGGGGAAAACGTGCTATCAAGACGGACCACCAAAGTCAGATAGCCGATGTGATCGCGTTTTATGGGGGCAAGCTCGTGAGAGTAGAAAATGAATTTAGATGTTATATCTCGAGTTGTGGAAATAGATAATGATACGGTTGAAAATATGTGGTTTGCAAAAGGGAATGAGGGTGGGGGATCTTCAACCTCAAAACTGTGAACTGAAGAGTCTGAAGAGGAGGAGGTCGAAGATCTGCTGCCTCACATACGGCATAAGAACCGTCCGCAAGAGGTCGTAATCTTTAATGAAACTTTGCAAGTATATGCTAGTAGTAGTAGGGTGCAATCACAAGCCAACTAGATTGTGGCATTTGATTGTACTTTGCATAATGTAGTTGGTTCGTGTATCATTGCTGGATGTTGTAATAAATGTTGTAGAATGATATGTCTTGTAGGAATGAATATATATTGATAGATGTATTGTTGCTTGTGATATGTTCTTCTAGGTTGAAGACAAAGAACAGGACAAATTGGCTGCCTTATCTGCGTCAAATAAAAAATTGTCTACCAAGTTGCAGCCATATTCGTTGGCGGTTGAAAGAACGATTTTGTTGAATTCAAAGCTGGAATCGGAGATGTTGGAGCTACAGAGTCGGCTAAATATTGTGACTGTAGAGTTGTCATGTAAGGATGCAGAGATATTGACTGCTAATAATGAATCCGAACTGTGGAAAGAATCTCTGAAGAAGAAAAACTTGAAGACCATGGCTGCGAAACAACAGGTACTGGATCTGTTAAGTACGATTGAAAAGCAGAAGAACGATTTGTTGTATTATCAGTCGGTGATAGCAAATAATATTAATCTCTTAAAGAAGCAAGATTTTGAAATCCGTTATATGCGCGAGCGCCTGAAAAAGCTGAACTAGGATTTGCGTGAGCCTCGTGATTCATGTCAGAGAAAAAACAACCGTGCCCAAACTCACGAGGAGGCATGTTCCAAGAAAAATCGAGAGCTGAATGAGGCCATCAATAAGTGTAATTCGCGGATCGCCAATCTTGACCGGGACAAACAAGCTTTGGTATTGGAGTGTATGCAAGGTAATGAATTTTTTGAGGAACTCCATATGAAGTATAAAGAATCGCAGAGGATGATGGACGCAGCTGAAGCCGAGATCAATTATTCGAGGGAGGTACATAAGAAGTTGCACTATCTGAAGCAGGAGATAGAGCGCAGTGTGCAGATGACGAAGCAATATAAAGGCTCATTTTTGTAGTAGAAAAAATCTCTGGAAGCTCGATGTAAAGATCTTGAAGACGAACTAAACAAGGTGAAAATCAAATTTTATGAAGCTACGTTGTTGACTGCGGATAATCTTACGTTGCGTACTATGGCTATGTTGCATGCTGATGTAGGGAAATTTTGAACAGAGCGTGAGTCGATCTTGGCTGTAACAACTGAATTCGTTATGGAATATGACTTGCAGCTAGCACGGTTATCTTATATAGATAATTTGATGCTGAGAGTTATGGAATTGGTGAATGTACCTTCTGTAGTTGATGTGGCTATTCCTTTCCCTGTTTTACTTTCATCTGGGCCTGGGGAAAGTTCGAATGTTTTATGCCCAAAAAACGAATAGTAGCTTCGTTGTTTATATTGTAATGAGACAGAGTGTAAATATGTCTTTGTTGCAGAAAGATGTCAAATGTTGAGAAGATAAAAAAGTTTGTTATTATCTCTATGTATAGTTGAATTGGGCGATCCAACGAATGACCATATAGAGATATAGTGATATTGTATTTTAACATGTATAGATCAATTTAAACAAATCAATAAAGACCGCAACGAGATATTTGAAGGGCGCGTTACTGCCAGGTCGAATTGATCGTCTCAATAAGCGACCATCGGGGCAGCGCGTATGTAGATTCTAGCTATAGGCCGAGCTAATCGACCGTGAGATGACATGTATTGAATATTGCATAGCTGAATGGCGTCTCTGCCAAATCCAATTGATTGACTCAATAAGCGATCCTCGGAGAGCATGTATATTTGCAGAGCTATGAAGTAGATCCCGGTTATAGGTCGAGCTGAGCGACCGTGATGGGACATGTATTGAATATTGCATAGCTGAATGGCGTCTATGCCAGATCGAATTGAGTGACTCAATAAGCGATCCTCGGAGAGCGTGTATATTTGCAGAGCTATGAAGTAGATCCCGGTTATATGTCGAACTGAGCGACCGTGATGGGACATGTATTGAATATTGCATAGCTGAATGGTGTCTCTGTCAGATCGAATTGATTGACTCAATAAGCGATCCTCAGAGAGCGTGTATATTTGAAGAGTTATGAAGTAGATCCCTGTTATAGGTCGAGCTGAGCGACCGTGATGGGGTATGTATTGGATATTGCATAACTGAATGGCATCTCTGCCAGATCAAATTGATTGACTCAATAAGCGATCCTCGGAGAGCGTGTATATTTGAAAAGTTATGAAGTAGATCCCGGTTATAGGTCAAGCTGAGCGATCGTGATGGGACATGTATTGGATATTGCATAGCTGAATGGTGTCTCTGCCAGATCGAATTGGTTGACTCAATAAGCGATCCTCAGAGAGCGTGTATATTTAAAAAGCTATAAAGTATATCCCGGTTATAGGTCGAGCTGAGCGACCGTGATGGGACATGTATTGAATATTGCATAACTGAATGGCGTCTCTGCCAAATAAAATTGATTGACTCAATAAGCGATCCTTGGAGAGCGTGTATATTTGAAGAGCTATGAAGTAGATCCCAGTTATAGGTCAAGCTGAGCGAACCATATGAAGATAGGTAGAATGTTTGAATAGATTTGCAGCATGATGATGAAAATTTGCTTTATTGAGTGAAATCTGAAGTTACAGCATATTTAATTTCGATACAGCTTTAGTCGGCGGGTATTCCATGGATTAGGTATAGATACTCCATCATGTGTACTGAGATCGTAAGACCCCAAACCGCTCACACCAGTTATGATGAAGGGACCTTCCTAATTGTCTGCTAATTTTCCTGCATTAGGTGTTTTATGATGTTGGGGGATTTCTCTGAGAATGAGGTCCTTGACTTTGAATTCTCGATGTCGAACGCGCTTGTTATAAGACCGTGATAAAGCAAGCTGATATCTTACCATATTGACAATGGCTCTGTCGCGTGTTTCTTCGATCATATTCAGGTTGCATGCGATCTGAAATTCATTTTCTTTATCTATCATCTCGTGATCGTGTATTGGGTGATGATACTGAGTGGGTATTATGGCTTCCATCCTGTAGGCCAGTAAGAATGGAGTACAACCTGTTGTTGTTCTTGGAGTTGTTCGATATGCCCAAAGTACGTGTGGTAGCTTGTTCACCCAATTCCCCTTTTTGTCATCTAAACGCTTCTTGAGTCCGTCCACAATCGTTCGATTAGTAATTTTAGCTTGTCCATTTCCTTGAGAATAGTAAGGGTTTGATGGGGAATGAATGATATCGTGCTCATTGAGGAATGCGACAACTTTGGAGACAACGAGTTGTAGTCCATTATCGATTCTGATAAGAAGTGGTCTGCCGAACTGAATGATAATGTACTCCCAGATGAATCTGATGACTTCTTCTCGTGTTCAGCATAATGGGACTGCCTCTACCCATTTAGTGAAGTAGTCCGTAGCGAGCAACAAATGCTTTCATTTTCCTGGTGCTGCAGGAAATTCTCCTATGAGATCGAGAGACATCGTCTGAATGGCCAGGTAACTTGGCTTGAGTGTAGTTCGAGCGCTGGGGCTCGTATCTTCGGACCGTGACGTTGGCAAGCGTCACATTTATGAGCGTACTCGATTGCTTGTGCTTTCATCTTAGGTCATAACATTCCTTGTGTTAAAGCTCAATTTGCAAGAGATCGTCCTGCAGCATGGGACCCGCATGTGCCTTCGTGTAGATCATGCAAGAATTATTGTGCCTCTTTTTCGGATAGGCAGAGGAGGTATGTACCAGTGACAGATATTTTGTAAAGGAGGTTGTCCCGGACAATATATCGACGGGCATTGTCAATTAATCTCCATCGTTTTGTAGGATCCTCTGGAAGTGGGCCATCGAATTTATTGTGAGGTCTAATGTATCTGATAAAAGGCTGTCTCCAATCATTTTCGATCTCCTCGTTGCCCCCAGCATTAATGGTATTGGACACGATGGCATTAATATTGGGGTTAGAAATGACGTTGATTTTTAAATAACGAGCTTTTGATCCAAGGACCCCAGCAAGGTAAGCGAGTATATCTGAATGTCTATTTTCTCCCCTTGGCAAATGTTTCATAGAAATTGTCTAAAATTTGTTCATTCGTTTGACCACTGCAGCAGCATAGTCAATCATTTTCCAATTGGCTTGATAGATACCCGCGTGATGATTGACGATCAGTAATTAATCGGTGTAGACAGAGAGCTCTGCTACGCCCAGTGTGAGTGCCATGTTCAAGCCATGAATTAGTACCTCATATTCTGCTACATTGTTGGTTACTTCGAAATTGAGGTGAATAGATTTTTTGAGCCGATCATTGGAAGGAGTAATAAGAACAATCCCCACTCCTAATCTGGCTGGTCCGACGGAGCCGCCAGTCAAAAGTCGACAACCTTTCTTTGTTACCCAATCGGACTTCTCTGCAGACTGTACTGTGTGTGGTTTATCTTTGTTATCATCAACGTCTTCTACCCAATTAGGATCGTCTACTGGAAAGTCAGCTAGAAAATCTGTTATAGCCTGACCATTCTCAGAGTAGCATGGCCCAAAATGTATGTCGTGTTCTCCGAGTGTTACTGATCATTGCTGAATACGTTGAGATTTTTTGCGTTTAGATAAGATTTCACAGAGTGGATAGTTCGTCAAGACACGAACAGCATGGGCATGGAAATATTGTTTCAATTTTTGCGATGTATAGACGATAGCTAAAAGAAGCTTCTCGATCTTGGTGTATCTTGATTCAGTGGAGGTCAGAGTCTTACTGATAAAATAGACTGGTTTCTCGGTCTTTTCGTCAGATCAGAGGAGAACGGAGCTGAGAGAAGTATCTGTAACTGCTAGGTATACTATTAGTTCTTCTCCATCTGCTGGTGTGCTCATAACTGGTGGTTTACCCAAATGTTGTTTGAGTTCTAGGAAAGCGGCTTCACATTTATCTGTCCACTCGATCTCGGGATCCTTCTTTGATTTTCCCCGCAATGTACCTTGTTTTAGCAGATCGAATAGAGGTCGGCATCTGTCTGATGATTTGGACACAAATCTGTTAAGTGTTGCGATCTCCCCGACTAGTTTCTGAACATCTTTTTTGGTCTTTGATGAAGGCATAGCAAAAAGAGCTCGTATGCATGATGGATCAGCTTCAATTCCTCGTTTGCTGATTAGGTGGCTCAAGAATTTTCCGGATTGTACTCCGAACTGGCATTTGTCAGGATTCAAGCGCATTTTATAAGCTCGCAAAATCTCAAAAGTTGTTCGTAAATTTGCCAGATGGTCTTCTTTCTTGAGACTCTTGCAAAGCATGTCGTCGATGTAAACCTCCATTATTTTACCGAGTTGATCTTTGAACATCTGCGTCATCAATCTCTGATAGGTAGCGCCGACATTTTTCAGGCCGAAAGGCATGACCTTATAGCAATACATGCCTTGTTCGGTGATGAACGCAGTCTTGTCTTGATCCTCAGGAAAAAGTGGTATCTGATTGTATCCTGATGTAGCATCCATCATAGAGAAGAGTTCGTGCCCTACTGTTGAATCGAGCAGATGGTTGATGATTGGAAGTGGAAAGCTATCTTTTAGAGTGTGTCGATTGAGATCCGTGAAATCGACGCAGATTCTGATCTTGCTATTTTTCTTTGGGACTGCGACAATGTTTGAGATATAGTCCGGGTAAATAGTTTTACGGATAAAACTGACCTCAATCAATTGTCGATATCTTTGTTTACTTCGTCTTGTATTTTTGGTGCTAGAGTTTGTTGCTTCTGTTTAACCGGCTCTGCCTTCTCTTTCAACTCTAGCTTGTGGTACACCATGGCTGGATCGATCCCTGGCATTTCGTGGAATGTCCACGCGAAAACATCGTGGTTATCCGAAAGGAATTGTATGAGACTTGAGCGTTCCTCCATGCTCAAGAGGGTCCCGATGTGAGTTCCTCTTTGTGCGCCGTTGATCTCGATATATTATGTTGGTTCGGCGCTTGGCAGTTGATGTTTTGCTGGTACTGAATGCTATAATTGTTATGCTGGAGTTGTTGTAGCTGGCTCAGCTACAATAGTATTATCGCAAGCTCGAGTTAATTTTTGGCTGCCTTTGATTTCGTAGATCCTTCTTTTCCAGTCGAACCGTAATGCTTGATGATATGTGGAGGGAATAGCTTTCATGTTATGCAACCATGGTCGTCCCAGGATGCCCAGGTAACGGGATTTTATATTGATGACGTAAAAAACTACGTCAAGTGTGACTGGTCCGGCCGTGATGGGAAGTGTAATTTTTCCCACGCGTTCTTCATTGGAACCGTTGAATCCAGAGACATTGATGTCACTTGATTCGACCTTGTCCGCTAAACCCATTTGGTCGATCGTGCTCTGGAATAGTAGTTCGATGCTACTGCCGGTGTTTACCATCATTGTATGTAGAACTATGTTCTTCATTTTTTAACATGATGACGAGAGCATCGTGATGCGGGAAGTTGACGTGACGTACGTCACAGTCTTCGAAAGAAATCCCAGATCGTCGGTTGCTGGATTCTGGTAACAAACGAGCTTCTTTATCTACCATTGTCAGATCATGGCATTGTCCAACGCGCCTGCGCTTGGATCTGTTAGAATGGCTCACTGTCTGAGTCTCGATGAAGTACAAATATTTTTCCTCATTCGCTTCGTCAGTCTGAACGATCGTGATTTCAGTTTTGTACCTGCCATCTTTGTAACTTTTTACGTCCACAATATATTCGAGCATCCGACCATGCGAAAATATACTCAAGAGAGAAATTTCAATACGAAATACTGTTCTGTGTCATGATGGTGGATCTTGTGGTGAATGCAGTACGGCTTTCCTGGTATGGGTTGAAGAGTATTGGCATTTCTGAAGAGTTCATTCCTTTTGCAGTAGCAGATATATGTTTGCAATAGTAGTTGTCAATTGTGGCAAGCGCGACACTGATCTCTATTGTCCTTGTCGTGTTCGATCATCATAGGACTTGAAATGTTTCTTATCACCTCCGTAGTCTTTACTGTTGTTGCGAGTACGTTCTCCGGTATGATCATTGGTGGATAGAGCGCGCTGAGGTTTTTGTTTCTCAGTCGTCAGTCTTTCGAGGTCGATGAAATTGTTGACCTTTTCCATCATATCCTCTAATGTCAGCGGCTTGTTGAGGATCAGATGTTCCTTGACTCGTCCATCTATGAGTAACGCATTGGTGAAAGCAGAGATTGTGATCTTTTTGTCGAGGTTATCGAGCTTTCGAGCTAGCCCAAAATTTTTTATGGTAAATGTCTCCAATCTTTCCCCTGACGCCTGCTTGAGACTAAACAAAGAGTAAAGACATTCCTCCTTGTCTTTATTATGTGAATAGTTCTTGAAGAACAGTTCGCGAAGTTGCTCGAAGGTAAGGATATATCCTTCATTGAGTGTGTGAAACCATCGTAGAGGCTCGCCTTTTAAGCTAGTCGGGAATAGACGGCAGAGGATGTGGTTGGAGGAGGAATACAGCCCCAAGGAATCTTGAAATTCTTGGACGTGTTCCACAGGATCCCCCCCTTCGTATTTCTGAATCTTTGGAGTGCGAAAACTGGTTGGTACTTCTTCGTCTAGCAACTCTTGTGCGAGTGGACTCTTCTGTAATTTTGCATAGTTGTTTCTTTCAGTGAGTATTTGAGCGTCTAAGAGCTCTTTGATGCGTTTGTCCACCTATTCTAGAGTGAGATGTTGTCGAGACATGACAACTCGTCTTGTTGTTGGTCCTCTCGCAGGATTATGCTCTCCTGTTACTTCTCCCATGCGGTCATAGACTGAAACTCAAGATTTTTCTCTGTTTTGCTCCTCTTGTGGCTGTAGATCTATTACCGCTCTAGCGGGTAATGGTGGATTGATGTGACTCCGAGGTAGGACTGGTTCTTGCTGAATTTGAGGAAACACGGTATTTCTGCCTCGGTGTCCCAGGCGATCATGGACTGATATCCTCGAGGCTGCGGGCAGAGCGTTCTGCTGTCTCAGATTTGTCGTTATTAGAGCTTGGAGTGCCCTGATTGTATCCTGCATGCTGGCGAGCTATTTTTCCAGCTCCATTCGTCACTCGATTTCTGCTTGCACAGTTGTTCGCAGATCCGTCGTTCCTTCAGCAGCGTCAGGCAGGGCGTGGTGTGATTTGCCATCTTTCAAAGATAAATGCGGTGAAAAACTGGTTTGGAGAACGCTGAGTGTAATCTTCGTTCCCACAGACGGCACCAAATGTAATAGCCTATTTTCGTATTGCACGAAGATAGCACTTTACACCTTCGAAATCTAGTATGTTTAGTTATGAACGGGAAACAAACAACGCTAGATTTAGCGTGGAAAACCCTTGAATGGGTTAAAAACCACAACCTCTCCTGAGGATTTTAGAAAGAGAGAGAGAGGGGTATATTTAAACTGCTAGCTATTACAAAGAGAGAGATGTAGAAAAAATCTCTTAGAGGTTATCAGAGCAGCCTCTCTAATTCGTAGCTATCTAGTCTTATTTATAGGTCTTATAATATGACCGTTGGTTACATTGATGAGGAACGTTACAATATTGGGTTTTGATGAGTCTTCATGGTGGTCTATTGTAACGTCTTGATACTTGTTGATCTGTAACGGATCCATTAACATTCTTTAGCTGTAGCTTCAGACCGTTGGGAAGATACGATCTGTTGTGATGCTCGTGTGCATACGACCTGTTGATAAGCGGAGGAGTATCTTCTGTAGAGCAAAGTCGCAGGATGCTTTGATATCTCTGAACTATTGATGTGGAAGTCTGTATTACGATCTCCTTGCTTTTAGTCCTTGATTGGTTATCAGTATGTTTACTCGAGCTATGTGAGTTCGATATCGGACTCAGTACGAGGATTAAAAATAAGTCCTCACAACTAGTGTTGAGAATTGAGGAACCCTGGGCCTCTAGGTAGGTGTCCTTACCACTAGAGCAACAAGTAATTGGTTTCAGACACTTGACGTACAATTGGAGTGAAAATTAGAGTGAAGGCCAGTACAAACTGTGCCTCCAGTGAGTTGTGGCTTATCATACACATATATATTTATACTAGTACTACCCGTGACGACGCGCCTTCAGCGCTATCTATTTTAGAACGTTGATAATAGTAAATTTTAATTGCTACTATATTATGTTATACACTAAGTAATTGAAATTGTTTAGAAGAAGGTTGTATTTGAAAAGAGTTAGGAATATGTAGCAAAAAAAAAACAAAAAACAAAAAAAAATAGTTTGACACAAGCAACTCCGGGCTACAGTCTAGGCCGTCAACTCCCGACTAGATTCTCTAGGGCTCGTGCAATAGCCCACAAACCACCCGAGCCGGGCAAGCTGACACAAGGCTGACGGGCCCATACCAACCTCGAAACCCACCAGTGGTGAGAATCGAACCTTGGACCGTGTTACCCTATCGAGCCACAGGGGTAAAAGGTAGGTGGTAATTACGTATTAATTGATATATGTGACGAAGAAAAATTGAAGTACAGGTTTTCAGATAGTCGGAGTAGCGAGGAATCGACGTGGTCTTCACCCATGGGCCTTGAATTAACTTGGGTTGGCTCCATGATCCAAGCCCATTCCAATTCTACAAACTTTAATACTACTGTGGTCGTTAAGTGAAGCACTAAACGACAAACAATACCGCTTAGGAACAAATTGTGGAGAGAGAATTGTGGGTCCCACTATAAAACGACAAAATCCAGCTCTGTTGTGTGGAAGTTACTCCAAAGTTCAAATTCACCCCGTACTTACACGTGTCAAGTTCATCTATCTAATTTTATACTCGGAACTTTTGCCACGTGGAGCTGTACAAAAAATATCTCTCTAAAATGAGTCGAACTGGGGTTAGAAAATCAAGAGGTGCTGGAATCAAATCCTATTATTTTCAAAATGATGTGACTGCTTGAGTAGAGAGAAAAGGTATATATATTTCATTAGAAAGGTGTTATGACAGACCAACTACTGTTACATTATTTGATTAAGATTGTAATCAATGTTTTAAAAGGGTACGATAATGGTGTAACGTGCAAAGGCCATTACCATGTTATAACGGTGTTACGTTTATTTTTATTATTATTTTTTTCCGTTGGAGGACAAGAAAAAACGTTATAACGGCCGTTAGTTGTCTTGTAACGGTGTTATATTAAAAAAATGATTGTGTTTTTGTTTTTTTTATATATAAATATTAATTTTCAATTATAACAGACGTTATAGATATTATTTTATAAATAACGGTGTTATAAACGTTATTTTTTATATTTAAAATGATAATAAAAGAAAAACCAAATTACTTATTATTATTGAAGTTATTACTTATTACAATATTGAAATAACACACCACACCGACAAAATTAAACATCACACCAAAGCATTAAACATCAAATAAAAAATTATTATTCTGGAATGCGACATTGCATTCACTGATAAACGGAGTCAAAACTGATTGGTATCAAATTCAGAGTAGTTTGAAGGTTGGTCATGCTCTAGATTGATTTGGTTGAAATCGAAATCAAAATACGCCTCAGGCAACAGCTCCATTGGTGTTTGATGCATAGATGTTTGTTACCAATTTTTTGAGAAATCTGTGTCAATAACAGAAGTAGAGTACCTCCTTTCCTCATTGACCTCCGGGTCTTCAGCTGATAATTCTCTTTCAAGCTCTTATTTTCATTCCTCATGTGTTGGCAACAAAAACACATCGTCATCTTTAGCAATCCATTCACATAATGGATCTTCCAATAAAATAGCTGACACACTTATGAGGTTTACAAGATAATGTCGACGTCTATCTTCACTTCTTCTTTCAAGTCGAATATTGTATTGAACAAAGCCAAGATCATCGAGTTTCTTTGAAAGTAATCGATTTCTAATATTTGTGTGAATCTTGTCAAAGGTACTTCAGTTCCTTTCACATCCGGACGAAGTACATGTTTGACACAAACATAGTTCACTCTCGGTTGCTTTTATTAGTTTTTTTATGTCAGTAGTTTGTTAGATTATTTTTATTTCAGATCATAATGGGTGGCCTACTACTTAAATAATGATTTCATCATATCACAAAAAATAATTCTACAAGCATAGTTAAGCCTACCACTTTCGGTTGCTTTTATTAGTTTTTTTTATGTTAGTGGTTTACCTACTACTTAAATAGTTATATAATGACATATAACAGTGTTATAACGGTATATAACGTTCGTTATAAGTGAAGAAAAACATTAAAAATAACGTAAAGTTATAACGGTAATAACAGCCGTTATAACATAAAATAACGGTCTGTAGCAACAAATACGGAACATGGGGTATAACGGAACAGGCTCAGGGCGTTACCGTTATAATTGTTATAACTTTATTTAAAACCTTGATTATAATTGAGTTGTAGGAGTCGAACTTTCTCTTTACCGCCAACATGGCACACTCAAAAACTATGTACATAAGTTTTTTCTTAGTTTGGCTTTTTCAGACACTATGGTAATTTATTATAGATGAACCCAACACCGGGTTCGCCTGTTTACTAAAAAACACTTGGGTTCCGCCTAGAGATATTTTAAACGTCAGATGGTCATCAGACATGTTGGAGAAAAACATAGAAACAACAAAATGGAAGTAACCCTAAGAACAAAGTACAATGTACAAATGATGTGATTTCTTCCCTCACTAAAATCTAGACTACCACTAGACCATCCAATCCCCTTCCCCTTCGATATGGATTGTACACAACTACCACCACTTCGCTAGCTTAGGAGCCTAATCCCTGAGGGGTACATCATAAGTTACCAACACGCATGTCAGGACAACTAGCTTCCATAGGTGGTGACTCGAACTCAGGACCTCTGCTTCTTCAGCTATTACTCCAATCCCCTAAGGAAGGAAGAAATAAATTGAGGGCTTACTCAATTGGTAGCTAGGAAAACCATGAGTTCCTCGGATCAAAATCTCATCTCAACCAGCTTCCAACTAAAAAAAAAAAACACGCTAGGATCCCAGAATAACCTAGTATAATAGGTTCGGTTAGGTTTGCCTTCAATTCGAAAATAAGATTACCTGGGCAAATGTAGACTACGGGAAGGAAAGAAAAAAAGAAACATTTTTGTTCAGTAAAATTTCTATGACAAAGTGGAAGAAATTAATATTGTAGTGGGGGCAGGGATCAGGGTTTTGCTATCCATCCAACCATGTTCAGGTTTACAGATTTCCTAGATCCGCGACAACGTTGTATACCTGCCATCACTCCTTTTTGCAGCAGATATTGTAAAATTTGAATCGTACAGCTACTTAGTTGAGGCTTTGTATAAATGAAGAGATGATCACTCAAATATAACTAGTTTAATTAAACATAAGATATAAAAAAAAAAAATGTAGTATGAGGTGGTCTGAGCTGTAGAAGCATACAGCATCAGTGGCTTTTTGAGGTAATGAAGGATGTAAACAAACTAAGTACGTGTAAACAAACAAACCCGTGAGCATACAGTCATTGTCTGGACTTGAAGTCCACCTCAACGATACAATCCAACGGTAGACATAATTATTACAGTGTAGCTGGTTTCATAGCAGCTTATCTGAAAACAAAAAGAGAATATCATCTGAAGCAGATCACAATCTAATTAGAGGAAAGATGAATCACTGTGTGCCTGAATTCGAGGATGAATCGATGCCAATATCTTCTCGAAATCACAAAGCATCGCTGTAAGAGATTGAATTTGTGTTTTAGTATTATTATTATTATAAAGAGTGTTTTTATCTGAATAATATTTGATTTTTCAGGGGAAATGATGAGGAATTGGTGGAGTTGTTATGGCAGAACGGACAGGTTGTGATGCACACGCAGAACCAGAAGAAGGGGAGGATTCAGCAGCAAACTGATGCAGCACCTACCAATAATAATTTGTTTATGCAGGAAGACGAGATGGCCTCGTGGTTACATTACTCGCTTGATGATCCTCCTTCGACCGCGATTTCTGCACTGATCTTTTCTACCCCGGGAACACTACTACTACTAAAGAGACACTCATACCGTCTTCTCCTCGACCGCCAATACCACCGCCACCAAAATCTAAGGATTTTGACTCCACTACATCAAAGTTCCATAATTTTATGCATTTCTCAAGACCCAAATCCCGGATTCTCGACCCCTCCACTTCGGATAAGATTGCTGTTGTTGCTTCTAGCGAAACCCCCAGACTGGTGCCTCCCTCGCTGTCAACAGCAGAGTCGTCCGGTGGATCGGCTGCGAGCGCAGATCAATCTGAGAAAATTCCCAATGACCGAAAAAGGAAAGCTAGAGAACAGATTGAGGATCAGGAGTTTCTTGATGAGGTTAGTTTCTTCAACTGTCCCCCCCTGATTATTATTAATTAAGACTTTATTAGTATTATTTTAGTCGCTACCAGAATTAGTGGCTATTTTTAACAACAATTAGGCCCACTGAACTAAAGGTCATACCAATCTTGCCTTTTCAGGAAATAAATTTGAGTCCAACAACTCTTTAAATTTACTAAAAATACTAACATTACATCCTCGTTAAATGTCCTACTTAAATAATTGTAAGTGTGTCGTGTTAACAACAACTAAGAATATACTAAACTATATGATAATCTCTTAATATGCACTCTTCAACAAGTCATAGTTGCATTAAGGGTGTATTTGCATCTCAAGATGACCGTTGTTAGTTTCCACTAAAAAGTGGGTAAACACACTACTTGTTTTCCCAACTCAAGACTTTTTGGGAGAAAGCTTTGTTCTTGCTCGTGTTTCTGAATTAGACAAGGAATATAAATTATTGGTTCTTATGCTTGTACGGAGATATTAAAAATGAAGTTGTGAGTTCCTCGGGGCAATATTTATTTTCAGTGGTATTCAGCCTGCGTTTTTTTTTTTTCCTTTGGCAATTAAAATCTCGTACAAAAAGAAAGGAAGATCGGGACTTACGCAAGAAAAGCAACTAGTCTGTGGCTTGTGGGTGTGTCATTAGGGTTAACGACGTTAAAAAATTATTCTGTACATTTATTTTGTGGATATTTCTTTTCCACGTTCTTTTTCGTTGTGCATGATCGTATTTCGACATGTCTTCTTTAATCACCATTAGAAAGTGATACATTGTACATTGGAGCTTAATTCATCAACTTTAGGAAATGTTTTTGTTCCTCCTAAGCAACAAAGACATAGAATCTGGTTGTCGTCAGAGGTGGCCAATCAAATGCACTGATCATAGATGATCATGTACTATTTAAAAAAATTATAATTGATTATGTTTATTTTATGTTGGGGCGGCCTGGTTTAGATTTGTGGATAATTTTACACCATAATATTGTCTTCTCGTACTGCTTCTAATTTATCTGGTAATATTATTTTGCTGAAGGATGCTAAGTTTGGTTCTGAAACAAAGAAGCAAGTTCGTGGATCAACATCTGCAAGGAGATCGCGTGCAGCTGAAGTCCACAATCTCTCGGAAAGGGTATGCTTTCTCTTACCTGTTACCATTCCTAATGGGGTTGAGGTTCTTGTAGTGCTTAGTGTTCTTTCTGTGTACTTACTAAGCTAGTTTTGAACGCAGAGACGCCGGGACAGAATAAATGAGAAAATGAAGGCCTTACAGGAACTCATTCCCCGGTGCAACAAGGTCATTGGAGATACCTCTTAACCTAATTATTTGCATAATATCTGGAATGGATTAAAATATTGTTCCAGTTGTCTTTTTTGATTATTGCTTACTCACACTCGTCCTTTAAATCAGTCGGATAAAGCTTCAATGTTGGATGAGGCAATTGAGTACTTGAAATCACTCCAGTTACAAGTTCAGGTATGTTTCTTCTTTGTGGTAAGATGCATTCATAGTCTTACATGAGATTGTAGATAACGGATAGAGAAATAATTTTGTTCAAACTTGACAGATGATGTCCATGGGATGTGGAATGGTGCCTATGATGTTTCCTGGCGTCCAGCAGTATATAACCCCAATGGGGATGGGAATGGGAATGGGTATGGACATGGGGATGAACCGTCCAATGATACCATTCCCTCCAGTTATGCCCGGCGCACCCATGCCCAGACCACAGTCACCTGCCCATTTTGGTCCAAGGCTCCCTTTGCCGGCTTTTCATCCACCACCATCTACGTCTTTAGTAGACACTTCTACAAACCAAACTGCCGGTAATCCAGATGCAATGCAGCAGATCCCAAACTATACAGATCCCTATCAACACTACCTCAGCCTCCATCACATGCAACAACAACCTCCCTGCCCGCCCCAGGTTTGTATATTTTCTTAGGCTTTCCTAGATATATGTGTGTTCATTCCTAATACTTCATATTCATGATGTCGTACACAATTATCTAACAGAGTCAAGCTGTGGCCCATTCAAATACCAGCAAGGGAACCGACAGTCTTGAAAATCGAAAAACTGGTAAGCGTAGCTAATGATATTCCCATATTAAATATATGTCGTCTGTCTTTGCATGATCATACATCAAGTAGATGCATATAAAAGAAGAAATCTAAAACTGTTGTACATATCGGCCTTCTTTCGTAGTTTTTACCGTGATATTGGTTACAGTTGCACTATTCTTAATGAACTATTTTTTCGATGTGGAGGGCTGTGAAGGGGTTAGGAATCCTGTAAAGTAGGAGATCAAATGTATTTGAATACTTCCCCAACAATACTAGATTTTCCTCGACATATAGACAAAAGGAATTGTGTGAAAAATACATGGGGGAAATGGTACCGATGTCAGTACCAGCAAAGAGCAAAGTAGAGAGATGATATGTGATCAGAAAATAAATTTGAGCTATTCATTAACTCGAGCTTTTACTTCATTGCAGGTTGAAAATACTAGGCAAATATAAGTTGCACAAGTCTCTGCCCTGCTAAGTTTTGTCAAGAAAGATATGAGTATACAAATCAATCACCTTCTACTCACTATACTATGTGATGCGGCTAACCTGTAATTATTAGTCCCACTGAATTTTTTAATTTTTTAATTTTTTTTTCCGGTGTTACCTTTAAATCTATTTATGTAGTATGAATATGTGTGATAGTTGGTAGTCAGTGCTGATATTCGGGTATATTACCAAAGGGCAAAGATGGTGGAAAATACGGAGGAGATTTAATGGTTAGTAAATTGAAATGAGAAGAACTCAATTTCAAAGCTGAGTGTTTGCAAACCCACAGAAAAAACTGAGGTTTTGCATGGCTGAACATTATCAGCCTCACAGTTATCCCTACCATTGTTGTAACATACCAGGGCACTCTAATTCCTAAAAATAATTAGGTCGCAACTTCTTTGTTTGTATCAATTTTGAATACTTTCCACTAATTGTACTATGAAATATATAACATGTGGTAATTGTGGATATGTTGAATCAGCTTGAACCTAAACTCTTGTATTCATGTATTCGTTTGAAGAGATTAGCCTTGTTGTCACTGCATTCTTATGGAAACTGGGTCCTCTTATCTACAAATCTACTTGTGAATCTTGTCCAACCAATAGAGTCGAGGTGGTGACTTTGAAAGAAAGGCCTGCAGACATACAGAAAGGGTTTCCCTGGAACACATTTTTAATGCCTGGTTCCGGGTATCTTTGAGTGGTTTTTCCTGAAATTCACTGTAAAGAGGAAGCTTGGGGGCTTTTATCAAGTTTAGGGTGTTTCAAGTTCGGCTCTTTTCATCACTTCAGTTTTCCTCTCTGTCATACAGCTACATAACTGTTTTCAAGCCTATGCCAAAAATTTATCTGGCAGATAGAGATTTTGGGACCAAATACCGTAAAGAGGAAGCTTGGGGGCTTTTATCGAGTTTAGGGTGTTTCAACGTACGGCTCTTTTCATCACTTCAGTTTTCCTCTGTCCTACAGCTACATAACTGTTTTCAAGCCTATGCCAAAAATTTATCTGGCAGATAGAGATTTTGGGATCAAATAGTCTATTTTTTAAGTACTGGCAGGTTGGGACCAAATACCCTTTTTATAATTAGCTTTAAGTCTACCTACAACAAAATGCTCAATAATTACTAATTATCATTGAACCGATAGGCAATACAATACATATCTAATTAATTATCATCCAACGACCAATAGGCAATACAATCCAAGAGTTGATTTCTATCCTAGCCTGGGAAATGGGTGCTAGAGCATGTAAGGCTACCTGTTGCGAAACCCTAAAGATTCGGTGCTGATAGAAATCAAGTAGGAGACAACACAGTCCCGTATCACGCGCTAATAATAGATAGAATCTGCAACAAGAAAACAAAATCCTTGTAAGAAGATAAAAAAAGACTATGAAATCAAGGTGTAAGTAGTCATGTATGAGTTATACCTTCTCAGTAAATTCGTGGAAGACCTCTAACTCCATGGCTTTATCCAGATCCTGAAAAACAAAATCAAACATTTATCACTACTTGAATCAGGTTATTGCAGAAAACTAGACAAATTATTGCTTATTTGGCTATGATGTGAAATCCATTGCTCGCTGAACCAGATACACTTGGCGGTTGTCTAATCCAGTCGTTAAGGTAAAGCAGCTAGTGGAATTAAAAGATGAGCGTCGCAAATCTAGATAAAGTTCAATGACTAATATTTATATTCTAGAACTCCTTATTTACTACTGAATTGATATCAACAGGCTAATATATACTGGCTTATCAAACACCTATGGTAAGTCTTTTTTTTTCCCAAAAACACTTATAGATGAGATACCCCTACTTTTTCTTCTCCTCCTTCCTTTCTCCTCACTTCTTCCCATCCCTTATAGAATCCCTAGAAAACCAACAATTTGTTGCTACCAACATTTTCATTCGCTCTTTGGCGGAAGTTTACACTTTCATCCTGGTTGTGCTAGTTAATACCCTAAATATGTGAATCTTTAATGAATAAGAAATGGGATACGACTTCCATTTCCTAAGAGAGTACTAATATACCATGTATATAGCATGTGCATGTAGCTGCATGCTGTAATATCAATATTTTGTTCCAGTCTCAAATATAAACACCTCCGACAAAACATAATGTAATGGAACATCTAAAAATTGTCTAAAATACATCAGCAGTTTGAGGCAAAAAAGTTCCCCTGCGGAATTAGCTGGTTGGATCAAAAATTTGGTGTCAACAGAGCCCAAAGCCCTCAGTGAGAAACTATAATAAAAGAAATAATATTTTGCAAAGATAAGTATAGGATAAATTACGTTCTCTGCATCTGCAGAAGAATCAATCTTGTATATCAGCTTTTGAAGTTCTTCATCCTTCAAGGCATTACGAAGTTCATCTGATGCTGCTGCACAGAAGAAACACCAAAACGCATAAGCTTTTTCTTAGCAGTTGATTTTTTTCTCCCCCTATTTAAAGTTAATATTCTTCATAATAATATGACTATTAATATGCCCCTATGGTTATCTGAACTTTGCGGATGTATTTGTTTCTTCATTTGTGTAATATCAGTCCCTGCTTTACTCTTTTAAAAAACAACTGAAAGCTGAAAACCTGCTTGTTTCTCCACACTGGTGAATATTGGAAGTTGATGCAATTACACCTATATGTAAGGCATTAAAGCTGGAGTTGCTGACATTATTTAAAAGGGTTTTAAAGAGTTGCATTCTGTTCAGGACAGTAGTGCACATGGGTGGACTTTTTCTTTACATTTTCTGTATCGGAATCTAACTGATTTACAGTCAAAGATAGAAAAACTTGAGAGAGAGAGAGATAGAGAGATATGTTACAACATCTAGAGGGGGAAAACTGAAAAGAAAGAGAGAAAATAAAGCCTCATTGACTCTGTTGCAAGTGATTGCAAGTTTTTTGGACCACAGCCACTTGCCACCAATTTATTAAGGGATTTGGGCAAACATAGTTACTTCACTTTGTATCCGGTGGTACGCCCCAACTAGTCATCAATAGGTGCTTAGCCCAAAACCTTTGAGCAATGAAACAAATTGGTCCTAGGGGTTCCATTTATTTATGTCTATCAAAGATCTTGCCTAAGTTCCATATTTTGATACTTGAATACTTGATTAAAACTCTAAACGACAAGGACTATTGAGAAAGAAGCAAAAACATTATAACAAGTACTGAAAATACTTTTCCCTTTCTTAACAAAATAGAAAGTGACATTTTTACTCTTAAACAGGCTCCACAATATGCCTAGAAATGTTACTAAAATGGGTTTCTGATGCAGATTACCAATTATTTATCACACTTGGGCATCTCCAATGATTTGCTTTTCAAAGTTGACAGCAATAAATTTGATATAGAAGCCAGTTCCACAGATAAAATCCTAAAAGCTGTGTTATGTTCTATGCATGTTTACTTAAGAAAAATTTGTACTACTCCTATGGATGTGATGAAAAAAATTTGAAACTGTTATGTAAAAGTTATTGTGGCATGGTTCAGAAGCCAAAAAGAACTACACCAATTGGTTGGAACGAGCTTTGCTTCGCTAAGAAGGAAGAGGGATCAGTCATCCACAACTTATGCACTTAAACTCAGCTGCCATCATGAAGCACCTGTGGCATATTACTGCACTTGAGTAAATTTGATGCAATATATTGTGATTAAGGGAAGAAATTTCTGTATGGGGATTCCTCTTCACATATATTACTGCACTTGAGTCACTTTGTATTTCTGGAGTATGGGGAATAAATTGTTGTTACAGGGGAAGTATCCTCTAGGGATATATATATTAACTCTCTAAAACTCTATCACATATATAAACCCTAGGTTTATAGGCTTATGGTGGTTAGGAGTCTCTGGGACACCCCAAACCCACTTCGGGTGTGCCCCAGCCGACTAATCCTAACACTCCCCCTTGGGGGGCTAATGGATTTGGAGGAATTTGGGCCACAAGTTAATGAGATAACTATGTCGCTCTCTTGTGTTATCCTCCCTCTCTCTCCCTCAATCAAGCATGTTTGGCTTTACCACCAAGTGACGAGGGCATTTTTTTAACGGTGGGAGCAAAGGAAAAATCACTTAGTAATTTTTTATTTGAAACTGGCCTATGAATGGGGCAAAAAAATGAAAATTTTAGCTACAAGAATACTGACGGTGATAGTAAACTACTACTCGCAGTAATTTTTATATCAACAATATCGAACACAACCCTTTAAGCAAACATTTGTATTTGGATTCTTTAAAGCAATATTGATTGCACTAAAACACAACACAGCCATTTCATGACAGAAATTGTATAAATTATATGAGAATTTGTGTCACTACACTACTAATGGTGATAATTAACTACTTACTGTGGTAATAGACTACTAACAATGGTAAACTTTGTATCATAAATGAGAATTTAGGACACTCAACTTCTAACAGTGGTAATTACCTACTAACTGCGGTAATTAACTATATAAGAATTTGAGCCACAAGTTCATGAGAAAACTCTCCCTCTCTCTTGTGTTATCCTCCATCTCTCTCCCTCAATCAAGCACATTTGGCTTTGCCACTGAGCGACAAATGCGGGTTTTTTTAGCGTTGGGAGCAATTGGAGCGGAGGAAAGATCACTTGTACATTGTTTGTGTGCGCTAAAGTGGCAGGGTAGAAGAGTGATATGTGCCGAAAAATCAAAAAAATATCACAAAACGCTTTGGTTACACAGCTTTTTGATGTCGGTTTGATACGCTGACATGGTGGACGCACACTGCGACACATGTCACGCTCTCCAGATTACGATTTACCTCGGCTCCCCGGCTCGGTCGGTACACTTGTCACAAAATCGCGATTCGCGAGCAAATTTTGTTTGCGATGATTTGGACACCGTGATGTGGCACGATATGGATCATCCACGTGTCATATCTCGAGGCGACATGACAGCTGCTATTTGATGGTGATGTGGCATTGCGATAAAACACGATTTCTCGCGGTATTTCGGCTATATCAATTAGTCATCAACAAACTTTTGTTTCAAAATAAAAATATTGAACATTCTTGGCCTAACCGTTTTTTCAGCTACGTAGTTTTTCAATGTTAGTTTGGTGCGCTGGCGTGGTGGGCGTGCAATGCGAAACGTGTCGCGCTCAACATATTTTAATCAATTTTTTTAAAATTCCAGCTACACCTAACCTAACCCTAGCGAAACCTTTGGACTAAAGCAAAACATTGAGAATTCAGATAAATAGAATATACACCGAAACATACAATAAACACAGACCACCAGAAACATAATAAATAGAACACAAAATAGTATAACATACACCTAAAGATCTGAATCACTATTGTATGTTCAACTTTTTTTTATACATATTTATTGTGTTTTTGGTGGTCTGTGTTTTGTTTTTGATCTTTTTAGGTGAATGTTCTATTTGTATTTGTTCATTTATCATCTGTATGTAGTCCTGAACTTATAATTTGTAGTCCTCTTGGTTTTGTTTCTCCATTTTTGTAGTCTATTGTTTTTTCCTTCTTTTATGTAGTCTCTCTTGTAATTTGAGTCATCTCATTTATACATATGAAAACAAATTAATATTGCATCTAAACAACTTCGGAATATAATAAATCAATATTACTCTTATCTTTACACATTAACCTATTTTTATCTTTTTAGTTGGAAGCCTTAACTTCGATGTACTAGGAACTTTCGCTTTTCGCCGCCAAAATCTTTACGTGGTGGTGTTGGTTTCTCCAGCACCTCATTTGTCAATGCTACATTAATTTGCTTATTATTCCAATTGATCCGTCAGCCTATGCTGTCAGGGGCGGGGCGCTAGACGGGAGGCGGAGCCGAAATACTATGTGTATAACATGTCAATGTAAATTTGTAATGTATTATTTAATTCAAACATGACTCAATGTATTATTTTTTTCTTGAACTTGGGTCTAGGAGAGAGACTTGCGTACTAGAGAGAGAGACCTGCAGACAATTCGTAATCAAAGAAAGACAATTTTTTCTTGAACTTGGATCTTTTGGAGAGACCTGCGTACTAGAGAGAGAGTTAATGAGGAATTGAGGATTTGCTTTATTTTTATTTATTTATTGTTTGAAAATGCTAAATGATCTCGCAATCCTATGTTTTTTTGTATATTTTTATTTATTATTAAGCCAAATCATTTGGAAAAACTAAAATAAAAAAAAAACGCCCCAGGGCGCCCTATGGTTATTTAGTTAGTTATGCATTTTAGGCAGTTATGTATTTATTTAGTTATGTTGTTACAAGTTCAAGACTATGGTTAGTTTATTTACTTTAAGACTACGTAATATGAAGGCACAACTAAATATTATGAAAACAAAACTATATAGTACATGAACAAGACTAGATGTTAATAACAAAAAAAACATAGTTATGCATCTTAAGATAAACATATGCCAAACAAGAGACAACTAAATATTCCACCACACACACACACACACACAATGGGAGTCCATAGAAGTATGTTTGCTTAAGTCATGGTGTTTTGGGGGCTGTTTGAAAGAAGACGATATAGAGTGGACTGTTCATGTACGTCCAATAACCAAAATCTTTATTTCCATTTGGGGTAACACGTAGGACCCATAGAAGTGTTTTGTGAGTATAAATTTTAACGTAAAAGAATTGCGTTGAAGTAGAACTAGTTTTGAAAGGAGATAGGTACTTCCCTTTTCGCAGGCGAACTTAGTTGGGTTCGTTGACATACTAGGGTACAACTTTGACAGGATTCCAAACTCCGAGATTAGCTCTTTTTTATCAGAACAATATAGAATATCTTATTTTAGCAGTTTGTACTTTATTGGGCAATTTAGGAGAACATTATGGAACAGTTTGGGATTTTAACTTTTTTTTTTTTACAAATTTAAGAACGATGGGGAAGTTCTTATATTGAAAGGTTGGCAATTAAAATTGTTTTTCTACCACAATCTACAAAGTGGATGATTAAAATGCAATATCCATAGCCCAATGTCCACTATATCTAGCCTTGATACACAAACAAGTGACAAAAAGGAAGACAAATGAAGATGAAAACTGAGTACGAAAAAATAAGTTTAAAGAGAATTACAAACTGAATCGAGTTGTGTTATCTGAAGGAGATGACTTGGTTCATCTATTTGAAATGTTCTCTCTGTAAGCAATAGAGGGCCTACATCAGATAAATGGGAGACAATCACATAAACCATGTTAAAGGGTAAACAAATTAATACCCTACTAAGTACCAACATCAGTAAGACACCGTAAGGAAAAAAATCAGTTCAAACAGAAGACAGTTTTGGCAACAGTTTTTTTACCATACTTGAAAAATGTTAACAAAGGTGACCATCAACACTTGTGCAAAAGCTACCGCAAAAGAAGATTTATAAGCTATGACAACTAGCTACTTCGAAATGGGCATTGTGTGTGTGTGTGGGTGGGTGGGGGTGGCTTCCCCTATCAGTGTTAGAAGTAGTGTTCTTGCTGCAGATGGCTCATATCCAAACCATAACTGGGTATCATATTCGAAATGGACAAACAATAAAAGTAAATTGATTAGCTATAGATCAAGATCTCTCTGATGCAGAAATAGTAGATTGTCTACTATTACAAGAAAATATATCCACTAAGACCAAAAAAAGTGGAAAACACATCCACCGATAAAATCAAATAAATTAAGAAAACAAAATCCACAAAAACAATCAAAACAAAATCAAACTAGGTCGCATGGAGCATATAGATCGATTTGACAATTTCACATTGTTGCAAGTTTATGTTGTGTAAGAGTCTTCAATTGTAATATTAAGGGTTTGGGAAGCCTCCTTAGTCAAAATAAGGCCCTGTTGTAGTCTCAACAATGGCTCCACACAGGCCTACTATCAGAGTAAAGAGGAAAAAATTTAGTGATGTAACAGGCCAAAAGATAAATCCCTACTAGTGGGACCAAGGTAGAGAGGAAGAGGGTGAGGAGCGGAGTAAGGAGACATTGAGGGGACATATCAGGAAAGATAAAATGAAAAAGAAAAAAAAAAGAACAGAACAGAATCCGAGAGAGAGAGAGAGAGACCTAGCCGAACAGCAGTATTCGCCGCAGAGGTGGTTGCGGCTGCTGCAGGTTGTAAGGTAGAGGGACCAGGAGAGGACGGAGGATACATAACCAAAATTTATGGCTATGGAAAACGACTTTCTTTCAGCTATATCTTGAAAAGACATTTAATCCTATTAAGTAGAAGTGATGCTTGTTAAATCATACCTTGAACGGATTAGGGCAACCCTAGTAGCCCCAAGAATTTAATCCAACGCTTAAATTAATGGAGGAAATCATAAATATAATCAAGTACTATATATGCCAAGCATTACTACAACAGGAGGCATACATGAACGTTTATCAAAAACTCGATCGTCAGTGACTATATTGGTGTTCTAATTATATGCTGAGATGCATTACTCATACAATTATGAGAAACTATAGCAAACTAAAGAAAGAACATGCAACAACAAAATTAAACTCCTTACATGGTTTTGCCTCAGAAGGAACTGGCTTCTCACATGGGTTCTCTGCACCATTTTAATAAACACACGTTATATTCAAATGAATTCATAAAATGGCAAGAAAAGCAAACATAATGCAGAAGAATTTTTCTCCTAATTGATACTGACAAATTTAGAGCAAACAGATATCCCTTAATTTCACAAAAGTCCACCATATTACTGGCATAATCATGAATAAAAGCCCAGTTTCCTTGCAAAGCTTGGGTAATTTGCAAGATATGTCCTATGTTTTCTTTTTCTACTATTAATGAATGAAGAGAATAGAAGACAACCCCCCCCCCCCCAAAAAAAATGAGAAAGCTGCAATTTTTCTGTAGCAATGAGGATCATTTTCATATTGTCGTCCTTGACATACAAAGATCTTCACCAGTGTTGCTCTTTAATATATATTTCTCCTGCAATAGCACTGTCATCTAGGATAATAGAAGTTTTAAATAACAAGGTCTCTTTGTTTATAGGAGAAAACAAACTTTGAAGACAAATCTCATGAATTTCAGGAATTATCGCGGCAATAGAAAGAAAAGGTGGTTATGTGAAAGAAAAACTTATAATGCATCTTGCAAATTGAGATAATAGTTATGATGTGGTTCGCCTCATTGATCATCCACCCAAGGGTTTTTGGATCCCCTCACACGTATTTGAACTTAATAAAGGGAGGAATAAGGGGAGTGAATTAGGAAGTTAGAGTAATTTTAGTTATGTTTAGCTTTATTTAAGCCTTGTAGAGGATTTGCTCCTCAGTTAACTGGAAAGTATTGAATCTTAGAAAACCCCTAGTTGTTTTTATGATTGAACATTTAAGTTTGCAACAAGTTATGCATTCAACTTTCATCCAACATTTACGAAAGAAAAGCCCAGGGCCCTTCTAGGAACTTGACAACAACCCTAACCCCCAAATCATTTAGGTTCATCCTGAGTTCTGGTTCCATACCCACCTTCATCCTCTGAACGCCTAGATAGGCCTGTCTTTCCATCTAGACGGTACACATAAAACAGAGAAATCCTCTTTCAGACCCGCAATCACACACCAGATGTAATCCCATAAACTAACCTTCTACCCACCTTCACTGTTCAAGCTTTTAAGATATCTATAGCTGTCTTCATATCACCATCCTTGAAAACTGATTTATTGTAGATATAGTCGATATTTGGCCTTTTCATTTGTGCGCCAATTCAAAAATATAGGGAAATATTCAGAATATTGAAAAAATCAGCCATAATTTACACATCAAGCATATCGTAAAGATCAACAAAAATATTGGGTATATTAATATTTACAGATAAATCAGAAATATCACAATATTTTTCATTACTTTCTACCAACATCTCCTAAGTACATCGTATGGAAGGCCTTGGTTTCCGATACCCATCGATATATTGGACCTCGGACCAATATTTGATTCACTGATGAGGTTACCTTCTGAACCCCAATGTCTGTAATGTTCTCACCTGACTGGTCCCCAGACTCACATCCCTGAATTCACTAATACTAACCATGAGAGAGATATCCCCATCTCAACCACAAATTTGCAAATTTATTTACCAAGTATAACAACACCTATGGTGCTTATTTTGTTCAATCCAGTATCATCTTCAGCTTTTGGTCTACAAATCCACTTTCCTTCTTTTAATAGTAAGTACTGTTTTGTTTCTTACAGATATGAATCCCACAAAATAACAACACGCCATAAGACTCATAGCTGATTTTTTTTTCTTCTAACCTACTGGTGCCCACTCACCACTATAGCAAATAGAAAAAAATCATAATACATATAAATACTTGATAGATAAGCTTTTATATTTTCTTGATAAACATCATATTTCATCATATTGGAAAGAAATTCTTCTTTCCAAGAGGTTAGCCACATTTCCACTGAATAGTCTTGGATATAAAGAGGGGGCCAAAAAGAAAGCCTAAGGTCGAAAAATCGTTGCTCCTCAATTCCAGGTCAATCAAGTGGCCAAGAACCCAATCAAATTTACTGCTTCCTAATCCTGCACTGTGGTCTTCTTCGGATTAATGTGAAGATCAGTGCATATTTCAGAGAAAGAAAAGGAAAAAGGAAGCATACTTCCCAAGAGTTTGAGTTAACACTGAACCTTTGCCATTTGCGAAGGCCACAATGGTATTACTCGAACCATGATCTGGAAAATGATTTTAAGAAGTGGGTATAAAATCAAAAGATCTATTCAACCGTTTATACGTTTCAGATAAAATCCCTTCAAAATATTCCCAAGCAATACCAACAAAAGCATGCATTCTGACAATAGAACATATACTAACTATAGTCTTAGTGGATGCAAATAATGCATCGGCCTAGAACGTAACTAAGGAAGATAATCAATCCACATTCTATAACACCAAGCTTCCTACTTAGTTTTGGGGATATTGGTTTTAGGTCTCATTTCACTCACTTGTGTTATAAATCATTCAACTACAAACATGTATACCACAAAAAAAAACTGCAGGGGGCCCTGAACATATGTGAGCAAGGCATCCACCTAGGACCCCCACATTTTGACTCAAAATGTAGAAGCCCCAAACAGGTATAACCCCATTTTGGATTTTTGTCGTATGCCTCGAAAACTTATATACCTTTGTGTTTCTTGGAGCATAGCATAGAGCAACTGCAGACAAGGTGAAACGAAAAGATAAATAAATATGTTGCTAATGATATAACAAAGAGAGTGGAAATTAAGGGGTTTTGCTTACTATGGAGCAAGGCATGAGGGGCACTTGTACTTAGATGTTGCTTCTTTGCAAACATCACATATTCGAGGACCCATTGTTGTTCTTTTCAAGTTAAACCCCTCTTCTGCAAATCAACAAAAACAAGGATTTTGATTAAAACAATCTTTGGGGTTAAGGTAAACAGCAATGGGATTAAGCTAATTAAGTTTTCTCAATCAAACAAACGTTCCAATGTTACCTGCTAAGTTGGGGTTTAGCAACAGCGAGAGCGAGAGAGAGAGAGGGAGAGAGGCTTCGATTTCTAATTTCTGCTTCTATTCTGCAATAGAATTACATAAACCAAAATTGTGAGAGAAAACTTAAACACTCCCTAATAATGTTTACTGTGGGAGCGGATTTAGAGACACTAAAAAATGAGACACTAAGGTCTCACTCAACCACAACAACTCATCTGAGTTGCTCTCAAAATTGGCATTGATAATTAGGGGGTCCTACCTGCCCCACTATCTCTTTCTCTATTCCCCTCTCCTGTAACTGGCATACGTTTCCCTCTCTTTTCAAATTACGAGTCAGTCTTACATTAATGTTGTGTCTCCCCACTCTCTCTCTCTTATACACTCTCACTCTTTCTCTCTGCAAGCAAACTATTTCCCTCCAAACGTCTCTCTCACTCACTCTGTCTCTCTCACTCTCGCGAACAGTTTCACTCTCTCTCACTCACACCGTGTCCTCTCACGAACAGTTTGTGGTTTCTCTCTCACGCTCCCTCTCTCTCTCACTGTCTCATAATTTTAGACTGTCATTTTATTTGATTTTCCATTTCGGGTTGAGAAGGTAATTACTTCAAGGAGGGGATTCAAAGACATTGTTTAGAGGAAAGGAAGGATTGGTGTCTACTTCAAGGTATTTCAATTCCCATTCCGTTAATATCGTGAAATTGGACAATGTTAAACCCAAATTACTGAAATTGCAATACAATACTGCATGATTCTCGATTTCGAGAATATTGGACATGTCCCAAAAAGCTCAAATACAATCTGCTATTCTACATGGGTATAATATATCGTGAAATTCGACAATGTTAAACCTAAATAGCTTTAATTGCGATATTATAATGCATGATTCTCGATTTCGACAATATTGGACATGTAAACATATAAGCATAACTACAATCTCCTATTCTACATATAATATTGTCAAATTCGACAATATTATATAAACATAACTAATATTGAACTTGGTAAATTGTCAATTTCGACAATATTTCATATCAATATCTCCAACCACTATGAAATTGTCGAATTCGAGTATTTTATGGTAGATTTGTGTTATTAACAGGACTCTATTTGAATAAGTTCAAATTTTTGATTTCGACAATAACATTGTTGACTTGGACTTGTTAAAATGGAGTCGAAATTGTCGAAATCGACAATTTTCAAGTGCACTTGCCCTTTTGTTTATATAATATTCTCGAAATCAACAATTAGCATATGCAATTATACTGATACTTTGAACAATAAATTGTGTACAGCTAAACAATGAATGGCAAAGTGCCTCCAACCGCTTCGAATAGAAGAAAAAGAGAGTTGGCCAGAGAAGGAGATTTAGTTATCTATAAGAGAAAAAGAAAAACTATTGACCCAACCATAGTCGTCCCTCCTAACACTGTTGAGTCTGCTAATGAGGGTGTTAGTGAACCAGTACCTCCGCTTAAGGGTTCTGAATTTGATACAGAGTCTGCCCAAGCCGCTTTAGGAGCTCAACCCCCGCTCCCAAATGTTTTCCCTGATTCAGATGTGAATATTCCTATTGTTGGGGGGTATTTTGAAAGCAAGGGGGCTACAAGCAACGAAGACGTAGGCCCTAGTGATAAAAGCTTATTAAGAAACTTCAGATTCCATAGAGCGAGGTCGATCGCTCTAGGGCAGGTATATTGTTTAATGGAATCCTTTAATTAATTATGTTTTGTTATTCCTATTAGTTATATTTTGTTTACATAATTGCCATTATTGTTCAGGAGAAGCTTCCGCTGCATGTTCACCATCACCCGCCTACGTGGGACCTTACAAAGGAACCATAAGCGGCCCAAGATTATGTTAAGTTGAAGGGTTTGGATAGGATTGGGGCCATATCTTACAACTCTTACAACTCTGCGCTGATTTCTGCTTTTGCGGAACGTTGGCGACCGGAAACTAACAGTTTCCACTTCAAATGGGGCGAGATGACTCCAACTTTGGATGACGTGGAGCAATTGGTTGGGTTGCGTGCAGATGGGGATGCCACTGTCATTGCCGGCAGCTGGGGATTCCCTGCGCTTGTGAAGGTTTTTGAGAACAACCTCCTGCAAGGTCTAAAAGCATCCAAGGCTTTGAAAGCTGGGGGTGCTGGAAATTCATTGTCACTGAAGAAACTGAGAGATCACTATGCCTACAAGTTGGGGCAGGTTCTCAGTGACGGTACCGCTACAGCTGCAAAGAAGAAGAAGGGGTTAACAGCCAAGTCTGTTGCCCATGCTTATATGCTCTATGTCTGTGGCTCCTTTCTATTTCCTACGAAGAAGGCACAGATGTCAGCGCACGGTACCTTGACCTGTTTGCCAAGGAAAAGGTCGCGAAGAAGTGGTCATGGGGATCAGCAGTTCTGGCCCACATGTATTACAATTTGGGTGCAGCATCTCGAGATGATGGGAGGCAAGTTGCATGTTGTACCACGCTACTCGAGGTGAATCCATACTCATTTCTGTAACTGTTTTAACATATGCCTTCAACCTTTTGACTAATTTTATTTTGTTTCTCATTATCTATGTAGTCCTGGATCTTTGCACATTTCCCAAAACTTGCTGGGATCCCCAAGGAGATGGACTCCGACGCATATGAGCACTGCACTTGTTGGAAATGGGACGCATCCGTTACGGATAAATATGTTGCTCCAGCTTTGCTCATGTTTAGGGAGACATTGGACAAGTACAAACTAGAGGATGTAAGTTCATTAACCTGCTACACTGTATGATATTTAACATAGAGTACGTAGATTACACTGCTAGAAAATTGTCAAAATCAAAAATACTTTTAAGAAATCTACTATTGTACATATCATATTGTTGAATTCGACAATATATAAGCATAACTCAATGGCACTTGAGAAATTGTCAATTTCGACTATAATGCATCTGATAAAATACAAGTCCACTACTATATTGTCGAATTCGACAATTTGATTAAATCCTTCACAGGACTACTGGAAAAATTGTTCAACTTAATGGTGCCATAATACATTTCATTCATTTTTCATGTAGGTCTTTTGGGACCCATACAGAAATAAAAGGGATTCCGCACATGCCTTCAAGGAGTTCACGTTCTTTTATGGTGTATTAGCTTCTCCAGATCATGTTTAACCCTACTACCCAAATAGGGTTGTGCAGCAGTTCAATCGGGAACAAGGCATCCCTGGAAAGCGACTGATCATAGAGATTTCGAACCTATGGAGAGTTAAAAGCCCGAGAAAATTCAACCCTAAGTATGAGTGGGTTGATTGCTTTTCTGGCCAAAAGTGGAAGGACTTTGTTTTGAAGAAGGCGGATAGGGGGCAGAGGGTACGAGAGGGGCCTCTAGTATGTACAGAGGGATACTTGGAGTGGTTTGCCTCCGTCTCATGGACTACGATCTGTCCTATTGTTGTTGACCTGGCTGCAGATGATGATGCTGGAGTTCATCAAAGAAAGGAAGCCACTGTCAATGAGCATGGTACACCCCCGTGCGCCATTCTCACGATGTTGCTGATCAATATGATGCATCGGTTAGTACATATTACAACCATTTTTATCTCACTTGCCTTCTATTCTATTCAAATAAAAAAGACTATTGTCTAATATTCTGTTAACTTGTAGCATCATGAGCACTCTAGTCGATCTCCAAATATAAACCTAAATGATCAGCAAATCACAACACTAAATAATCAGCTTTAGAAGCTCAAGGAGGATAAAGAGAAGGAGTCTAAAGCCAATATCAATCTAAGAGAGGCCCTCAAAGAGAAGGTCAGTCATACCTATCTTTAGTTGTACATAATGTGTGTTTTTATCTATAGTTATTAGTATAAGTAATTGTCGAGTTCGACAACTATTACAGTGTATGTGTAAGTGAACAAAGGTAAATTGTCGAATTCGACAATTTTCACAGTTATTCTGAAAATTGTCATATATGTATTATTGTCGAACTCGACAATTACATAATATTATCGTTGATTTCGACAAAAACACATAAACTAATCTAAATGTTTTATGTCAATTTAACCTCAGACAAGTGAATGTGATCTGCTTAAAGAAGTCATTGAACAAATGAAGGCAGAGATTGAACTAAAGCGTGTAGTTGACGAGCAATGTGCACTAGAGTTCACAGATCTTCCAAGGCAGTTAGATGTGAAGGTAAGGTCTTAGGTAGATGTCATTATCGCATCCATTATTTGTTTTTGTCAAAATCCTGATTTTCCTTGTCTAATTTATGTTTGTAGATATTGGAGTGCAAAAATTTGGAGGAAAAAAAATACAAGTTTGGAGGCAGAGCTAAGGCAAAAATTTGGCCTTGAAGACTGTAATCAAAGCTTATATGTTGAGTTGAATAAAAAGGTAATGAGTTTAATACAAAGGTAATAGTGTTGAGTGTCTCTAACCCCTAATTACTTATAGTCTTCCATTAATCATTCTTGCATCTGGCGTAATTATTTTGTCCCCAATGTGTACAGTGTAAAGAGATCGAGTCACTAAAAGCGGTAAATGCGCTTTTGATGGAGCAGTTAGACTTGTAACTTCCTCCAGCTACACCTGTGAGTTTACCAAAATTTAATAATGTTTAATTATTTGTTACTTATTTGTAAGTCTGGTAACATTGTTCTTGTACTCATGTCTTGAACAGCTTGCTGTGCTACAATCACATCAGCCTGTGCCAGGCACAACCCTAGCAAAGAAGTATAAGGACTTGTTGGCTGCACATGAGGTTATTAAGAAGAAGTTGATTACGAAAGAAGATTTTGTAAGTCATTCAAAATGAATGAAATTAATTGAAGTTAGTGAATTGAAGTTTGTGTTTGATAATAGTGAATTATAACTTAATTTTAGGTACGAATTTAGTGAATTGATAGTAACGAATTTAAGTTTCATTTTGGGGGTTCATTTTGTGTACGAGTTTGTGTTTGATTATCCCAAAATCAGATGCACGAATTTAGTGAATATCTAATAGTGAATTTAAGTTTCATTTTGGGAGTTCATTTTGTGTACGAGTTTGTGTTTGATTATCTCAAAATCAGATGTAGTATTCCTTTTGGATTTCATGCTCAATATAGGTTCACCCCTGCTCAACTGCTCAAAATCAAATGTAGTAACCAAAATCACATTTAAATGAACTGGAGTTATATAGCTCATCTTCTTTATGTATTTGGAACAGATAATGATCTGGACATCCAAGTATAAGAAAGAAGCATCGAGATATACGGAGGAAACTAACCATCTCGTAAACTCCCCCGCCCATCCTTCTGAATTATATGGAATGTTAATTTCAATGTTTATTCTAATGTTGGATATTCTTACAGCGACAGAAGTTGGTTAATGCTGAAGAGAGGATGAAGTCTTTAGAAGCAAATAACAGTGAATGGGTATGTCTTATTCCTAACTCTTATTTATATTTGAGACTACTCTGTGTAATGCATGGCTTCAAAATCATGTTATTGAAACTTGGTATTGTCGAATTCGACAATTAGGAATTTTATTTCGAGTTGTGCATGGTAAATATTTTCGAACTCGACAATTTAGATAATGTTCATGTACATACCAAGTCTATTTATCGTAATGTTGGAGTTTATTTTTCAGCATAAGAAACTAGTAAATTCAGAAGAGAGGAAGAAGACTTTGGAAGTAGATAACAATGAATGGGTATGACATATTCCTAACTCTTGTACCTATTTGAGATTGCTCTATTTAATGCATGGTTTGAAGACATAGTTGTCAAATTCGACGATTACTATCTTCATATTGTTGAATTCGACAATATTGGTAATATATATTTCCACTTGGACAATAAATAATTATTGAGTTCGACAATTATGGCACTGTAGTTGGAATTATGGATACCCAATATTGTCGAGTTCGATAATATTACTATAATATTACTGTTTGTTATAATATAAGGACTTGTTGTAGGAGGTTTGGCGTCAAGCATTAAAGAAGACACTCGCAAGTGAAGGGATGGGAGACATGGGGGACCCAACCTTCGAAGAACTTTTTGAGCAGAATGAAAGATTCTTCACAATAGCGCAGCAAGGACCCAAGGGAGATTATCAAGAGGACTTGGTCTCCACGGCGGTAAACCTTGAAAATGTTGTCATTGCTAGGAGGGAGAAAATGGCTAAGAAGAAGAAGATGCAAGAACTTTTATTCCAACCGTGGATGAAGTATCTTGTAGATGTTCGTGGTGTCAAAATCAGTAATAACAATTCTGGTTTTAGGGTTACCGCCGCGATTCAGCCCCAGAGCCAACATAGATTCCCAGATGTAATGAAATCATTGAAGACCTTTCTCTGCAAGGACCCCGCATTCTGGAAGAGTATCTTTAGCCAAACATTGGGTATACAATTCACTGCGGATGGGGAGAACGCGTACAAAATTATATTGCAGGTGTGTTCTTATGGTCATCAACATATAGAGTATAAGCATATGGCGCATTTACTAGCCACCTACTATGAGAAGGTTGTGGTCTTCATTAGCCACACTGAAGCATATACATTCTTACCGCTGTTTTGGGCACGCACAAGAAATACTACTTCGAATGAGGAGAGGTTCCAAAACCTAGTTATGGATACTAGTAAGTATTGGTGGTTTGGTTTGGGGGCGGACAACCATTTCGTTCGCTTGATTCCAAGGTTTGATGCACCAATACCTCCACTTTCTACTATTTTCTACAGTCATGTAAATCTGGGAATTCCTCTGGGTTTCCAGAAAGAACAACTGAGTAGGTATTTTGATGTGAGAGTAAGGAACTTCAAGGCATTACTTAAAGAGCACAAGTGTCAGGGGTATAGAGTTAATGACATGGTTGTTGTTGGTTTGTCGACAATCAAATAGGGTTGCCGACCAAATCTTTGTATATGACAGTTATGTTACATCAATGTTTATCACAGTATATAATTTTTTCCTCTTTTTGTATATGGCAGCTCATTTAGTTCAATGTTTATCACAGTATATAATTTTTGGTATAACACTCTATTGTTGATTTATTTTTGTAGTATATAAATTTTTGTTATGTCATATGAATCTCATTTCTAACTCTCCTCTCTTCAAAATGTACATATTGCCTCTGAAGAATATTTTAACAGTGCACTTGAGTGTATCTAAAAATTGAAATTTTGTCAATTTTGACAATACTTTAGTGTATATGGTTACTTACAATTTACAATATTGTCGATTTCGACAATTGTAGTAGTATATTTCCAATTATGCATTTGTAATATTGTCGAACCCGACAATATTACAACGGGTAGTTAGTTTTCTAGGTATATAATATTGTCAAAATCGACAATTTAAGGCAGTATTTTCAACAATATACAAATTCATAGAGGGTGGGGGTGCATAAAGCAACACAATCCTTAAACTGCATATAATTCATTGATATTTTATCCATGAAATACAACATTGCTATTGTCCTAAATTTTAATTACAAAGCAAATATAATGTTGAATCAACGTACTAATTTCTCAATAATAATCAATACATATTTATTAGTCAATGAACGTGACCTCCTTTTGTTTTCCTAGATGTTGTGCTTGTCAGAATTTGAGTGCAACGGCTGAATAGATTCCCCATTATTGCTGTCTCCTACATGGAACAAATTATTGTAAATATGGAACACATTATATAAAAATCACGCAGAAGGTGCCGTTTATGCATATTGTTGAATATATACTTACTTGATTCTGCTATCATCGTTTTGAGAAGTGGACATGTCCGTTTGTCATGGTTGCCGAGTACTCCACAACTTTTGCATGTTCTCTTCTTCTTTATAACAGCCTCTTCCATTTCCCCATTCCATCTTGCCCCTTTTTTGTGATCAATTTTCGCCCGACCTTTTGTTTGAACCACGAGAGGGTTTAAAATCATAGTTCCGGACACCAGAGAATCTGCGACAGAAGTTGAGATATTTTGTTGTGATGCATCTATCTGTGTTAAAGCGTCATCCTAGTTTTGAAGGTAAGTCTCAAGCTCGTCTAGCTTCAAAACCGCAAAATCAATACTTTCTTTCATCTTCGAGGCCCTTTCAAATAAGATTGATGCACGAAGCGATAGGTGGCTATGGCGTAAGGCATGTCGTAAGTTATCTCCTTCTAACTGGCTTTCATCATACGACCTTGAAAACTTGTTTGCACCAATCGTCCACCTTCTCATAATAACGGCCTATGGAATTTTGAGAATGTTATATTTCGAGAAAACCTTCAGGAGGTGACAACATGGGAGTCCAACATACTCAAACAACTTGCATCCATAATTGCCAGTTGGCTTATCTAAGTCTATTTGTAGCTCAAATAACTCGGCACGACCACTATGGGCCTTCACCGTAAGTTACCGAACGTTACCTTCTACGTGTCTTTCTATTGCAACGAAGCGAACAACCTGGTCAAATTGATCTTGTAGTTTGTGGAACATTATTCTGGTGTAAATCTTTGCAGCATCTTTCAGTAGAGCTTGATGAGGTCCAACTTGACGATATCTGTGTTCTGATGCAAAGTCTTTTGCACTTTCTCGCTCATATACCTCTATAAGGGCAGTCTCATACTTGGTCACAAAACTGTACAACCCAGTTGTTATTGGCAACCAACCATTAATGAAGTTGTTTGTGGACTCACTCCGTCCTGTGCTACTCATCCCTACAAAGAAGGTTTCTCTATTCCATAACGGTATCCATCTTTGTCTAATATTGAAGATTCCTTGCATCCAAACGTTATCATCCAATTTATGTTTCTTCATTAGGTCCATCCACTTTGTTTCAAACTCTACAGCCTCATATGTGTTGTGCATTATCGAATTGATATCTTCTTTGAATGTAGATGGCTCCCGATAAACATGGTTGATTTTCTCAGGAAATTTGTTTATGATGTGCCACAGAAAAAATCGATGTTTGGTGTTGGGGAAGACCTGGAAATAAACTAAAACTTAGAATGAAAGTGTCTCTGAATACCATATGATATTTTCGAATTCGACAATTTACAAATGTGATTGGATTGGAGTTATGCTAGTAATTATTGTCGAATTCGACAATAGTTCAATTATAACTGCAGTAACAAGTATCGCATATTGTCGATTTCGATACTATTGATAATGAAAAATAGACAATATACTCCAGTTAACAACACTGTAACTCGAGCAATAAGTTTCCAAGTACTCCTTTACCTTGGGAATAGCCACAGCCATAGCTGCATCTTGATCGGTGATAATTGATACAGGGTGTTTGTAGTTTATTGCCTTGAGCCAAGTATGGAACAACCATAGAAATCTGTTTTCTTGCTTATTTCTTAGCAGAGCACATCCGAATTGAATTGTTTGGTAGTGGTTGTTGATCCTTGCAAATGGAGCAAATGGCATCTTGTACACATTCGTCCGGTATGTAGTATCGAAGGTGACGACATCTCCAAATGCCTCATATGCGCACCTTGAACGTCCATCGATCCAAAAAAAATTTAGTACTCGGTCCTCCTCATCTAATTCTATGTCAAAATAAAACATCGGATCTGTAGTTTGTTTCTTCCTAAACCACTCCAACGCGGTTTGTGCATCTTCTCTGACTAGTCGTTCCTTATTTACTTTGGCGTTGTGGTTGTAACAATCCCGTTTGCTAAAGGTTCTATCTGGGAATAATGTCGGGACTTTGCTGACCGGAATATTGTGGAGCTCAAATGCCGCTGTAAGGTTTTTTGGTGCTTCAGGAAAGAATCTGTTAACCTTCATCCGATGCTGATTCTGTGGAGATACGAGTTTATGGTTATGGATATCCGTGAAACTTGTGACCACATATTTGCCTATTTTAGTATTCCAATTTATGTTCATTGTTGCTTTACACCCACACTTATCAGATGATCTTCTGTTGCCAGCTACGTCACTACTCTCTAGAGTGCCAAGGTTTTTCTTTAAAAAGCCATTGCTCATACAACAAAAGTGGGCTCTGCCTATATCATCCGATCTCGGACGCTTAGTAGAATTACGTATCTTGGTAGAGAAACCCTGCCCTCTTCCATATCGTTCATACCACAGACGTACATCATCTACAGTATCAAAATGTTGACCCTCGTATGGGGCATCCGCCGAAAATGGGTATACAATACGTTCATTTTCACACCTTTCTGGGCACACCTCACCAATAACTTTCGACCAATTTTTATCGACGGAGTCTTCCATTGTCAATCTGACTGAGAAGTTCACACATAAAAGAAATGATTGTAAGTTGTAAGTAAAGTAATTGGGGAGATCAAAATATCACAAACCAAACACAATTCAAGTCCAACACATGTTAATTTCATAATTACATCACATAGTACAAAAGGCAGAATACAAGATGTAAACAATTACACACAACGACCTGTTGTACCATACAAAATCTATTAAATCACTTGCTGAATACTACAACTACTTCATTACATGTACCTGCCAACGATATTATAACCAGAATACCTAATCAGCAAATCCTAAACTGCACCGACAGAACTGGAGCCTTCCTTCCTAACCAGTTCCCTGGCCCGGGCAACAAAAGTTGTTCTCCTCGCCATTGGATACAGGATGACCGCCTGCATCTGATAATGCAAATGGAAATCTTCCCTCCACAATGCCGCCTCAGCCTCGGTCATTCCTTCGTAGCTCGCCTCACGCGCGGCAATAGTGGACCGTTCAAATTAGCCGAACCAAAATAACGCATCACTAGTTCGTCATACAACTGCTTAATACGGTGAGAAGCAGCCTCCTGACTACTTTGAGACCTCGTCTTCACCATTTCCGTTGAATCTGCACAGTAATATTGTCGAGTTCGACAATTTAGTTGCTGTGACAATCTGCTATTCATATAAAAAATTGTCGAACTCGACAATTTAGTTACTGTACCTGAACGATTTATATGTAATATTTTCGAGTTCGACAATTCAGATATTGTGTCTCCAACAGTCATCTATATTATTCTCGAGTTCGGCAATTTAGTTACTGTGAATATTACATTCATATGCAATATTGTCGAGTTCAACGATTATTTAGTCCTACATCAGTGTAGTGCAAATATTTTGACTAAATTGTCGAATTCGAATGGGACCCAGCAGCAGGTAATCAATCAAAGACAAATTATAAATTTTACAGGGATTAAGTGGGGGATACCATTATTCTAACAAATTTCACAACATTCAAGTTTACTAATGGCGAGTAAGGGTCAGAAAGTACCTGTCGAGTAAGTGCACTATCAGCAAGGGTGTCTGAGTTCTTTGGAGATATCAATTTAACCTTTAATGGCAGAATCGCTTCCCTTTCTTAACTAAAATCTCACATCTAATGCCAGAAATTGCCCCGATTGTGTGATAGGAGAGAGAAAGAGAGTGTATGATATGAGAGAGAGTATGTTAGTGATATAAGAGAGAGTGTGTGTGTGTGATATGAGGGAGAGAGTGTGTATGTAATATGAGAGAGAGAGTGTGTGTGTATGATATGAGAGAGAGACTTGACTGATATTGGTTATTCGAATTTGAAATTTCTTTGAAAAGAGAGGGAAATGTGAGTGACGGCTAGACAGACTGGGGCAGGTAGGACCCCTTAATTATCCACCTCATTTCCCTTATAGGAAATGCCAATTTTGAGAGCCATTCATCTAATAGAGATGAGTGGTTTCATCTAATAGAGATGAGTGGTTGTGGTTGAGTTAGAGTTGAGTGTGTCATTTTTGAGTGTCTCTAAATCCTCTCCCGTTTACTATTTATGAGTAAGGGAAATGATTTAGAGATACTTAAGTCTCTGACACTCAAGTCTTACTTAACGAGAACCACTCATCAATGAGTGGCTCTCAAAATTTGGTGATTTCCTATAAGGGAAATGAGGTAGAAAAATGTCAGGTCCTACCTGCCCTACTCTCTCTAGCTGGCAGACATTTCCCTCTCTCACTCTCAGAAATTTCAAATTCGAGCAACCCATCACTCATATCACTCAAGTATCTCTCTCTTTCTTTCATACATATCACACACACTCTCTCTCGCTTTTCTCATATTACGCACTCTTGCTTGCGATTTCTGTCATTAGAGGTGAAATTTCAGTCTCAAAAGGGAAGCAATTCTATCATTAGAGGTAAAATTGATCTCTCCAAAGAACTCCGACACCCTTGCTGATAGTACACTTACTCGACAGGTACTTTCTGACCCTTACTCGACAGTAGTACACTAGGATGTTGTGAAATTATTAGAAGAATGGTATTTTCCCCACTTAATCCCTGTGAAATTTGTTAGAAGATTGTAATCTCCTGTGCAATTTGTCTTTGATTGATTACCTGCAGGTGGGTCCCATGAGAGTAATGCGTAAATCGATAATTTTATTTGCAAAACACTGAACTGAGACTAAATAATTGTCAGATTAGATAATATCTGTAGTGCGATCCTCACATACACTACTATACTTATCGAATTCGACAATATTATATATGACTGTTGGAGACACACTAACTGAATTGTCAAACTTGACAATATTACATATGAATGTTTGTGGCACAGTAACTAGATTGTCAAACTTGACAATATTACTGTGCAGAGTGAGCGGCGATGGTGAAGACGAGGTCTCAGAGTCGTCGGGAGGCTGCTTCTCGCCGTATTAAGCAGTTATATGATGAACTAGTGTTGTGTTATTTTGGCTCGGTTAATCTGAATGGTCCACCATTACCGCCGCGCGAGGTGAGCTACGAAGGAATGGGCGAGGCTAAGGTGGCGTTGTGGAGGGAGGATTTATATTTGTATTGCCAGTTGCAGTCGATCATCCTACATCCAATGGCACAGAATGCAACTCTTGTGGCCCGGGCCAGGAACTGGCTAGGAATGAAGGCTCCGGTTCTGCCGAAGGCAATTGAGGATTTTATGTTTAGGTATTCTGGTTATAATGTTGTTGGCAGGTACATGTAATAAAGTTGTTGTAGTATTCGTCAAGTCATGAAGAAATTTTGTGTGGTACAACAAGTTTTTGTGTGTGATTGTTTACATTTTGGATTCTGTCTTTTGTAGCATGTGATGTAATGAAGAATTATGAAATGAACATGCGTTGGACTTGAATTGTGTTTGGTTTGTGATATTTTGTTCAATTACTTATAACTCACAATCGTTTCTTTTATGTGTGAACTTGTCTGTCAGATCGACAATGGAAGACTCCGTCGATAAAAATTGGTTAAAAGTTATTCGTAAAGAGTCTTCAGAAAGATGCGAAAATAAATGTATTGTAGACCCATTTTTGGCGGAAGCCCCATACGAGGGTTAACATTTTGATACTGTAGAGGATGCACGTCTGTAGTACGAATGATATGGAAGAGGGTAGGGTTTCTTCACCAAGATATGCAATTCTACTCAGCGTTCGAGATTGAATGATATAGGCAGAGCCCACTTTTGTTGTATGAGCAATGGTTTTTCAAAGAAAAACCTTGGGAATCCAGAGAGTAACGACGTAGCTGTCAACAAAAGATCATCTGATAAGTGTGGGTGTAAAGTAACGATAAACATAAATTGGAATACCAAAATAGGTAAATATGTTATCACAAGTTTCACAGATATCCATAACCATAAACTCGTATCTCCATGGAATCAGCATCGGATGAAGGTTAACAGATTCTTTCCTGAAGCAGCAAAAAACCTTATAGCGGCATTTGAGCTCTACAATATTTCGGTCAGCAAGGTTCCGACATTATTCCCAGATAGAACCTTTAGCAAATTAGATTGTTACAACCACAACGCCAAAGTAAATAAGGAATGACTAGTCAGAGGAGATGCACAAACTGCGTTGGAGTGGTTTAGGAAGAAACAAACTACAGATCCGATGTATTATTTTGACATAAAATTAGATGAGGAGGACCGAGTACTAAATTTTTTTTTGGATCGATGGACGTTCAAGGTGCGCATATGAGGCATTTGGAGATGTCGTCACCTTCGATACTACGTACCAGACAAATGTGTACAAGATGCCCTTTGCTCTGTTTGCAGGGATCAACAACCACTACCAAACAATTCAATACGGTTGTGCTCTGCTAAGAAATGAGCAAGAAAACACATTTGTATGGTTGTTCCATACTTGGCTGAAGGCAATGAACTACAAATAACCTGTTTCAATTATCACCGATCAAGATGCAGTTATGGCCGCGGCTATTCCCAAGATAAAGAAGTTCTTGGACACTTGTTACTCCAGTTACAGTTGTTAACTGAAGTATATTATCAATTTTACATTACCATTATTGTCGAATTCGACAATATTCGACACTTGTTAGTCCAATTACAATTGTTAATTGGAGTATATTGTCAATTTTGTATTAGCAATACTGTCGAACACTTGTTACTCCAGTTACAGTTATTAAATTATCACATTCGACAATATTTGCTAGCATAACTCCAATCAAATTACACTACTAAATTATCGAATTCAACAATATCATATAATATTCAGAGACATTTTTTATTTTAAGTTCTGGTTTATTTCCAGGTCTTCCCCAACACCAGACATCAATTTTTGTTGTGGCACATTACAAACAATTTCCTGAGAGAATTGGCCATGTTTATCGGGAACCATCTATATTCAAAGAAGATATCGATTCGATAATGCACAACACATATGAGGCTGTAGAGTTTGAAACCAAGTGGATGGACCTAATGAAGAAATATAAATTGGATGATAACATTTGGATGCAAGAAATCTTCAATATTAGACAAAGATTGATACCGTTATGGAATAGGTCAACCTTCTTTGCAGGGGTGAGCAGTACAAGACAGAGTGAGTCCACAAACAACTTCTTTAATGGTTGGTTGCCAATAACAACTGGGTTGTACAGTTTTGTGACCAAGTACGAGGCAGCCATTTTAAAGGTATATGAACGGGAAAGTGCAGAAGATATTGCATCAGAACACATATATAGTCAAGTTGGTCCTCATCAAGCTCTACTGAAAGATGCTGCAAAAATTTACACCAGAACAATGTTCCACAAACTTCAGAATCAGTTTGACCAGGTTATTCGCTTCGTTGCAATAGAAAGACACGTAGAAGGTAACGTTCGGTAACTTGCGGTAAAGTCCCATAGTGGTCGTACCAAGTCATTTGAGCTAGAAATTGACTTAGATAAGCTAACAAGTAATTGTGGATGCAAGTTGTTTGAGTATGTTGGACTTCCATGTTGTCACCTCCTGAAGGTTTTCTTAAAATGCGACATTCTCAAAATACCAGAGGCTTTCATTATAACAGGGTGAGCGATTGGTACAAACAAGTTTTCAAGGTCGTATGATGAAAGTCAGTTAGAAGGAGATAACTTACAACATGCCTTACGCCATAGTCACCTATCCCTTCGTGCATCAAACTTATTCGAGAGGGCCTCGAAGATGAAAAAAAGTTTTGATTTTGCGGTTTTGAAGCTAGACGAGCTTGAGTCTTTCCTTCAAAACTACGATGAGTTTTTCACACAGATGATGCATCATAACAAAACATCTCAACTTCTATTGCAGATTCTTTAGTATCTGGAACTATGATTTTAAACCCTTTCATTGTTAAAATAAAAGACGAGCGAAGACTGATCACAAGAAAGGGGCAAGATGGAAATGAGGGATGGAAGAGGCTGTTATGAAGAAGAAGAGAACATGTAAAAGTTGCAGAGTACTCGGCAACCATGACAAACGGACATGCCCACTTCTCAAAGCGATGATAACTGAATCAAGTAAGTACATATTCGACACTATGCATAAACGACATATTTTTCGTGATTTTTCTATAATGTGTTCCATTCTATATTTATGCATATTTACAATAATGTGTTCCATGTAGGAGACAACAATAGGGAATCTGTTCAGCCGTTGCAATCGAATTCCGACAACCACAACATCTAGGAAAATAGAAGGAGTTCACATGCATTGACTAATAAATATGTATTTGATTATTATTAAGAGATTAGTGTGTTGATTCAACATTATGTTTGCTTTGTAATTAGAATTTAGAACAATAACAATGTAATATTTCACGGAGACAATAACAACGAATTATTATTTAGAGTTTAGGGATTGTGTGGCTTTATGCACCCTCTATGAATTTGCAGATTGTCGAAAATACTACATTAAATTGTCAGGTTATGTAATAGATCCTCCATAATTTAACTAAATTGTCGATTTCGGCAATATTATATACCCATAACTCTAATTACACTTTGTAATATTATCGGGTTCGGCAATATTATATACCCATAACTCTAATTATACTTTGTAATATTGTCGGGTTTGACAATATTACAAATGCATAATTCGAAATACACTACCAAAATTGTCGAAATCGACAATATTATACATTGCAAGTAACCATATACATTACAAGTATTGTCAAAATCGACAATATTTTATTTTTTAGATCCAAGTGCATTGTTAAAATATTCTTCCGAGCCAATATGTACATTTTGAACAGTCATAAATGAGATTCAGATGACCTAACAAAAATGTATATACTACAAAAATAAATCAACAATGGGCACTTTTACAAAAAATTATATACTGTAATATACAAGCAGTGAACTAAATGAACTGTCATATACAAAAAGGGAAAAATGGATAACCATGTAGAGATACTACCAATAAACATTGAGGTAATATAACTGTAATATACAAACATTTGGTCGACAACTCTATTTGATTATCGACAAACCAACAACAACCATGTCATTAACTCTATACCCCTTTACATTATGCTCTCTAAGTAATGCCTTAAAGTTCCTTACCCTCACATCAAAATACCTAGTCAGTTATTCTTTTCAGAAAAGATGGAGAAATTTCTAGATATACATGACTGTAGAAAATAGTAGAAACTGGAGGTATTGGTGCATCAACCCTTGGAAACAAGCGAACGTAATGGTTGTCCGCCCCCAAACCATACCACCAATACTTACTAGTATCCATAAAAAGGTTTTGCAACCTCTCCTTATTTGAAGTAGTATTTCTTTTATGTGACCAAAAGAGGGGTAAGAATGTATATGCTTCAGTGTGGCTAATGAAGACCACAACCTTCTCATAGTAAGTGGATAGTAAATGTGTCATATGCCTATACTCCACATGTTGATGACCATAAGAAAACGTCTGTAACAGAATTTGATACGCCTTCTCACCATCTGGAGTGAATTGTATTCCCAATGTTTGGCTGAAGATACTCTTCCAGAATACGGGGTCCTTGCAAAAAAGGTCTTCAATGATTTCATTACATCTGGGAATCTATGTTGGCTCTGGTGCTAAATCGCGATGGTAACCCAAAAACTAGAATTGTTATCACTGATTTTGATGCAACGAACATCTACAAGATACTTCGTCCACGGTTGGAATAAAATTTATTGTATCTTTTTCTTTTTAGCCATTTTCTCCCTCCTAGCAATGACAACATTTTCAAGGGTTACCACCATGGAAACCAAGTCTTCTTGATAATCTCCCTTGGGTCCTTGTTGTGTTATTGTAAAGAATCTTTCGTTCTACTCAAAAAGTTCTTCAAAGGTTGGGTCCCCCATGTCTCCCATCTCTTCACTTGCGAGTGCATTCTTCAATGTTTGACACCAAACCTCCTCCAACAAGAGCTAATATTAGAACAGACAATAATATTATAGTAATATTATTGATTTTGACAATATTATATATGCATAATTCTAATTATAGTGCCATAATTGTCGAACTCGACAATAATATATTGTGCAAGTGTATATGTATATTACCAATATTGTCGAATTCGATAATATGCAGTTGGTAATCGTCGAATTTGACAACTATAACTTCAAACCATACATTAAACATATCAATCTCAAATAGGTACAATAGTTAGGAATAAGTCATACCCATTAACTGTTATCTACTTCCAAAGTCTTCTTCCTCTCTTCAGAATTAACTAGTTTGTTATGCTTAAAAAACTCCAACATTAGGATAAATACATTTGGTACATGTACATGTACATTACCTATATTGTTGAGTTTGACAATATTTTGCATGCACAACTTCAAATACACTTCTTAATTGTCGAATTCGACAATATTCAATTTCAATAACATCATTTTGAAGTTATATTGTCGAATTCGACAGTTATCACTTTAAACCATGCATTACACAGAGCAATCTCAAATAGGTACAAGAGTTAGGAATATGACATACCCATTCACTATTATTTACTTCCAAAGACTCTATCCTCTCTTCAGCATTAACCAACTTCTTACGGTGAAAAAATAGCCAACATTAGGATAAACATGAAATCAACATTCCATAAAATTAAGAAAGATGAGGGAGGGGGGAGAGTTTACGAGATGGTTAGTTTCCTCCGTACATCTCGCTACTTCTTTCTTATACTTGGATGTCCAGTTCATTATCTGTTCCAAAGACATAAATAAGATGAGCTATATAACTCCAGTTCATTTAAATATGATTTTGGATAATACATCTAATTTTGAACAAGGGTTAACCGATATTGAGCATGAAATCCAAAATGAATACTACATATGATTTTGGATAATCAAACACAAACTCCAATTCACTAACTAAAAAAGTCGTACACAAAATTATACTTAAATTCACTATTATCAAACACAAACTCTAATTTACTAACTAAAAAAGTCGTACACAAAATTAAACTTAAATTCACTATTATCAAGCACAAACTCCAATTCACTAACTAGAATTAATTTGATTCATTTCGAATAACTTACAAAATCTTCTTTCATAATTAACTTCTTCTTAACGTCCTCATGTGTAGCCAACAAGTCATCATACTTCTTTACTAGGGTTACGTCTAGCACAGGTTGATGTGATTGTAGCCCAACAAGCTGTTCAAAATACACAGCACAAGGACAATGTTACCAGACTTACAAATAATTCAACCACAAACCAATAATGAATTTTGGTAAACTCACAGGTGTAGCTGGAGGAAGATGCAAGTCTATCTGCTCCATCAAAAGCGCATTGACCGCTTTTAGTGACTCGCTCTCTTTACACTGTACACATTGGTGACAAAATAATCACGCCAGATGCAAGAATAATTAATGGAAGATTTTTAGTAATTAAGGGTTATTAAAATCAATACTATTAAAGCTACACACCACATTACCTTTTATTCAACTCAACAAATAAGCTTTGATTATATTCTTCGAGGCCAATTTTTGCCTTAGCTCTGCCTCCAAACTTGTATTTTTTGCCTCCAAATTTTTGTACTCCAATATCTACAAATAGAAATTTAACAAGGATAATCAGGATTTTGACAAAATTAAACAATGGACGTGATAATGACATATGTCTAAGATATTACCTTCGCATCTAATTGCCTTGGCAGATCTGCGAACTCTAGTGTACATTGCTCATCAACTACGCACTTTAGTTGAATGTCCTCCTTTATTTTTTTAATGGTTTCTTTCAGTAGATCACATTCACTTGTCTGAGGTTAAATTGACATGAAACATTTAGATTAATTTTTATGTTTTTGTGGATCTCAACAATAATACTATGTAATTGTCGAGTTCGACAATAATACATATAGATGATTTTAGAAATTACTCAGAAAATTGTCAAATTTGACAATTTACATGTTTCCACCTTCACATACACTGTAATAATTGTCAAACTCGACAATTACTTATGCTAATAACTATACATAAAAACTAACATTATGTTGGATGCAGATGGGTATAACTGACCTTATCTTTGAGGTCCTCTCTTAGCTTTGTATTGGCTTCAGACTCCTTCTCTTTATCTTCCTTGAGCTTCTGAATCTGGCCATTTAGTTATGTGATTTGCTGATCAAAGCCGCCAGATCCATCTCTTGTTGGCATGGTATCATGGGCATTTGAGACAGACTAGCATGCTCATGATGCTATAAAAGTGATAATTAAAGTGAACAAAATATATGAGAATAGAATTTTTGAAGTGAATACAATATAAGGGAAGTGAGATAAAAATAGTTTTAATATGTACTAACCGATGCATCATATTGTTCAGCAACATCTTCAGATTGGTGCACGGGGGTGTCACCCTGCTCATTGACATTGACTTTCTTCCTTTGATGAATTCCAACATCATCATTTGTAGCCAGGTCAACAGTAATGGGATAGATCGTAGTCTACGATACAGAGGCAAACCACTCCAAGTATCCCTTTGTACATACTAGAGGCCCCTCTCGTACCCTCCGCCCCCTATCAGTCTTCTTCAAAATGAACTCCTTCCACTTTTGGCCAGAGAAGCAATCAACCCACTCATACTTAGGGTTGAATTTCTTTGGCTCTTTTGCGTTCCATAGGTTAAAAACCTCTGTCAATAGTCGCATTGCAGGGATGTCTTGTTCCCGATTGAACTGCCGCATAACTCTATTTGGGTAGTAGGGCTGAACATGATCTGGACTTGTTAATGCACCATAGAAAAATGTGACCTCCTTGAATGCATGTGCGGAATCCCTTTTATCTCTGTATGGGTCGCATACAACCTACGTGAAAAATGAATCAAATGTATTATGCACAATTAAGTTGAATAATTTTTCCAGTAGGCCTGATAAGGATTTAACAACATTGTCGAATTCGACAATATTATAGTGAACTGGTAGTTATTGAGATGAAGTATTGTCAATTTCGATAATTTATCATGTTCATTTCAACAATTTTGCATATGCACAACTAAAGAAATCTGAATAATTGTCGAAATCAACAATATTATATGTACAATAGTAGATGTACGTAGTCAATATTATCGAATTCGACAATTATTCAATTTTCTTTATTTGTGAATATGCAATATTGTTGAAATCGACAATGTTGAAGCAGTGCAATCTGCTAACTCCAAGTACAATATGATACAGTATAATAGGGTAATGAACTTTCAACCTCCAGTTTGTAGTTGTCTAATGCCTCCTTAAACTTGAGCAAAGTTGTACTACCGTATCTATTCGTAACAGATACGCCCCATTTCTAACAAGTACAGTGTTTGTATACGTCAGAGTCCATCTCCTTGGGGATCCCAGCAAGCTTTGGGAAATGTGCAAAGATCCACAAAGACATATATATATAACAAAATAAAATTAGTAGAGGTTCAAGTCATATGTAAAAAATAGTTATATAAATTAGTACAAAATCACCTCGAGTAGCTTGGTACAACATGCAAATTGCCTCTCATCATCTCAAGATGCTGCACCCAGATTGTAATATATGTGGGCCAAAACTGTTGATCCCCATAACCACTTCTTTGCTACCTTGTCCTTGGCAAACAGGTAAAGGTACCGTGCGCTGACATTTGTGCCCTTTTTTATGGGAAATAGAAAGGACCCAAGGACATACAATATATAAGCACGAGCAACAGACCTAGTTGTTAACCCATTCTTCTTCTTCGCAGCTGCAGTGGTACCATCTCTAAGAACCTTCTCCAACTTGTATGCATAGTACTTTTTTAGTTTCCTCAGTGATAATGAATTCCCAGCACCCCTAGCTTTCAAAGACTTGAATGCATTTAAATCCTACAGGAGGTTGTTCTCTAAAACCTCTAGAATCGCAGGGAATCCCTAGGTACCACCAATAACCGTGGCATCGCTATCTGCAGGCAACCCAACCAATTACTCTACATCATCCAGAGTTGGAGTCATCTCGCCCCATTTGAAGTGGAAACTATTAGTTTTTGGCTGCCAAACGTTTGGCAAAAGCAGAAATCAGTGCAGAGTTGTAATAGTTATAGGATATGACCCTAATCCTATCCAAACCCTTCAACTTAACAAAATCTTGGACCACTTGTGGTTCCTTTGTAAGGTTCCATGTAGACTGGTGATGGTGAACACGAATGGGAAGCTTCTCCTGAACAATAATAGTGATTGTCAACAAAATGTAACTATCCCATCAATAATAGGAATAACAAAAAATAATTAAACAAAAGATTCCATTAAACAATATAACTCCCCTAGCGAGATCGATCTCGCTCTATAAAACCTAAAGCTCCTCAACAAGCTTTTATCACTAGGCCTACGTCTTCGTTGCTTGTAGCCCCCTCACCTTCAGAATACCCCCCAATAATAAGAATATTCACATCATAATTAGGGGAAACATTTAGGAGCGGTGGTTGAGCTCTCAAAGCAGCTTGGGAAGACTCAGTCTCAAATTCTGAATCCTAAGAAATATTCACAGCTTACGCAGACTCAGCTTAAGCTCCCTAAGTAGCTTGGGCAGACTCAGTTGGAGGTACTGGTTCACTAACACCCTCATTGGCGGTGTCAACAGTGCTTGGAGGGACGACTATGCTTAGGTCAATAGTCTTTCTCTTTCTCTTATACGTAAGTAGATCTCCTTCTCTAGCCAACTCTTTTTTTCTTCTATTGGAAGCGTTTGGAGCCACTTTCTCATTCATTGTATACCTGTATACAATTTATTACTCAAAAGATCAGTATAATTGTATTTGGTAATTGTCGAGTTCGACAATATTATATAAACATAAGTCCAATTGGTAAATTGTCGAATTCGACAATACTCCATTTCAATAACTCCAAGTTAAATGTAACTATTGTCAAATTCGACAATTTAGACTTCTAAACAAAGATAAAATAAAAGGAAGATGAACCAGGGGAATTCCATAATTGTCGAATTCAACAATATTATGTAACCATAGAAATAATTACATTGTTAAATTATCGAATTCGATAATCTTAGATGTTAATAACTCAATTTCACTTCAATATTGTCGAATTCCTCAATTTTGCAGTGTAATTTGAGTTATTTAGGTCAAATATTGACGAATTTGATAATCCTAGATGTTAATAACTCAATTTCATTTTAATATTGTCGAATTCAATAATTTTGTAGTATAATTTGAGTAATTTAGGTTAAATATTGTCGAATTCGACAATATTAAGCAACTTCAATATCAAATTGCATTACACAAAGGGGGAGACAATGAAATAGACATCAATTTCAAATGATAATGGGATTTATCTTGAAGTAGACAACAACCTCCATTATCAATCCCCAAGCTCTTCTCCAAAAGGAATGGACAAAGTCTTTGAATTCAATTCTTTCTCTGAACCCCCAAATAGAATAATAAAGAAAAGGACAGTCTCAAATGACGAGATATTGAGAGAGAGAAAGAGAGAGAGGGGGAGAGATAGTAAGAGAAAAACTCAAATTATTCATGAGAGTGAGAGGGACAAAGTGAGTGAGTAAAACTGTTCGCGAGAGTGAGAGAGACATAATGAGTGAGTAAAACTGTTTGCGAGAGTAAGTGAGTGAGTGAAACTGTTCGCGAAAGTGAGAGAGACAAAGTGAGTGAGTGAAACTGTTCGCTAGTGTGAGAGAGACAGAGTGAGTGAGAGAGATGTTTGGAGGGAAATGTTTGTTTGGTTTGTTTGGAGAGAGAGAGAGGGAGAGTGGGAGAGAGAGAGTGGGGGAGACACAATATTAAATGTGAGTGACGGATGGTTTGAAAAGAGAGAAAAAAATGTCTGCTAGCTAGAGAGAGTGGGGCAGGTAGGACCCGACATTTTTCTACCGCATTTTCCTTATAGGAAATCACCAAATTTTGAGAGCGACTCATCTCTATTAGATGAGTGGTTGTGGTTGAGTGAGACTTGAGTGTCTCTAAAATCCCCTCCCTATGAGTACATAAACAACTGCGGTTGCGACTCAGAGTTTTTTATTCGAGATATAGGTATTAATTTTTCATTTAAAAAAAATATTAATAAGATATTAATAGGTAAAATTGGAGATTATGGTTTATTTTTCTTTCATTTTTGCCTGAATTCATTGTAAGATTAATCGCTTTTAGTCGAGTTTAATCTTATTTAATCGCAATTAATTGTAGGTTCAAGTAAAATAATAAATTGTTAATATTTTGATGATCTTTAAATTAAAATAATAATATTAATAGACTTAAAATATCCATTTTACGATTAAAATTATTTGTTACACAAGTTGAAAAATTAATAATAATTCGAGTGTTTTCCTTGTTCTTTAATATTTGCTCTCTCTTAATCTTCAATATGGGCAACATACTGATCCCACGTCACGTTTAGCCCTTCGTATTTATGTTGTATTGACGTATGTATTCCCCATACACTACCTGCAAAAATGTACTAAAGAATTTCCAAGCGTTGGACATCCCAATACTGATATGTTTTCTTCCAACCTCTCAAATGTTATAAGGTTTGAAGCATTATATGCCTGATCGGGCGAATACCCAAACCCCTAATGGTATGCATAACCATACCCATAACCGTAGTCGAATGTTTGGGCATATGGGTCTAAAGATCTAAGTAGAGATCCAAGTGAGTCTGTTCTCTGTAGCTCTGGTAGAAGGGGTAGGGCGTTGGTTGTATCTCATACCACGAATGATCGCCTATTGACATGCCACTAAAGTCTGTACTAAGTGAACCACTAAAGTTTCATACCCCTAATTATAAGGATTGTAATAATGTGTACAACAAATTTTAATATATATATAAGACTGAAGGCTTTATGATCCAACAATAGATTTAGTCTCATCAATCTCATTTTAATCACGATTGATCTATGATTAAATACAATTTTTGTAGATTCTAGATGGGATTTGGCTAAAATATTTAGTGTAGATTAATCTTAAGACTAAAACAAGATTGATTTGAATTAATCCTTAATTGTTCGGAGATTTTTTTAGGAAATTTGTGTTTTCTTTATGAAAAAGATTGGATGGATTATACTTGAATTAATCGGGTTGTTAATTTTTTTTTGGGATTAATCATAAATTAATCCAGATTAAAAAAACCCTTGGTTACAGTAGTGAAGAAGTTGGGGAAAGGAAAAAGAGTTAAAAAGGAAAAATCAAGAAGACGAGCGCAAGAGATTGGAGAAAAGAGGAAGAGATAGGAGTGAAGAAGACGTAATTTGGAGATGGGGAAGAGATTGGAGAGATGAAAGAGAGATATAGATGAAGAAGAGTCCAGAGTGGCAAAATTTCTGAGATATTTTTATTTTAACTGCGCCTATCTTAAAAATATACCCTGTAAGGGCTTATTTCTAATCCCCGTACTGAGTCCGATATTCGAACTCACATAGCTCGAGTAAACATACTGATAACCAATCAAGGACTAAAAGCAAGGAGATCGTAATACAAACTTCCTCATTTACAGCTCGGGGATGATAAAACATCCAATAACATCGCACTGTAAAAAATACTTAGATATCTATCAACAGTTCGAATACACGCGAACACTATTAGAGATCATATCTTCATCAACAGTTCGGAGATATCAAAGCATCCTGTAACTTCATGCTACAGAAGATACTCCTCCACTTGTCAACAGGTCGTATGCACACAAGCATCACAAGAGATCGTACCTTCCCAACGGTCTGAAGCCACAGCTAAAGAATGTTAATAGATCCGTTACGGATCAACAAATATCAAGACGTTACAAAAGACCACCATGAAGACTCATCAAAACCCGATATTGTAACGTTCCTCATCAATGTAGCCAACAGTCATATTATAAGACCTATAAATAAGACTAGATAGCTACGAATTAGGGAGGTTGCTCTGAGAACCTCTAAGAGATCTTTTCTACATCTCTATCTCTCTCTTTGTAATAGCTAGCAGTCTAAATATACCTCTCTCTCTCTTTCTTAAATCCTCAGGAGAGGTTGTGGTTTTTAATCCATTCAAGAGTTTTCCACGCTAAATCTAGTGTTGTTTGTTTCTTGTTCATAACTAAATATACTAGATTTCGAAGGTGTAAAGCGCTATCTTCGTGCAATACAAAAATAGGTTATTATATTTGGTGTCGTCTGTGGGAACGAAGATTACATTCAGCGTTCTCCAATCCAGTTTTTACCGCATTTATTTTTGAAAGATGGAAAATCAAGACAAATCACACCATGCCCTGCATGACGCTGCTGAAGGAGTGACGGATCTGCGAACAACTGTGCAGGTAGAAACCGAGCGACGAATGAAGCTGGAGAAACAGCTCGCCAGCATGCAGGACACAATCAGGGCACTCCAAGCTCAAATAACAGAAAATCCGAGACAACAGAACTCTCTGCCCGTAGCCTCGAGTATATCAGTCCATGGTCGCCTGGGACAACGAGACAGAAATACCGCGCTTTCTCAAATTCAGCAAGAACCAGTCCTACTTCGGAGTCACGTCAATCCACCATTACCCGTTGGAGCAGTAATAGATCTACAACCACAAGAGGAGCACAACAGAGAAAAATCTTGAGTTTCAGTCTATGACCGCATGGGATAAGCAACAGGAGAGCATAATCCTGCGAGAGGACCAACAACAAAATGAGATGTCATGCCTCGACAACATCTCACTCTAGAATAGGTGGACAAACGCATCAAAGAGCTCTTACGCTCAAATACTCACTGGAAGGAGCAACTATGTAAGATTACATAAGAGTCCACTCGCATAGGAGTTGCTAGACGAAGAAGTACCAACCAGTTTTTGCTCTCCAACGATTTAGAAATACGAAGGAGGGGATCCTGTGGAACACGTCCAAGAATTTCATGATTTCTTGGGGCCGTATTCCTCCTCCAACCACATCCTCTGCCGTCTATTCCTGACCAGCTTAAAAGGCAAGCCTCTACGATGGTTTCATACACTCGTTGGAGGATCTATCCTCACCTTCGAGCAACTTCGCGAATTGTTCGTCAAGAACTATTCACATAATAAAGACAAGGAGGAAAGTCTTTACTCATTGTTTAGTCTCAAGCAGGCGCCAGGGGAAAGATTGGAAACATTTACCAAATTTTTTTCAGGCTAGCTCGATAACCTCGACAAAAAGATCACGATTTCAACTTTCCCCAATGTATTACTGATAGATGGACGAGTCAAGGAACATCTGATCCTCAACAAGCCGCTGACATTAGAGGATATGATGGAAAAGGTCAACAATTTCAACGACCTCGAAAGACTGACGACTGAGAAACAAAAACCTCAGCGCATCGCTCTATCTACCAACGATCATACCGGAGAACGTACTCGCAACAACAATAAAAACTACGGAGGTGATAAGAAACGTTTCAAGTACTATGATGATCGAACACGCCAAGGACAAAAGAGACCAGTTCCGCGCTTACCACAGTTGACAACTACTATTGTAAACATATATCCGCTACTGCAAAAGGATGAACTCTTCAAAAATGCCAGTACTCTTCAACCCATACCAGGAAAGCCGTACTGCATTTACCACAAGATCCATCATCATGACACGGAACAGTGTTTCGTGTTGAAATTTCTCTTCTTGAGTATATTTTCGCATGGTCGGATGCTCGAATATATTGTGGACGTAAAAAGTTACAAAGATGGCAGTTACAAAACTAAAATAATGGTCGTCCAGACTGACAAAGCGAATGAGGAAAAACATTTGTACTTCATCGAGACTCAGACAGTGAGCCACTCCAACAGATCCAAGCGCAGGCGCGTTGGACAATGCCATGATCTGACAATGGTAGATAAAGAAGCTCGTTTGTTGCCAGAATCCAGCAACCGACGATCTGGGATTTCTTTCGAAGACTATGACGTACATCACGTCAACTTCCCGTGTCACGATGCTCTCATCATCATTTAAAAATAAAGAACACAGTTCTACATACAATGATGGTAGACACCGGCAGCAGCATCGAACTACTATTCCAGAGCACCATTAACCAAATTGGTTTAGCGGACAAAGTCAAGCCAAGTGACATCAACGTCTCTGGATTCAACAGTTCCAAGGAAGAACGCGTGGGAAAAATTACACTTCCCATCACGGCCGGACCAATTACACTTGACGTAGTTATCTTTCGTCATCAATACAAAATCCTGTTACCTGGGCATCCTGGGACGACCATGATTGCATAACATGATAGCTATTCCCTCCGCATATCATCAAGCACTACGGTTTGACTGAAAAGGAAGGATCTACAAAATCAAAGGCAGCCAAAAATTAGCTCGAGCTTGCGATAATACTATTGAAGCTGAGCCAGCTACAATAGTTCCAGCATATCAATTACAGCATTCAGCACCAGCAGAACATCAGCTGCCAAGCACCAAACCAACAAAATATATCGAGATCAACGGCGTACAAAGAGGAACACACATCCAGACCCTCTTGAGCACGGAGGAACGCTCAAGTCTCATACAATTCCTTTCAGATGACCACAATGTTTTTGCGTGGACGTTCCACAGAATTCCAGGGATTGATCCAGCCTTGGCGTGCCACAAGCTCGAGTTAAAAGAGAAGGCAGAACTGGTTAAACAGAAGCAACGAACTCTAGCACCAAAATTACGAGATGAAGTAAACATAAAGATCAACAAATTGATTGAGGTCAGTTTTATCCGCAAACCTATTTACCCAGACTGGATCTCGAACATTGTCGCAGTCCCAAAGAAAAACGGCAAGATCAAAATCTGCGTCAATTTCACGGATCTCAATCGACACACTCCAAAAGATAGCTTTCCACTTCCAATCATCAACCATCTGCTCGATTCAACCGCAGGGCACGAACCCCTCTCTATGATGGATGCTGCATCAGGATACAATCAAATACTACTTTTCCCTGAAGATCAAGACAAGACTGCGTTCATCACCGAACAAGGCCTATATTGCTATAAGGTCATGCCTTTTGGCCTGAAAAATGCCGGCGCTACCTATAAGAGATTGATGATGCAAATGTTCAAAGATCAACTTGGTAAAATAATGGAGGTTTACATCGACGACATGCTTTGCAAGAGTCTCAAGAAAGAAGACCATATAGCAGATTTGCGAACAACTTTTGAAATTTTGTGAGCTTACAAAATGCGTTTGAATTCTGACAAATGCCAGTTTGAAGTACAATCCAAAAAATTATTGGGCTACCTAATCAGTAAACGAGGAATTGAAGCTGATCCATCACGCATACGAGCTCTCTTGGCTATGCCTTCACCAAAGATAAAAAAGGATGTTCAGAAACTAGTCGGGAAGATAGCAATACTTAACAGATTTGTGTCCAAATCATCAGACAGATGCCGACCTCTATTCGATCTGCTAAAAAAAGGTACATCGCGGGGAAAATCAAAGAAGGATCCCAAGATCGAGTGGACAGATAAATGCGAAGCCGCTTTCCTCAAACTCAAACAACATTTGGGTAAACCACTAGTTATGGGCACACTGGAAGATAGAGAAGACTAACAGTATACCTGGCCGTCACAGATACTTCACTCAAGACTCTGACCCCCGCTGAAACAAGATACAGCAAGATCGAGATGCATCTTTTGGCTCTCGTCTATACATCGCAGAAATTGAAACAGTATTTCTAAGTCCATGTTGTCCGTGTCTTGACGAATTATCCACTCCGTGAAATCTTATCTAAACGCGAAAAATCTCGACGTATTCAACATTGGTCAGTAACACTTGGAGAATACGGCAGATTTTCTAGCTGACTTTCCAGTAGACGATCCTGATTGGGAAGAAGACGTTGATGATAACAAAGATGAACCACCTGCAGTACAGTCTGAAGAGAAATCTGATTGGGTAACAAAGAATGGTTGGCGACTTTTGTCGGACGGCTCCGTCGGACTAGCCGGATCAGGAGCGGGGATCGTTCTTATTACTCCTTCCAATGAACAACTCAAAAAATCCATTCACCTCAATTTCGAAGTAATCAACAATACAGCAGAATATAAGGCACAAATTCATGGCTTGGACATGGCACTTACACTGGGTGTAGCAGAGCTCTCTGTCTACACCGATTCATACTGATCGTCAATCATCATGCGGGTATCAATCAAGCCAATGGGAAAATGATTGACTATGCTGCTGCAGTGTTCGAACAAATGAACAAATTTCAGACAATTTATATGGAACATTTGCCAAGGGGAGAAAATAGACATTCAGATGCACTCGCTTACCTTGTTAGGGTCCTTGGATCAGAAGCTCATTATTTAAAAATCGACGTCGTTTCAAACCCCAGCATTAATGCCATCGTATCCAACACCATTATTACTGAGGGAAACGAGGAGATCGGGAATGATTGGAGACAACCTTTCATCAGATACATTGGACCTCACAATAAATTTGATGGCCCACTTCTAGAGGATCCTACAGAACAACGAAGATTAATTGACAATGCCCATCGATATATTGTTCGGGACAACCTCCTTTAAAAATATCAGTCACTGGTCCATACCTCCTCTGCCTATCCGTAAAAGAGGCACAATAATTTTTGCATGATCTACACGAAGGTACATGCGGGTCCCATGCCGCAGGACGATCTCTTGCAAGCAGTTTAACGTAAGGAATGCTCTGGCCTAAGATGAAAGCACAAGCAATCGAGGATGCTAGCAAATGTGACGATTATCAACGTCACTGTCCGAAGATACAAGCCCCAACGCTCGAACTACACTCAAGCCAAGTCACCTGGCCATTCAGACGACGGGTTCTCGATCTTGCAGGAGAATTTCCAATAGCACCAGGAAAACGAAAGCATTTGTTAGTCGCTACAGACTACTTCACTAAATGGGTAGGGGCAGTGCCATTGTGCCAAACACGAAATGAAGAAGCCAACAGATTTATCTGGGAGCACATTATCATTCGGTTCGGTAGACCACATCTTATCAGAATTGATAATGGACCACAGTTCGTTGGCTCCAAAGTCGCCGCATTCCTCTATGAGCACAATATCATTCATTCACCATTAAACCCTTACTATCCTCAAGGAAACGGACAAGCTAAAATTACAAATTGAACGATTGTGGACGGACTCAAGAAGTATTTAGATGACAAAAAGGGAATTGGGTGAACGAGTTACCACACGTACTTTGGGCACATCGAACAACTCTAAGAACAGTAATAGGTTGTACTTCATCCTTATTGGCCTACGGGACGGAAGCCATAATACCCACTCAGTATCATCACCCAATACACGATCACGAGATGACAAATGAAGAAAACGAATTTTAGATTGCATGCAACCTGAATATGATCGAAGAAACACACGACAGAGCCATTGTCAATCTGAGAAGATATCAGCTTGCTTTATCACGGTCTTATAACAAGCGCGTTCGATATCGAGAATTCAAAGCCAAGGACCTAGATCTCAGAGAAATCCCCCAACATTGCAAAACACCTAATGCGGGAAAGTTAGCAGACAATTGGGAAGGTCCCTTCATCATAAATGGCGCGAGCGGTTTGGGGTCTTTCGATCTAAGTACACATGATGGAGTACCTATACCTAATCCATGAAATACCTGCCGACTGAAGCTGTATCGAAATTAAACATGCTATAACTTCAGATTTCAATCAATAAAGTAAATTTTCATCATCATGCTACAAATCTATTCAAACATTGTACTTATCTTCATATGGCTCTTCAAATATACAGGCTCTCCGAGGATCGCTTATTGAGTCAATCAATTCGATCTAGCAGAGACACTATTCAGCTATGCAATATTCAGTACATGTCCCATCTCGGTCGCTCAGCTCGACCTATAACTGGGATCTACTTCATAGTATTTCAAATATACATGCTCTCTGAGGATTGCTTATTGAGTCAATCAATTCAATCTGGCAGAGACACCATTCAGCTATGCAATATTCAATACATGTCCCCTCACGGTCGCTCAGCTCGACCTATAACTGGGATCTACTTCATAGCTCTTCAAATATACACGCTCTTTGAGGATCGCTTATTGAGACAATCAATTCGACCTGGCAGTGACGCGCCCTTCAAATATCTCGTTACAGTCTTTATTGATTTGTTCAAATTGACCTATACACGTTTCAATACAACATCACTACATCTCTATATGGTCGTTCGTTAGATTACCAAATTCGATTATACATAGAGATAACAACAATCTTTTTTATCTACTCAACATTTGACATTTTTTCTACAGAAAATACATATTTACACTCTGTCTTATTACAATATAAACAATGAAACTACTATTCGCGCTTTGGGCGTACAACATTCAAACTCTCCCCAGGCCTAGATGAAAGTAAGGCAGGGAAAAGAATAGCCGCATCAACTACAGTAGAAGGTGCATTCAACAATTTCACAACTCTCGGCATCAAATTATCTATATAAGATAACCGTGCTAGTTGTAAGTCATATTCTATAACGTATTTAGTTGTAGCAGCCAAGATCGACTCACGCTCTGTTCAAAATTTCTCTACATCATCATGCAATATAGCCATAACACGCAACGTAACATTTTCCACAGTCAACAACGTAGCTTCATAAAATTCAGTTTTCACCTTATTTAGTTAATCGTCAAGATCTTTACATCGAGCTTCCAGAGATTTTTTCTCCTGCAGCAACGAGCCCCTATATTGTTTCGTTATCTGCACACTGCGCTCCATCTCTTGCTTCAGACGGTGCAACTTCTTATCTACCTCCTTCGAATAATTGATTTTGGCTTCAGTTGTGTCCATCATCCTCTGCGACTCTTTATATTTTGCATGGAGTCCCTTGAAAACTTTATTGCCTTAAATACACTCCTGTACCAAAGCTTGTTTGTCCCGATCAAGATCGGCGATCCGCGAATTACACTTATTGATGGCCTCATTAAGCTCTCAATCTCTCTTGGAACATATCTCCTCGTGAGTTTTGGCACGGTCATTTTTTCTCTGGCATGAATCTCGAGCCTCACGCAAATCCTAGTTCAGCTTTTTCAGGCACTCGTGCATATAGCGGATTTCAGAATCTTGCTTCTTTAAGAGATCTGTATTATTTGCTATTACCGACTGATGATACAACAAATCGTTCTTCTTCTTTTCAATCATACTTAACAGATCCAGTACATGTTGATTCGCAACCATGATCTCCAACTTTTTCTTCTTCAAAGATTCTTTCCACAATTCGGATTCATTATTAGTAGTCAAAATCTCGGCATCCTTACATGACAACCTACAGTCACAGCATTTAACCAACTCTGCAGCTTCAACATCTCAGATTCCAGCTTTGAATTCAACAAAGTCATTCTTTCAACCGCCAACGAACATTGCTGTAACTTGGCAGACAATTTTTTATTTGACGCGGATAAGGCAACCAATTTGTCCTGTTCTTTGTCTTTAACCTAGAAGAACAAATCAAAAGTGACAATACATCTATCAACAAATATTCATTCCTACAAGACATCATTCTACAGCATTTATTACAACATCAAGCTATGATACACAAATCAACTACATTATGGAAAGTACAATCAAATGCCACAATCTAGTTGGCTTGTGATTGCACCCTACTACTACTAGCATCTACTTGCAAAGGTTCATTAAAGATTACGACCTCTTGCGGACGGGTCTTATGCCGTGTGTGAGGCAGTAGATCTTTGACCTCCTCCTCCTCAGACTCTTCAGCTCGTGGTTTTGAGGTTGAAGCTCCCCCACCCTCATTCCCTTTTGCAAACTGCATATTTTTAACCTTATCATTCTCTACTTTCACATCTTTACCACAGCTCGAGATATAACATCTAAATTCATTTTCTACTCTCTCGAGCTTGCCCCCATAAAACGCGATTACATCGGCCATCTGATGTTCGTGGTCCGTGTCGATAACACATTTTCCCTGGTTTGGAATAATTTTCTTCTTCAAGCGTGATTGGAATACTTGCAGACGTTGCTGCGTATCTAGTTAACTCTCTTTTAACAATGTCACTCTCTTCTCCGAGCTCTGCATAAGCCTAGTACACTCCACCTTTTCCCTTTCCAGACATGGATTACGACCCTTGTACCACTCCAGTTCGTCACAAGCATGCCTCAGATCGATTTCTAATTGTGCGTGGATCTTTCTATCCTCCTTTTTAATGTTGAAGAAAAGGATCCTCATTACTCTTTGCCCCTACAAAATTCAAGCTCATCAGGCAATGAACCTATACCACCCCATATGATGGATACTCCAGCCCGAGCTGAGCATCTTTGCGCCTCACTACTATGGCGATTGCGCGCTTCTTGCGCTAAGAATTTCACTTGAGCTGGGTCCGGTACTATGCCTTCTTAGTTAACAGTTCTAAATAGACCTCCTTCAAACCCCGCTCACTATCAACTTCGGCCTCAAAATAAAGCGTCAAAGAAAATAATGACCTTTGACTCTCTAACTTATCGCTCTCATCTATAAACCGCTTATCCTTAAGGGATTTTTGGAGTAAAATGAACCTATCAGTCTCTTTTTGCAAAACCTCATCCCTCTCAATTTTTATCTTCCCATATCTACATTGAAGCTCGAATAACTCCGTAAAGGTTTTATCAAAGTTTGACTTATGAAGGCGTCTCTCATATTCAAGTTTATTGTGTACCTGTTGAGTGTAATTGATAGAATCCCTTGCTCGACTAAACACCTTCTCCATCTCGATCATTTTCCCCTTCAAATGAACTACCTGCTACATACAAATCATATATTCACATCAAAACAAAATATATCAACAACAATCACAAAAATTTCAAAGTTTCGTCAAAAATAGTTCTACCACCAGTACAAAGGACAAAGTTCGACTAAGTCTCAAGAACTATGCTAAAACTACAGAATCAAGATTTAGCTCCTGCTACCTCCTTGGTCGGATCATCAGCCACTGGAGGAGCCGGTGTCTGCTCAGCCACTGGAGAAGCATCATCCCCTGGGAAGATGATCTCGCCATACTTCCCTGCAAGAGCAAGATCGACATCCTCTCTTCTCAAACCCCAGAAGTAGAAGGCTTGAATCAGCCTATTTTGGAAAGCCACCGTAATATCATCAACCTTCTTCGCTTCATCTTCAACCTCTTTCTTTGTAGCGACAACTTTCTTCTTGAACTGCTCCCACTGCAGCACCTTCTCCTACTCAAACTGTTCTCTTGCAGAGCAGCTTTCTCTGCTTCATGTTACCGAACAAGTTCGCCACGATTCGCAGCAGCTAGCTTCAGTACCTCCGCGGCCGACTTCTATGCAACAGAAAGTTGTACCACAAATACAGCAAAACAGTATTACAAAATTGAATCATTAATGGAAAAGATTTAATCAAATAACACCTAGCATACCTGAGAGATGCTGGATCGAATTTGAGTATCTAGGCGGATGGGATCACGCGTAGACAAATCCAACGCCTCTTGCTCCACGCTTCGAGGTTGACGCCCTTCGAAGAAGCTCGGATATCTTTATCGGATTCTTTTTTCTACTTCTTCAGAGGAGGAGCCATATTTACATCAGCATCCACCCCCTCAGTTCCCACTTGCGGTATCTGCACATGAGTTGTTTGTTCAGAAGGCGGCACCGTCTTTTTTATTCATGGTTGCTGAACTAAGGAGCTCGCAGTACCGACAGTACAGGCAGGAATCTCCATCACATCAGCATAAGCAGAGCCTGAAGCAGCCATAGCTCATTTTTTATGAGCTCGCTGCACTTTTTCAACTGCAGAGTTAAACCACTTCTCTATGCGAATTCATAGTTCTCCAAGAACTTTGTTCAGTTCGCTTCCGTCCTGACTCATGACGTCGAACAAACTCGATGTATCAGCAACAGCTTTTGGATTAGGCTCTGCCAAAATAGCAACAAACTATATTAGCAGCCCGCAATAAGTTAAAAGATAAACTGCAGGCAAAATGAAGACACTTACTCTCGTTAAAATTCTTATATACCAGCTCGGGCGCGGGTTCCCCAGGCACTTGCATACAATTACACCTCACCATCACAAGATGGTCGCACCAGGGTCTCCCAGAAGATTCAAAATCAAAGAATTTCAGCTTCGCCGAATCACAAAACAAGTATCCGCTCTTTCGATCTTTCACATACTTAAACTTATAATATTTCAAGACATCGTCCGCAACGAATTGTCTTGCTATACCGCCATCTCTCCACTTCTGGCTAAGGGCTTCACAGACTCTTATCATCTCAAAGATGTTACCATTTAATTGACCAGGGCGACTCTTTAGTGTATTCGTTACCCCCTTTTGGAAAAAGGTTAAGGGAATACTCAACCCATATGCGACCTGGCTCAAATAACAAAGGATTCCTTCCTCTAGGACCTCTGCGCCAGTTCCATTATAATAAGCGATATCTATATCATTTCCTATATCCATACTTATCTTCTACCGATCCAGAGAAGGCACCTGATAATGTTCTACATTTCCACTCGGTCTCACCAGAGTTCTAAACCACAGTCCTACATTTATCACATAATTCCCCCATTCTCCGTCTAAACTCTTTTTATATTGTAAAAATTTCTTTGCTACGTCTACATTCTCGGGATACTTAAAAAATTGCCCAATTTCATTCCCCGCATGCAATCCCACATCCCTCTCAGAAGAAACAGCCGGATCATCAGCAGTTATAGTACCGATTACCACAGAATCATCCATAATTCTATCTGATGATGATGATTCCTCACTACTAGTAGATACAACAATTTTACTACTGGGTTTTAGGTTTTTTGAGCGCATCTACCACACATAAAAGGAAAAATCTATTTAGAGTTTTTATTAATCAAACAAGCCTCCTCCCTTAGCCGTACCCAACACGTTATTAATATACCCAAAAAGTTCAAACATGCAACCTACCCGTTTTCCAGGAAACTAATACAACAGCAGAAAAGATGGAAGCAGAGATACTAACCTGTACTAGAAAAGCAACAGTTGTCGACTCCGGTCACCGCTCGCACCTCAGACGACAAAACTTTGTCCTTCTTAGTAAGATCACACAACACTGGAGGACTGCGTTCAAAATTTGAAGATTTTCTCTCTCAAGAAATGCTTCTGCCTTTGTCTGCAAATGATTGTGGTTTAAGAGAAGTGGGAAGAAAAGCTTTTATATTATCCCTCAGTTTCTGAAACGACAGCTCTTCGGGACACGTGTCCACATCATCTCTCCTAACAGGCACGTCTTTTTATTTGCCCTCATAATGATTTTGGGTGTAACGTGTTCTGTTATCACGTCTGTCTCTCTCCTCTACCATTATTTAGGACTCACTGCCCAAGAAGATTTATACAGATCCTATAGCACGATTACTTACAGCAACATCCTTCTACGGCTGCGCGATCCTGCTACGCTTTTTTATAGCATAGTTCCAGTTCAAAAACCAAAGTACAACTATTACAGCTGTCATTTACCTCAATTTCGGTCTGACAGACGCAGAAAATCAGCAACAAATCCTGCTTCAGCTCTATTTCATTAAAAAATTATCATAAATACAGAAAGCAATGACGAAACGACCTCAACACAAGAAAATAATTTTATTATGATCAATCATCTGACCTTACATACAATGACAGAACGGATAATTCTCTTCACCATGCGGAATGATTTCAATATCAGCAGCTCTCACATCCTCTTTAACAAGTTTATCCAGCTCGATTTTCAAAGGCTCCGACCAAGTTCTGTTAATGATAACAAGTATTCAATTTGACAATGGCATGGCTATAAAGAACTTATGACACAAAAGCAATTGCGACCTCATCATCTCTGTAGACATAACAACACTATATCTCAACAAGGCCACAAACATATAAGAACGACCTACACAGTTCGGAAATATCGACACTACGATCTACATATTTTTGACCTATGTCATCAGTTACTAGTTTGATATTTGTTCATTGGTATCTTACAACAGTTCTAAAAGCAGCTTCAAGCACTTACAAGACAAGATAATAAAGTTCAAATTTATTATTCAAGAAAAACAAGTTACAAGAACGAACACTTCAACCAGTTCGGAGATAAAGATTACAAGTTCTACAGACAATTTTTTCTTTTACAAAGAGTAGCCTACGTTGTAGATGACAGTGCAATACTTGAGAAGAAACAATGGCAGGCCCAGCATAAAAACTCAAAGCCCAAGGATGGGAATTGGAGTGAAGTGGAGGGCAAAATTAATCCCACCACTCCTCCATAACCCCCACCTCCGCTGCCAACGAAGGACTTCCTCCACCATTACAATACCTAATCATTCGCAGGGTATCGACAGTACTTCTTAGATGACTTACCTGCCTTCTCGTCTTCCGCCGCCACTGTATCTTCTGCAAGTATTCGCAGACAGGACCGATGATGAACAGCAAACAAAACCACATAATGGAATCGCCACAGTTGATGAAAATCATCATCTGCCTCTTCTACTTCTTCCCACGACATCCCATGGAAAGTTGGAGGAATAGGGATTGGAGTCGGCAGAGAAAGACTTTGGGCGCCAAAATAGCGAGTTTGCAGACTTGACATTTTTGTCTGAACTCTAGCTTCATATACTTGGCGTCGAGTTGTCACCATCACTACCACTCAACCCAACCTGAACGACTAACAACGCTAACCGGGGTGAACAGTGATAACAACTATTCATCATGTTTTTATAATAGCAACATTTAATGCATTCCAAAACTTCCAATAAGATATTCATCACAAGTGCACGTCTTAAGAAGAATTTTTGGGAAACCCAAAAGTCAAAACTACTATTCTTCCAAGATAAAATGGAAACCTTCAATACAGTATTCAATTCAGACGACTGGACTTCTCAACCAACACCACTCACAACACACGTTTCTCCTGCTATTGGCTGAGAGGGGGCAGTTGTGAGGGCTTATTTCTAATTCTCGTACTGAGTTCGATATTCAAACTCACATAACTCGAGTAAACATACTGATAACCAATCAAGGACTAAAAGCAAGGAGATAGTAATACAGACTTCCTCATTTACAGCTCGGGGATGACAAAACATCCAATAACATCACACTGCAGAAAATACTTAGATATCTATCAACAGTTCAAATACACGCGAACACTATTAGAGATCATATCTTCATCCACAGTTCAGAGATATCCAAGCATCATTTGACTTCGCGCTACAAAAGATACTCCTCCACTTGTCAACAGGTCCTATGCACACGAGCATCACAAAAGATCGTATCTTCCCAACGGTCTGAAGCGACAGCTAAAGAATGTTAATGGATCTGTTACAGATCAACAAGTATCAATACGTTACAAAAGACAACCATGAAGACTCATCAAAACCTGATATTGTAACGTTCCTCATCAATGTAACCAACGGTCATATTATAAGACCTATAAATAAGACTAGATAGCTACGTGTAATGACCTGTTTTCTAGTAGGTCGAAAACACATCTTATACCAGTGTTAAGAACATATATTATGCAAGTACCAGAGTAAATGACACAGTATCTAGCGTGGAAAACCTTTCAATAGGTTAAAAACGACGACCTCTAGTGATGATTTTGAAAAGAGAGAGTGTTGTATTACGATTGACTAGTTATTACAGAGAAAAAGTGGAGTGATTACAGAAAATGCAAGTGTAATCTTCTCTAAGCATGTCATGCGTAAGAACTAGCCATCGATCCCCCCTCTGGCATCTCCTTTCCAGGTAGCTACTTATAGGTCTTATAATACGACCGCTGGGTACATTTAATGATGAACGTTATGGTCGTCTGAACTTGATGAGCTTTGATGAGATTTCCTATAACATCTTGATATTTTATATTTGTTGATCTATAACGGCCTTCTTAATTGCACTTCAGACTGTTTGGAGAAGATACGATTTCTTGTGGAGTTCGCATGTATGCGAGTCATTTGATGAATAGAGGAGTATCTTCTGCAGTGTGAGTTTAGAAAATGCTTCAAAGTCTCCAAACTGTAGGCGAGGTCATTTTCATCAGGACTTTCTGTTCTTAGGTATTGGATTGTTGTTGATCCGAGCTATATCAGTTCGGATACCGTACTGAGTATGGGTTTTAGAAATAAGTCCATTACATATGCCCCTCTCAGCCAATAGCAGGAAGTACATGTGTTGCGAGTGCTGTTGGGCGAGAAGTTTTTCCGTCGTCATAAATGCTTCATTGAATGGTTCCATGAATCTGGAGAAAAAATGACTTTGACTGTTGGGCTTTTGAAAAGTCGGCTTGAGGCGCGCGCTGCAGTTTGAATTTCATGGGAAGTTGCAATGTGCATTAAATGCTTCTGATATAAAAATGCTAACGTGGCGTGTCACTGTTCATCCTTCTTCTCCTGTCAGTCGCCTATACTGTTTGGAAAAGGACTGATGGTGAGAACTCGTCGTCAATCCAAAAAGATTAGGGTGCAAAATAAGATGAATATTTTGCAAGAAAGATATTTTGGTAAGCAGTCGCTCTCTCTGCCTACTCCTATTCCCGTTCCTCCCACCTTCCATGGTATGACGTGGGATGAAATGGTGAAGGCAGAGGAAGATTATGATAACATGTGGCGCTTCCACCATGTCGTTGTGCTGGAAAGTGATCGTCTATCCTGTATTCGGATGTTGGCCGAAGATGCCGTGGAAGCAAAAGATGAGAAGGCTGGGGTGACTCCTGGAAAGTACTGCTGATACCTCTCTGAAGATTGGGTAGTGTAAATGGTGGAGGTGCGTCGTCTTTGTCACCTACGGAGGTGGTAGGGATACGGAGGCAGTTGTATCGGATTCATTGCCTTGTCTGCTTCTGTACTCCACGGTTGTGCTGGATGATACGGGGCAGCACAAAAACTTCAGTTTAAGTGTTGCACTGTCTTCTTCTGAAGAACACAGTAGATTGTCTTGTAATAGAACGAACAGTCTATAAAAATGTTCTGTTGAAATCAAAATTCCGAACTGAATGAAAACTTCTTATTTGCTGACTTTTCTTCTATCTTGTCTGCTGAAGTGTGTTTTTTACTGTATCCGAACTGTTTGTATGAAATAAACTTGTCGTCGGTAATATTTCTTTTATACTCTTCGAACTAGTCCCTTGTAGAGTAGGTCGCTAGTACATAGTTTGTATTCTTCAGAGTCAGAGAATATCCTTGAGAATATAGACATCTGAATTGTTAAATCATTGCTGGTGTCGATCTGTATACGTGCTCCTTGTGCAGCTTTTATTGTTGCCATATCTGTTTGAAAAGTTATTACGCATAATAATCTCTTCGTGCTATATACCCGTTCTGTTGGAATGGTATCTCCATAGTTGTCAGGAGCGACTATTATCCTGATGAGATCTCGGATGCAATGGGTGAAGTATGATAGAGGAAGTAGAACTGTCTTGTTGCTGAACCATACGAAGTGATAGTTCGGTAGATGATGCCTGAAAAATGGATTGTAGAGGACGAGAGTATTGTTGAAGATCATTCTTTGATATTCTCTTGTTTCGAATTGATCGAATGTAATATTGTTGCATGATTTTCTGCTTGTGTAGATCCAGAATAGGATGAGTGACAGCTGTAATAACTGTATTAGGGTATTAACACAAGCTATATATAATGAGGTAAGGTCGTGTGGCTGCAGACTTTGTTGTTGTACGTAAATAACCGTACTACTGCTGATTTTCTTGGGCAGTGAACCTTGCTTAAAATAATGGTAGACAGGCAGGTAGATGAGGCGGTTATAGAGCCAAGGGTCAGACGTGATAACAGAGCACGTAACCCCAAACATAATGATGAGGGCAAATGAAAAGATGTGCCTGCTGCGAGGGAGGATGCTGACGTGTGTCATCTTGAAGCGAGGGGTGGTAATAAAAGTCATCTCTCTTCCTCCCACAATACTTATTTGTTTACAAAGAAAGAGAGGGATATTTTTAGAGAGAGAAAGTCTTGTAACTTTGAACGTGGTCCGCCATTGCCATCTGAGTTGCTCCGGATAAACAAAGTTCTGTCGTCTGGAGTGAGAGTATCCGCTGGCGTTGCAGACTGTTGTTCTTCGAGTATAGGTTAGTGCTACTTTCTTTGATTCTTTGAGTGGCTTGATATAGTTCAACTGTGATAGTAGTAGTTTTGAACTGTGTTATCTCGTCTGGGGGAGGAGCCCTGAGGTTTGAAACATTCTGAAAAGGGCTCCTGCTGTTGTATTTATTTTTAGATGCGTTCTAAAAATATTAAGCCCAGTAGTAAAATAGTGATGTCTGCCGAGACTATGGAGTCTTGGTCGTCGGAGACATCTTCCTCTGATAGGACCGTGGACGATGCAGAGGTTAGAGATGTCCCTGCTATAGATGTGTCTACCACTGAGATGGAGACTGGGGAATTCTTTTGTTGTCCCGAACCTGGTAATGAAGTCAAGTGGTTCTCTAAGTATAGACGATGCTTAGATGGGAGTTGGGGGTGTTACCTCAGTCATGGAAGTAAATGGTTTAGAACCATTGTGAAGGATAATGGTGATATGGAGCATTATGAGGTGCCCTCCTTGAAGAAGTAGAAAAGGGGAAGGGTATAGGATAGGACGTAGAAGTCTCGTACTATAACGGGACTGGTGAGGAGGTCGTGGAAGAGGGGTTCCTCTGTTACCTCGGCCAGTTTGAATACGGCTTGAGAGTTCCTCTGACTCTTTTCCAGAAGGCGGTGATGAATTTATTGCATTGCTGCTCTGCTAAATTAAATAGCAATGTGTACGAGATGATGAGGGTCTGCGAAGCTCTCAACCACCAATGGCGAACTGGTAATATTGACAAGCAGTTCGTTTATGAAGATGTCTTGAAATTTTATAAATTCAAGTATCTGAAACCTTCCCGCAGTGGATATCTGTATAGTGATTCGACAAGGTCGAAATTCTTTGATTTTGAATCGTCGGGGAGACCCTGGCGAGACCATCTTGTGATGGTGAGGAGTAATTGTATGCAAGTGGCCGGGGAACCAGCGCTCGAGATGATTCACATGAATTTTTATGAGAGTAAGTGTTTTCTTACTGCTTCAGTTTTATTATAATTTGGGATAAACTTCTAACATCACTCCTTGTTGATCATTGCAGAGCCCGAACTGAAGTGTGTTGCGGATACATCAAGTTTATTTGACGTTGTAGGTCGTGAGGGAACCGAGCTAAATCAAGTACTTGGTGAGCTAGGCATCCGTCGGGAGAAGAGGCTAAATTCCACAGTGGTTAAAATACAGCGGGGTCACCAAAACAGAGCTATGACCACTCCGAGCTCTCTTTTTAAAGCTGCAACTGCTGTCCCTGCTCCGGTGGGGGTTTCTGACAATGCTCTGAAGCGGGGAAGGAAAAGCTCTAAAACCTTGGCTGAGATTGTTACTCCCGAGCCACCGGCCCCTATTACAAAAGATGTGGTCGACCTTTATGGGCGTGATGCTCCGCTTTCAAAGAAACAAAAACGATATGTGGTCATGGAGCCGAGCTCTTTTCATAAGGTGGATGTGAAGGCTGTTGTGAAAGAATCTGCCGACCTGATGAGGCGTGATCCTAGCCTTCTGAGTGTGAAGATTCAGTCGAGCATCTCGCATGTGTGTATGGATGACTTTTTGTACCCTTTTTCTTTGACAATAATGCGATCTGAAATTTTACACTGTCTTTTTTGTGGTGCAGTTGGCTGCTTCTTGTCAGGGAGTGTTTGAAGTGTTGATGTCGGCTCATTCTGAGCGTGCTGCGGCTGAGGCAGAAACTGCGGCCTTGATTCGGCAGTTAAAAGACCAAAACGTACAGCTCGAGAAGAAGAAAATTTAGCTCGAAGGGGAGAAGCTTCTGGAGAAAGAACAATTCAAGGCTGTTCTTGCTAAACAGAGAGCCAAACTAATAGAAGCGGGTCAGCAGGCTGTTGCTGAAGTGGTGGAAGGTCGGAATCATCTAGTTAATGGATGCTACCACTGGGGTTTGTCTGCCGAGGAAGTAGAGCTGTCTATTGCTGGTGGTTATGAAAGGTCAATCCCTTCAGAGATGATGCATCCCCAGCTGCTGATCCAACCGTTATTCCTGAGAAAACTCCTGTCCCTCCGACTAATGCATCGAACTTCGAGGTAGCTTAAAGTTTAGTCTTTGATTTTGTACTCTGTTGTAGTTCGTTTGGTTGGAAACCTTGTCTTTGTATTGATAATACTACTGTTCTGTTGGTTTGAGAGTTTGAATAGTTCGCTGGTGTTGTTTGATCTTGACTTGCATGTTGTGCTTGTAGGAAATAGTTCGGTTGAGAGGACGAGTGATCGAGTTGGAGAAGTCCCTGAGTCGAGCGAGGGATAACATCACTCGTAACCAACAGGTACATAATAAACTTGAATATGAGAGACGTATTCATAAATCAAATTATGATAAAACCTTTAGTGAGCTAGTCGAGCTCCAATGTAGGTATGGGAAAATAAAAACGGAGATAGATGAAGTTTTGCGAAAAGAGTACACTAGGTATCTTGAATTTCGTAAAACTGTGAGAGATACTCTATTTGTCCATGAGAGTTGTAAGTTTAGGTGTCAAGAATTACTATCCGTCTTGACACTGTATTTGGAGGCCGAAGTAGATAGTGAGCGTGGCTTGAAAGCGGCCTATTTAGAGCTTTTAACTGAGAGGGGTATAGTGACCGACCCATCTCGTGTAAAATTCATGGCACAAGAAGCTCGTAATCGCCATAGTATAAAAGCCCATAGATGTTCAGCTCGGGCTGGCGTGTCTGTGATATGGGGTGATGTAGGTCCTTTGCCTGATGATCTTGGCTTTTGTAGGGCTGGAGATTGATGAGGATCATTTTCTTCAATTTGAGAAAGGATGATAGGAAAGTGCAATCACTGCAAACAGATGCTAGTAGGGTTCAATTGTGATTGAAATAACGAATTCGAGCTTTTGTAATATATATTGTAGAATGATGTAGCTCTCTTGTATTGATGTATGCATGCTCGTTTATAATCTGTATTTGTAGGAGTTAGCTGATAAGCAGAACGAACTGTCTGCTTTGTCCACCTCGTTTAATAAATCGAATGAAGAATTGCAAAAGTGTTTGTTGGCTGTAGAGGAGACTGCGATCTTGAATTCCAAAATCGAATCGAATTTACTTGATTTGCAGGATCGACTAAATGCTGCGATAATAGAACTGTCTCTGAGAGATGCAGATATAGTTGCTGCTAAAGAAAGTGTTGAAGCATATAAGGCTGCATTGAAGAAGAAGAGGCTCGACGTTATGACTGGCAATCAGAAAGTGCTGGATTTGAATAGTATCATTTCGCAACAAAAAATTGATCTTATGAGTCTTCGCAGTTCGATGTCAGAGAAGGCAGATCTTGTAAAGAAATAAGATGGTGAACTTCATTATCTGAGAGGTTGTATAGATATGCTGACACGTGGCGTACATGCTGCCCGAGCTTCTTGTCAGAGGAAAAGTGATAGAGCTCGTGCCCAAGAGGGCAGGCATAAAAAGAAGGAACTCAATTTCGATGAGGCCCTCAACAAGTGTCATATCCGAATATCTGAGGTAGGACATGAGAAACAATCCTTGGAGTTGTTACGCCTGGAAGATGACTTTCGATATACCGAATTAGATCGGAAATACCGTGAATTGCAGGAGCCGGTAGTGGACGAGAGTTCAGAAGAGCCGGATGATAGTGTGGAGTGTCAGAAATTATCTGAGAAGCTACGATTTATGAAGGACGAACTCTACCGTACTGTAGTCGTTACTGATGAGTATAAGAGTTCTCTGTTGAAGGAGAAAGAATTCCTTATAGCGCGATGTAAACATCTTGATGAGGAGCTAATGAAGGTAAAATCCGGACTATCCGAAATTTTCTTGCTTCCTGCGGATGAAGCCTCATTATGAGCGTTTGAAGTTTTGCGCTCTGACGTGAAGAAAGTGCAAGATGATCATGAAACTGTAAAGCAGCAAGGCGTGAAGTATGATCTGCAAGCTATGTGTTTAACCTTTTTGGATTCTGTGATGGTGCGAGTGGCGGGAATAATGGATCTCCCGTCAGTTGAAAATGTCGTTAATATGCTCTTCCCAACCTTGCATCCTGGGGAAAGTTCTACTTTGGTGCGCCCAAAGCGTGACAAATAGGAGGGTCATTATAACATATGCTTGACCTGTATAAGATGATCTGTTGAGACAGTTTACACGAATTGGGCTATCCAATAAGTATCATTCAGAGTTATATGTATAAGTTGTATTTGCAAGTGTGTTAGTGATAGGTAGAATTTAAGTGTAAATTGACGACCGCACTGATAAAATGCAATAGTTGTATCGCAAGTCTCTTGGGAGAGCATGTGTACTCTACGAGCTATATGTTGGTCTCAAGGAGACAAAATTGTTTTTGTAATAGCTGTACACAGGTATATTGGGAGAGTAAGTGTATTTTGATGAGCTATGTGGCGGTCCCAATTATAGGCCGGATTGAGCGTATCAATAAGCGACCTTAATGAGACTAAATTGTATTTGAGATAGCTGGACACAGGTCTCTTGGGAGAGCAAATGTGTTTCATGAGCTATGTGGCGGTCCCAATCACATGTTGAATTGAACGTATCAATAAACGACCTTAATGAGACAAAATTGTATTTGAGATAGCTGGACACAGGTTTCTTAGGAGAGTAAATGTGTTTCATGAGCTATGCGGCGGTCCCAATTACAGGTCGACTTGAGCGTATCAATAAGTGACCTTAATGAGACGAAATTGTATTTGATAATTGAGGTCGGGTTGAGCGACCTTGAACAGACTTGCAATATGTATGCAGAAGAGATTCTTTATTGAATAAATCTGAATCAACAGTCTCGTACATCAACTTTATCTCCGATATAACTTTAGTCTTCGGGTATTCCATGGATTAGGTATTGGGATTCCGTGGTGATCATTGAGTTCGTAGGATCCTAAGCCATTTGTTCCAGTGACGATAAAAGGTCCTTCCCAATTATCAGCTAATTTTTTGGCATTGGGTGCCTTGCGATATTGTGGTATTTCTCTGAGAACGAGGTCATCGATTGCAAAATCTTGATGTCGAACTCTTTTGTTGTACGTTTTGGCTAAAGCCAACTGATACCGACCCAAATTGGCAATAGCTTGGTCGCATGTCTCCTCGATCCAGTTCAAATTGCATGTTAATTGGAACTTATTCTCTTCATCTGTCATTATATGATCATGGATTGGATGGTGATATTGAGTGGGAATGATGGCTTCAGTCCCGTAGGCCAATAGAAATGGAGTACAGCCTGTTGCCGTTCTTGGAGTAGTTCGGTAGGCCCAAAGTACATGGGGTAGCTCGTTTACCCAATTGCCCTTCTTGTCGTCAAGTCGTTTTTTGATTCCATCCACTATTGTTTGATTTGTAATCTCTACTTGGCCGTTCCCTTGTGGATAATATGGGTTAGATGGAGAATGGATGATTTTGTGCTCATTGAGGAATGCCACAATTTTAGATCCAACGAACTGGGGTCCGTTATCAATCCTGATGAGGTGTGGTCTACCGAATCGAATGATGATGTTCTCCCAGATGAAGCAAATAACTTCTTCTTCGCACGTTCGTCATAGTGGCACTGCTTCTACCCATTTGGTAAAGTAGTCTGTAGCAACCAAAAGATGTTTCCTTCTGCCTGGTGCTGTAGGAAATTCTCCCACTAGGTCGAGAGCCCAACGTCTGAATGGCCAAGTAACCTGACTAAGATGGAGTTCAAGTGCTGGAACTCGTATCTTTAGTCCATGTCGCTGACATGCGTCACATTTTGAGCATATTCGATGGCTTGTTTCCTCATGTTAGGCCAAAACATTCCTTGAGTAATAGCTCTGTTTGCAAGAGAACGACCTGATGCGTGGGATCCACATGTGCCTTTATGTAGGTCGTGTAAGAATTGTTACGCTTCTTTCTCGGATAAACACAAGAGATATGGACCCGTGACTGAGATTTTGTACAAGAGGTTGTCTTGAACAACATATCTTGGAGCATTGTCAATTATTTTCTTTCGTTCGGCAGCATCTTCAGGGAGTGGTCCGTCGAACTTGTTGTCAGGTCCTATGTAGGTGATGAAAGGTTGTCACCAATCATCTTCGACCTCTTCGTTGCCTCTAGTATTAATGGTATTGGTCGTGATGACATTAATACTGGGATTCGAAATAACGTCAATCTTTATATAACGTGTTTCTGAAACGAGAATGCCAACAAGGTAGGCGAGTGCATCTGAATGCCTGTTTTCCTCTCTTGGGAAATGTTCGATAGAAATAGTCCTGAACTTGCTCATTCGTTCGGCAGCTGCTGCGGCATAGTCAACCATTTTCCCATTGGTGTGGTATACGCCTGTATAGTGATTGACTATTAGTAAAGAATCTGTGTAAACAGAGAGTTCTGCTACACCCAATGTAAGTGCCATGTCTAGACCGTGAATCAATGCTTCATACTCGGCCTCATTATTGGTTACTTCAAAATCAAGTCGTATTGATTTTTCTAAACGATCATGTGAGGGTGTAATGAGAACCATTCCAATTCCTGATCCTGACAGCCCGACGGAACCGTCGGTTAAAAGTTGCCAACCCTTCTTAGAAATCCATTCCGATTTATCTTCGGGTTGTTCGGGAGGAGGTTCTTCTGGTTGGTCGGGAATATCTGATTCCCAATCTGGGTCGTCTACTGGGAAATCTGCTAGGAAATCTGCTACAGCCTGACCTTTTGCTGAATGCCGAGGCTCAAAATGAATATCGTGTTTACCCAGTGCGACTGGCTACTGTTGAATACGTCGTGTCTTTTCTCGTTTGGTCAAGATCTCTCTGATTGGATAATTCGTCAGAACGCAAATTGTGTGAGCCTAAAAATATTGTTTGAGCTTCTGAGATGTATAAATGAGAGCTAGAAGAAGCTTCTCGATCTTGATGTACCTCGTCTCTGCTGGAGTCAAAGTTTTACTGATGAAGTACACAGGTTTCTCAATTTTTTCATCTGTGCGGAGGAGGAGGACGGAGCTGAGAGAGGTGTTCGTGACAGCTAAATATATCGTTAGCACTTCCCCTTTTATCGGCGTACTCATTACTGGAGGGTACCCAAATATTGTTTTAGATCGAGAAAAGCTTTCTCACATTTGTCTGTCCATTCGATTTCCAAATCCTTCTTTAGCTTTCCTCGTTTTGTTCCTTGTCGCAATAGTTCAAACAATGGTCGGCATCTATCTAAAGATTTTGATACGAACCGATTGAGCGCTGCGATATTCCCGGCTAGCTTCTGAACATCTTTCTTTGTCTTCGGTGAAGGCATAGCCAGAAGTGCGCGTATTTTGGATGGGTCTGCTTCAATCCCGCGCTTGCTGATTAGATGGCCCAAAAACTTTCCGGAGTGCACCCTGAACTGATATTTATCAGGGTTCAGACGCATCTTATAAGTTCATAAAATCTCAAAGGTTGTTTTCAAATCTGCGAGATGGTCCTCTCTTTTGAGACTTTTACAAAGCATATCATCGATGTAAACTTCCATTGTCTTTCCGAGATGGTCTTTGAACATGTTTGTCATTAATCTCTGATAAGTTGCTCCTGCATTCTTCAAACCGAAAGGCATGACCTTATAACAGTATAGGCCGTGCTCGGTGATAAAAGCAGTCTTATCTTGATCGCCTGGGAAAAGCGGTATCTGATTATAACCTGACGCAGCGTCCATCATGGATAGGAGTTCGTGCCCTGCTGTGGAATCGAGCAGATTACTGATTATTAACAATGGGAAACTGTCCTTTGGTGTATGACGGCTGAGGTCTGTGAAATCTACACAAACTCGGATTTTACCGTTCTTCTTAGGTACTGCGACAATGTTAGATATCCAATCGGGATAGACAATTTTCCTGATGAAACCGACTTCAATCAACTTGTCGATCTCCTTGTTGACTTCTTTGCGTAATCTTGGCGCTAGAGTTTGCTGCTTCTGTTTTACAGGTTCTGCTTTTTCTTTCAACTCTAGCTTGTGACATGCTATGGCTGGATCGATTCCTGGCATCTCATGGAAAGTCCATGCGAAGACATCACTATTCTGTGTGAGGAACTGAATCAGTTTCGAACGTTCATCCGAACTCAGTAAAGTTCCAATATTAGTGCTTCTTTTGCTGCCATTGATTTTGACATATTATGTAGGCTCGATGCTTGGCAGCTGAGGTTCTGATGATTCGACCTACTGTGATTGTTATGCAGCCGGGGTTGTGACTGGTACTGTGATGGTTGGTACCGCAGTTGCTGTTGTCGCGGCTGGGTTGGCTTCTGTATAAACAGTATTATTGCAGGCACGAGCCAACTTCTGGCTACCCTTGATTTCATAAATCCCTCCCTTCCAGTCGAATCTCAGAGTCTGATGATAGGTGGAGGGAATAACTTTCATGTTGTACAACCAAGGTCGCTCCATGAGGCCCAAGTAACTTGACTTGGTATTGATAATGTAGAAGACTACATCAAGTGTAACTGGCCCGGCTGTGATAGGCAGTGTGATTTTGCCTACCCGTTCTTCCTTAGAACCGTTGAATCCGGAGACATTGATTTCACTCGGCTCGACCTTGTACGTCAAGCCCATCTGGTCGATTGTACTCTGGAATAATAGTTCGATACTGCTCCCTGTATCGATCATCATAGTATGAAGGACTATGTTCTTCATCTTGAGCATGACGACGAGAGCGTCATGATGTGGGAAAGTGACGCGCCGGACGTCGCAATCTCCAAAAGATATTTATGCTCGTCTGTTGCTGGATTCCGGAAGTAAGCGAGCTTCTTTCTCTCCCATTGATAGGTCGTGACATTCTGCTACACGTCGGCGTTTGACTCTGTTGGACGTGTTGATGATATGGGTCTCAATGAAATACAAATGATTTTCTTCATTTACCTCACCGATCTGTACAATTGCGCCCTCATTTTTATAACTTCCATTACGGTAACTCTCGACATCAATGATGTATTCGAGCAAACGACCTTTTGAAAATGTATCGAGAAGTAGGTACTTAAGTGAGAGACATCTTTCCGTGTCATGAGGTTGGATTTTATGATGGACGCAATATGGTTTGCCTTCAATTGGTGTGAGATCCCTGGGAGTTCGGAAAAGATCGTCTTTCTGAATCAGAATGTACAAACTGGCCATAGTTGTGTTCAGCTTTGGCATGGGTGGTGGCGGCCTCTTCTTTCCTTGGCGAGTTCGGTCGTCACTGGCTTTGAAGCGCTTCTTATCTCCCCCTTGACTTTTACTGCTCTCTTGAGTGCGCTCGTCGGGGCGATTTTTGTTGGAGAGGCTGGAGCTCTGAGGCTTTGGCTTTTCCACTGTCAACCTCTCAAGGTCAATGAATCGGTTGACTTTCTCGAGCATATCCTCTAATGATGGTGGTTTGTTGAGGATGAGATATTCCTTGGCTCGACTTTCCATGAGCAATGAGTTGGTAAAGGCCAAAACGGCAATCTTTTGGTCAAGATTGTCTATCTTCCGGGCTAGAATCAAGAATTTTCTTGTGAATGCCTCCAGTCGTTCGCCTTTGGCTTGTTTGAGGCCGAATAAAGAGTAAAGTGTTTCTTCCTTCTCCTTATTGTGCGAATAGTTCTTGACGAGCAGTTCGCGGAGTTGATCGAACGTCAGGATGGAACCTTCGTCAAGGGAGTGAAACCATCGTAGAAGCTTGCCTTTCAGACTGGTCGGAAAGAGGCGGCAGAGGATGTGTTTTGACATAGAATGCAATCCCAGCGAATCTTGGAACTCCTGTACGTGTTCCACAGGATCTCCTCCCTTGTACTTCTGAATTTTTGGTGTATGAAAGCCGGCGGGCACTTCTTCGTCAAGTAAAGTCTGCGCAATTGGGCTCTTCTGGATTTTAGTCTGGCTTTTCTTCCCATCTAGAATCTGAGTGTCAAGAAGTTCTTTAATGCGTTTATCCACCTGTTCTGGGGTGAGATGTAGGCGAGATGTGACTGCTCGTCGTGCGGCTCGCACTCCTTGTGGGTCGTGCTCTCCCATTGTTTCGCCTAAACGGTCCATCACCGAAACACGTGGTAGGTGAAGGGTGTCTCCATGTTGCTCTTCCTGTCATAGGTCACCAACTGATCGGGCAGGTAAATGTGAGCGGGGGTCATTACCTGTATGCCGAGCTGAAGGAGCCACCGCCCCTTGCCCTTATTTCCCAATCTATGTAGGACTGAGACTCGCGACCCAGCTGGTTGTGGTCTTTGGCCGGCTGGTTGTTGATCTAGAAGAGCTTTTATTACGTTCTGCATGCTTGCGACCTGCTTCTCCAGTTGTAGTCGCTTTTCTTGTTCTTGCTGCATGGCAGTTCGTAAATTCGTCACCCCCCCCAGCAGCGTCAGGAATGTCGTTTTCTGGGTTCGTCATTCGTCAATTTTTTTGAAGTCGGCTTCTTGAAAAGAGAACGCGGAGTATAATCGTGGGTTCCCATAAACGGCGCCAAATGTAATGATCTGTTTTCTAGCAGGTCGAAAACACGTCTTACACCGGTGTTAAGAACATATATTATGCAAGTACGAGAGTAAATGACACAGTATCTAGCGTGGAAAACCTTTCAATAGGTTAAAAACCACGACCTCTAGTGAGGATTTTGAAAAGAGAGAGTGTTGTATTACGATTGACTAGTTATTACAGAGAGAAAGTGAAGTGATTACAGAAAATGCAAGGGTAATCTTCTCTAAGTATGTCATGCGTAAGAACTGGCCATCGATCCCCCCTCTGGCATCTCCTTTCTAGGTAGCTACTTATAGGTCTTATAATACGACCGCTGGGTACATTTAATGATGAACGTTATGGTCGTCTGAACTTGATGAGCTTTGATGAGATTTCCTGTAACGTCCTGATATTTGATAAACGTTATGATCGTCTGAACTTGATGAGCTTTGATGAGATTTCCTGTAACGTCTTGATATTTTATATTTGCTGATCTGTAACGGCCTTCTTAATTGTACTTCAGACTGTTTGGAGAAGATACGATCTCTTGTGGAGTTCGCATGTATGCAAGTCATTTGATGAATAGAGGAGTATCTTCTGCAGTGTGAGTTTAGAAAATGCTTCAAAGTCTCCGAACTGTAGGCGAGGTCGTTTTCATCAGGACTTTCTATTCTTAGGTCTTGGATTGTTGTTGATTCGAGCTATATCAGTTCGGATACCGTACTGAGTACGGGTTTTAGAAATAAGTCCATTACACTACGAATTAGGGAGGCTGCTCTGAGAACCTCTAAGAGATCTTTTCTACATCTCTCTATCTCTTTGTAATAGCTAGCAGTCTAAATATACCTCTCTCTTTCTAAAATCCTCAGGAGAGGGCGTGGTTTTTAACCCATTCAAGGGTTTTCCACGCTAAATCTAGTGTTGTTTGTTTCTTGTTCATAACTAAACATACTAGATTTCGAAGGTGTAAAACGCTATCCTCGTGTAATACGAAAATAGATTATTACACACCGTATGGTCGTTTGACAAGAGTTATATGTACAATTATTCTATTCTATCAGTTATTTGAGTTAGTCAAACTAGTGTTTGCCAACAAAGTTTGAGTTCCCAGGGCTCCAAACTCTATACAAGACCTACATAAGAGTTCGGAGCCCGTCTGAAACTTGTACAAGACTTGCATAAAAGTTATGCATTCCTTCTAAAATTATAAGGCGTCCTTGTTTTTGGGTGGATTGTTGTTGCAGTTTTTATGAAGAGGGAACCAACAGAGAATGATAGAGAGAGGGCAAAGAAAAGGAAAATGATGAAAAAAGCACAATGCACATGAGCTGCTCATGTGCTAAAAAAATCAAGGCGAAGTAGGCTTTTAACTAAATCTAGCGTGAAAAGTTTTGGTGGTCGTTAGAAAATGTTATGAATGGTTGTATTGCAATATCATTGATAATAATAAAAAGTCGGAAATTGTTTGTCTAAAGCAACTAGTTTACTGTCCGTCCGGCAACAGGTGATGAAGCGGGCATAATGCCCTCTGCAAAACTCTTCTCATCAATAATGATATGCAAATATTTGTCCGGGCTTTGATCATATATGCAATTACTATGAGAGTGAAATCAAACCTGTCTCGTCGTAAGATGCAATGTACACAAAACGAAGTAATAAAATAACATATCTTCATTGCCATTGAACATCTTAAATTTCACCTCTTTAGTGTTCGGCTAGTGGTTTGGGACCACCTCTTGGAGAGAGTAGAGAGAGGTCACAAGTTCAAAACCTAACACCGGGGTAATATTATCTTGACTTAAAATGAAGCGTGCCGCTTGACTAGTTGATGAACCTGACGAACTTCCGGAATCCAAAACAAAAAAAAAACAATCTTTAATTTTATTCTGCAAAACTAGGAATTTCCGTTCTAATACAACTTGAACACGTCTCTTCGTAAGTTTACTACAACATGATGATTCTACAACTCACTTCCTGTCAAACCTGTCAAATGAGCAATCACGTCTTTAAGACAAGAAATATGAGTTGAGAATGTCCGCAACTCCGTGGAGTCATACTGCTGCTTTTGCCACTGAGCAATACCATCTCCCATGACCTTCAAACCACTGTGCAGCAATGCCATTCCTTCACAAATTTCATGAGGAAGTTTTCTTTTCTTGTTCGCCTGGGGTTCACTATCAATCTCCATCATTTCAGAACACGGATCTTCCAATTTTATACTTGAGACCTTCTTACTGAGAGTTTCCTTGAGTGTCAACCCTTCTTTCAGAAGCATAGGCAACTGGTCATCGCACGAAGCAACGGCTTCCTTCTCAAGGAATTGAAGGAAACCCTTAAACTCTGGCATAAACCTCTCCTCATCCGTTTCAATACCTGTATCTATGTTGAATGAAAGTGCAGCATCACCAGGAACAAAACGCCAAAGTTGGTTGCAAGATGTACGGGCAGCGAAATATCCAAAACCAGTTAAAGCTAAATGAATAAATGCCCAATGTCGCTCTCTTAGTAACACGTGATACAACTGCCATACTGCCGAGGTCGTTGCACTTTCCTCATCTTCGATTACTTCCATGTAACCAAGGGCTGCCATGAATATAGCTAGATCTGACTTGCATTGATATAGCAGAATATTGTCTGAGTTGCAAAACAAGGTTTGTAGCTCCAATATGACTTCCGCTATCTCATCAGAGACACATAGATGCTTCAGGTTTGATATGATCGCTAATGTTTGGCCTAGAAGTTTACAGCAACTCATCTTTAAAGTGTCTGTAGTGGCACTTCTATATCCGTGAACAATAGTAACTGCGAATTTCAGGGTTTTGACGTTGATCTCAGAGGAGCTGATCTGGCTGCACAAAAGAGAAATTTTTTTTAATTCAAATTCTTAACCAAGAGTCTCACTTCTCACAAGAGCATCTTTAATGGCTATCTCTCCTCAGTGTTAAAAGTTAGAAAATAAGAATTTTGTGCATCTGTACCAACGGTTATCCTCCTAAAGGTAAAAATCTGTCCTCTTTTTTGGGTGTGGGTGGACGCCATTCAAAATTATGCATGCCTGTGTGTTATAAACAACGTTCAAGTCTGTGATTCTATCTTTACAAGTTTATAACATCATTGCAGATGCTCATATGAAGAAAACTGACACTTCATCTGGAAGAAGAAAAAATCAACTACTTACAGGCATTGCAAGGCAGAAGACAGAGCATAGACTGGTGCACCAATCACAGAAGAACCACACGAGCTCAGCATGTTATCTACCAGAAGTTTCTTATCATTTTTATCTATAAAACTGTAATATGCAGTAACAATTCTTTGGGTAGCAAAAAGTTTCAGTTTATCCGTTAATAAATTCAGTGGGAACCCCTCAATGAGCAATGCTACGTAAATAGTTGATGACACTGGTGATCTTTCATCAGCTACGATAGCATTGTAAATTCGATCAATACTTGATGGTGGCGCATATGTAAGCAGCAGGGAGATTGATCTTGCCATCTTCCTCAGAGCAGAGCTCGGCATAAGAACCGGTTCAGAAGATGCAATAAACTTCAATAGTGAGTAGAGTTTATCAATGATTTCATTTATTAGCTCTATCTCCGCATAACGCACAAAAAAGTACCAAAGGTCCATCACAATCTCCCATACAAGAAAGTGGGGTTGAAGAAAGTTTTCTAGAAGGAAAAACTCCACCGCTTCCCAACAAACTAAACTGGAAGAGGCCACAATCATGAATGTCTTCAATGCGTGCGAAACAGAAGGAAATATGGATTGCCAAACAAATTCTGCTCTTGGTGGTAAACTACATAATACAGGGACTCGCAAAGTAAGAATTAAAGAATAGATATCTTCATCCACCAGACAATCAAAAAGCCATCCCAGCTTTAAGGAAATTCCAAGACTTACGTCCTCTCCAAGATCAGGGGAACTTTTGAGAAGATTAAGAAACAACACAACACGTCCAAGAAACAACATTTTTTCTCTCGGCATATCTTCGCACTTAAAAGTAAATATTTCATCTATATTAGTATCTTTGAGATGAGTAGAATTTGGAGGACCTTGGCCTGCGAATAACCAGTCTAAAATAAGGAGCTTGGACATGTGTTTCACTTCAACCGGCTTCAGTAAGGTATGAATTAGAAGGATGGAAGTTGGCTCTAAGAATTCTGCCAATGCTTCACTTAAAGCTTTAAAACGTGTTTCTTTGCTCAGTGAAATACTGAAAGTTGAGATCATCAAGGCACAAAGAGCCATCTCCTTGTATACAGTGAGCGCTTGGCATAGACATTGAGAGGAAATTTTCAAGGCACAATTGAGGTAAAATTTAACAGGAAAGAATGCCCTTTTAGCTTCAGCGGTAGCAACTTCTTCCTTGTGAGAAGACCACGATTCAGCTGCACACCTCAGAGACTCAGTGGCCAGTGAAAAGAGTGTTGCAATGATATCTGCTACATCTACCTTCACAGCTAAAACCCCATTTCCAAGTTGGAGTAACGACAGTACGCCTTTCCATGACACATTCAAAATACTTACCAAACTCCCACCATCCTTAGCTGCAAAAATCCCCAACTCATACAAATTATCAATTGTACATTTTATGATGTTAATAACATGCTCCTTCACATTATCCACGCTTTCCCTGTCCATGGACCTTTCATCAGCATCTGTTTTCATGCCACAAGAATCCAAATTTATGGCTTGGAAATATGTTCGACATAGTTTTATGCCATCACTCAAAACCACATGTGCCGACTTCAGTACTTTTGGAGAATCTGATTGAATTCTCTGTTTGAGAGTAATAAAAAATTCAGATCAGCTGACAAAGAGGGTGCTAGTAAATCTTACTCAAGTTTTATATGCGTAAAAAAATGCACGTGTAGCTACTAAACATACATCTTTTTTATTTTAAGTTTACTAATTATTGATATAAACTAAAAATTACATGCAAGGGCAGAAACTGCAAATTTCAACAGATACGTGCTGTGCATGGCTGAGTTAACATGAGAGTAGCCTGATCAATCTTCAAAAACTTACCCAAAGTGTTGGTAATAGGTTTAGGAGACTAGTAGTGAAGAACATCAATGGCAGTCGGAGCAATTGAATCCATACTAGAGCAACAATTGGGTATTTCTTAGGATCAAAAGCCAGCAGACAACCTTGCCAATCCGTACCAATAACATTTCATATGAAGAGATTCGTGAATGAGCATAAATCAAGAGAATCGATTCTACCCACTATGATGACATCCACATTCAAAGTCCCAAATTTTCCTAACAATTGTTAGTATCTTATCAAGAGAATGTCTTCCAAATGAAAACTTCAAGATAAGAGTTGTCTTGAAAGGATCCTCTGACCTAATCAAACCCTGAGAAGAGAACATAATTACAGGTCGGCCTTCGTTGGAGGAAAAAACGCACATCAGCTTCAAAAGCTTCAAACATTGGAACTTAGTTTCCCACTATTGAAGCAAAACTGGACTTAGAAACCCCACAGAAGGAGGAGTCACGGTCCTAGCACCCCAGCAGTGTTAGCTCCATTCAGAGAAAGAAAATGAGTATTATTGATAGGCACAATCCCCATGGTGTTGTTGATGTTCGAAGCCATAGAACACCAACAGAATAATATCACAGAAGGAAAGCCAACAGGGGTTGGTGTAGAGGCTTGGGACCATGTCTTAAGAAGCGGAGGTCCCGAGTTCGACTTACCACCAACGTGGGCCACTCGCCGGAATTTTCCGACTTACCCGACACGTGTTTCCAAATGAAAATCACGTGCCTCAGGGAGTAGTTAGGCAAATGGTGATAGATTAAGAATATGGAGTACCCTGTTCAGCACAAACTAACAAAAAAAGACGCAGAAAGGACTGAAAGGAAAGAAGCAGAAGAGACAAAGAAAAATCTTAAATAAGTGATTAGCTTCAAATATTAGATATCATTGGATTGAAGAAAACAAGATGGATACTTGAAGTTTGGCGCTAGGGTTAGGATTTTCAGAGTTGCCAGAGCAAACTCATCGTTTGAACTGTCACGCATTCGAGTATGCCTGGGGAACACCAATCCAGCTCTGGAATCTTTGGACCCGATCACCACAGAGTGATAGTTCTAGCTCTATTATTGTAGCTGAAAACATGAGTACATGACTAATATTTCTAAGCATGTTATAATGATAAGGCATCAACCAAGCTTTTCAGATATTCTCAGTATGATCGTACTGTACCAAATAAGACTACATAGAATCATAAATGTAAAACTCATATGTTGAATAGCACAAGTAGCGTTCACATAATATAAGTAGGCTAGTACCTTGATTTCTGAAATCAAATCCTTTGTTAGACTTAACTGTTCGAAGATGAATTCCTCAACAATACTCATTAACATCTTCTGCTCCAATACAGGAGAAGCTGCCAAAGCTGAAAAGCTACCAGCGAAGAAGCTCAATAACTCTAAAACCAACTGCAAGAAACGGGCAAAGAGATCAAAGAAAAATCAGTATCTTTAAGAGTTAAGTAATGATTGATCTACGTAACAGATACTCAACCCAGATGAGTTCCAAAGTGCAAACAAAGAAACATAAGCATTAATTTGTGAAACCAAAGAATACAAGTAGACTTAGTATAAAAGAGCTTTTTATAAAGAGAAATTTGTACGATAAGATAAAAACCAAAATAAGAGTAAATACCAACATACTTCAATGTTCTCCAAAATTTAATGCAAGGACTAAGGAGCGTAATAAAGCAAATTAAGCACTCTGTATATACAATAACGAAAAAGAGTTGCTTTTAGTAACAGGAATAAATGTTTTTGTTTAGAAGATCCCTCCTTTTACCCTTAAAGCTAGAGTTTCCCTAAACAACATAATAAAGGTACCATCTTGGACGGTGCACTAACAAGTTAAGAATACTGCGACAGGGCTTATATAATAGTACCTTATACCTGAAAAAACATACTGGAATGTTCCTCTTCTTGAGATTCTTCAGTTGATGCAAGTGTAGCTTTGAGATGCTTCCGACACCATACACTTGCCTGGTAGATGATACTAAAAGTATTATATATTATGTTTTTATAAGTAATTAAGATAATCCAGTGGTTAGCCGAAGTACCTTTGATCCAAGAGAAAGAAGTATGTTGAGGGAACTGGGAGTATGTCGTTCCAAGTATTTTCCAGCTACACATAGAATACTTTTGTTCAACATGCATTGGGATATATCAAGGCATGTGGATTCCTCCCAAAATGTCTAGCCAGTAGTTAAGGAAAGAATAATTACATTTAACAAAAAACCTCATGGTGGCCCAATCCGAGGTAATTTGGTGAACCAATTGGCTCTTAGAAAAGTATATTTCACATCATCGCAAAACTTCGCTTCGTGAAATAGTTGCAGTAAAGTGGTCTAACAAACTCCTCTAATCCATGGAAATGAAATTTGTATCAATGGTGTAACGACCCATTTCGGGAAATAGGACAATTAGATTGTTTATTTGCCAATTGGTAAATAACATAACTTTAATGATAAACGTTAGAAAATATATGAGGTGGTCGACCTCACGTGTCCAACGAAGTTCCAACGCTTGAGTCAGAGTTGTTATGCGTGACATACGCATATTACTATTAGGGGCAAACTAGGAAATTTCATTTGAGTGGGTTGTATGAAATTAAGTGGGTCTTTGAGAACTAATTGGGGATGCATAATACATGGGTTAAGTGAGGCTCTTACAACAAGCCACATAGCCATTTACATGCATCTCCAACTGCCTCCCTTAATTACTAAGTTTAAGGAATGAAAAGAGATGGTCTCATCTCTTCTCTTTTAAACACTTAAACAACCGTAGAGAGAAGAAAAAAAAGTCTGAGAAGGTGACAATCAAGGCAATAATATGGAGGGAATCCCACGTAAATTTAAGGCATAGAAGGAAAAGTTAGATCTGAACTATACAAGGAAATAAAGTAAAAGCCTAAAAAGATATAGTGGTAGGAAGGGCTTATTTGTGAGGGGTTTGAAGAGATTTTGAAGGAGACACCTAATTCTCACAAACATGGGAGAACAAGTTGAAATCAAAGGGGACGGTATAGCGTAACGTCGATTGGAGAAATATTATCAATTCTAGTTAAGTTAATTTCTTCTTTAACTTCATGTTTTCTTCAATTGGGTATGGGGGAGATGTATACTAGGATTTGGAAAAATGAGTTAAGGAAATTGGTATTAAAGGGTTTGCAAAAGAATTGGGTTTATTTACAACGAAAAATCAGTTTCTAAATTGGTTGTTTTGTATGAGTTCCCACGAGAATTAACCCTAGGTTAAAGAACGGAAAACTTAGGCGCCAAAGTTACGATGCCATACAAATTTAAGGCTCGTCAATTGGAAAAATAAAATAGAAGTATGGTGATTTTAGTTTCATCAACAGTTTTTAGAATAATCCTTGAATTTCAATTGAAAGTCTTGGGGAATGAGTGGGCCTTGAATGAAATCAGTTGGGAAATCATGGGGTAAACCTTTGGTTTTATTAAAAAAATCTGATTTAGTCTATCCCCTCGTCATTTTGGGAGAAATTGGGATAATCATTCGCTTACCTTTCGTTTGAGCAAATGCCATAACGGGGTATCTAATAGAAGTTATAACTAATTTATATTAGATGACCAAGTTGGTATTATAACCCAATGCTAGGGAATATCAAAGACTAGCGTGCACTACAAGGATTCAAATAGAAGGTTTGGATTGACCAATCGATCTGTTAAGGCAAGTTGTAGTAATTCCATAAATACCCGAAGCCGGTGTTCTAGCACTAACGGGTTTGCTAAAATTCTTTACATGCTTTAATATTTCGTTTGCATATGAGTCCATATTGATTAATTGTCGAAATTCTTTTATTCTAAGATTATGAAATTACATTTTGATATTCTCGCTTTTAATTGGCATTGTATTTCTCTTATATGACCTATGAATGAAATGAAGTTAGTATTGATATCTATTATACATTAGAGAACGGTGTTTTTCAAATAAACAAGTCTGCCATTATCTCAATGACAAAGAGGGGCAGGGATTTGTGGAAAAGAGAGAGATGGACGGCCTAGATTTATTTAACTCTCATACTTATGGGTACTTTGGACAAAATACGAAAAATGGGTAGTTTAGTCTTAGTGCATTTCTTTATCTTAACTAAGCCCGACTCTTCTTTCTCCCATCACGTCTCTCTCCCAAAGCTGACTCTTCATCTCTCCCATCAGCGCCTCTCTTTATCTCGTTCTAAGCATGGTACTTATCTTTCTCTCTCTACCATTGCGCTTCAAGCATTCATTGATTATAATTGCTGTTTGTTATACTTGATGTTGCTGTTGGTATTGATCTCGCTTATTCGCTTAGGGTTTTGATCACCTAAGATCAATTTAGAATATAATTTTGAAACTTCTTGCATTGGGTACTTCAAACTTAGTCACATAAATGGCCTTATGTAAGAACTTAGAACCAATTTCTTCTTTTTGAGTTCTGGGGCTACTGAATGTGTGTGTTACTGCCATTGAGAAGTTTAGGGTACTGTATGTAATTTTGAAGTTTGTTGTACTGTATGTATGAGGTACGAAAAGGTTGAAGTGTTGCAGTTCCCATTTGGTCTCAGTCGAGTTGGCTATTATCCAATGTTTAATATGCGAGGTAACCTATCATTTTTTGATTACAGTAATGGGTGTAGAATAGATGTCTGGATGTTCAAAATTCATTCTATTAATGGGGAATAGTGGGTAAAAGAGTTTAGCATCGACCCTCTTGACCTAAGCATTCTTAATGTGATCAGAGTTGTGGGAATTGTTAGCAATGGAGAAGTAATCATCTTTAGTTGTTCAAAAATCGTTCTATGAATGTTATACTTGTTGTTGCAGTAGCTTTATTGAGATTTGGGTATTTTGAAAGATAGGATTTTGAGAAGATGTATGCAGTGGGGAGGCTTATATCCCACGGGGTTTATACGGTGTTGGCGACATTTCATCCGTTTGGGGGAGCTGTGGATATAAATGTAGTGAAACAACAAGATGGGAGTTTCAAGTCATCTCCTTGGTTTGTTAAGTTTGGTAAGTTTCAAGGGGTGTTGAAGACGAGGGAGAAGATTGTTAGTATAAATGTTACTGGGGTTGATTTTGGATTTAATATGTATTAGGATCATAAAGGGGATGTTTTTTTTCTTATGGAGGTGAATGGGGAAGACTGGGAGGAGTGTGTTGGGGTGGCTTCGTTTTCTTAGAGTGATGAGACAGATAATCAAACTCAATCTGAAGTTGGAAGGATAAAGAAGTCGAAGAGTTGTGATTTTTGCTAAAGTGAACCAACTTCGGTTACTGAAGTTGAAGTGGGGAATAGGAAGATTGTAGCTAATAGCTGCCCTGAGATTTGTTTCTCTCATGTACGCAGTGAGTAGGTACGAGAGAAAGCTATTGGCGTATTATATTAGTTATATTCTCTCGCTAGGGCGTAACCAATACTACAATTACTGTAAGACATAGGTTGTGGTTGTAGAATCGTTGCTGTTGGATTCTACGTTCTTAAATCACAGCTTAACTCAAGTTCCTGAAGTAATCATGAACTCTATTTTCATTGCTGTAGTATAGTTGTTGTTGCTGTAATATAGTTGCTGCTGCTGTTGCTGTATTGTAGTTGTTGCTGTAGTATAATTCCCAAATGCATTAAGACATAATGATCTTTATACTCTTAATAGTGGAAGTTTCGTTAAATTTATAGTAAGTTCCTTTCATTATACCGTCAAAGGTTGAAGCAACTATTCTTCATAATGGATACTCCTGAGGTAAGTCACATTACATTATTAGTTAATGTACTTAACTTGATCTTTTTCAATTGTGCTTAGCCTACATTTTCATATTCCACAATTGCCTATTTATTTCGTCTATGTTTTCGTAATTGATTAAAATTAGATGATTAAAATTACAGCATATACTTTTCCATATTTGACTAATTATAATTTTAATGTCGTAAAAATATAAAACGCTATAAATTTTAACGATGAACAAAATTCAACCACCTTCAATGTGTTTGATACTAGGCCATCAACTGTACTTATCCCTGGTATTCTTAACAAAACCTTTTTTCTGAGCATTAATGTGGGTGCTCCTATTTTCATGTATTGCTTTTAATTTTAATAACCTAAAGCAGTTATGCATTATGTTCCGTAGTGGTATAAAATTGTTCTTTGGAAAACTCGAATAAACAGGACAAATATGTTTCACAGTGATACAAAATTATCTGCATATATGGCACTAACATTCATTATATTTTGGTCTAAATTGTACTTAAATTCTAATTACACCCATGACGAACTCGCCGCCGAAGCGCAAAAACGACGACAAATGTAATAGAAAAGGTCTTGAAGCTCGCGTTCAACCTAATCATCTAAAGGATGGAGTTTATTCAGGTGTTGAAGCTATTAAGTATCTTCATAGTTACATATTTAAGGGGCATGAAAAGACTCAGCTTTGTGATGAAGCTGCAATTAGAAGTAAATTGTGATGGAGTTAATTATACATATTAGAGTGGATTTTTTTTAGCATAGTTGGAAGTAACATCTTTGTTTGTGGACATCTTATTATATTTATCAATTTGTATGGTGAAGAAAAATGACGACCAAGTTTAATTGTTTTATCATAATGTTGAATGCTTGCCTTCCTAATTTTGTAGTTAGTGCCGAAAGCATGCAGAGTTGTTAAGACTATCATCCGTGACTTGGTCAAGGGTAACATGAAAGTTAAGTTTTTATGTATTATTAGGGAAAAGGGGTTGTGACATAATAGAAAAAATGTGAGTTGTGAGAATCATATAAAATAACTATTTAGAACATTTTTAGTAAGTGGAGTCCAAGTTAGCTTTTATGTATTATTAGGGAATGTTTTTCTGGAAAGTGAACAAAATAAAGGTTTTGATTTCGAATTCATTGAGATGAAAAAAAGGAAAAACTATGAGAGAGATAGAGATGTGAGGATGTGTGGTTCTTTAGCTTACCTCCGTGGGACGCCGTACCTCGAAGATACCTCGACGATAGTTGGGAGTCCTTTGGACTAGCCGCACGTGAGGGTGATCCTGGTAGACCCAATGGAGTGTGAAGTTAAGGAAGATGGGATAAGATAGATGAGATTGTTTGGGAAGACCTGAATCTCAGGAAATGGATAAGACTAACCTTGGGATTTCCCGACATGGCAAGCTACGACCCCACACGAGTAGCATGAAATTGGTGTAGGCTTATTCAGTTGAGAGGGATTAGGGGTCATGACGACTAATAATAATAGTAAATCCGAACCGGTAAATAATAAGTTGAACTACAATGTGCATGTTTTAAAAAATAACCTGACCAAGTGATAAGATGACCTGATCTTTACAAGTTTACTTGTCATTCCTTATGGAATGGGACATAAAGGAACCAAGTAGAGTTGTTAAGAGAAGTGAATGTATCGTTATTTAAGATAGGTGTGCAAGACACGGGTGAGTACATGAAATGGTTCGAAGAACCGGAGGATCTGAGGGACTTAAAAACCCCTGATGCATCTAAAGCACGTCGATCAGATCATTGTTGAGGTCCTTACTTGTAGTGGTGGTGACGTGGGCGATTGTGAGTGGGTTGAGAGCAAGCGTAACAACCATTCGTACTCTTGAGTTCAACGGTGGGTCCAACGGAATAATGGATCCAAGAGGTTACCTCCAACTCGACTATCTGCTGTTGCTTGTCAAGGAGTCAAAGTAAAAGACTCCCCAGACCTCGGGCCCTCCGATGTATGCTCCCGGAGGGAAGAGGTCGTACATATCTCGACGAGCTTTAGTCATCTACTCTTTGAACAACGGTACATTCCACTAAAACGTAATAACTACACTAGAAAGAGTTAACCATACTTGGGTTTAGACTCTTCTAGTTGCAGAGTTGACACAGTATCATTCATTGACTTTGACATAGTGTTGCATATTTACTTTGATAATCAAATTTTATTTTCAGATATGTTTCGTTGATATTACTATGTGATAGAATTTATAGTTAACCCATATTATGATATTATTGGAATTTTATAACTTGCAATGCATATTTTATATGCTGACCCCCATTTTCCCCCATTTTAGATCCTGTAGAGTACGAAGAGATTGCAGAGGAGGAGATTGTCGAGCCTTGAGCTGCGCTCCACCATTTGCCCGTGCTTGGTATATTTTAGTATTTTGGTTTATAGATGTTAGTATGGCATCCATTGTATATATTGCTTTTGCTTATGTATAGTTCTATCATATCCCAAACTATATATACTTATCATCACTTCTTGTCATAGCCATCTTGTATATGTGGTGTATATATATATATCATTTTTGGTTGTCATATGGTGTTGTAGATATCTAAAAATGTTGTGTGGTTGTGTGAATTTTATAACGAAGTGGAATCGGGAGCGTGTTGTGTATATACTGCCTAAACGCTCTCAAACCGACAGATTATATTATTCACTTGAGTGTTCATAAATGCTACATGTTTTTCTTTCTATAGGTACAAATGGAAACGTCCGATTTACAGGGGAAGTGCTGCCAAAATTTCGGTAGGATTTCTCCTATTATTGGGTTTCCTTGCGAGATTCTGATACACATGTGATGTTTCACATGATATTATCATGTGGGATGTCACAAATGGTTAAGTTTCCACTGAAAACTTAATATATTAAGATTTGTTCCTCAGCCCGTTGACCATTTCATGCTACTTTTCTGTTGGGTTTTCTGGTTTCTAACATGATGCAATGTAAATGTGGAGTGTTACCTGTAAAATTCTTAAGGTGCTTCATCCAATAAGCAGAGAGCGAACGGCTCCTACCTGTTTCTTAAGGTCATTCATTACTTCTTTCGCTACTAGCTTCTTTATAGATATTTGGAAAGCCTTCCAAATCTTTTAGAGACAACTTACAGAATTCAAATAGTATAGTAGATACTAACTACTTATGCATGCCTGGAATTAAAAGCTTTCACAACTAAGGAATGTATGTTAGATACTTCTTTCATTATGGTTACTACTTTCATCGGCAAGACTACAATAATAATAATAGTAATAATAGTAAAAGGAGCTGGCGCATGTTAACCAACTTGTGTGCACCCTGCAGTTAATAAATAAGATATGAAAGCATTCAGATGCACAAAACTGATTCCATATAGACCAAATTATTTAGATTCATGCCATTGACCACACAAGGCACGGGTTAGGATGGTAATGAGTAATGAAAAAATAGCTGTTGTAGGAAAACATCAAAATTTCAGAGTTTATGCAGCCCCAAGTCCCAAGAAGGTAAATTTACATAATAAATGCGAAGGTCAATCAAACTGCAAATATCTTTGAATTTGGTTTTTGTCTACTTCCGTAACAGTGTAACTTAAGTAGAAAATGATTACTTTAATCTGATATGTAAGTGAAGATAAGGATGGAGAGGCCTTTGAGGATTGCCAGCACAAGTGGTAGATAATGTAGAAATGGATAAACAATCTTACTAACCGACGTAAAAAAACAAAAAAACAATCTGGATACTGCAAGGCATTCAACAACAGAAACCAACTCGGAATTCTCAGAAAGGTCTAAATCTGCAAGCTTATTGATAAGTTCAGTACGACATTCAACTACCTGTAAGAGAAAATTGTGATTCAGAAACCAAGCTTTACAAAAAAGAAGTTCATGGATAAGATCTATAAAATTATCCTAATGTTTTGCATCATAACAAAACTGGCAAACAATAGCAAGAACTTTTGAGACCAAGTTTTAGAATCTTTTGCTTCGAAGAAAAAGAAACTTGTATTAATGAGGTGGAACTAGGGGTGCTGAGTATTGAATAAGAAACAGAGAAGGTCACTTAGCTACGCAAGAAAGACATATACATTAAAACGAGTAAAGGAATGCAATACATAGGTAGAGGAGCTCCATCAGTCATCAGTATGTTACTAGACATCTCAACCAGTAAAGGTTTATATATGATAAATGTAGTGTTACCAAAAAGGAATCTCATCAAATAGGGAGCCTACTTCGTATTTGCCTTTCCCTATCACCAATAGGGAGCCTACTTCCACTCACAAATGATGCGTTCCTCAAAATAAAACAACACGAAGTAGTTGATTATCCGTTGACTTGATCCTATTTAACTTGACCGTCCAAGTGACGGATCATTCTAAGAATTTGTATTGCTCAAACTAAACCAGATATAGAAAATTCTCATGCAATGCATTTACTTATTATGATCTCCAGTATTCAGCAGAAATATGAAAGATCTCAAACAGATTCATTGAATCATTCCTTCATAACTCAACGCTCAAGAGACTCCATCTCAAATGTGAATCAGCTTTCAGCTCAACCTAATCCCAACTACCAAATCCATCATTCTGCATTCTGGATGCTCTGTTGAATTCAGTTTTAAGAAATTTCCAAGACCAAGTCTCAGTGAAATAAAAGGCAGTGATTTAGAACTTGCCAAATCCTCTTGGAAACTGATTGATTATACTAAAAAATTTAGTTTGATTTTGAGTAAGTGGGTGATCTTCGGAGGACTACAATTATTCTCAAAATCAATCTGTACTACAAATCCTAGGCCCCCAATGCTCGGGAAGGGAGTGAGACAAAAGAATTGTCATGAGTGTATCTAGTAGTCCGTTCAAGATAAAGGATTAGGTGTACACATCGCTACGCATGGATTACAAAAGGTTGAATGGATAATATGGATCAGACACTTAATAATACTAGGATTGGAGCGACTGTTCCAACTTGGGATAGTCCTGGTCCGAGATGTTCCCAGAACTTCCCTCAATAATAATAACTCTCTGACTTATTCACACTTGTAATCATTGGTTTCAGATCTGTTTTCATTATTTGGCTTGGATACAACAACTTGTATCTGTATGTAACCTATGCCGCCACTTTTCGTTTATATGATAACTTGTAACTTCCATCTCCATTTTCTTCATTTGGATACGACAATTTTTTGGGAACCTAATGAGTATGGTAATTGTAAGGATTTTTTTTTTCTCACCATTTTTTTTTTTTTGCCAGGTTAGCTGTATGAATTTGGGACTTCATGGGATTTCTTATCGTAGATTTGATTATCCTCATTGCATTACACCTTCTGCTAATTCATTTAAATTTGAAACTAAATTGGTTTGGATGTAGGGGTTTCCTAAGTTAAATTTCGAGTATTATATATAAAACTAGGATCATCTGCTCGGGATCAGGAACGCCCAACCAAAACCGTGGATCAACTAATGGACAATCCTGATCTATATCTGCACACTTCCACCCATTTTAATTCTTAACGCATTAGGTCGTACAAATGGGTGATAAGATCGGTGGTTAGAAAGTATTTCACGAATGGGTTTCCTCTTCCAAATCTCTTCGCTGTGAGATATATCTATTTACGATGTGATACAAACCGAACAACACACCAATTAGTATGCCCATCTCCAAAACAAAACTGATGGGTCAAATATTAAACAAGTCTCTTCTCCCCCTAGCTCGTTCAGGCGAAACTTTGAGGCCACTTCGCTAACATATCCCTAACTATTTTTGATCTTCTCCCACCAATCTCGAAACTCCATCAGAATTAATCCTTGCTATGTGAATTGTTATGTGAATCACATTCAATAACAACAAACTATAAAACACTCCTCTAAACAAGGCGACAATTCCGATGGTTCACCAATTGACCACAGTCTCATTAACCTTTATAACCCACTGATTTCACATTTTTTTTTAAGTCATTTCTACAAACCCTTCTTCGCACTAAATCAGTTTCTACCGAATAACACTAAAACTAAAGCTCCCGACTAACCCTAAACTCAATTGAACTCTTTGAAATCACTAACAATTTTTTAAGGGGTTTTCAGATACCCAAATCTATAAGGGTTGGCTTATTTCCACATTTCCACTAAATTACTGCAAACTCCTAATTTTTTTTGAGAGTTGAAGATCAAATTTATGCCAATTGTAGTTACAAATGAGTAGAAACAGCTTAATTTAATCTAAATAAGCAAAAAAAAAAAAACAATCGGAAAAAATCAGAGAGAGAGAGACTTACATCAGAAGCTTTGATTGCTTGCATTAATCTCTGTATTTCGTTGTTGGGTTTATCCTGCCCCATCTCTCTCTCTCTCTCTCTCTCTCTGTGTGTGTGTTTCCCGCCTTTTTGAGCCTTGGATTGTAGGGGCGATTTTTTAAAGCACATATTATTTGGCACTATTCATAAAAACGACTGCCTCAATGCAGTGTCATTTTTAAGTATCTACCAACTACCTTCGAGAACAAATAAAGCCATTCAGTTTGGCATCTTTCTGAAACTTGGCCACACCACACCAGTCCTAGACTCCAAGTGCAATAGTGCTCTTAGCAAAAATAAAACACATCTATATAATACTGAAGGAATAACCATGCCATGATAATTAATCTCAGCTGTTAATCACGCTACGCTCCATATATTGAGGAAAATTGAAGGTTTAGGTTATAACAATAAATATATGGAATCATAAAAGCCGTTAGATCATAAGGGTTATTTCGTCTATTCTCGCAATTTATTTAATCCTAAAATGCCCCCATTTCGTCTATACTAAATCCCTTAAAGAATAGACATCTTAATCATAATTATTTGATGAAATAGTGGGTATAAATGGAAGTCCAACCCACAATTTTTCGTCTTACGAAATCAGGGTATTTTAGGAAGTCTAAATACGAAATTAGGGGTATTTCAGTAAGTCCAACTCGAGCATTTCTTCTAACCCAAACCTTTTTTCCTTCCATCTTCCAACCCCAACCAAAATCCTCTCATGGTGCTAGATACAATCAACTCCGAATTAGAGCAACAAACCTCCAAAAGACACGATATTTGGCTCATTACAATGGAGTTCATTGGAGATCCAAAACCCTCTGATGACGAGATGGTTACAACATCTGTCAAGGCTATTACAGTTTTATCGAAAGGTATGATAGATAACATATTACCCTTTATTTTGTTAAAATATTATTGATTTTTTTGGGATTTTTTTGGTTCTTTGATTGTTCGGTATTGGGGTTTGACAATGACGATGTGGCGAAGAAGAATCTCTCTCTCTACCATGGGATAATCATGGTCAAGGTTAACTGATTTAGTATAATTGCTTATTATGTATATTTACTTAGTGATTGCTTATTGTTGGATTCATAAAAACATCATTGATTAGGGTTTGTTTAGTTTTAATTTGGTGTAATTTGTGAGTGAAAGTTTGCTTAGTCTGATGAAATAGTGGGTATAAATCCCTTAAAGAATAGGCATCTCAATACCATATGAGAATAATAATATACGATTGAATTAATAAATAGTGTTCCTGATTACAGTGGGAATTACAGGTTGCTAAAGCGAAATAATTACTTGACATCTTAGAGCGCCAATATGGGTAGGATTTTTTTCTCAAAACCATGGTTGTATGCAAGAGATATGAAAATATGTTGACAATGAGGCAACATAACAAGCTCGGATCCAATGCAAAGACCCTTCAAACAAATAGAACAAATGTCTCCCGTCTGTGTTAGTGTTATCTTTCTCTTCAATGTTTCTTCATCAAAGGCATGCTTCATCTCTTCTTTGTTGGCGTAAACATGTGCTGCCAAGAGGTCTATACGGAAAACATTATTGATCTTAAGATAAAACTTTGGGTACACTTTCAAAAGTGTCAATCAAGAACCGGAAGATCGCTTCTCCAAGAGAAAAGAATCCTCCCTGTTAATAAGATGTAGAGACCCCACACATTTCTGGTACCATGGTCTCGTTGTCAAACTCTTCATTAACCACTACTCTTGTGGGTTTATGTTCGCTTGCGCACAACATGCAATCCCCATCTTTCTCTATTCTTACAAACCACTGAACCTCCTATGTTATTACAAACTTAATACTGTTACACCTTTCTTTATCATTGTTATCGTCTTTGTTCCAAAGAATAGTGCATATATCGGCTCAGCGAAAAATTTGATTGGTGGCGCACATCATTCTTTACTCAAATCTTGGTTTTTTTGTGGTATAAAAATAGTGATGAGAGACAGAGTACAGACTTCAAATAGGGTTAGAACTCTGGAATCGTATGCATAGCTAATTTGTTATTTTTTGTTACTAATTTGTAACTTTTGGAGTTTTAACTCTATAAATAGTGTCTACATTTTATTGCAGGTCCCAACACTAAATTAAACTCAAGAAACTCAATTGTTGTAGCCACTTCTGCCTCTGACCTAATGTCCTCTAATACACCAATCAATCCTACAAATTCCACAAATATATCTATAAAAGGTATTTATTCAAAAACTATTTATCTTATGTTTGGGATTCAAAACATTCTATGCTAAATAATAACTCAAAATCTCAGAAGTTTCGAAAAAGTGAACATTCAAGCTATTAGCTTCTGAGGAGCAAGAAGAAAAGAGGCTCCTAGCAAACGCAAAAAAACGTAAGGCATACAAACAACGTGGAAATGTGAGTACTTGAATGTCATTTTCTACTAATGACTTGGTTACATATAAAATATAAACCTGATTGATGCAACTTTCTTATTGCAGGCACAAAAGTCAAATCAAGCTGAGCCTCCTAACATAAACCTAAATTTTACTACTAATAACATTGAAAATTCTAGGCAAAAAAGCAATCTTGAAATAACTACCAAACATATCGATAATTTGCCTCTTGTCGAACTAGATGATATTATGCTTAAAGGAAGTGAGCAAAATTTTTCAACATATGTAACCAATCAAATTTTTGAAAAGGTAAGAGTTATATATACAATTGTAAGTGCAATAGGCTACATAATTCTAGGTTTGATTTGAAATATTTAATATAGGACACAGATATGATTGAAGCTGGAAATTTAGTTCCTATACCAGAAGAATTTTTAAAACTTTATCACGATGAATTTGCAGTAGGATCTGAATTCAGAAAAAATATTCGAATATACAATCACTCTTTCTAGTTTACGCCTATTGGGATAATATTGGATGAATCTCTCTCCAATGTTACAAGTGGTATATACACATTTAAGGCTTACGATATAATATACCATAAAATCGGAAGTTTTCTACCTTCAAGCGTTGGGCGAGCACGGTTCTTACAACTATATTTTTACGAATCACTTCGTGAACTTATGGAAAGGCTCGAAGAGGATGATTCTTTACAAGAACAATCCGTTGTTAGGTTAACAATATTCTAAAAGACAGTACGTTTATTAGGAAATTTAAAGAAATCACAAAATTGCCAGATCTTGTTAATAAAAAAATTATACTTAAACAGTGCCCAAAAGGCGCGCAATAATATATTTTACCCACATCGGATGACGTCGCTGATATTATAGTCGGTAGTGATGAAAATAATATAAATAAGAATATTATAATTAATTCCAATACAGAGGGATATCAATTCATAAATGACACTTCTGGATTTTACAATCCTTTACAGTATCCCTTTTGCTACCAAGAAGAACATATGGATGGGATTTAGGAACATTTAATAGGGACGGTAAAAAAATCACCATTCGTGAGTTTTGCTGTTATATGTTTCAGATACGGCTAAAATATGATTCCTTTATACATAAAGGAGGCCGCTTATTCCAACAATATATAGTAAATCAGGCAATAAAAATGCATAGTAGCAATCTCGGCTATATCAGAAATAACCAAGACAAAATAAGAGTTGATATGTATCGTGTGTTAGAGGACGCAATTAAATCTAGAGAAAGACTAGGTAAGAATGTTGAAAAACGTATTATTCTCCCTTCTTCACATAACGGTAGTCCGCGAAATATGTATAAAAGATTTCAAGACGTAATGACATTAATGCAGAAATGCGGAAAACCTGATTTATGTATTACCATGACTTGTGACCCTGAATGGCCAGAAATAGCAGAAGAATTAGGCCCAGGACAACAACCACAGGATCGTCCTGATTTAGTTGCCCGTATCTTCTGCACCAAAATTTTAAAATTAAAAGATGACATAATAAAGTCACAGTTCTAGGTTTGGTTAAGGTACATGTGCACGTAATTGTATTTCAGAAAAGATGATGCATATATGTTGATCATTTTTAAAAAACAAGATTGCCTCAGAGGACCAGAAGATTATGACCAAATAGTACACATCGAATTCCCCAACAAAAATAAGGAGCCTGAACTTTTTGAAATAGTTAAAAGGCATATGGTGCATGGACCATGTAGTGACCAGAATCGTAATTGTGTATGTATGGTAGACGGAAAATGCAAAATAACATTCCCAAAAGATTTTGCTGAACATACAATTCTAGGAAATGATTCTTACCCTGTGTATCATAGATATTTTGATCGACGGTCAATCCCAATGGATAGTTACGGTAAAAGAAAGGCTAACAATAGTTGGATAGTCTCTTATAATGCATGGTTGTTAACAATATACAATTTCCACATAAATATAGAGGTTTGCAATAATATTAAGTGTGTTAAGTATTTGTATAAATATGTTTAGAAAGGTCTTGACCGTGTTTTAATGGAAGTTGGTGGATCATGCAACGTTGATGAAATACAACAGTTTGTCGATGCTAGATGGATATCTCTTCCATAATCTGTGTGGAGAATATTTGTATTCCCACTTAGTAAAATATATCCGGCTGTAAAATTCTTACTACATCTTCCAAATCAGTAACAAGTATTCTATGAGCATGTAAAAGTATTTGATTTATGGAAAGAATTTAAGGAATATGTGTCATACGGCTACATTAGAACTGGACGCTATAAAAGAGTAAACCTAGATCTTAAATGATTGAGAGAACTAAGCGATTTACTAAATCAGCATAACAAGAGTATACGAGACTATGATATTCCAAAGTTGGATTTAAATACTGAAGAAGATGATGAGGTGTTTAGTTTACTGAGAGACGAACTGGATATTAAAATATCGCTAGAGGACTATTTATCAAAATCTAAGTTAAATATTGAACAAAAATATGCTTATGATAGGATCATTCATTTTGTAAATATAAATAAGAGTAAAATTTATTTCATAGATGGACCAGGTGGAACTGGTAAGACATTCCTCTACCGAGCAATCCTTGCATAATTGAGGCAAAAAGGTTATGTTGCACTAGCAATAGTCTCATCTGGAATTGCAGCCACCGCTATCCCGGGTGGTCGAACTGCTCATCCAAGATTTAAACTGCCACGAACTCTTGAACCAACCTCAACTTGCAATATCAACAAATGTATGTGTTTGGCTAAACTTATTAAAGAAGCAAAAATCTTAATTTGGGATGACGCCCCCATGATGCTTCGATACTTTTTCGAAGCCCTTGATAAAACTTTATAAGATATATTAGAATGTGAACTACCATTTGGTGGAAAAACCCTTGTTATGGGCGAAGACTTTCGTCAAACCCAACCTTTAATAGCCCATTCAACAAGAGCACAAACAATCGATGCATGCATTATCAAATCTAAGATATGGCAAAGTACTGAAGTAATGCAATTGAAGGATAATATGAGAGCCCAAAACGGCCTAGATCATTTGAAATTCTTACTAGAAGTCGGTAACGGAAGCAATAATATTGAAGCAGACAGTGACTTAATACGCATTCCCGATAAAATAATTATTAAATGGGAGAATGAAGAATCAATAAATGATTTAGTATATTTCATATTTCCCCTACTGAACATATTTATGGAACACATATCATATATGATTAATAGAGCCATACTCACCCCGCTAAATGAAACTGTTGATATTGTGAACGAAAAGATAATGGAATACTTTCTTGGTAAGTTTATCACATACTACTTTTACGACCATGTTGAAAATGACATACACGACTTATATACACAAGAATTTTTGAATTCAACTACTCCTAGCGGTTTGCCCCTATATAAGTTGACTCTCAAGAAAGGAGCACCTATTATGTTATTACGTAACATTAGTTCAAAAGACGGCTTATGCAATGGAACAAGACTAATCTGTCATGAATTCAATAAAAAGACTATAAAAGCTAAAATAATGACGGGACATCATAAATGAGATATTGTCTTCTTACCCTATATACCTTTAAAACCATAAGAAAATGTCATCCTCCCTTATGTTTTGGTTAGTAAACAATTTCTTATTAGATTATGTTTTGCCTTAACCATTAATAAATCACAGGGACAAATAATACCCGTAACTGTGATTTTCTTAAACAATTCAACTTTCAGCCATGGAAAACTATATGTTGTTTTATCTAAAGGCATTTTGAAAGATAGGACTAAGATATTAATACGTAATAACAGAGTACCAGACCTACCAGGAACACACATAGTTAATGTTGTTTACAAAGAAATCCTTTCATCTGCTAAATAACAAATAAAATGTCATGTAATATCGTATTGGTTATATCATCTATTGTCAGCAACAACATCAGAAATGCATGCCATTAGAAATGAACTCGTTACTTGAAGAGGTAATATTAGAAGCATTTGTATAGGTATATTTGTTGGAATTCGTAGACAACCTTATATGACTACTGCATATTGATAATGATACAAACTTAGACTTTGTTACAATAATGGTAACCTCAACAAACCAGCATGTTGTATCTAATCAACATTCCCTTATTATCTTTATAAGATTATTGTGCCCCATATATTTGATCTAATCAGACCTTAATCGTTTATCAGTGTCTATTTCATTATGTTATTGTGCCATTAGATTTTGTCTGCAGTGATCACTATAAAAAGCTACCTACCTTTATATATCTATAATATCGTGAAACATCGTGAAATCAAGGTATGTCTTGCTTCCATTTGTATATATCCGCTTCTTTTTTCTCTCTTGATTTTTAGACTAATCACTTAAATGGTTCCATACAAGTGCTATCCTTACTCCCACCATTTAAAGGGAAATCTATTTTGAAGCTAAGGGTAGGTATTGGTCATTTCACTGGTGACCTAGCAAAGGAGGCTGGTAAAGTTTTGGCACTGGACTTCTTTGCGAATGTGATAAGGAAGGTCATTATCCACTTTTATGGAAAGTTTCTTGGCCAGTGAGATCTACCTCAATATGGATTAAGCTGATTTCTGGTAAAGATGACTTTCTTACCTTACACTATTTTCGTAACTGATCTACACGAAAAATTAGCTATGCTCTCATATCCTAACTCTATAAAATGAATTTGAAGTAACCAAGACAATAAGCCAGTAACAAATTTTTGTTTTGGATCCCTCGAGCTAAAAATTGTGGGACTATGTTGATTTTTCTTGAGGAATGAGGGTAATTTCTATCATAAGTGGAATCTAATCGCCAAAATCATGACATTATTACATCTATATATAGGTCTGATGAGCGCATGTGATTTCACAAGAAATAATGTTATTCTAAACATTATTCAGGGCAGGAATGTTCAGAACAACATTGGGTTAGCTTCAGAGATGATGAATGAGTTGATGAAGAAGAGATTTGGAGGGAATGTGGCAATTAAAGTGGATATCGCTCAGGCATATGATACCATTAGCTTGGAGTTTCACTTGGAGGTAATGAAGAGATTTGGGTTCTCTGGGACTTGGTGCAGATGGATTCTATCTATTCTAAGAAGTTTTCAAGTTTCTATCCTTGTTAATGGGGGACCTTGTGAGTTTTTCAAGACTGAGAGAGGGTTGAGACAAGGTGATCCTCTTTCTCCTCTTTTGTTTGCTTTAGTGGAAGATGCGATGAGTAAAGGGATAAATAAGCTAAGAAAAGATGGAGTGGTATAGCCAATGGTCAATATAAAAGGCATTCCTGGTCCTTCTCATTTACAGTTTGCAGATGATGTGATCATTTTTGCAAATGGTAGAAAAAGGGCCTAAAAGCTATTAGGAAGTTGTTTGACAGATACCAAAATTCTGCAGGGCAGTGGTTGAACACAAAGAAGTGTAGAATATTTATGGGAGCTATGAATGGTAACAAAAAATACATTACTAAGAATATTTTTGAGTTCAAGGAAGGGAAACTGCCTGAAAAATACTTGGGGATTCTTCTTGTAAAGGGAAGAGTCAACAAAGGGGTTCTTGCTCCTCTTATTGACAAAATCAGATAAGAGCTAATAGCTGGGTTGAGAGACTGTCGTCCTTTGAAGGAAGAGTTACTTTGGTTTAGTCTATTTTAAGTAGTATTCCTATTTATAATATGGGAGTGTACTTGTGGCCTCAAACTGTGATTAAAGAGGGTGAAAGAATCTTGAGAAACTTCTTGTGGACTGGTAATCTAGATAAAAGGAAGATTCATACTATTTATTGGGAAAAAGTGTATAAACCTTATTGTGAAGGTGGTCTAAGTATAAGAAGACTTGGGGACATGAATATGTCTATGCTGATGAAGCAAGCTTGGATTTTGATTGCTAGAAAGTCTGAGTGGGCCAATTTATGTATGAAAAGATTCTTTACTTTTGTTGGAGAGAAGATTAACTACTATAAGGGTTCTACTATGTGGGTTGGGATTAACAAAGCTTTAAATATCTTGTTAGAGCACTATGATTAGGTTATTAGGGATGGTTATAACATTGATTTGTGGAGAGATTCTTGGGGGTCTGACAGGGCTATCAGGCATATCTGCCCTGATGTTAGGAACTAGAAATTTACTCAAAACTGGCTCAGTGGTCTAATTAAGAATGGGCAGTGGAATGTGAGTGGTGATATTCTCACCATGCTGCAAAATGCCAGTTTGACATCAACAATATTGAGATTGCTAAAGGTGAAAAGGACTTAAGAGTGTGAAAACCTGATCAAAAAGGTAAATTTTCAACTCACTCAGCTTACAATACTATTAGAAAGAAGTTTAACTGCTGTTGGTGGTTTAAGTTTGTGTGGAGGGACACCATACATCCTAGACTCTCTTCTTTGGGGTGGAAGATTCGCCATTCAGCCTTGCCTACAGATGATGTTATACAAAAAAAAAGGTCTTATTATTTGTTCTAGATGTTCTATTTGTGGGATTGATGTTGAAGATATGGAGCATATATTTTGGGTTTGCTCTTCTGTGGGAAAAATTTGGGATTGGTTGTGCTCAGTTTTTCAAGTTCAGGTCAGTTTCAAGAACATTAAAGAGGCTTTGTTGAAATAAAAGACTTTCAGTTCTTATTTAAGTAATTTATGGATTGGAGGGGTTTTGAATACTTGCAAAGCTGCGTAGAACTCGAGAAATGCTATCATTTTTGATGAAGCAAAGTGGTCAAAGGATAAGATTAAGAAGCAAATTAGTTACTCTATTCATGAAGTGTCTTTTCTGTCCAAGTCTCAAATGAAGAACACTATGAAGGAGCTGAGCATCATTAAAGACCTTGGGGTTATGTCTAAGTCTAGAAAAAACCCTTCTATAAAGTCTTGTTTTTGGAAACTGCCTAGAGCTAATGAGATTAAAGTTAATGCAGATGGTACTGCTGTTGGAAATCTTGGTAATGGAGGTACTGGCTCTGTCCTTAGGGACAGTGGTGGAACTATGGTGGGAGCTATATCTATGGGTTTGGGGGTTGTTTCAAACTTTATTGCTTAATGTAGAGCTATGATTGAAGGCTTGGACTTTGCTTCTAGCTTTGGGTGGGAGATAGCATGCTAGAAGCTGACTCTGATCCTGTGGTTAAAGCCTTAAAATTTGGAGACATTCCTTGGTGCTTAAAAGCTAAGTGGAGTAATGTGAAACAAAAATTCAGAAGTATACGATATTCTACTATTTGGAGAGAGGCAAATTTTAGTTATGATAGCATGACTAAGAGAGCTTGTAACCTTAGTATTAATGTAATTGATAGATATACTGGGAAACCCCACTTTCCAAGTGTGAAGGATCATGAGAGAGAGTATTTTAGAGTCAGGTGAGTCTGTTTGGTTTAAGACTTCTGCCCTCTTGTTGAGGTGTAGAGTCTTACCTTATTTGTGGGGAGGTTTGTTTCTCCATCATTCTTTCTTAATAATATGTCCTACTTATCTTGCAAAAAAAGAAAAAAAGAAAAAAAAAAAGCGCATGTGATTTTGTGTGGATAAAAAGGGTGTACCCTTTCTGCCTACCCTATATATATATAGTATTTATTTAGCATCATCTGATAACATATTTACTTCCTACAGAATGAAAGAATCAATGGTCATTTTAAGAAAATCAAGTTTATGTGTGCTGATGTAACATCTCCAGACCTGAAGATTGGATATAAATTTATCAATATGATATTTTCAAACTGGCTGCTAATGTATCTCTATGATACTGAGGTAATTCAATTTGATAGTATTTTCGTTTTCCATATACTAGGTGAGACTCCACTCTTCTTCTTCTTTTGATGAAATACGTGTATATATCTGACATTGACTAGGTTGGATAATTCATATAGAGTTTATATTTTCCAATGATATATAAGTGAAAGTGAGTCCTACTGGGATTTAACAATGATATGTAAGGGTCAAAGGAAGTCTTTGGCTACAAAATTATCTTTGTCGGAGGTCTTCATTTTTTTGGGTAAACGGGTCTCAACTGACATATATAGCTTTTAAAAATTGTATTTTACAGACATGTTTTGTTTCTAAGGTTGAATTGGCAAATATGATTCTCTATAGTTTGAAGTAGATCCTCTGAGTTACAATATGTAAATTAACTCTGTGATAAAATTATCTTCAAAGAGGATCACATACTATTATATCTTCCAAAGCAAATATAATAGCCTATCCTTTCGGTCCTAAGAGTACAATGATGTAGTAGTCAATGTAGTCAGAGTCCCAATAGTCATCCATATTACTATTTGCTTCTTTAGTATCCTCAATACGTATTTTGTGCAGTGTGCATCATTAACATGGCGACAATAGTATAATAATTCACGTTACTTGTTAATAATCAAATTACAGTATTTTATGCTTGACAAATTCCCGATCCTGCCTTATAATGGACTATTGGAAAGTATGATTCAACCTTTCATTGTATGTGTGTGTGTGTTTCTTACTTTTTTTCCTGGTAATAAGATAATGTGCTTCTATCTTTTACTTTGACGAAAATTTTGTTCCTTACAACTGACATACTATTTATTTCCATATTTTCATCAATGGCAGGTTGAGAACCTAGCTGCGAGGATGATAAGGTGCTTAAAGGTTAGGGGTTTATCCTCTTCAGGGAGTCCTATTTTCCTCAGTCTGGAGATTCTAAGCGAAGAAATAATCCAACACACAATCAGGAACTGAGATTTTATACCAAGGTGTGTTACATGTTTTTAGTCTTTTGTGATAGTAATGTTGTCAATTGCCGGTAAAGATTCTGAGAACGACGATACTTTTTATGAATTTTCTCCTAATTATTGCTTCTTGTTATCATGGCTGGACTGTATATATGGATACAAATAAGTTTGATCATCATCACTTTGAGTTTCAGTTTTTTCCATTAATAGTTGGCTCATCCTGACACTAATTTCTTCAAGATCCCAGTTTAAAATTTGAGATAAACACAATATTCTTGATAGAACCTCAGTGGCTCCTCAGAAAACAAATTACTGGTATCAAGAAGCTTCACCAAAGTTCATGGAGCAGACCATGTGTAATTTGTACCTACAATCACCATTAGTATCATCATATCAGCCTTGCCTAATATTATAATTCAAATCCTACATTCTTCATGGAGGCTTTTTCTCTTAAGTCATTCCCACCTAAATGAATGGTCTATATCCCTTAAAAGTTTCCCTATGTGTTGATACTACATGAGGTTGTTAGAGGTCGTCAATTACGAAGACCTCCATGATGTCATGTAGGTCTTTATTTACATGAGCAAATTATTCAGTTGAATTCCATCTTAGTTTCATATAGGTTTGTAAGTATAGCCATTCCTAGCTTCACTATCATCATACAAGGATTTTATGATTGCTTCTCCTATTCTATCTTGACATTGTAATTTATGATAGGCTTATTCTTTCATTCATGATTTATTGCCTGTATTTGCATCACATGATATTCTTCTCATATAGTGACCACATATATTTTCATCGGTTGAGATGACTTAAGCTTTATGTATATATAGAGTTGCTTATGTATGTATGTATGTAGATATTAACTATGTTTCCGATTCAGTCCCCATTTGTAGATGTCCAAAGAAGGGCATTGTTTCGCTAGGACGCATACTTCTTTTGGTAATAGTTTTATACTTGCATGAAGATCTATTCATTCTCTAATAGATTTTAGTGTAGGTCTTTAAGGAATTTTAGATACATGACGACTCTGGAAATTACTTGAGATATTCCCCATTTGAAGCTTCGCTTGTGGAATAGAATAGCCTAATGTACTGATGCCATTGATGATCTGTTGTGCTGTACAGATCTGTTAGGTATTTCAAAAAATTAGTTCTCACGATGATACATAAACAATGGTTTTATAGACATACCTAAGCAGATCCAAAATGGGTAGTCATTGGAGAACATACTTGTGCTTGACTATGTAAAAAATGGGTATATTTTGACTGTTGCACATCCTACCACCACTCTGCTGGAGTCCTCATTTGGGATTGGGTTGCCCTAAAAAAAGTGGCCGTTAGTTCTTACCTTTCTCGCTAAACCAACTAACTACAATTGAACTACTGCTCCCAACTTCTTCATCTCTCCTTCTCATAAACAACAGCAACACTCCCAAATTCTCCTTTATTCACCACTAAAACCCGACAAATCAAACCCTCAAAACCCCAACAAAACCCCAAACATTCCCACATTCTCTCCTTCTCCACACCAAGAACCCAACTTTAATCTACAAACACATCCAAACACTAGCTAGACAGTCAAAACTCAAAGAATCACTCACCATACTTGACTATTTAGACAAACAAGGCATCCTAATCAACCCCACAACCTTTTCTTCCCTCCTCGCCGCTTGCGTTCGATCTAAATCCCTCCTCGAAGGCAAACGAATCCATACCCATATTAGAATAAATGGTCTTGATAACAATGAGTTTTAATGTACTAAGCTTGTTCATATGTATAGTTCTTGTGGGGCGGTGGAGGAAGCGAAGAAGGTGTTTGATGGAATGACTAAGAATGAGTTAAGTGTGTACCCGTGGAACGCGTTGTTGAGGGGGAATGTGGTACGAGGGGGTAGAGGGTATAGGGATGTGCTGGGGACGTTTTCGAAGATGAGAGAGTTGAGTGTTGCGATGAATGTTTATAGTTTTTCTTCATTGATTAAGAGTTTTGCAGGTTCATCTGCGTTTATTCAAGGGTTGAGGGTGCATGGGAATTTGATTAAGAATGGGTTTTGTTCGAATGGGTCGATTGTGATTCAGACTAGTTTGATTGATTTTTATTCAAGTGTGGGAAGATTAGGCTTGCTTGTCAGGTTTTTGAGGAAATGGGGGATGATATGGATGTTGTGTGGGGTGCGATGATTGTAGGGTTCTTTCATAATAAGATGCAAAAGGAAGCATTGAAGTACTTGAGGTGGATGATATGGCAAGGGGTTCAGCCTAATTTAGTTATATTGACGGCAATTTTACCGGTTATTGGTGAGTTGTGGGCTGTGATATTGGGGAAGGAGCTTTATGGGTATGTGGTGAAAACTGGGAGTTACGCGAAGTAGCTTTTCTTTCAGACGGGATTGATTGATATGTATTGCAAGTATAGAGACATGGGTTTGAGTAGGCGAGTCTTCTACTCCTTCAGGGAGAGAAATGCTGTGTCTTGGAAAACATTCATGTTGGGTTATGCCTCCAATGGGAGACTTAACCAGGCACTGAGATCATTGAGTTGGATGCAACAAGGAGTGAAGCCTGATGTTGTGACGGTTGCAACTTTTCGCCTAGTTTGCTATGAACTGAAAGCTCTAAAGCAAGGGAAGAAGATTCATGGATATGTTGTAAAGAATGGGTTCTTACCAAACGTGTCAATCATTACTTCTTTGATAGCTATGTACTCCCGGTGTAGAAGCTTAGGCTACTTCTGCAAGTTGTTTGATGGACTAGAGAAGAGGATATAAGTATATTAATTTTAGAAAACACAATAACTCCGAATTAGTAGCTACTTATTTATATCCCTAAATATTTTCTTAAACTTTATAAATACATGCTAAACACCAACTAGGGTTACTCCTATCATCTTCTTTGCCCTCAGTTTGAGTCCATCAAACCCCTCCATTGAGTCCATCAAACTCCTCCATTAATAATTTATTCCACTTATTGTTATGTAGTTTTTTTTATACAATTTCTATTTCTTTTTTTCTTTTACAATATTGCACAACTATCTCTAATATCACAATGATATGGTTTAATATATGTGATCTATTTACTTGCATGTCTTTATTTAAAGTGGAGTACTTAATTGTACTGATCCAATATGAATGAGCTCTACAATGGATCATGAGAATCCCAAAGTTTGTTGCTATGAGATAGTTATGGTAACTTAGTATTTGCATATGATTTCTAAGAACCCTAGCAGTTAGGGTTTCTAACTTTTTCTCTTTTGTATAGGTTGCCAATACTTAATTTTCGCAATATTTAACCTTAGATTTAAGTAAAGATCAATAAAGTTTAAGAATTTAGTAACTTTATATGATGTCTGCCAAACCAACAAAAAATATTTCCAGAATTTGTTGTTGTGCAAAGAACAAGCTTTGATTACGTCGTTGACAAGATAGAATTTGTCAAATAATATTGAAGTGAGTTCAAGTAAATTTGATTGGATACAAAAGTACGACTGATCATTTTACTTGACACCTATTTTAAGTGCAGCAAGTTAACATCATTGTTCTAATAGATTAAGATATATTAACTTTAAACAGCTTATTGCAAAAGAGATATACTTAGAATTATAAATAGCTAAACGTGAGAAATACATGTGAATTAACAACTAATTATTACCCCCAAGCGAGAAAACAAGTTACTGGAATAACCATGCCATGCGAATTAATCTTGGCTGTTAATCATACTACCTTCCACATGTTGAGGAAAATTAAAGGTTTAGGTTATAACAATAAATATATGGAATCGCAACAGCCATTAGATCATAAGGGTTATTTCGTCTATTCTCGCAATTTATTTAATCCAAAAATGCCCCCATTTCGCCTATACGAAATCAGGGGTATTTTTGGAAGTCTAAATACGAAATCAAGGGTATTTTAGGAACTCCAACTCGAACATTTTCGTCTAAACCAAACCTTTTTTCCTTCCTCACCTATACGAAACTTTTTTTTTTCCTTCCTCACCATTTTCCAACCCAAACAAGGTTTAAATTTACATGAGGAAACAATCCCTTCGACGTTTATCAAGACCTCGTCATCTCCAATTTTAGGATTTTTGACTTGTTGTAGTTGAAGAACTTTTGTGTCAACGATGCAAGATAGAAATTCAAAATTCTTGTGCCCCTACTGTTAATTGAGTAATTGTACGTTTAATTACACCCCATTGATCTAAAAATAAACTCAATTCATCGAATTTGTGGTGTGGGTTTGTTGATTGATCAAAATTATTGGATTTGATCTTTGTATGCCTTTGTAGTTCGAGATACTATGTAATATTTTGGGTTTACCTAAGTTGGGGTATTTGATTTTGTGATATATTTTGTGAATTGTGGTATTTGGGGTAAGTGATCCTTCTCCACCTCTCAATCAAAAACTTACCAATTCATGTTGCTCCACCAGTTCTTCATAGATCTAGGTTATGTCAAGAATAGGATTACATGGGGTTCATAAAGTAAGATTTTTGGGAGTGGGTTTTGGTTTGCTGAATATAAAATATATGTTGAATATAAAATATACCTAATATAGGATATATACTCAATATATAATTCTCTAAATATAGTTTATTCTTACTTAGCGCCCAAGTAATTGTAACTATATAAGGAGAAGGTCTTCTTCCATTGTAATCATCGAATAATAATAAAGTTAGTCCTTCTCGAATATCTTATTCTTTGTATTAGTTTCTACATGGCATCAGAACGGATTCGATAATTGAACCTGGTTCTTTCGAATTGAATTGAATTGAATTTCACTGCGAATTGTTGTCACGAAGCTTAATTATGTTGCGAAGTTTAAAGTTATTGTAGCTGTAATAGTTTGAAGTACTGTAGCAGATACCAGAAAATCATTGTAGCAGTAGTGTTCGAAGTACTGTAGTAGTTTGAAGTTACTGTAGTAGATACCAGAAAATCACTGTAGCAGTTCGACCAATGGGTTCCAATGATGATACAACAATGGTATCATCAAACTCAAACCCTAATTCTCACATTGCCCAGTCAGAACATAGTGACTCGGCAGGTTCTTGGTAGTGGTGTTCGAAAATACAATCTATACTATTTGGACCTGACTAATAGTGGAGAGCAGAGAATTCATCAGGTGAATAAAGTTGGAGGAATTGAAAAAGCAAAAGCTAATGTGTGGTTATGGCATCGACGACTAGGTCATCTCTCCTTCGGGTATCTTCAGAAATTAAATTCGTCATTATTTTTGAATTGCAGTATTTCGGAGTTGTGATATTTGTGAACTCGCTAAGAGTCATCGTATTACATACTCTCTAAGTTTCAATAAAAGTTCAGAACCTTTTAGTATTATTCACTCTGATGCGCTGCTCATTGGGTTTGTATTCTAATTTGAATCACATCCTTTGCCAGCTCTTCGCTACCAGTCTTCAGGATGAAACTCTCCGTTGGTTCCACTCTTTACCGGAAGGTTTGATTCATACCTTCGAGCAGTTATAGATTTTTTTTATCAAGGCTTATGCCCACAACAAAGATAAAGAAGATAACTTATATTCTCTTATAAGTCTCAAACAAGCACATGGGGAGAAGCTCGAGGAGTTCTCCAAGAAGTTTCTTGAACTGGCTCGGAAGGTCGACAATCTAGATCAGAAGACAGCCGTATCCGCATTCACAAATGCTCTGCAGTTCAATTGCAAAGCTATAAAGTATCTCCTCCTGAAGAAGCCCAAGATTCTCGGAGATATGATCGAGAAAGTCAATAATTACATCGATCTGGAGTGGATGATGCCTGAACCGAATAAACCTGTCAAGGCAGTCCACAACACCAAGGTTCCTTCTACAAATTTCAACAACAACCGCAACTCGAGTGATCCAGGCAATCCTAAATGAGCAAAGACAAAGCCAGAAAGAGACAACAATCAGAGGTCGCAGAAACCATCCAGAATAATCATACCAAAGTTGAATGCCAAGCTTTTCGTGATCTATCCAATTCTCCAGAAAGATAAATGTTTCCGTCCAACTCGACATCTTTATCCAATAGCAGGTCGACCTTATTACGAATATCACAAGATTAAGCACCACAGGACCGACAATTGCTATGGTTTAAAAAAGCTCCTTGATATTATTTTTAAGGAAGGGAGGATGCTCGAATACATCATCAATCTTTCTAGCTATAAAGACGGGAGCTATCTGAAACAAGATGACGTGGCTCAAGCAACAGAACAAGCAGAGGAGAAGCATCTATATTATCTCTACTACAAGCAATATAATTGAGATCAATCAGGTTTCAAATTCCAACAGAGTCAAGCGAAGGAAGTTGGGCAAGTGCTGTGACCTTGCCATCCAAGACAAGAAAGCCATGCTCCTCCCAGAGTCAAGCAGTTGTCGAAAGGGAATCTCCTTCGAGGACTGCGACATAGGACATGTGAAGTATCCTCATCATGACGCACTAGTAATTATGCTCAAAATTAAGAACTTCGTAATGCACACCATGATGGTAGACACAGGAAGTGGGATTGAGATCCTTTTCTAGAGTATGATTGACCAGATGGGACTCTCAGATCAGGTCGTTCAAAGTGAGACAGACATCAGTGGATTTAATGGGTCCAAAGAAGAACGAGTTAGGAAGATTACTCTCCCGATCACAGCAGGGCCTACCACTATCGACGTTATTTTTTACGTCATCAACGCCAAATCAAGGTATTTACGGATACTAGGACGCTGTTGGCTGCACAATATGGAGGCTATCCCGTCCACATTCCCCCAAACACTCTGGTTCAAGAATAACAACGGTATTTATGAAATCAAAGGAAGTCAAAAACTCTCTCGAGCTTGCGAGAATACAGTCTCACCAGTTTTTAACCATTCAAAACAGATTGTTGCATAACAATCACAAAATGCTGATCACCTCGATGGTCAGTCTTCTCCAGCCGAGCCCGTGGAATACGTCTAGGTCGATGGAGTTAACCAAGGTACTTATATTGGTACAAAATTAATTCAAACAGAGAAAGAAGCTTTTGTTTCTTTCCTCCAATCCAACAAAGACATTTTCGCATGGAACTTCCAAGAAATGCCAGGCATAGACCCCTCAAAGTCTTGCCACATCTTAAACATCCGCGAAGGCGCCACAACAGTTAAACAGAAGCAACGCAGGTTATCTCCAACACTTAAAGACGAGGTGAACAAGGGGATCGACAAACTTATCAAAGTCGGTTTCATTCGAGAAGCCAAGTACCCAGACTGGATTTCTAATATCGTTACTGTTCCAAAGAAGAATGGGAAGGTTCGGGTCTGTGTGGATTTTACAGATATCAACAAACACAAGCTAAAGGACAGCTTCCCTCTTCTGATCATTCATCAGATCCTCGACTCTACAGCAGGTCACGAACTCTTGTCCATGATGGATGCCGCTTCGGGGTACAATCAGATTCCACTCTTGGAAGCAGATCAAGAAAAGACTTCGTTTATAACAAAAAGAGGTCTCTACTGTTACAAGGTCATGCCATTCGGCCTTAAGAATACTGAAGCCACTTACCAAAGACTGGTCACAAGTATGTTCAAAGAACACTTGGGAAAAACAGTCAAAGTCTATATTGACAACATGCTTTGCAAGAGCCTAAAAAAGAAGATCACATCTCTCACCTCTCTACAGTATTCAGTATATTACGATCCTACAAAATGAAGCTTAATCCCAAAAAATGCCAGTTCGGCGTTCACTCAGGCAAGTTCTTGGATATCTTATCAGCAAGAAAGGGATAGAAGAAGATCCAGATCAAATTCGAGCTCTCCTGGACATGCCTTCACCATCAACAAAGAAGGATGTACAAAAGCTCGTAGGAAGATTGCAGCAATCAACTGATTCATATCCAAATCCTCGGACCGATGCAGATGGTTATTTATGCTACTCAGAGGTTCTACTCAGCGAGGCAAAGGTTCAAAGAATGAAGATATCAACTAGACACAAGAATGCGAAGCAGCTTTTTAGGAGCTCAAATCCTACCTAGGGAGGGCTCCAATCATGAGCACTCCGATAGGCAATGAGGAACTGATTATCTACCTTACAATTACAGATACATCTCTCAGCTCAGTTCTCATTTGGCTCGAAGGAAAAATTAAGAAACCAATCTTCTTCATCAGCAAGACACTTACTCCAGCGGAAATGAGGTACTCTGAAATTGAAAGATTACTTTTAACTCTCATTTACACCGTACAAAAACTCAAACACTATTTTCAAGTACATCCTGTCAAAGTCATGACGAACTACCCACTTCAGGAAGTATTATCTATAAAAGAGAAATCCAGAAGAGTACAACAGTGGTCCGTCAATTTGGGAAAGCGCGAAATCAAATTCGAGAATCGAATTTCCGAAAAGGGTCAAGCAGTCGCTGATTTTCTAGCAGACTTTCCAGTTTTAGATCCTGACTGGGAAGAACAAGATCCATATCTCGCCGAAGATGCAGTGAATGAGATTCCACCCTCAGAATCTTTTGATGATCGAGCATCATGAATATCTCAAAAAGGGTGGAGGCTCCTCAAAAAGGGAATTGGGATCTCTCATTACACCTTCCAACGACAGAATCGAGAAATCCATCCGTCTCGACTTCGAAGCCTCGAAAAATGTTACAGAGTATGAGGCACTCATTCACGGTCTGGACATGGCTCTCAAACTCGGAATCACTAAAATCTCAGCCTACACAGACTCTCTTCTAATCGTTCATCACTACTCAGAATATTACAAGAAGAACGACATCATGGTCGATTATGCAGTTCTGGTTGCAGAAAAACTAAATAAATTTCACAAAGCTACTCTCGAATACCTCCCCCTAGGAGAGAATCGCCACACTGGCTCCATGGCTTACTTAGCCGGAATATTGGGTACAGAGTCACGACACCTTCAAATCAAGGTTATTTCTAGCCCCAATATTAGTCGTACAACAATATATATGCGATTAACACTGGGGGCGATGAGATGGCGGAAGATGATTGGAGGAAACCTTTCGTTACTTATCTTGGTCAGGATAACTCATGCAACGGGCCACTACCAGATGATCCACAGCAGTGCAGACACATCATCGAGAATTCAAAACGCTACACAGTCCAACCAAATGACAATCTCTACAAACGCTCGGCCACTGGTCCATACCTCAAGTGCCTCTCTAAGGAACTTGCCGACAACATGCTTTGAGATCTACATGAAGTAATCTGCGGATCCCATACCGCAGGACGAGCTCTTGCTAACAGAGCTATTTCCCAAGGAGTGTTCGGGCCAGGGATACTGAAGCAAGCTGAAGAATACTCAAGGAAATGCGATGCATGTCAACGTCATGGGAATTAAATTCGGGCCCCTGCCCTCGAACTCCATGCAGTAAGTTGTACTGGTCGTTCAAGCGATGGGCACTCGATCTAGTTGGTGAATTCCCCAATACTCCGGGTAATAGGAAATTTCTCCTTGTTGCCATGGATTACTTCACTAAATGGGTCGAAACACTTCCTCTATGCAGAACTCGAGAAGAAGAGGTCATTTCTTTCATTTGGCAGCATATCATCACATGATTTGGTTGTCCACATTTGATTCGTATCGATAACGGTGCTCAGTTCGTTAGAGCAAAGGTCGTAGTATTTCTCAACAAACACAACATAATCCATTCTCCATCAAACCCATACAAACCCCCAGAGAAACGGACATGCGGAGATCACAAACAAGATCATCGTGGATGGTCTCAAAAAGCGCCTTATGTTACAGAAGAAGGGCAACTGGATATGTGAATTACCTCACGTCTTATGGGCTTATCGAACTATGCCCCGAAAGTCAACACAGTGCTCTCCTTTTCTACTAGCCTATGGAACTGAAGCAGTCGTCCCAACGAAGTACCACCATCCTGTAAAAGACCACGAGCTTACAGACGAAGTAAACGAGTTCGAATTGGCTTGCGACCTCAATTGGTTCGATGAGATGCGAGATTGATCTATCACAAATCTTTGTCGATGTCATCAAACACTGGAAAATTCATATAACAAACGAGTTCACACTCGAGAGTTCGCTATCAACGACTGGGTCCTTCGAGAAATCCTAGATAACAGAAAAGATCCACATGCTGAGAAACTAGCAGAGGACTGGGAAGTTCCTTTCATGGTCATGGGTCGAACTGGTCTTGGTTCATACTATCTCATAACGGAAGCTGGTGACAAAATTTCAAATCCATGAAATACAAGAAGATTGAAGTTATATCGACGCTAAACAGCTCCTCCGTCGCTCAACAACGTTCAATCCACATCGAGATTTCACCACCAATGTATGTACAAACTCTTTTCAATCAATGAAATCTCTTTTTATTACAAGAATCCCTGCTATACAGTTCCCCTTCATCTCTGTCATCTCCAAGAGTAAAAACACAGTTTATCCTAGCTCGATCCCTAAAGGTAAACAACATCTAACATTGGTAATGGCATAGATAATACTATGCCTAACTCCTGAGGATACTCATACATCCGAAGGTGGGGGCCATAATGAACCTCTTAGCCTGAAGATAACAAGCCTAAAACACGTGTGAGGAAAAAACTTGCTCGCTGCCGCTAAGCTCCAACATCCAACATTGGTAATGGCATAGATAATACTAGCTTAACTCCTGAGGATACTCATACATCCGAAGGTGGGGGCCATAACGAACCTCTTAGCCTGAAGATAACAAGCCTAAAGCACGAGTGAGGAAAAAACTTGCTCGCTGCCGCTAAGCTCCAATATCCAATATGGTATCAAGGCATAAATAATGCTAGCCAAACCCCTGAGGACTCAAAACCTTCGGGGCTGGGGCCATAAAGAGCCTCAGCCTGCGGGATTAGGTCTAAAGCACGAGTAAGACATTGCTTGCTGCCGATAACCCAGCTCTCTAATATGGTATCAAGGCATAGATGATACTAGCCGAACCCCTGAGGAAACACAGATCCGAGGCGGAGGCCATAGAGAACCTCTTAGCCTGCGGTGACCACCTAAAGTACGAGCAAAGATAATACTAGCTCTCTTCCGCTAAGCCTCCCTAAAGTCCAAGGGTTGAAGCACAGATAATACTTACTTCTACACCCACGGACTTCTTCAAATTCAATGGGTCAAACCAGAGAATAACATCTACTGCAGGTATGAAAATATTATTTTCTCATATCAGCATTTTAAATTACAACGCTTCTCTCAAAGTCCTACATCGAGCACTGATGCATCAACATCTGCTACATACAAAAGGTACTCATTATCAGAGTTCAAGTCTATTTCTTTTTAACTCTGCTAGATTTTCTTGATGGGAGAGCAGTCGACCTTCCTCCCACAACAGGAGTAGGTGAGACTCTACTCGAGCTTCCCCCTATTTCAGTCTTGGATGCCATATATTCTTGAGCTCGTTCAGCAACAATTTTTCTCCCTCGAGCTATCTGTTCAGCCGTCGTGGTCCCAATACCACGATCCATAACCTAAATTGGATCTATGCTCGAGATATCGAGTTTACATACACAAGTCCTTCCAGAGAAACAATCTTGCATCAAATCTCTCTCAACCTGCAGAAATTTTATTTCCTTGACAAAAAATGCAACCAATGCGCTTAATTTCCGTTGATGCAAAGCTTCACCATCACATTTTTCTTGTTCGTGAACTACTAGGTCCTTATAGGCTTGGTGAGTAACAGTAGCGCGCTTGTTATCCTTCCAACGATGAGTTTTTGATTCAGCCAGTTCAGCTGTTAATTGATCAATACGTTCACTTATCTGCCTTGTAAGATCTATCGACTTCTACCGAGTGTTTATGAGATCAATACGCATATTCTCCACTAACTCTTTTTTTTTACGAAGAAATTTCTTCATCTCTCGACTCCCCTTACCAGAAGCAATTTCACCATCCCTTTTATCCAATTCAAATTTATGATCTTTTTGATACTTTATTTTACGTACATGTAATTCCTGCTCCAATTCAAAAATTCGCGCACAGAGTTGATTTATTCTTTCATTTGTCTCATTCTCACGTTGCACAACCCTCCTCACGTTTCCGCGAGCGTGGGCCAAATCGTCCACCAAACTTTGTTCATGGCTTGAATCTCTGCTAAATCAACGCTACTCTGAGCCTCTTTCCCTTTTAAACGACGTAAATCAGCCTTCAAATGATCTAACCTGGCAATCAAACTATCACATATTTATGCAGAGTTACACAATTCTAGATCTTATCCCATAATACTACTGTTCAATTTTTCAAAATCGGCTTCAGACACAGCCAAGTTAGTTCGCACAATATTCAGGTCGATCTCTTTCTTCAACAACTGCTCGTTCAGAGTACGAATGTTACATTTCATATCAGATATCTCTTCATTTAATGTTCTAATACGGTATTCGGCTAACTCAGCCTCGTGCCAAGATCCTGACGCAGCCTTTTCCTTTAACTCGACAAGTTCACTGGTACGTTGGTTCAAAGCCGAATCCCTGCTCAAAATTGTTGTAGTCTTATCCTCGACTTGTCTCTTAGCTTCTTCGGGAATCAAAGAAAGCTTCACATTATCATCCAATCGATCTTCATAATGGGAAATCAAAGCCTCATATTCTTCTGCATACTCGGCATTATACAAAAGAGTCTGCTCTTCTCTCTCTCTAGCAATGTCTAGCTCCTTTGCATAATAGTTAGCTGGGACTCACAACATCAGTACCTAATTGGGAAACAGATCGACAGAAGCATACTGACAAACTTACAGTACAAATACCTGCAAGCTCGAAACAACCAATTCCTCCTTGGCCTACCGACCATAACAAGTTTTGGTCGCAAGACAGAGTGTGCATACACAAACATCCTGAACTAGAATAAACATACAAGGTACATATCCTTTCTTTTATTAAATTCTTGTTCATCTAGTTATTAATTTATCTGAATTATCTAACCTGCAATTCAGCAGAGGATTTTTTCTCCACTTCAAGCAGGTCCTCTAAGTCCATAACTCTGAGGCGCGTGCTTTCTATCTCCAACAATACAGAGTTTCATAAGCAAAATGTTGTTGGCATCAAACAGTAATAAAATATTACAAAGCTCGAGCTCATGTTTCACAACCAATGTTACATTACACGATCATCCTACCTGTTTATAGTTTCCTGATTATCGGCAGCGGTCTTTTCAGCAACATTCAGACCATCCTCCATTTCCTCAACCTCCTCTTCATCCATAATTTCCTTCTCCTCATAATTCCCTTCGCTGAATGCCATAATATCCGCCTTTGTATACCTCAAATGGTAGAGCTTACCTGCAAGGTTGTTTTGAGAAGTAGCGGACGCGGTAACAAATCGATCTGCTTCAGCTACACTTTCGGCCCTAACTTCCTTCAGCTTTAAGGTAGCAGCTTCCCTTTCTTTCTCTAGCTCCAACTGGAAACCTTTCCACTTTCGAGTCAGGTTCTCTTCCAGCTGGTTTTTCTCCCCCTCGAGCTGAGAGATCCTCTTTTCCAACTCAATCGATCTATCCTTGAAACCAAGCTGAATCCCCCTCAGAGCACGAGCAAACTGAAAAATGAAATAAGTCAGCTCGAGTAACAAAATAGCTCGAGAAAATCAACTATTTACAAATCTTCTTAAACTCATCATCCATAACAGCAACCATCTTCTCTCGATCTTTAGCTCGACATTGTTCCTCAAAAAGATTGGCTTCAACCTTAAAATACGGCCTCAAGTCCGCCCCCTCAGCGATCTTATCGCTTTCCTCTAGCACCACCTGCGGCTTTGTGGGAAAAGTTACCTTCCTCCTCTTACTGCTATCGTCCACACTGTTCGACATGGTAAAATGAGAAGCTGCCCCCTTTTTACAGCCTTCCTTTTCATTTGGTTTCGTACAACAGTGCTAGAGATAGTGGCTATGTCCACTAGCCCATCTGGCATTTCATTGAGCTGTACGAGCTTCAAAGGTGTATTAAGTTCAGGAGTTGACAATTTTTCTTCCATTGAGCCTGAAGTTTTCCCAGCCATTCTCCTCTTTGCTTGAGATCTCCTGACCTTGTCGTCCTTACTAGCTACCCTTTTGAGCCTACTTATCTATAACTCTTTGAGAACAACTTCGAGCTCAGTGCCTTCCCTGGCAACGGCGTCTACAAAAGATTCTTTCCTCGAAACTTTGTAATTAATTCCTGCATAAAAAATCGGCAACGTAAGATACAAATCAACTATAGAAATATAGTTCAACATACAAATGATAGTTCCATTTTCAATGGTACACTTACCCTTTGTTATAGTTCTATTATTAAGTTCCAGGGGTTCCTCATCAGACCGCTGAAGACATTCACCAGACACCCATAAAAGGTTGTCGTTCCACACTCGCCATGCTGAAGATAGGTCAAAGAAGCATGGTCTTGAAGAACTAGAAGAAAGATATGCACCATCAGTTGCTGTGACATATTTCACAGCATAATACTCTAGAAAATCCTTGGCAGTAATCCTCCTATCACTACCAGATGCAGCCCATCTCTCATTAAGGGTTTTGCATACAAGGATAACTTCCCAAAAATTACAATTCAATTGCGTCGGGCAAGCCCCAATCATATTCGTAACACTCTTAGCCAAATTGCTCAAAGACAGCGTCAACCCATAGTCGAACTGGGCTAAATAGCAACAAAACCCATCAATTCGACTATCCTTCACCACGCCTTGAATGTACTCCAATGATACTTCGTCCCCCAAACGCCTGTACTTCTTTTCTTTAGCCAAATCAGGCAGCAAATACAGGTAATCCCCTCCTTGACTGACACTGCAAGTCCTAAAGATATTACCCCTATATTCGAAGGCGTGCCCCCAAATCCCATCTATACTACTTTTGCCCTTACAGAACTCCCTAAACCGACTAGAACCTGTTGGGTACTCAACTCGAGAACCCTTCAGACGAGGCCATTCTACCAATTTGGCTACAATATCCTTCTTATCCCCTACTCCAATGATGGGAGATAAGTGTCCTATGTGGTCTACTTCATCAGCCATTGCACAACCGGAAGTCAAAACCATACTTATGTACAGTAAAGGGTCTACTTTACATGACGCTAATCCCACAAAACCTGCAGAGGGTCGAGGTATATATATTAATTTTTATCTCGTACTACTAGATCACTTATACAATCACTAAACTGTCACCAAAGTGATTTTTATCGCCCCACAATCATTATTCCCATTGTTATTTTTATTTCATTTTTGTGTTTGGGTAGGGATTACATCCTTATCCCGACACAATAAAGATTTTTATTCAAAAACTCTTATAAACCCAAAGACAGACTTACCTTCAACACCCGAGTGAGAGTCTGCAGTGATGGTCCGCACCAGTTTGCTCAATTTTTGCAACTTTTGCAAAACCTCCTCGATCTCATCCTCCTCTCGTAGTTTGCAATTGAGACTCCTAGTCACTGCCTTCCTCTTATCCTTTCCTCCTTCGGCGGTAATGGAATCGTCGTTAAGATCTTACTCTCTCTAACCCTTCTCTTCTTTTTCTGGTTTTCTATATTCTGAGGTGGAGGAGAGGGGGTACGTATACACCTTTCCCTGAACCGCTGGCGGTTTGGAGTTTTCCAGTAAACAGTCCACGATTCAAGAACCGAGCCGTCTGTTCGTCTGAACCTGTCAGATATGTCGTACCGCTTCGGTGAAAACACCTTCCCATCATTACACCAAATATTATACTTTAGCGTATCTCTCAGCCTCTTGGTCCCACTCTTTTCATAATACCCCAAACTCATGATTATGAATTTTTTATTTTAAAATTTTACGTACATTTGTTTGCCCTACTTATACACCTTGACTTTAACATCAGTATTAGTTAGCAGCACAGATTAAAAAATTCAATTTCAGCAACAATCCTAGTCATAGCCTATTTTCGTGAATAAATTTTTCTTCATGTAAATTCGGGCTATTACATTTCTAAAATTCAAAAATACAACAATCAATCACTCTAATCCCCAAGATAATTGTATTAGAAGCCATCGGTGTGCCCAACAACACCACAAGCCTTCAGCAGCCCTGAGGCGATATCCCTATCCTCATTGATGATCTCCTCCCTGGCCATCATAAGGACAAACTTTTTACGATCTTCAACAGATCGCCAACAGGTATGCATCGACTTAGACCAGTACATGCGGTTCATTTCCTCGCCCCTTTTACATCAGCCTTATCCTCGAAATTCGCTCGGGTATCGAGCAGAACCGCATCATAACCTTGCTGCCCGAAAATAGCTTCCCTTATTTCATCAATCTTGAATGCTAAACGCAAGTCGTTCAACACACGCGCTTCAACAACCCTCTGAGAACGAGTCTTCACCATTTTTTTCCATGAATAACCTTCTAAAAACAAGTCACACTTTTATACTGTTCAGTTAATAGGACTAATATTTTGATTGACTATACACAACGTATTTCAGTTTCTATAACCAACTCTTCCTGGTTTCGAGCTACTTACTATTATTTTTTCGTGCTTAATCGAGCTCTCTAAAGTTTATATTTCGAGCTTTATGTTTACATCTGTTAAGCTTGATTCATTTACGAGGTAAGATAAGGTATGTTATCCCACCAACTATTTACTCCCATATTATGTACAACTCGATAACATGTCACCTATTTCTGCCTTTTGCTAGTAAGAAACAAACAAAATATTCTTTTATTACGCTCAATTTTTATCTAACAAGTTGGTTACAGGACTACTCCTACAGCGTTGCTTTACAATTACAGAATCACGCTTTTCGAAGCTCGATATTACAAATACTTTCTCAAACACGAGGACAAGTCTCTAGTTCTTTTTTCGTTGCCAAGATAACACTGATATTCTAGAGACACCTCAGCCACAGCTCAAAAATTGTAAGACTGCAATAGGTCAAAAACCTCTTTCTCCTTCATTTCCCTGCAGGAAGAATTAAATGAAAAGTGATGGCACCGAAAGAAGCGATCCATCTTCCACCTCCACCACCGCCGTCTCTTCCTCCTTATCCACACTAACCCGGAGTTCATGGAAATTGAAGGGGACTCCTACCTTAGAAATTGGAACATCAATAGAGACCAGGGATTTTTTCATCGGGTGCTACATAATACCCGAAAAATATTTCAAACAACACTCCTTCAACAAAACAGCAAAGGAAGTCTCCCTACTCTGATAACCACAAAACCATATCCGGAATCCCTCCATGATGAAAGAAAACCGGGTATGATACACTTGATTCCTCATCTTCACCATGATTTTTCAAAGGTACGCTTAAAAAAAACTCATATTTTTTTTCTTACCCTACAAAATAGACATGTTTATTTTTCTCTGCAGTGAAGATGTGTTGCAGGTTGTTCGGCGATCAACTCTGACCACTATTTATAGTGATACCGCATTTAATGCAAGCTGTTTCCCCAAACAGTCATCCGCTCGGGAAAACTAACAGTCTGCCCGTAATACTCATTCGTCATAATGATAACATACTCTTCTATACCGCATTCCATTTTTCAAGCGTAGCTTACGTCATCACAAGGTCTGAGTTTTAGGGTTTTTCTCAACTAAAGCCATGTGTGACTTCAGTTGCGAGGGGGCAATTGTAGGGACTTATCCCTCGAGCTATGGACACTCGATCTCATCTATACCTCGAGTTCTAGGAGACTTGATCTTATCCAGTACCAGACTCACGCATAAACAAACACGTTAACAGTTACACATCGACTACGAACTCAAGTAGAACGTGGATCGTCCACAACAGATGTAAACAAAGCAAGTCAACATACACCTGTCTCTCACGAGCTAGCAGTTACACACTCAACTACCCATGACTCCCACTTTTAGGAGAACGCGTTCAAGCACGATATCAAGCTGAGAATAGGGTCTATAAAAAGGTAGAGCTCCTAAGGAAAAAGGGGAGGTCAACAGAGAATTTGATACATACAATTATCTGATCTTTAACTATTTTATCTTAGATTAATTCTTGTAATCAGCTTCTCTCACTTTCTCAAGCAATAATACTACTTTCAAAAATCCTCCACTCGAGGTTGTGGCTTTTACCTATTCACAGGTTTTCCATGCTAAAACCCCTGTGTCAAGTGTTATCTTTTATTTAATTCTTGGCATAGTATTTCTTGGTGTAAGGATCGATTTCAAGCTAGTTTGAGCTTTATGAAATTTGGTCCCTACAATAACCAATAATGTAAACGTTTGAATAATATAATGCTCAAAATTCTACAGTGTGTTTTCAAAATGTTTATTTCTGATAATATTATGTTAAAACAAATTCAAGATCAATATTGCATATCAAAAACATGTTTAATAAACTTGTACGACTAAGAGAAGCATTAAATTACATTAAGAACACGCAAATAATATAAGAAATGGAGTACTAATTTTAAAAGATTCTATTGTTCCGTGCTTGCGTACAATATCGAATAGTTTGCCTTCGATAGTTGAGGACTCGGTCGGATTGTAGTCCATGTATGATGGGAATGCACCTCGTTCCTCTTCGACGATCATATTGTGCATTATCACGCACGCCTTCATGACATTGCCTAAAACCAGGGATTCCTACAATTTAACTGGATTTTTTATAATATTGAACTTAGATTATAAAACCGCAAATGCCCGTTCTACGTCTTATTGGCAACTTTCTTGTTGTTGAGCAAAGAATTTTTGTTTCCCTCTAATCGGATTGGATATGGCTTGGACAAGTGTTCCCCATTTGGGGTATATGCCATCCGCTAGGTAATACCCCATATCATAAGCTTTTTTGGCAATTGTATAATTGCAAGGCGGAGCGATACCATCGGCCAGGTCGGTGAAAAGATGTGATTTTTGTAGGACATTGATATCATTGTTAGACCCTGGTAGCCTAAAAAGACCATGTTAAATCAGAAGGCCCTGTGAAGCTGCCTCTTCGAGAATCAGTGTCGCCTTGGGGTAATGACCAGTAAATTGACCGTGCCAAGCTTTTGGACAATTTTCCATATCCAACGCATGGAATCAAGGCTTCCTAACATACCGGGAAATCCCTGGGACTCTCCGATCGCTTTTAACTTCTCGAAGTCAGCCGCGTTTGGTGCTCGAAGATATTCCTCGCCAAAAATTTGTATAACCTCAACACAAAACCTTTTCACACATAACAAGGTTGTGTTTTCTCATATTTAGATATATTCATCAAAAAGATCTGCCGCAACATCGCAGCTTAGGAAATGTAGTGTTGCGACTACCTTTTAGTATGGTGATAACCCCATAGTACCAGCGTTGTTGGGTATCTGGACAAAGTAATGATCATGTGCAACGACTGCATCGAATAAATGCATAAACATGTTTCTACTCATACGAAAATGTTGCCAAAATTCCTATGGCTCATATGTGTAATTCAGCTTGAAGTAGTCCTGTATAATACTGTAATGCCCCAATTGGTGATCTCGTTTCTTTCTCTTATCCTTACGGCCTATGGCACTCCTGCCATAACTCGAAGTTGCATCCTGTACTACTATATTCATTACAGCTTGGTGCAGAATGTAAAATGCCGTCGTACAATCAAAGATAAGATCATCAGAAGAGGATGACGATGATAAACCTGGAGTATTTGGTATGGATGAATCGGATGATGAAGAAGATATTTGAGGCTGTGGAGTTAAGAGAAGGGTGTAATACCAGATGGTAAATAAGTTTCCAATGGAAGAGAGATGTGTAAAAGGGGAAGAAGATGTAGGTCTTGAAACAAAGATTTGGCGGTAAAATAAACACCACGCGGTGTTCCTTTCACCACCAAATCTCTATTTCTATTCGACCTCAGTATAAATTTTGTTCAAACAGAATGTGGTTCTATTCGAATAAACTGCTCAGTGCCAAATTGTGCAAAATTGTGGAAATTTATTCGGATAGGCAAATAGTCTCTTCGAATAGACATTAAAAAAACTCTACCAAAAACCTAAAACTTTAATCAATTTTAACATTAAATAGTCATGGCTAATGAACATCACACAAAATCTCCCAAAAACCATTCTAGCTAAACTACAGCTTGGATTACAAAAAATAAATAAAGGGAAATAGAATAGAAATACGAGAGAAAAAATACTAGTAGTTATAGCTGAGCTTCTACATCCTCTACAAAAACATCAAAAACACCTATATCTACTAATAATCATCTCCAGTAGCCCGCCCTCCGCGGCTAGTACCACCGCCCCTGGTTCGCAGACCAGATTCACGCTGCCTCATCCTCGCGCCACCTTCAGGTGGTAGCTGCACCGCCAGTACGGCATACCCCCTCCTAAGCTGTAAATCCTGAACGAGACAAAGAAAATTTATAAATATTTTGACAAAATAAATATGACATTAAGAAAAAAATAAATGCATAAATAAATTATTTACATGGGAATATAGCTGATGATTTATACTGTCAATACACCTATGGGTAGTAGCAAGCTCATCAGTCAACTCTTGGAGCCTCTGTGCATCCCGTGCAGACTCTGCAAGGGCGAGTCGCTGCTTGCCATGAGTCAGGTGCCACAACTTCTCTGCGTTGTAAAAGAAAGACATGGCGATAACAGTCAAAATCTAGTGTTTAGTATGGGTAAAAATTAGCGTGTCGCTCACTTTCGAACGGAACTAGAAATTAGTTTTGGTCTTTGTGTTTTAGTAATCTAAGGTTGAAAACCGTAAAAATCGATGATATGGTTTTAATCAAGAATAAAGGTCTAGGGGCTTCGGATTTCACCACCATTTACATACAATATCAACATAGTATCGTATATTAAATTCTCCACTTAATTGAAATAACAAACTTCGACCTTTTATCGATGTAATCCCATGATTATAACTCAAGTAGAATATATCATATGAACTAAGTATGTATTAAAAACACATTCCATGAAAGCAATGCTAACTATGAAATGTTAATTAGGATCATACCTTAGAAAAATACAATATTAATACAATTTTACTATGCCATTTGAGAATCACAATATGTCTACTTAAAGATATCATAAGATGATAATGGATGTCTCCAACAATATAGTTTTGGGATTTGTGATATTATGCTCATATTGTGCTGGAGAAAAATACATTCTACTACATGATATCATACGCTTATGGCGGATCCATCCTCACCCCCAGTGAGGACTTAACCGGCCATTATAACAACTATAAAACCTAAATGATATAAGAATGAAATGAACATAAACTAATAACAAAAAGAGGAATTTTATTGACTTACAAAATGAAATGCTCCAAATGCTTACAAGACTTGTACCAACTTATTCTAATAATGCTCTCTTATACTCTACAAGAATGATTCTCTCAAAATTGGGTACTTCTTATGAGCTCACCACCTCTTCTTTTATAGATGAAGGAGAAGATTCTTACATTTAATATGAGATTTATAACCTATGCCATGAATATACATAAAATTGTAACCTCCAAGAGTTATCCTCAAAAATTGTAACCTCCCCATGTGGGACCCTTGTGTTTGACAACTCTACATTCTTCTCCAGTAGTTCATCTTTTGAGCTATACATCCCGGTATTTGTACATATTTGGTAACTGAGCTCCATGTGACGTAAAATATTAAAATTGGTTTTATAAGTCATATTTAATAATAAAATTAAGGATAATAAACATTAAGTCATAGGGGAATAGTGGTCATTTTATGTGCCCATCAAATACTGCCAAACTTAAAGTTTGCTAGTCCTCAAACAAAGAAAAGAATAAAAGCATAACTCTTTCGTGGTTAAGACGATTGCATTGAGCGTATGCAACAAGCCGTTAAACCTATAGGTTACCCCTATAGGGCAAGTTTTGTCTCGTGAGGGTTTGCAGTGACTATACCCATAAAAGTTAATAAGAGCATTATAGTAGTTTAGATAATCATTAGGTCATTACAACTAACTTATTGATATCTGATAATGGTAAAAACATTAAGAAGGTAAACCCCTTAAAAATTAATTCTTTCACATATATATAATCAGAGAACTTGGAGAACTATCCGAAACTAGAGATACTACCCAATAATTAAATGAGATTTCGCATATTTTTCAAATATCCTCAAGTGTTGTGAAAATAGTTACTGCACATACAACTTTATTTAGAGGTTCTTGAGTCAATATCCAGTCATTTTGTATTTCATGAAATAAATCCAACGATCAGTTTGACAAGTGCCATAGTCAATCCGAATCCTGTTATTGATTTTTGGGGAATAACTATAAGCTTTTTTATTTTGGTACTTGTTTCCTTAGTGAAGCCTCCATAATATGAGTCGTTGGTCGACAATCCCATCCAGTTGGCTTAGGTTGCGGGGGTTTGGTGCCTCTTCGTGACCTAGGCTCTGATTTCTCGAAAGTAAACTTTTTTCCTTGCTCCTTTCACATAGTTTATTACTATACTCGAGATTGGTGATAATTCTTCCTCTTTCAGTTCTAATCATGTGAGTATGCCTTGCGTCGTGAAAGTTTTTAGAGCTATTTTGGCTTATATAAATCCTTATTATATTACTTCAGAATCGAACTTATTCTTAGGCAGTTGTTTCCCTTGTAGTGGATCATTCTTACCTCAAATACTAGATTCCTTTTGATTGTTAAAAATTCTAGCAAAAGTAATAAATACAATACTACTGTGAAGTGCATTTGTTTTGTGAAATATCAGTCAACATGAAATTTCCTCTAATTAAAGGGTAGTACATCTAGCTTAAGATAATGTTCCAAAATTTTCTAAGCATGTATTTGATGAAAATTTTAACTTTTACGATTTTTACAGCCAAAATATTTAGACCATATCAAATACTTCTAAGCTTGCAAAAACTTACTAAAGAGTCTCATAAATTACCATAATGACCTATCTTTTCTCTAAAAAAGTAAAAAATGTGAAGGATTTTCCCCCACCCCCAACTAGAAAGAAGTATTGTCCCCAATATTTGAAAGCATACCTTAAAAGAAGGGAAAAAGGAAAATCGGAATATAGTACCTGCTGATATAACATGGGTTACCTCCCAGATAGCGCTATGTTTATTGTCTTCAGCCAGACGAAAGGAGGAACCCCCAAACTCAGTAAAAGTTGGGTGAAAAGGATATGAATGTCAGTCCTCATAAACTGGGTCCAAAAGCTTCAAGTCTTCATTGGTGAAGCTAATATGTTCATAATAAGGCTTAAGCCTTTGCCCGTTTACTTTTTGTATTTTGCCAGTACTCAGTTCTTCAACCTCAACCTCCCCATGTGGATATACCATTTTAACAGTGAGAGGCCCGGTCCATCGTGATCGTAGTTTGCCAGGAAATAAATATAACCTAGAAGAGTACAACAAGACTTTTTGGTTTGGTTCAAAGAATTTTTGCAAAATGTTTTTGTCGTGAAACGCTTTCATGCGCTCCTTGTAAGTCTTTGCTGAATGGTATGCATCATTCCTTAGTTCTTTTAACTCATTGAGTTGAAGCTTGCGATGCAAACTGGCCTTCCTAATGTCAAAGTTTAAGGCCTTTATTGCCCAATATGCTCGGTGTTCTAACTCAACTGGAAGGTGGCAAGCCTTTTCATAGACTAGTCGATAAGGGGACATTCCAATAGGTGTCTTAAAAGCAGTACGATAAGCCCAAAAAGCATCGTTTAGTTGAGTTGACCAATCTTTACGGTTTGGTCTTATCATTTTTTGAAGAATATTCTTGATTTCACGATTGGAAACCTCCACTTGCCCACTAGTCTGCGGATGGTACGGTGTAGCAACCTTGTGTGTTACTCCAAATTTTTTCATTAAATTCCCAAACATTCAACTGTTAAAATGTGACCCCCATCACTAATTATTGCCCTCGGCGTACCAAAATGAGAAAAAAATATTCTCTTTAATAAATTTAATAACAACCGAACTGTCATTGGTCCTGGTAGAAATAGCTTCAACCCACTTAGTCACATAGTCAATGGCTAAAAGGATGTACGTGAATCCAGAAGATGGGGTGAAGGTACCCATAAAGTCTATGCCCCAAACATCGAATGGTTCAACGATCAAGATTGGGTTTAGTGGCATCATATTCCTACGGGACAAGGCTCCCATTCTCTGACATCTATCACAAGCCTTACAAAATTTGTGAGCATCACAAAATAAGTTAGGCCAATAAAATCCACAATATAAAATTTTTGGAGAAGTCTTTTTGGAGCTGAAGTAGCCTCCACAAGCTTGGGAGTGACAAAATTCTATGACTTTGGTATGCTCAGAATCAGGGACACATCTCCTAATGATTTGATTAGAACAATATTTTAACAGGTACGGGTCATCCCAGAAGAAGTGTCGGGCCTCACTTAGAAATTTATTCTTATCTGGCTTGGTCCAAAAACTAGGAAAGTGCCATGTGGCAAGATAATTTGCTATGTCTACAAACCATGGTACATAAGACATATAGCGAATGGACATGAGTTGCTTGTCAGGAAAGGACTCACGAATAGGTAACGACTTATATGAAGAATCATTGTCTATTCGAGAAAGGTGGTCAGCTACCATATTCTCGGCACCTTTTTTATCCCGAATCTCGATATCAAACTCCTGAAGTAATAATATCCATCAGATTAAGCATTGTTTCGTATCCTTCTTGGTAAGAAAGTGTTTGATAGCAGCATGATCCGTATAGACTATTACTTTAGAACCTATGAGATAAGAACAAAATTTTTCTAGAGCAAAGACTATCGCTAAAAGTTCTTTTTCTATGGTTGTGTAATTGAGTTGCGCATCATTAAGAGTTTTACTGGCATAATAAATGATACGCGGAAGGTTATCAATGTGTTCTGCTAAAACTGTACCAATGGCATAGTCAGATGCGTCACACATCAACTCGAAAGGTTTATTCCAATTTGAAGGTTGGATGATGGGTGATGATGTTAGACGTGTTCGGGGATTCTTAAAAGCTTTAAGACACGAATCATCAAATAAATAGGTGGTGTCCTTGGCGAGGAGATTGCTGAGGGGTTGAGTAATTTTGCTAAACTCAGGAACAAAACATTGATAAAATCCTGCATGCCCCAAGAATGAACGAAAGTCCATGACTGTTCATGGGGGTGGGAGACTAGATATGACATCGATCTTTGGCTTTTTCTACTTTGATTTCCTTTGCTAATATGATATATCCTAATACTATGCCTTTTTTCACCATGAAGTAACATTGTTCCCAATTTAGAGCAAGATTTTTCTGCTGTGAAGATATTGGTTAAACGAATCTCCAAAGAGGGAGAAGTCATCCATGAAAACCTCAAGGAAATGCTCAGCCATGTCAGAGAAAATGCTCAACATACATCACTGAAATGTTGCTGGAGCATTGCATAGCCCAAATGGCATGCGGCGATAGGCAAAAGTTCTAAAAGGACAAGTAAGCATGGTTTTCTCTTGGTCCTCTGGAGCGATTGGTATTTGATTGTACCCAGAATACCCATCAAGAAAGCAATAGTATTCATGACCGGCGAGACATTCAAGCATTTGATCCATGAATGGTAAGGGAAAATTATCTTTTTGAGTGACCGAATTGAGTTTTCTATTGTCTATACACACTCGCCACCCTGTGGTCATGCGAGTGGGGACAAAATGATTGTGGTCATTCTTCACAATAGTGATTCTAGACTTTTTAGGAACATCATGAATTGGGCTTACCCATGGGCTGTCAGAAATAGGATAAATGATCCCAGTGTCATGCAGTTTCAAATTTTTTTTCTCACAACCTCAGCCATAGTCGGGTTAAGCCTTCGTTGTCCTTCTCTGGACTTCTTGGCATTATCCTCGAGTTTTATCTTGTGTATGCACACAGAAGGACTAATACCCTTAATATCTAAAATGTTCCATCCAAGAGCTTTTGTGTTTCCCTTTAATACACGCATTCATTTTTCTTTATTCTTAGGTTCAAGGTCGGATGCTATGATAGCTGGAAGAGTCTCATTAGGACCTAGGTAGACATCTTTGAGATTTTCAGGGAGAGGTTTAAGTTCTAACCTAGTGGGCACTTCCTCCACTTCTGGAACAGGATCTTTGACTTTCAGCATTTCAACATTATCATTACTATCCACAATAGGAACAGAATCTAACAAGGCATTGACCTCATTGATAAGGTCATCAATATCTAAATTATCTCTAAAATGTGCAAGACAAGCTTCTAACGAGTCCCCAGGATTGGAACTATGAAATGTACTATTTACAACAGTACCAAGCATGTTACACTTATCGGGTTCATCTTCAAGCGCAGTATGAGTTACATTGAAGATATTCAGATCGATGGTCTTATTCCCATAAGTCAACTTCATAGCTCCGCTATGAAAATTGATCAATGCATTAGCAGTGGCCAAGAAAGGTCAGCCAAGGATCACAGGTATCTCAATATTTGGGTCTTCTACCGGGTTTGTGTTAAGGACCACAAAGTCGACAGGATAGAAAAACTCGTCAACCTGGACAAGTTCATCTATCACAACTCCCATAGGAATTCTAATGGATCGATTAGCTAGTTGCAAGGTTCTATGTGTCGGTTTTAGTCCTTCTAGACCCAGCTGCTCATATATCGAATAAGGGATCAAGTTGACATTGACACCTAAATCAAGTAAGGCTTTCCCGATGCGATTTGTCCCTATGTGACAAGAAATTTTCCGTATTCCTGGATCTTTATATTTTATGGGTGCTTTGTTCAAGATTATAGAGCTAACATGAGCATCCAATTGAATAACATTTTTGCTATCATGGACATTGAAAGCTTTCTTGGAAACATTCATACGTTTCTTGAACGTGTAGAGGTCTTTGAGATGTTTTCCATAAGAAGGAATATATCATAAGGCATCGAGGAAAGGAATAGTGATCTTAAGATTCTTAAACATCTCCTTAACCTCTTCATCGGGAATGTTCTTCCTATTGACTAAAAACCATTGGGGAAAATGTGCTCTAGGAATTCTAGGCGGATCATTTTCGATAATCTTCTCACTTAGCGAGACCTGCCCAGTCTCTTCCTCAACAAAAGGGGTTTCTTCATATATAGGTTTACCTCCTTCTACAACTTTCTCAGTACTAGGATTAGGACTTTCACGTGATTCGTCCTCAGGCATCCTAACTTTGTTGTCTACAGTCTTTCCACTTCTAAGTGTAATCACCGCATTCGCCTGATCATGGTGTGAACTTTCGGTTTGATTCTTTGGATTGGGTTGGGTTTGACTTGGAAACGTACCTTTGTCTATAGTACTTAACCCAGATGCCAATTGAGCAATTGATGTTTCTATTCGAGTCATGGATTGCTAATTCATTTACATGAATTGTTGCATCAACTGGTTATTAGATTGCAATAGGGCTTGGATGCCATCATCCGAAGATGGTTTCTCATTCTGAGGAGGAACGTAAGGAGTATTTTGCTGAAAAGGTTAGTGATTGGGAGTAAGAGACGCACCACCTTGATTTTGATTTGAATTACTCCCTTGGTAATACAGTCTGCCAGAATAGTTATTCGAATTATTCCTCCCTGAAGAATTCCCTTGATGATGTAACTGGTTATAAGGAAAAGAGGAAGGTTTTTGATGAAACATATTTACCTGATCCTTCCTGGTTTTCCTAATTTCATGAATCAAAGGGCAATCCTGAGTATAATGTCCAACATCGTTACACGCAGCACAAGCTTGCACCTCAGCATGAAAAATTGGTGCTTTAACAGACATTTTGTTTTTCCCTATTTCTATGGACTCTATTTTACGTAGGATGGTCGTCAGCGTAGCTTCTGAATTGGAGTTAGATCCAACTCCAAAGGCATTACTCCCCTTTTCTTGAATATCAATTTCTCTCATGGTTCCCCAGGTTTGCAATTTTTTAGCCATCTCTTCTAAGAAGTCCAAACCCTCTACATCATCCTTATCAGTGAATTTCCCTAAGAAAAAAGATTCTACAGTTCTCTTGGTTTCAGCATCTAATTCATCATAAATATTTCTAGTTAGGACCCAGGAGTCAATACCGTGATGAGGGCACTATAGGATCAGTTCCTTACATCTCTCAAGATAATTCTTTAAGCTTTCTCCATGAAGTTAGGTAATCCTAAGAATGGCCTTACGAAGGGTCTCAGTTTTCTCAAGAGAGAAAAACTTATTGTGAAAGGCTTTAGTAACCATCTCAAAACTCGGGATTGATTTTAGCCGTAGAGCTTGAAGCCAGCTCTTAGCTTTCCCTAGTAAAGAAAAGGGAAACAACACGAGTTTTATGGCCTCCATTTCGTTCTCATTCCTATACTTTTGGAGGAACATTAAGTCATCAAAATTCCTAACATGAGCGTATGGGCTCTTATCTTCTCCTCCTGAGAATTTTGGCAATGAATTGATGAGCTCATTCCTAAGCTCAAATTGCCTAGTTGTAGGAGGTAAAATAATGCACGAGGCACGATTTGTCATTTTTGGTAACATGTGATCCTTAAGAGGAATTTGCACGGGTCCTTGACCATTCTCATTATCATTGGCATCTCCTATCTCAAGTGATTGGGGTGGAACACTAAACGGAGTGAATGAGGAAATTGGACTCGGATTGAGTCTTAATGGAGAGACAGGGAAATCAAAAGTTTCTAACTCACCCTCAACAGGGAAGAGTTCTGTACGAGTAAGAATTGTACGGTCTCTCGTATCAATAGAGATTATAATCTCCAGTTGGGTTGACTCGCCTACCTCAAAGTTGATCAGGATATCTATCAAATCAGATCCTCTAAGCCTCTCAAGACAACTCTAAGGCCTTGAAACCATGCTTTTATACACTAATAGATGTGCGCACTATGATGATCACACAATAATGAGGTGCACAAAAATAAACATAACAACCATTTCAGATAGGCCTTAATTAAGGTCAAGTTATGAACCCGATCTCGGGATTCGGTTGATCCTATTCTAGACAATGGATCGGTTCGCACGTTGAGTTGTGTATACTCGCTTTAGCAATAACTCGGGTACAGTTCTAGTCACCTAGAAGCACCTGTACTGGGAGGTGGGGTAAACCGCTTAGAATCACCTTTCCACACTAGTTATGCCGGGGAACGTACTTCCTCTAGACAAACATAACCATTATCAGGGGTCTTAATGAGCAAGTTCTTAATGCTCCCGGTCCGAGCTCTATAAGCCTTTTTGTCTATCTATGTATTTTATGGCTTAATCTTGGTTTATTTTAAAGTCAATGTCCTGTTCCAAAAAATGTTAAACTGGGTCGTGACCTCCCGGGGTCCTAGTGTGCGGTGCCACACACGGGTGATGAAATCCCGATTTTCGTTTGCCCTTTATCTAATGTTTAGAATTTAAAAGTATACAAATATCAGACACATAAACAAAAATAAACCGCTTTGCAGGAGGATGTGGTAGAAGAAAGTACCTACGGGGTGGCCTTTTTAGGGGATCGTTGTTTACACCGGTGAAATCATTGAGATGGCACACCCAGGATCTCTGGCTCAAGTAGACGTTGTAGAGAGGTCCTTCCCGGATGTGGGTTCCAATATTGCCCCTGCAGAAAAAGTACAATTTTATCCTCGCTTTAAATAACACACTATTCGCTCAAGAGTACAATATTTTGCCTCACTACAAGTCACTCAAAGGGAGAAGAAAAAGAAAAGAAAAGAAAATACTAATCTAGTTTTTTTTCTTAAATGGCGATGATCAAATTACAAGAGAAATTAAAAATTGAAACTGTGCATCCAACATAACTTTGCAACACTTCACGATCTTTGCCTTAGATTGGTCTTTGTGTTTTAGTAATCTGAGGTTGAAAACCGTAAAAATCAATGATATGGTTTTAATCAAGAATAAAGGTCTAGGGGCTTCGGATTTCACCACCATTTACATACAATATCAACATAGTATCGTATATTAAATTCTCCACTTAATTGAAATAACAAACTTCGACCTTTTATCGATGTAATCCCATGATTATAACTCAAGTAGAATATATCATATGAACTAAGTATGTATTAAAAACACATTCCATGAAAGCAATGCTAACTATGAAATGTTAATTAGGATCATACCTTAGAAAAATACAATATTAATACAATTTTACTATGCCATTTGAGAATCACAATATGTCTACTTAAAGATATCATAAGATGATAATGGATGTCTCCAACAATATAGTTTTGGGATTTGTGATATTATGCTCATATTGTGCTGGAGAAAAATACATTCTACTACATGATATCATACGCTTATGGCAGATCCATCCTCACCCCCAGTGAGGACTTAACCGGCCATTATAACAACTATAAAACCTAAATGATATAAGAATGAAATGAACATAAACTAATAACAAAAAGAGGAATTTTACTGACTTACAAAATGAAATGCTCCAAATGCTTACAAGACTTACACCAACTTACTCCATTAATGCTTTCTTACACTCTACAAGAATGATTTTCTCAAAATTGGATACTTCTTATAAGCTCACCACCTCTCCTTTTATAAATGAAGGAGAGGATTCTTACATTTGATATGAGATTTATAACCTATGCCATGAATGTACATAAAATTGTAACCTCCAAGAGTTATCCTTCAAAATTGTAACCTCCCCATGTGGGACCCTTGTGTTTGACAGCTCTACATCCTTCTCCAGCAGTTCATCTTTTGAGCTATATATCCCGGTATTTGCACATATTTGGTAACTGAGCTCCATGTGACCTGAAGTATAAAAATTGGTCTTATAAATCATGTTTAATAATAAAATTAAGGATAATAAACATTAAGTCATAAGGGAATAGTGGTCATTTTATGTGTCCATCACATGGATGACGGGTCCTACAAGCGGGCAATGGGGAGCATCTCACGCCTCCCTGTCTACTTCATGTACCACCCCGGGTCTATCCCCTCTGCCTCACCAGGCAAACTGAAGTCCTGGGATAAGCTATGAACCGACACTGACGTAACCACCACAGGTGTAATACCAGCTCTGAGTACAATCGTTCAGAGCAAATCTATATTCCCCATCCTTTGGGAATCTATCAATATGTGGCATACCTCCAAAGTTTGTTTAGCCCAGTATGAGGCATAAGTCTCTCGATCCTCCCCTATCAGAAAATTGATCATAGTCAAGGAACCCAGCCTGTCTTATCTCTTGTAAAGCTGCTGGACTAATATGTGGTGACATGTTAAGCGGAGGATCCAAAGGAATACGCGCCTTGCCAGCCAACTGCCTCCAACATCTGTCCCCCAAGTAATATTCGTAATTTCCATTTGGTACTTAAAGTGGCATCCTCTAATGGGATAAGAGTTTTTCTGTCAGTACGTCTTCTATCTCAGACACCGTATAATCCATCCAAGGTTCCCAGATGATCGTGTCAACAGTACGGTGGTCAATGTGGTATCTACCTAGAATAAACAAATTGGTTGCCTGGTCATTTGTTTTCCTCCTATTCTCCCTCTCCCATGCTCTGAGACACGGATAGGCCGAGAACTTAACATCTTCCTTGACAATAGGGTGACCAGCCCCACAATACTCGTAGAACCAATACTGCATTCCGGAACAACATAAAAAATAATAAGAATTTATATTTAAGACGTTTATTGGAATATATTTAATTTGTAAAAGGAAAAAGTGTTAGTATACCGTCAGAAGTTGGACAAATCTAGTAATTGCACCCCGGTTGTGACTGCGGTATCCAAATCATGGTACAGGGAAGCAAGAATAGCGGAACCCCAGTCATATTGGGTAGCCGAGTCTAAATCAGCCACGACCGCGAGATATACAAGCAGGATGGTGTCATTGGCCATTTGGAACTACAAATGTCCCATCATGAAGAGGATAAAAGTACGAGCAATAGTAATATTATTCTCCTGATCATCTGTAATGGTCAAGTACGTCTTCAAATGTGAAATGCTACCGTTCCCACTCTTTTATGGCTGAAATCAATGTTAGGGAGTAATTGCCTTCCATTGGATAATATACTCCATGCGTCGTCATACGACACCTGTGTCAGATATCGGCCGATTGACAATGATGTCAGTATTTTGAAATCTAAGGGCGCGACCCCTATCTTTGCACATGGGAATAGAAACGTGTGCATGGTCGGCCACCAACGCTCTGTAAACTCCTGAATTAGCCGATTATCTAAATTGCCCAAGCGTATTTCCATAAGCTGCCCGAATATATTCACCACAGCATCCCTTACAGGTGGAATTGTGGAAATCTCCTTCCATACTTTGATCACCGTAGTAAATGTGCTGTGCACACGCATCGAATCTCAATTCTGTTAATTAAGGCATTTTGTCAAACACTTGATTTATGGAAATAACAAATTCACAATTACACTAAAACTTACCATGAATTCTTTTCCCGCGAAACAGATGTGATTGACACCGTCTGGTAGTTGGGGTAATATACCTTCGCGGGAAGTTTTTTGGGTTGGGACTGGTATAGATTGGGGATGGAAATCTTTAAATTCCACTCGCTTTTTCTTCCTTCCAAACCTCGAGAGAGTTTCGGAATGTTCTGGATCTCTTGTCACTTTAAACCCATGCATAATATTGAGGTGTGGGTCTCCCTCTGGCATATGTATTTTGATTTTGTTGGAATCATAATTTTTTTACCTTCGATTTTGAGATAGAGATAGAAGTAAAATGTGAGAATTGGTGAGTTGGGTGATGAATTTACAAGCAGTTGAAGCGATAGTGTTTGGAACCCCGCGCGGTGTTCCAAACACCGTGCGGTAAAAGGAATACTGCACGGTGTTTTAATCTCTTCTAAATTAAAAAAAAATACATGTCAACAACTTACACTGGCTGCTGGGAGAGGTCGGGTGTGAGTTATGTTTTTGGTAGGCCAGGGTGTCAGAATTCACGCCCCAAACCCACACTCGCTCCTAGAGATGCTCTTACCTTAGTCAAATTTATCATAAGAAAGCTCATGGAGAAAATAAAGGTGACCTTGAAAGGGCACAAGAATACCTTAGAAAGAAGGGACTTTTAAGCGCAGACAAGAAATCTAGTCGTATTGCTGCAGAAGGAAAGATAGGATTGTATATCCATGATCGTCGAGGTACTGCTAGACTAATTTTGTGGGTCGAATCGAGAAGTTCAAGGAGTTGGTTGACGATATGGCATTGGAAATGTAGAGAGAGGACTTGCAGTGAAAGCCTAAGAACATAAGAGAGAAGATTTCTTAGGGATAAATTTCAAAAAGGCCTCTGAAGTATGCTTTTCTTGAACGACCCTTTATTAGGAATGATAGTATTTTGGTGAGCTTTTGATCCTTGCTTCCACATTGAGAAGAAACAAATGTATTCTCCACATAGTGGTGCGCTACTTCATAATATTTGCAACCCATTATTTAATTATAAGTTTCTCCTTTATCTTCCAATTTTTCTTTTAATTGTTACAGTCGTAAAATTACATATTATTGCTTCCCACTATTATAGATGTGATTCAGTCGATTTTTTTAAATGCTTTAAAATTCACAATCTCTTGATTCAAAATACACATTATTTATGCACATATTAAAGATCATATTTTACCTATATTTTTTTTTCTCTCTCTCCCTTTTGCTAAACTATCTCATACCTTCTCTTTTGTTAAATCTTTTTCTTAGAGAATATCAAGTTTGATTAAACTGCCGAAGGTGCACTTGATATTACGAGTTAATAGCAAGTCTATACCATCTAATTATGTCGTTACTTTATGATATTTTCACTCATTCACTTGTAATTTAAAGTACATTTCTAATAAAGATTAGGAAAAATAACTCCAGAGGACGTACTTAAAAATTTTGATTACTTGAGATTAACCGATTTCGATTAATTTAGGTTTAAATTAATAGGTCCAAATTCCTTTGAATTAATGTTCTAACCTTAACCTAGTTTAAATTGATTTGATTATCTAATGTCAACAACCAATTAAAAATTAAACACAAGACAAATTTTTTTAACCCTGTAGGAAACCTTTCTCAGGAGAAAAACCTACAGGTCGCTACCGAATCACCCGACAGCTAAACAATCTACTATTAAAAAGAAATTACAAGAATTCAATTACTTACAGACTCAATAAACACATCTCGTGGTTACCTCTCTTCTAATTGAACTCATCACAATCAATTCTGCGTTTTCGCAATGCCATCCGTTCTCGCAACGCCTCGCTTCAATTTCTCGTCAAAGCTTTCAATCTTGAATCTCACAAGTTCTTTAAATAATGATTTGGGTCTATGAGTCAATGATTGATTCAAGTTTGAATTGCTAGTTCTCGTTTGAATCGTTTAAATAAATCTCTTTTCTCTCTAAAAATTCAAGCCCTCAAAAAAGGGTTTTAGAAGAGGTAAGTTCTGAGAAAAAAAAGGTTGTCTTAAATAGGAAAACTGAAAAACTGACCTTTGTTCGAATATTGACAAAGTTTGTTCGAATATAACAATTTCTATTCAAACATGATCAAGATCCTATTTGAACAAATAAAGTTCTGAGACAATTTGTTCGAATAGAGAAATAGTTTATTCGAACAAAACAAGTTTTATTTAAACAGAACAAAAACCTATTCGAACACTAAGTTCTTAGGTAATGTATTCGAACAGAACAAGTTTTATTCAAAAATGGCCAAAATCCTATTTGAACAAACATGATTATGAGTGAAAATGTTTGAATAGATACTAACTCTTATTCAAACAAGATCTTATTCAAATAGAACAATAGCCTTTTCGAACAAAGACCTGCTTTTCTCTGAAAGAGATCACTTTCTTTTCATACTCTATAAAATACTAAGGGCTTGACATTTAGAGCACGGAGATATAAACCCACTTACCTGTTTAGTAACAGTTTAGCTGTAGTCGCTCCACGTGGAATTTCTGACGATAAATTACCATGAGGAAGTATTGACATCTATTCTAGACACAGAATGAAACAAACTTCAAATATGGATGTTTCAATACTGCGTTACTTTAAACATGCCCTATGAACTTTGGTTTGGAATGAAGCCAAATGTTCATTACTTATGGATTTTTGGGAGTAAATGCTTCATCTTTAGAGATCGGGAGAACATTGGGAAATTTGACTCTCGAAGTGATGAAGATATCTTATTAGGCTACTCAGCAAATAGTAGAGCTTTTCGAGCCTACAATTCCTGGACCAAAGTGATGATGGTGTCATGTATTGTGGTTGTGGATGATAGTTGCACCATTGGCTCTGCCGATGTTGGAGAAGATGATGGTATAACAGAAAATTTAGAGATATCAACTAGTAATATTCTTGCACCGAGCCCTACAATAAAGGTTGGCTCTCCTTTGTCTACTCCATCACTCCCAGTGCTACCACCCCCTCCAGCTCCTAGTGTACCATAACCTGGATGACATCAAGTTTGTAAGGATCACTCACATACCGATATCATCGGGGATGGTAGTTCCCATGTTCAAACTAGAAGCTAGCACTATGAGACGGTAAATTATGTTTGCTATGTTTATGCGATTGAACCAATAACTGTCAAACAAGCTTTCTCAGACGAATATTGGCTTCATACAATGCTGGATGAGCTTCGCCAGTTTCGACATTAAGATGTTTGGGATTTGGTTCCACGTGATTCTAGTATGAATGTCATTGGGAGTAAATGGGTTTATGAGAAATGTTATTCAAAACAAAGCTAGGTTTGTTACCGAAGGGTACAATCAAGTAAAAGGGGTTGATGCTGCTAAAATGCTTGCTCTTACTGCAGGGCTTGAGTTTATTCGCTTACTTTTGGCTCTTGCTTGTAATAAAAAATTCAAGCTATATTAGATGGATGCGAAGAGTGCTTTTCTGAATGGGCTCCTAGAGGAAGAAGTGTATGTGGCCCAACCAAAAGGGTTTGAGGATCCTCATCATCCCGATCACATTTTTTATTTGAAGAAGGCTCTTAATGGTTTGAAGCAAGCTCCTCGAGCATGGTATGAACGACTTTCCATTTTTTTCTTGGATAATGGATTTTTTCGAGGGGGTGTTGATAAAATGTTATTTATTCAACGTAAGGGGGGGGGGGGGGGGGGGCGTTGTAGTCACACAGGTATATGTAGATGATATTGTGTTTGGTTATACTTCGAATTCACTAACCACTTCTTTTACAACTTTAATGAAAAGTAAATTTAAAATGAGCATGGTTGGAGAACTAAAGTACTTCTTAGGTCTCCAAATACGTCAAGTGGAGAAAGGAATGTTTATATCTCAATCCATGTATACAAGGGATCTTGTGAAGAAGTTTGATCTCTCCTCTGCAAAGCATTCTTGGACGCCCATGAGTACCACAACAAAGCTAAGTAAGGATACAGAAGGTAAGAATGTTGATCAAAAGATGTATAGAAGTATGATAGGTAATTTACTTCATCTTACTGCTACTCATCCTGATATCATGTTTAGTGTCTGTATTTGTGCTTTCTATCAAGGTAGTCCTAAAGAGTACCATTTGCAGGCTGTTAAACGCATTATTCGTTATGTATGTGGGACTTCCGATTTTGGTTTATGGTATTAACATGACACAATATCTGAGGTTATTGGTTATTCCAATGTAAATTGGGCAGGTAATGCAGATGATAGGAAGAACACTTTGGGTGGATGTCACTATATTGGGAATAATCTTGTGACATGGCAAAGCAAGAAGCAAAACTGCATCCCTCAACCCACAGTAGAGACGGAGTATATAGCTCCAGGAAGTTGTTGCACTCAACTCATTTGGATAAAATAGATGGTGCTTGATTATGGAATAGTCCAGGGGACGATGTCAGCTTTTTGTGATAATACAAGTGCGATAAACATTTCCATGAACCCTGAACAACATTCCAGAATGAAAGATAGTCATTGTTGAGTATGTTCCTACAGAGAGTCAGTTAGCTAATTTTTTTATCAAGCCATTAGATGCTATGAGGTTTAAAATTTTAAGACGGTCTATCATTGTCTGTTCCATTGATTAGGTATGTCTCTTACATCCACTTTACACTATTTGTTAGATTATCACCGTTATATATGTTTTCTCAGATGTGATTTGTGCTTCAGTGTTAGAAAAATTCAGTATGGTCTTACTAAGGATATTTTTCCACATAAGTCACCTAGTTCCATGTTTAAAATAGATATACTATTAATGCTTTAGGATACCTGTAAAGACTTCGTGCCTAATACTATGTGAGGATTTGGCCTTTTTACAAGCTTCGAGTGTTATTTTATAAATTTTTTCCATATTCAACATTTTTTCTTTTGATATTATTTTTTATAATCAATTGTCAATGGTAACTTCAAGTTCAAGTTAGTCTAATAGAACACTCCCTATACTTAGTTCGAGACAAAAAAGGTACTTTGTGAGACTGATGATATGATAATAGGCTTTTTATTGTTACACCTTTTTGGCCTTCATTATTTCTAACCATTTTTTTCTACTTGCAGCCCTTTGTGCCTTAAAATATGCCTTTTCATTTTCTATCCAAATCCTTTATTCTTTACCCGTTTGTTCTGAGACTTTTCAGTAAAAAGAAAAAGAAAAATGGAGAGCTACCATGCGGCTTTAGTGGTGGAGATGGATATAAAAAGAGGGTTTTTCTAAGGATTTTATGGTACATCATATTCTATCTATACTCGTTGCATGAAAATAATAAAGGGAACTAAACTTAAAATGAAGAAAGAGAAAAAGTATTCTATTCAATGTGTACTCAATAAGGAGAAAGGATAACGGGAGGTGAACTTATTTGAAGGAAGAGGGGGTAAAAGTGTAAACTGTAGTCTTAGAATGCCAACAAAACATCTACTCCGTCATGTCCCTTCCTTTGCCTACATTATAACCTCTTCTAGACCTGTTTGATATTGAGTTTAGCACAGTCAGTTTAGTGGAGATAAGAGATAGGGAGTCTATATTAATTAACTTGACACCATTAATGACATTTGATTTATTGTCTATGAGATCTTCCAGCTCACATTACGCCGCTTATTTGATGAAATATGAATCATTCGTTGCAAATTGTTCATATTCATATTTCACACAGAGTGTTTGCTAGTCAATTCTCAGTGATTTTGAGTGACCACCATAAGAGGCCTAAGTTGAAACAACTTTCCAACATAGTTATTTATTTTTAATTGCTTACTCTGTTTACTGTATGTTACTGTTATAGGTTGACTGTGCACACATATATACTGAATAGGTTCCTATACTGAGTTGCTTTAATACAGAGGAAAGTTATATTATGATATTTATATACACTGTGATTTCTTATTTCTATGGTGCATACAGGGGGAGTAGTTCATATTCTGATATAATTTTGTTTCTCATGCGTCTCTATTTAAAAAAAGAAAGAAAGAAAGATTTTCTTTTAGTTTTTGTTGATGTTTTGTTTGTGCTGTTTGACTGTTCATATTTGAAAAATTTTGTGTTCGAATAATCTACTCAGACGTTAGTTTATTCAAATAATTTTAAGGTTCTATTCGAATACGATTTAAGTTAAAAAAAAAAAAAATAAAAAATACATCTCCTCCCTCAACTTTTATTTCCCCTCACTATTTCTCTCCACCACCGACTCAAGTTCTACTCCTTCCTCTGTACTTCTGCTCTCAAACTCGATCAATTTTGTTCTCGCTTGGAAGGGATTTTTATGTGCTTGATGTTTCCTCTCCTCCTCCACTTCCAATTCGAAGCTTGGCGTTCTAATTTGGTGGTTCATTTAACACTTGTTAGATTAAAAATGACACGTGGTATATATGTAATGCTGTCAATCACTCTTTATAGGTACACCACGTCCAAAATTCGTTGGCTAACTATTTGTGTTCATAGGAAAAATGTACTAATACATGTATAAAACCCCTCAAAAGAAAAAATTGTAACATTATTAAACATTTCTAGAAAGATTTCGGCAGATTCGCCCAAGGATGTTTTGGAATCATTCTCTCTTCCATCCTTGCCTTGGTAAGCTTGTTTAGCTTGTTTTGATCTCTTTCCTTTGAGTTTCATGCTCAATTTCTTCATTCCTATTGCGACTATGTTGAAATTGGTGTTTTGAATTTGGCATGTTGCTTAGTGCTTGTTGATTGAAGGATCCTTTTGTGATTGTTGGGTATTTGATTGTTTGCATTATTAGAATTGGATTCTGCGGGCATAGGTATTTTCTTGCAGGTGATTGGGATGTGTATTGGTTAGTGCATTTCAAATTGAGGCTTTCGACTATGTTTCGGTGTGTATATTCTTGTTGGAGTATATTCTGGGTTTAATTGTTAGAGATTTGAGGTGTTATTGGATTTGTGGAAGTATATCTTGTTTTTTTTACCGGTTTTGGGTTGATTTGGGTTGATTGGAGGCTGTTGGGTGATGATTGATAGCGGATTCTTGAACAGATTGTGTGATTATGGCTATGGATAAATGTCCTGAGGCTGCGCTCCCCATTCCCGCTACAAGTGGTACATCTAAGCGGGGCTGAACAACGAGGGGAACCAGGACGGGTCCGAGCAATTCTATTCGTCTGGTTTCTCACCGAGGATGAGCTAGTGGCATTGGGGGGTCTCGTGTGTTGCCACGTAATAATGATGGAGGGAATCACGACATGCATCCGAATCCTCTCAACTGTTCTACTCCGAGACATGGGTTTAAATTTTGCAATTATCAGCGGGAAGTATCATTGGATAAGGTGGGGTTAATACAATACTACCCATGGTTATCGCATATCTTTGATACATTCTCTGCTCGTGGTTGGAGTGGCCTTCTGCGGCCCCAAATGCCTTGTTACTCTAAATTGGTTTTTGGCTGCCCTATGCTTATCTCTACAATGTAAATGGGACCGGTAAGAATACGAGCTTTCAGGTGTCTATTAATGGTTTGGAGCTTCAGATTCGTTGGGATAAGATTCAGAAGGCATTTGATTTAGTTCAGGTTTCTGTTTCGGTTGATGTACCTACGGAGTGGCCTCCTGTTCCTGATCAGTTTCATTCCAAGAAGGAAATGGATGTGAGGCTTCTTCATACTGGGAAGAAGAAAGGACCCTATATCAGATGCAAGATTCTTTTAAAGGTACTGTGCCTATTTCATATGATTGCTCATCGGAACATTCTTCTCCAACCCGGGAATACGAATATTTTGGTGGGAAATATGCTTTACCTTGTCTATCTCTGCAGTATGGGGTATAGTCCTGACCTGGTGAGTATTATTATGCACGAGATGATTCTTATGGCTAACCCTGATCTTCATACACGGGCTTTTCCATTTAACCGATTTGTTTCTTAGCTTCTGGCGGTTGTGGGTTATGGTATTCGTGAGGATGAGGTGGCTGATCCTAGGGACGAAGATATTGATCTTAAGTATTGGGAAAAGAGTAGAAAACACATGGTAGCTGAGTCAGAGTCTAAGTCAGAGGAGGGTTTAGAGGACTCTGAGACTGAGGCTGAGCCTGCTGTAGCTAGGCAAGTTACTGCTTCTACTAGATTAACACCTCATGATATTGCTTCTCTTTACACCTATATGGAGTCACAGTTTGGTAAGATGAACTCTCAGTTTAAGCTTTTTTGTGAGGATATCGGTTGGCTCCAGACCTCTGTGGATGATCTGAGCAGTATAGTTCACAACTCTTCGAGTGGTCATCCCGTTCTCGATCCAGATGAGTAGTCTTAGGTCTGATGTGACTTTGATTCATATTGTTTACTTTAGAGTAACTATTTTGTGCTTTTTTTATTGTTCACTTTAGAGTAACTATCTGCTTTAGTTATCCTATCTTCACGGCGTATATATTTTATTTTGTAGTCATTTTTGGGTATGCTATGCATTAACAGTTCTTTTTTATGCATGGATGTTCTAAGTGTGTTTGATATATGTTTATCTTTATCTCTATTTTTGATTTGCTTACTATTTTTTTATCTGTGCCAAAAAGGGGGAGTGATGCTTCTGATAGGTAAACTTGGTAAGTAATGTTTATTATATGAATCCCTTATTTTGAATGGGAATGGTTACGTGATGTATCTTGTTTAGTGTGCAGGGATTCCAGAGGATATGTTTTTTATAGAATGGATGTTCAGTGAGTGAGAAAGTCCATCGAGTTATAATTTTCTTGGAGGGGATGGATGTAAGAAGAGGGTTTTTCCAATGATTTTATGGTACATCATATTCTATATATACTTGTTGCATGAAAATAATAAAGGGAAGTAACTGGCAGCCATAAAAATAACATTGCGGCCTTTAGAATTATAACTGGCAATATCCTTTTCTTCCTTTGACCATTGATTCCGAGGTTTTGGGTTCTCTATAGCACTACCTGGTGTACCTTGCATCATAGTAGGATGTGTCCATACATCTTCAATGGCAATCCATACATCTTCTCCGATTGATTAAAGGAATACAACCATTCAAACTTTCCAGTATGGGTAGTCTTTGCCATCAAAAAGTGGAAAACGATTTACAGGACCTTCAAACTTCTCAAAATCTATTATTCTCAAGAAATCAAGTCGGGATCCACGCTCAGGCTATTAATCCTCGAAGCATGATCGCTCTGATACCAAATAAAATTTCTGATCACTTGATATTAACTGATTTCGATTAATTTAGGTCTAAATCAATAGGTCCAAATTCCTTTGAATTAATATTCTAACCTTAACCTAATTTAAATTGATTCGATTATCCAGTGTCAACAAGCAATTAGAAATTAAACACAAGATCACAGAATTTTAACCATGTAGGAAATCTTTCTCAGGAGAAAAACCTACAGGTCGCTATCTAATCACACAACAGCTAAACAATCCACTATTGAAAAGAAATTACAATAATTTAATTACTTATAAACTTAATAAACACATCCTATGGTTACCTCTCTTCTAATTGAGCTCCCCACAATCAATTCTACGTTCTAGCACCGCCCTCCGTTCTCGCAATGCCTCGCTTCAATCTTTCGTCAAAGCTTTCAATCTTGAATCTCACAAGTTCTTCAAATCATGATTTGGGTTTGTGAGCCAATGATTGATTCAAGTTTGAATTGTTAGTTTTTGTTTAAATCGCTTAAAGAAATCTCTTCTCTCTCTAAAAATTGAAGCCCTCAAAAATGGGATTTAGAAGAGGTGAGTTTTGAGAATAAAAAGGTTATCTTAAATAGGAAACTAAAAATATGACCTCTGTTCGAATAGAGATAAAGTCTATTCGAATAGAGAAATTTCTATTCGAACAAGACGAAGATCTTATTCGATCAAATAAAGTTCTGAGGCAATTTGTTCGAATAAAGAAAGAGTCTATTCGAACAGAATAAAATTCTATTCGAACAACTAAGTTCTTATGTAATGTATTCGAACAGAGAAATAGTCTATTCGAGCAGAATAAGTTTTATTCGAACAGGACCAAAATCCTATTCGAACAAAAATAGTTATGAGTGAAAATGTTCTAATAGATACTAACTCTTATTTGATCAAGGTCTTATTCGAACAGAACAAAAACCTATTCAAATAGAAACCTGTTTTTCTCAAAAAGACATCGCTTTCTTTTTATACTCTGTAAAATACTAAAGGCTTGACATTTAGAGTAAAGAGATACAAACCTACTTACATGTTCAGTGTTAGTCCAACTGTAGTCGCTCCACGTGTAATCTCTGACGAAGAATAACCACGAGGAAGTACTGACACCTATTCTAGACACGGAATGAAACAAACTCCAAAAATGGATCTTTTAATACTTAGGTGAGAAAGATAAATTACATGTCCAAAACATTTCTTGCTACTACAAGCCCAACTTATTAATAACCATAAATATACTTAAAATCAAACACCACTTCTTTTTTATGAATACCCAGCTCATTATTAACCCTAAATATCCTTTATATCAACACTTTCAATGCTTCATAACCCATACCCTATACTTCTCTCTAAACGACTACCACTATGTCCTCTTCTGTACAAGGTAAATATTTCTTATTAGATTCTCATAGTTGCATATATTTTGTTTCTTCTTCTTCTTCTTCTTCTTCTTCTTTTACATACACACTATATATCTAACTTTAAGTTAGAAATTGTAGTGTTCATGCCCTAATTTATAAACCTAATCTATGTAAGCTTGATTGATTTTTGAATTGGCATCCCCCCATAATCACTTATCCATATTATACATATTGATTTAGTATGGGAATTGTTTATAATATTACCACATATTTAATGTGTTTATATTTGAAACCATTAAGTCCTCATATATATGGATGCTTATATTTTGGACCCAAAAAACCCTAATTTATTAACCCTCATATGTAGAAAGTTTGGTAAATTGTGATTCATATAAACAATCAATGTATATTTTCTCCTGTTATAATCTTTGATTCTCTCTATTATACAGATTCTTTGCCGCAGTTGATGCTCTCCCATATGAATTCCGGTGATTATGAGTCTTTACAGATAGAACTTCCCCACAATATGGCAACATCAACTTTATAAGACTTCGAAGGTTGAAGACTTTGCACTAAGATGCTTATAGTAGTATTGAATCTATTCGATATCTTCAGAAGCATCTTTCGTCCAACGCTTCCCATAACTCTCAAGGCTGTAACAACTATGAGTCATCCTGAAAAGTCGAGTGATCAATGGGATCTACTTCTATATGTTAACAAACAATATATTCCCTATAATATTTTTGGCAGTGTCGAAACTGTTAAATATCTTTATAGGTATGTCTATCGTACTAAGCATCCACTATTAACAAACCATTACAATAAAACAAATGAAACACAAAATATCCAAAAATTATACAGTCAAGGTACGCCTTTATTTTATTTCAAGAAAGATTTAGTGCATTCATTCACACATATGAGTACTAATGATCAAACCAACTTATCCAAAATAGGATTTGCACTACAACATTCAAGCGAGGATCTCTAAAGTCTATCTTGAGATGACAAATTCTATTATTCAAGCTGCGGCAAAATAATAAGTAATCTGATTACTATGTACGATACCCAACTAAATTTCTCAAATAAAGAAACATTCTAGCCCAACCTTATTTTCCTTATAGGTACAAATTACAAGTTGCTGTCGAGGATGAAACTGGGTTTCCTAAAGGTGATAATGTTTGATTCATAGTTGCAAATGCTCCTAAACAATATAAAAAAAACAACTAAGGATCTTTATGAAAGGTATATGTAGGGACCTATCTCTCGACCTAGTCCAAACTTGAATTACCTTAATATCAGACTCATGTATTACACACGTAACATCTATAGTCAGTATTGCCACCTAGACCACAAAGTGACAAAGAACATGGATCGAGCACTATAACAAAATTTGAATAAGTAAAAGACACATGTCTCCCACGAACTAAATAGTTACACATCCAACAACCACTTACCTCATTATTTAGAGAAAATACTTCTATACGATAATGAGCTGCGGGTAAGGTCTATATAAAGAAAAAGTTCCAGAGGATATAAGGACAAGAAAAACTAGATTTTTTAGACTATAACACAGGAAATTCTAGATTCAAAACACCACAAAACTTCTTATTTCAAGATTAAACATTTTTAGTTTAAAGAGATCACTTATAATAAGATATCAGCCTCAAGAATTAAAAGTAACAGTTACTAAATCCACAACTCGAGGTCGTTATTTTTTTACCTATTCAAAGGATTTCCACGTTAAATCATCTGTATCATTTCTTTTGTAATATTCATTTTGTCGCATATACATTTGGTGTAAGATCTAATTTTGTACTATTTCAAGCTGTGGAATTAGGCCATTACAGTATACAAACAATAACTTTATTCCATTAAATTATTACATGAAATAGATTTATAAGTTGTAAGTTTAATTTATGCAGAACAATGGTAAAATAGTGGCAGCATACTATTTGGAAAACAATTTACTTTGGGTTGAGCGTGTGTTTGCAATAAAACTTTTAGAAAATAATGTTGGCAAGCCAAATAATATCTACTGCATTTATGGTGCATCAACCGTGTCTCAAGAAGAACTTAAAACCCTGATCCAAGCCATTGAGAAAAAAGGAACAATAGAAAAGTGGTCATCACCTGGAGATAAAGATTCTAGCCAAAATAGTAAAAGAGTGAAGAAAAAACCTAGCCCTTTTATGGTCCTTCTTTGGCATCTGCTACACCATCGTCCACTAATATATCAAATCAGGTATTTGACCTAATTATAAATTACATGTATTCGCAATGGCCTTTAATGTTTTTTCATTATTATTGTATTTATAAATCTACTTGTAAATAATAGGTAACGCAACAAACTCTGAAGAAAGGTGAAAAGAAAAGTGCATGACGTAAAATAGATATGAATGCACCACTTCAAAGATAGCAAGCTAATCATATAGACTTAGATGTTGATATGAGTACTTAAAATACAAATAACTTTCAAGATGGAAGCAAACTAGAAGATGATAACAACAATCCTGTCAATAACGAACCAAGTGGAGATTTAGGCAGTTATGCAGAAGTAAGCATTGAAGAATAATAAAATCTTGAAGTCTTTTCTGTTTACCAACTTTTAGACTACCTCTTTATATTTTCATACTATTCGATTTTAAGTTAGTACTTTGTTTCGAAGTCTTACCATAATAAAGTTCTGCCTTTTATTTTTTGTTATTAAAAATCATTATTACTTCAATTGCAAATATGCTCAATAAAACTGTTTTCATGGTTTTGTATATGTGATGTTCTTCAATTGCAAATATGTTCAATAAAAGCCATTTTCATGGAACAAAAGGCGCAACAACATTTCACTTTTGTACACTTATATTTATATCTAAATTGGCAATGTAAGAGGGCTCAACACTTGTTTAGTTAGCATAAATTACTATAAAGGCATAAGTAACAAATTTTATTCTTTACGCATAAAGCAATTACCGTAGAGGCTAATGGAAAACCCATCATTTTTGGGTATTCCAATAACTGATCCAAATAAGGATAAATCCTACATTTAGTTAGTCTTATCAAAGTTGAATTAGGACTTAGTGAAAAAGATAATAAGATCAACAAGATTGATAAGACATAATGCAACCACACTATTTTTAGAACAGGAAAAATTATAATAAAAATAATATCAAGCAGACTAACATGGACACTCATGGACGATGGCAGTAAATAGACTAGATAGAACAGTTAACAAAGATTAAAAGAATATATCATCAAATATTGATAAAATGCCATAGAAACAACATACCTCTAATACCTCCTGGAATACAAAGTGCTTAATGCATTTCAACAATAACATTCTAGATATAAGACCTATACCAAGAAAAATAATAACAAAGGACCATGAAAAATAATTAACTTATTAGTGGAAATAAGTTGTGGTTGATAGGATTCAAACCTACACCAAAGGATTTAAAACCTTTGTCCTAATCATTAGACAGTGGACGCTTTATATTCTAAATTTTTTTTGACTATTCCATCACAAATTTATCAGATTTATTTGTTGAACTGTCCAAAATATCCAACCTATACAAATAAATATAGATAAATTTATATTACTTAAACACACAAAAAGATATCATCTAAAAATTAATCCTCTATCCATCTTCCCAACATTAGTCAATATCAATCACTAACCATCAGGTCCATCGCATTCAAAGACACAAATCATCACAACAATCTTAGCATTTCAACGTAACATTAAAGCATGTAACATGGAATTTCTACATGACCAAAAACACAGACATTGCAAAATAAAATCCCACCATAACTTTATTAGCCCTCTACCCACCCAGTCATCCTCACTCTACTTCTCTTTCAACTCGCGTACATTACGAAAGATTTCCTACCAGAACACTGCCTCTAAATCTGAAAGAACCCTGAATTTATCAAACATTATCCTATGGTATTTATCTAGGTCAATAATTGCGTCATTCAGTAGGGTTTGTATACTAGATTCCTCTCCATGATAAATTGGACTTCGCAAGTGTAATGACATAATTCCGTAAGTTTGAGATGGCTAGGAATTAACTCCTACTCTAATGTTCCTGTGATGAATACTAGTGTAAAGTAAGAAATAACACAGGCAATTTAGCCTAGAAAACTTCTGAATAGGTTAAAAACCATAACCTCGAGTTAAGGGTTTTAGTAATAGTGATTTTATTGCTTGAGGCTGATATCTTATTATAAGTGATCTCTCGAACTAGAAATACTTGATCTTGTAAATAATAATTTTGGTATTTGACAATATAGAAAATATGGCTTTCTTGGTGATTTCTTGTATATTTTCTGGTCCCTGTCTCTTTTGGTACTTCTTTTTATATAGACCTTGCCCGTAATTCGTTATCGTGCTGAAGCACGCTCTCTAAATAATATAGTAAGTGGTGGTTGACTGAATAACTATTGAGTTTATGAGAAACAGGTGTCTTTGATTTGTTCATGTTTTTCTGTTGTGCTCGACCCACGTTCTTCATCAGTTCGTGGTGTAGGGGACAATGCTGATTGTTTATGTCACATATAAAATGCGTGAGTCTGATGTAGAGGTAGTTCAAATTGGAAATAGTTTGAATTGGGCTAGATCGAGGGATAGGTCCCTACAATCGCCCCCACACAACTGATGTCATGAGTGGCTTTGGCTGAGAAAGAATCTGTGGCTATATGGCTTTTAGAAGTTTGAAAAAAAAAGGATGTATTAATATAGATTTGACTGTATAGAAAATGTGTATATTTTTATGGGGGTATGTTTTTGCATTGAATGATGATGAGAATATTAATGTACGCAACGCTTGGGGTTTTGAGAGTTTCATCCATTTTTAATATTGACGCTTGGGAAACGTACTTATTCATTAAATATTAGGGTTATATAAATAGTACCTGTACTGAGGATTCTGGCAAAGTACGTTGTTTATTGTAAAATTCTCAGGAAGTCTTGATTGACAGCGGTGAAGACCTGATGAATGGTTTATAAAGAGAGAGTTTCTACTGAAATTTAAAAGTTTAAGTTGTGATATTTCGATAATCAGTCCTTGAGGATGCCTACCCCCATTCCCGTTCCATCGACGTATTAGGGTATGTCAGAAATAAAAGCGACTGAAGCTGAAGAAGATTTTTACTATATTTGAAGATTTCATTACGTTGTCTTGACAAGCAACAACCATTGGAGGTATCTCCAAATCCTTACTGAAGATAAGGTTGAGGAGGCGAATGTGAGGGTCTGTATAACTGCGGGGTAGTTTCGCCGGTATCTTCAGATTGGATTCTAAGGTCGAGCCTTCTTCATCTCCACCAACTCTTTGATGGTGGTGGTTATAGAGGAGGCAATGGTGGTAGTGGAGAAGGAAGATAGAGATTAGAAGTCTACTTCTGCACCATCATTGTGTCTTTGCTCTAAGAAGACCTTCTATTTGAAGAGTTGGTTTAAGCACTAACTCTTTCTACTTTTATGTCCAGACTTCCTCCAAACTCAGTTTCTAGTCAGAGTATTATGGTGTGAAGGGAGAAGGACATTTGGTGATTTTTTATACCTATTATGCTTCAGAAGATACTTGGAGTGAAACATCGCTGAATTCAGATGAACTGAAGGATTTGTTGTTTCAAAGTACCTGAAAGACTTGTTATCTATTAAGTACCTAAAAGACTTGTTATCTATTAAGTACCTAAAAGACTTGTTATCTGTAAAGTACCTGTAATTTATATTTGAGCTTAATAAAAATTAGTTATTCAAACTCTGTATTAATATATAAAATAACTCTTGCGATTGAAATTGAGCTATGAGTAATTCAAAGATTTATAAATAGAGGATAAAATATAATATATATGATCGGGCCTACAAAGTATATTATAGAAATCAAGCTGTAAATATGTGTTTAAAACATAAAAGATGTGTAAGAATTTATTTTTGAACTGAATGACTTAGAATTATTGGGGGAGATAACTGTAGATGACTTAGAATATATATAGAAATTAGAAATTCGCGCTTATGTAGGTCGCTCTAAAATATTTGATTTGGTGAAAATAAGTTTGAGATAGAGTAGGCCGAATTCACTGAGGTCGATGTGGATAAATAAGTTCAAATAAATTATACTCAGGATACTAGGGTTTTTTATTGTAAAAGAATCAGAATATAAATATGCAGAATGTGGGGGATTTGAAGTGATCTAGAAAACTGCATAAATAGGGGAAATGAGCTTTAAACAGCTAGAAGATAATAGAAATGGTGTGAACTCAATCTGAGAGAATTCGTTATGCCACCGAGGGACAGTTGGCAATAAAGATAGCTGATGTGTCGGAATAGATTTTTGGCTTGTTAGATTATGATGCTAAGTTGCCGATGATCGAGTATCAATTTAAAGGTTTAGATTGGATAGGTAGGGAACTTAAGTTAGGACGTCGCTTCTACGAGGAGCTATTCTGGGAAGTGATTATGGAATCTTCAGCTCGAGAAGATGTTGTGAGATTAATTACTAAAAAAGAGATCGAGTTGGAAGAAGTGAGGATTGCTAGAGGCGAACTGATTAGGTGTGGCTTCCCAGGGCATCTGGGATGTTTTAGGTATAATTATATGTGAGGGAGTAAATTGTATGAGTTTGAATAACTGTCAAAAAAATGTAATGAGAATGAGTTTAATTCTGTCCTCATTTGTTGTAAATGTTGTTTGTGACTGCTGTAAAAATGAATTTGAATTTCAAATTGTGAGAGCTTTGGAAATGACGTCAGCACTTCTATAAATAAAAGAAGCAAAAATAGAAAAAACAGGTAGCTTTTGATTTTTTTGGGTATAATTACAGGAAAAGTTCGATTGCGTGTAAGTGTTGAGTCATCGTGAGTGAGGGGTGGTTAGAAAGAGATTTGGGTAAGAGAGATGAAAATATATTAAAATATAGGGTATAGGGCAATGATGGTAAGGTATTTTCAGCGAAAAGGTATAAGACGTCTAACATTAATTGTGGAAGGGATGCCTCAGTTCCAAAATTAAGGGCGGCTTGTATGAGGCCCAATAACTGCCACCAGTTAGAGAGACAAAATATAAATAATGCTCCATCTTCTTCATTCAAATGTTTATTAACTAGAAGTTAGAGAGAGAAAATATAAAAAATATTCCATCTTCTTCATTCAAATGTTTATTAACTTCTAAAAAATTAAAGAGCAGCGAGAGAGGAAAGAGAAAAATAGTAGAGAATTTTGTGAGAAATTAATCGAGAGTGATCAACAATCAAATCAAGAAAGAGTTGTAAAGACTGAGTCACGAAGGTAGTTATATAGCAGCGTTGAAAGGGAAGGATTTTTTGTTGCGTCAGATTTATATTCCGACATTGAAGGTTAGTAGACAATTTTTGATACTGTGAATGTGCTTCTTTTAAAATTTTATTATCTTTTATGGTATTCAAATCTAAAAATTACTATATATAGCAACCTATAAAAAATTGTTTAATATATTTGTAAAAAGAGATACGAATGATATACGTATCTCTGTGATGTATATGTAAAAGATAATGATAGAATACCTGGACCCGTATGTAGGTCAAGCGTGAAGAGTTTTGTATAGAATCAAATCTCATTTGTAGAGTTATAATTGATATGGAGACTTTACATGCTTTGGGGGCCTCGACCTCCAGTCGTTCGGCTGAGTCTGAAAGTGTAACATCTGATAGGGAGGACGGACTAGAAGTTGTTCCATTTCTAGATTTCCCTAGAAATTGGTATCATATTCTCCAAACTCTAACGTGTTTAGAGAGTTTTGTAAAGCCAAAGCTCTTGTAAGGGGAAGATGGGGCAATTTCGTATAACATGCCGATAGGGAGTTTAGAAGTTGTATGGTAGGATCTGGGGAGGAACATTTCTTTTTGTTAGCTAATTTAGAGAAGGAAAAACTAGATAGGGGGTTAGACGAATCAATCTCCTTGGAGTATTATAATAGAAATGTCCAGGGCGACCTAGAAGAGGGTTTTCTGTGTTACCTATCTCAATTAGAGTACAGGTTAAGTCTGCCCCTTGACAATCTTGTGAAAGGGATTATGAATATTATTGGAGCATGTCCTATTCAGTTGAACGGGAACATGCGGGAGGTAATAAATGTCTGCGAGTTTTTGAATAAGTTGTAGGAAGAGAACGAGGTTGAGGGGAGGATATCTCCTGAAGATGTCTAACTGTTTTATGGCGTGAAAAACTATTTTGCAAGTGGAGGGGCATACTTTTTTACGAGTTCGACTCGACCTCTATTCTTTGATCTGTATTCGGCAGGTCAAATGTGGAATGATAATCTGATATGGGTGAAGGGTGATTGCCTTCAGAGAGATGATGAAGAACCCATTGAACTTTTTTACCTTTGAATATAAAACTGTATAACAAAGTAAGTATAATAACGTATAATATTAAAATGTTGAAATCAAATGTTGTTCTGTTGTTGATAATGTGTTGTTATTTGGCAGGTTCTTCATCGAAGGTGAAGAAGAAGAAATCCCTGTTAGATACGGTTGCTCAAGAAGAGGTCAAGCTCAAGGTTATGCTGAAAGGACTTGGCATTAGTAGAAAGAAGCGAGCTAACAATAGGTCTGAGAAAGTTCAAAAGTCTCAAGCAACGAGGCTAATAATAGGTGTTGGTGGGAACAAGAGGAGGAGAGCAGGTGGAGAGAGACGAGTGGTTTTTGCTAAAGGCATCTGGAGTAAATTTTACGGATGTACCAGAGTCTATTACGTCAAGCAAGTTAGCTCGAGCATTTTTAATGAAGAGGACTTTGAAGCATGGCTCGACCTCTGGTACCACGGGGAGTGGTGAGGTCGAGGGAGAGGCGAAGAGGAAAGAGGTAGATCCTTCTTCTGAACTAATTTGGGCGAAAGTCACAGAGAATCGACCTGGTATAAAAAATGAGTTAAAAGCGGTAGAGGAAAAGGCGAGGCTTACAGCTTGCAATAGTGAGGAGGAAATGAGCAAAATGGTAAGTTTGATGATTTGAATATCTTATAAATTCTGTTTTGTAGTTCAAGCTAAAAACTTTAGTCAATGGCTATGTTGTTTTTGTAGGCTGCACATTTGATGAAGGGGATCTGCCTCAGGATGGAGGTGGAGAAAGATGAGCTCAAGAATGGAAAGACTGAGCTTGAGAAGAAGGTAGCTCATTTGAAAGCTGACTGGGCTAGGGAGGGGAAGCGACTGGACTCTGTAAAGGCTGCGCAAAAGGTAGAAATAAGCGAGTTGACAGCAGAAGCAGGAAAAAATCTGAAGGAGGTGGTAATCCAGCGTGATAGGCTTGGGCGCCACCTTCTAAAAATGGGGTACTCCGAAATTGAGGTGAATGACTTTATGGAGGGTACCTATATTGAAGAGAATGAGGTTGAGGATGATAGAGCTGGCATTGTGAGAGGGTTGAATGGAGTTTCTCCCTTAGATTGTACGAGAGAACGAAGGGGATGATGATGTCAACCTAGAGAATGTGAATGAGAAGGTAGAGTAGAATTGTTGTCTATTTGTGTGATTATGAGTAGTTTCTGAACTGTAACTGTATGGATCAATGTAGGATAAATTTATGTAGGCTAAGTTACGTTTGTAAACCAAGTTTGTAAGAACATAAGGATATGCGCCTCAGAATAAAAGAATTAGAGAATGAGTTTGCTACGGAGAAAGACACCCCTGCGTCCTTATTGACTTCTTAAGCATAGCTGCAGGTTAGAAAAAAACAATAAATACTTGACTTGTATGCTTCATTAATCTAGAGCTATAAAGTAAAAATTATAGCGTAGAGACAGACCAAGAACTTGCTAACAGTTTAGGGGCAATTGTACTCAAATGTGTATAGATAATATCAAAATATTGAAAAGGCTAGAATATAGAGAATGTGTACCTTGGAATTGGAAGTATATGTTATTGTTCATCGAATTGGGATCATGCTTTGACCTTATGTTTAGAAGTAGTTTGACATAGTAGATGTCTAAAAATAGAATTTTCGTTAGAAATAAGATATATGTATAGAGTGAGTATCCTAAATGGAACTTGATGTATTGTATTTCTGATGTGTAGATTGAATTGAAGTCAGCTCGTTTGAGCGAAGAAGAGATACGCCAATATAGCCAAGAGTTTATGGCAGAGTTTGATAGAATGAGATAGGCAAATGAAGATAAAGAGGATCAACACGTAAATGTACATTTCAAGTTCGTTGAGGCAACTCAAACCGTTGATGACCTAACTCGAAAGATCGAGGAGAAGGATGCCAAACTTAGTAAATGGCAAAAAGAGCTCGAAGAGATGAAAGAAAAGACAGTGAAACTCAAAAGCCAGAATGATACGCTGATGGTAAAGAGTAAGGAGGTTGACATGACTCGATATCGTATCCAGGTCAAACAAAAAGTTACGCCATTTTGTTTCCAGTCTGAAGAACCAAATGATCAGTAAAATGAACAAGCAAGAGCAGACTCAAGTTGGTTTAGCGAATACCAGGAGCAAACTAGAGTGATTAAAGATTAAAATGACTGAGAAAGATAGCGAGCTGAAGAAAGCTCGAGATGACCTATCTAACTCTGAATTGCAGTTGAGTAGTTGAATATAGTTTTACCTGCTAAAGATATAGAGTTTCGGCTGGTGTAAAGGAAATGTAATTAGTTGAATGAAAAGGTGACACAGTTGAAGACCGATTTGCCTTAGGCCACTTTGCGTGCTAAAAATACCGAGGCTAGAGAGCACTCGAGGAAGAATAAAGGTGATGCCAGGGTCTCAATTGTTCAAGGGGATGTGGTTAGCCTATCAAGTTGAATTTAAGAGCTGGAGGGAAATGCAACTCAAACTCAAGGTTACTTATAAAAAGTAAATGAGTGGTTAAGGGAGTGCCAAGGTAAGTTGGATGTTGCTCTAGCCAGGGAACTAGAGTTAGAGCGAGTTTTCAGAGGTTAGAATATTTTAGTAAGGAAAAAAGGATGATTTGTTAAGTAAATCCTCTGCTAGGGTATGTATAGACCGAGAGCTTGAGGAACTTCATGCCCAGGTAGCAGAATTGAGGACGATGAACCAGGCTGAGTTAGATAAAGTAGATGAGAAGGTGAGGGAGCATATCAATCTTATGTTCCGCGCAGAAAGTTGAATGGAATGACATAAAGTACGAAACAAGAGGTTGAAATGGTGCCTTTAAACGGCGAGAAGAATTTTTCTAAGGCGGTCATGTCCGAGGCATCACACTCAGAGATGATAATGGTAGTTATCGCCTATATTTTTAAGAATATTAGAAGGCTCAAGTTGGAGAGGGATACCTTGCATGACTGTTTATCAGATAAATGATGTATTTGAAGAGCTGATATAGATTGAGGAAACTGTATGTACTCTATAGAAATGGAGTTAGGTTTTTGACCAACTGAATTGGTAGAGCAAGGCAGGATCACTGTGGCTGCTTGAGCTCAAGAATTTATGGTTGATTGCCCTTCTGTTGCAGGAGAAAGCGTAGCTGACCTCCCATCAGCAGAAAAGAATTCTTTGTAGTGGTTGTATGTATAACTTGTAAATGTATCTGTCGTAGACATATTAAGATATGAGAACTAGTTTTACCGTTGATTTATCATATGTCTGGTAGAGTTCCTTGATTAAAAACTAGTATTACCTTTGTCTTAATCGCAAAGTATGTATAGAGTTTGATTAAATCTAGTTTTACCTTTGCTTTAACTAGTATAAATATCACAGCCATATTGGGATATGAAAGCTAGTTTGACATTTACTTTATCTTATGTCTGGCAGAGTTCTTTGATTAAAAACTAGTATTACCTTCATTTTAATCGCAGAGTATGTATAGAGTTTGATCAAAGCTAGTTTTACCTTTGCTTTAACCAGTATAATTGTCGCAGCCATATTGAGAGATGAAAGCTAGTTTTACCTTTGCTTTATCGTATGTCAGGTAGAGTTATTTGATTAAAAACTAGTATTACCTTTATTTTAATTGCAGAGTATGTATAGAGTTCGATCAAAGCTAGTTTTACATTTACTTTAACCGGTATAATTGTCGCAGCCATACTGAGAGATAAAAGCTAGTTTTACCTTTGCTTTATCTTATGTCTAGTAGAGTTTTTTGATTGAAAACTAGTATTACCTTTATTTTAATCATAAAGTATGTATAGAGTATGGTTTAAAATCTAGTTTAACCTTTGCTTTAACTAGAATAGAGGTCGATTGAAAGCTAGTATTACCTTTACTTTAATCTATGTATTGTCTACATAAGTAGAGAGTTGTGTGAGGAAAAACTTGGAAGTTTTCATTGAATAAAATAGAATGTACACTGTATGGAGATGAAAATCTCACTTTTAGAAGGGAAAGAGCGAGAATTTGAAGTGGAGTATTGATAGACTTAACGGTAGAACCGCTTCAGTCGCCTAGTATTCCAAGGTTTGCGATATGAACTCCTTCCTCGGCCATGAAGTAATATGATCCCAGGCCAGTGAGACCAATAATTAGAAATGGACCCTCTCAATTTTCTGCCAATTTCTTGGCATGTGCCTCTTTTCTGTGTTGAGGGATTTCTCTGAGAACGAGATCGTTGATTCGAAAAGTACAGCTTTGGACTCGTCTGCTGTACTAACTGGCCAGCATGTGGTGATATAGACCTAGGTTGGCAATATCGCGCTCCCTAGTCTCATCAATCCAATTGATGTTACAGGCCCATTCGAACTCATTTTCTTCATCAGTTAGCTCATAATCTCTGACTGGATGATATTCTATTAGAATGACGGCTTTGGTGCCATAGGCGAGGAGGAATGGGGTACAGCTGGTTGATTGACGTGGAGTTGTGCGGTATGTCCATAAGACATGAGGACACTCTCGTACCCAGTTTTCTTTTTTCTGTGATTGAAGTCTTTTCTTGGGGCCATCCACAATGATTATTTTGGTGATTTCAGCTTGGCCATTACCTTGAGGGTAGTAGGGATTTGATGGTCAGTGGATGATGTTGTGTTTGTTGAGGAAAGCTATGAATTTTTCTCCAACGAATTGTGGCCTTTTATTGATACTAATCAGGTGGGGGCATCCAAACTGTGTGATGTGTTCACAGATAAAAAAGATGACCTCTTCTTCTCTAGTTTAGCAGAGTGGAACTGCTTCTACCCAATTTGTTAAATAATCTATAGCTACGAGTAGGTATCGACGGTTACCTGAAGAATTAGAAAAATTCACCGACAAGATCAAGCACCTATCTTCTGAATAGCCAGAAAACCTTGCTTGCATGTAGTTTAAACGCAGGTACACAAATCATGTGTCCATGTCGCTGACATGTATCGCATTTGTGTAAGCACTCTTTTGCTTGCTTGTGCATGCATGGTTAAAATACTTCTTGTGTAATTGTTCTATTTACGAGTGATCGACTTGCGGCATGAGAGCCACAAGTCCCTTCACGTAAATCTTTGAGCATCTTGTCTACTTTAAATTTTTGATTTGAGTAGCACTTTGAATTTTTGATCAACTATCGATGCTCTTTTGGATCTACTATAAGGGGTTCTTTGCATTCGTTGTCGCCGCCAAGGTAGGTGTAGTGGCGTATTTTTTGGAAGAATAATTTTTGCCAATTCTATTTGTAAGGTAAATGCAATAAGAGGCTAAACAAATAAGATTTTACATGGAAAAGTCAGTAAAAGTTGAGAAAAACCACGACCTCGAGGAGGATTTTGATGTAAAATTTTGTAAGATGATAGTTATTACAAGTTTTTGGAGTGATAGTAGGGTTAAGGAGTAAGGATAATAGAGTTACATATTCTTGGTCCCTAGGCAATCTATTATTTGTCTGTATTTATAGTAGATACATGCAGTTTACAAAAAGAAAGAAACAATCTCCTATTCCAGGGGGAGTGGGCAAACTTTGCGGATCTCTAACATCTCTTTCTTGACCAAGCCCAATGGTTACTTTTAGTAGATCGAAGACTTTTGGTGTCTTCTCAAATGTTATCTGTCTTCGACTATACTGTGCTGGCTTACTCTTGTCGAATCTGGGAAATATGTTACTGCAATCTCCCCATTCTCGACATAATTACTTGTGGTTGTGTCGAGAGGAAATTAGAAGCTGAAGAGGTTATCAAATTGGATAAGAAGTCATCATATTGTCATTTCCGAGATCAAGGTGAAATGTATCTGGTCATCTTTTTCTCGAGGAGCAATTAATGCGGTACATCGAACCTGGCATATGTCAAGTTAGGTATAAATTGACGTACATAAGGAGGGTGTTTACGGTGGTGGAGTAGAAGGATGTCACCCCAAGTGTGGTCTAACGCGTTGTCTGAGGATGAAGATGGTAAACAACCTGAGGTAAAGCTCTGTCCCAAACTGGTTTTTTTTGTAATTCATCAGTTAATCTTATCACGGTGGGGATGGTTGGGGGAGGTAGTATCAGAGAAGATTTATATATATCAAAACCAATTGTGTCATCATGCGGTATTGAAGGTAATGGAGTGTATCAGTGTATGGGAAAAGGGATTATTATTCATAGTGAACGCAAGGATGGGTGGCTGGTTTGGTATCCATGGATCTTGCCGAACGAAAAAAGTGTTTGTAATCTTTTGCTGCCTATCATCTGTTGAGGTATCGCTTAGAAGTTCAGTAACTTGAGATTTGTTAAGCTTCTTAGGATCGTTGTTCCTGGTGCCAGAAAGAATGTCAGATTCTGGTTAAAAGGCACAATAATGTCAGATCCTGGTAAAAACAAGCACAGAGTAATTAGTTCTTCAAGTCGAATGTAAAGATAGTATTGTAGTTTGATGTAATGTAATCGAAGGAAACATTTTATCGAATATAATTTGTAACAGTTTGTCTATTAAATAAAGATTTCTTCTTCGACCTCTATTGTGTTTATATATGTTTTGTCGACTATGTATATATAATTGTCCTCCAAGTTAAATGTGAGTAAAGTAAGTGCTGGATTGTTTAAAAAACTCGAAGTATTGTTGATTGAGTGGGCCCAGGAATGGATTTCGAGGTTGATTGATTTGACTGTTAGAAATGTATAGTTCCGAGGTATTTTAAATATGGTTGACTTTTAACTTTTGAGTAGTATAAGTATCCTTTGTTGTTGGATGTGAGAGTTGTGTTGTTGGAAGAAATGGTGAAGATGAGAGTTCAGATGCGTAATGAGGTGTACAGGCGCGTTCAATCGAAGTATTGGGAAGTATATAGTCAGTACATTGGAATCCATTGGAATGCCAATATTTACTTGGGGGATACCGTGGAACTGAACTATGAAGGCATGAGTAAGGCAGAGGTGAAGAATGCTAAAGAGGATTTCAAGTTTCGATGCGAGCTGTAATATTGGAGTCCTCCTGAACGCGTGACCTTTATGTAGACTCGGGCGAAGATGCTCGTGAAGAGAGAAGATGATGTTGCAGCTAGGGGTTTATAGATGCCGTTTTTGTAGATATATTGATTTGTAATGATCGAAATGTTTTGGTTATATGAAATGCGAAGGAAACTTGTTGTCTGGATGAATTGTCGATGTTAGGAATGAATTGCCGAACAATTATGTACTTGTGAAATTTTTTGAGATATGAAAAGAATGAACAATTGTTATGGAAATGTCGAATGAAATATTGAATATGAATAGTTGTCGAATGTGTGTCGTAGTTATATGGTTTTGTAGATATTGTACTTAAAATAGGTAACTAATGTGAAGAGTGTTTTATGACAAGGTGTGTTCCATAAGGGGAAACTTTTAAGTATAAGAAAAATCATGTACATTATCTTTGTGATAAGATAGGATGTGATGTGTTGAGTATGAATGTAGTAGAGGAAATTATTTTAGATATGGAAGGATTGGAGCAAGAATGTAGGGGTTTGTTGATGCGGAGAAGGCGAAGGGTTAAAGACTTCGAGAAAAGATGTGTGAGGCGTTACATTCAAAGAGTTGAACGGTCACGCAGCGGTGCGACAACAGTCACGTGGGGTCTATAAATAGTTCGGAGGTAGGTAACTGTTCGTACTTTGCAAACTAAGAAGAAAAAATCTCCTATGAAAATTGCTCGTGTTCGTCGTTGGATTTGTTGTCTGCAATTGGGAAGGAGGAGATCTGTGTATTGATTGCGAGAGAAAAGCGAGCGAAAGAAAGGGATACTGAAGCAGCACGCAAACAAGGTTGGTGATTTTGGATTGTGCTTTATTTTGTGTTGTTTTTGCGATTATGGTTTACATAAATCGGTAGGGATATGTATGGTAAAGTATTTACGAAAGGAATTTGTTTGAATGTTGATGGATTTGGAAGTAGGAAAAGGGTAACTGTGTTAGGGTTTGAATGTTACATTGCGATATGGATGGTAATGAAGGGTTTGTGGGATGGGAATGGAGTTGTATAGGGTCATAGAGGTTTTTTTATGAGAGAGAAGTGATAGGCGGGTGGTGAGGAGTGAAGAGAGGGATTAGATGGTGTCGCTGTGATTACAACGCGACTGTAAATAATAGGTTTTGAGTTAGTGATATTTTTGGTAATATTGTTTGGGAGTTGGGATTTAGCTAGATTTTGCATTGGAGAAGGCGTTATGGAAAATTTGAATGAGGGTGGTTTTGGCGGGAAACAGATAAAACATCCTCGTAAAACATCGAGCTCCTAAAATTTGACCAAAATGTAAATTAATGTAGTTATCGATGTTATTACTTAGATAAAGAAATAATTAAAAGTTTATCGAGAACCGAAAGTAGTAAGATGTAGCTGTAAGTAACGATAGTATAATGTAATTATTGTATTGTGAGAATGATGTACTAGAGAGTAATCTCGGCAACAATATGAATATGATTATATATATATATATCAGATACGATAGATACTAACTGTGGTAAAAATATGAAATCTGATTTACAGGTTCATAAAAATGGCTGAAACAAATGAGATTAATAATAAATAGATATATGAGGATCTCCAAGACGTAGAGCCCCTGATGATTGATGTGTCTATCCGTGCACAACAGCTGAGAAGTAGATATAGGGTGGGTTCGAGTAGTATTGGTTTAGCTGGTGCTGACCAGTTTAGGGTGGAACCTAAGGTTATCGAGGTATCTGACATGGAGGCCACTGAAAGAGACATGGATCACGAGCCACAGGTGAGCGATTGGGAAGGTAGTGGGGGTAGGGAGGAAGATGTGGTGGAAGGGGAGGAGGCCTGTTATGGAGAAGCTCCAGAGATAAAAGAAATATTGAGTTTTAAGAAGAAGTACTGTATTCCTGAAGATATAAGGTTAGAGGAGTATCAGTATGATATGATTGACCATGAGATAACCTTGGATGGGATTTTGGTTCATTGAGAACAAATTAAGAAAGGGTTGAAGCTTCCCCTTAAAGCTGACCAGAAAAAGTTGATAAATTTTTTCGATATTGCACCTGGTCAGTTCAATCCAAATGTATATCTATTTAGGGTATGTGGGGCAATAAATGGTCGACTTATGGCCAGGGGGAGGAGTTGATAACGGTCAATGATTTATATGTGTTTTATACACTTATGATGAACCCGTAGAAGTTAGGCTACCGTTACTTGGCAAGGTTTCTTAAAACACCATTATTTTATGATATGGTGTCAACTGGGGGGAGATATACCGACGAACGTTTACTTGTCTCTGGTAACTATTAGTTCGACAAGACGGACCCTGGGGAGCCCTTAAAATAGGAAGATCTTTCACTTAGGTTTATGGTTAGGTAACTGAATTGTCGATGAAGTAAGTGGTTTATTATTGTGAATGTATTATAACTGTATTGTTATGTATGTGCAGCTTTGAAGGAGGTTGATAGGAATTCTGAGGTAAAAGAGGAGCTGTACAAGATACGTAAGGGGTTCTTTGGTAGGATTGATAACCTTGTCATCGACCAAAAGCGAGTGGGTACCTTGTTTCAAGAGGCAAGGTTGAAAAGGTCAAAGGCGAAAGGTGTAGAAGTCCCAGTTATCGACGGTAAGATGTCAGCAAGGAACAAGTGGGCTGTAGAGGCTAGTCTGCCTCTTAAAAATCATTCCTTGGCTGGGTACAATACTAACACGAAGATAGATGCCACGTTTGGAGAATCCCTGGGAAAGAGTAAGAAGAAAAGGGTGGCTTGCCAATATGTTCCACCATTGCTTCCTCACACGAGGACTACTCGATAGTCGACAACGGAGAAGGTAGCTGATACCATCAATCCAGTTACTGTGGTTGGTAGGCTCCTTCTGCGGGGTGCGGGTAGTGTGCTTCCGAAGAAGAGTGGGAGTGGTGAGAACTCGAAGAAGAAATTCATCGAAGAGTGTGAGATAAAAGTGCAGAGGATAATTGACTCATATACGTCTAGGACGGATGTACTGAAGGCAGAGTTGGATGACTGCTTTGTGGGGATTGAGAGCTTGAATACGTTTCTTGGCGAAGGTTAGCAAAATATGTCGAAGGTGAGAATTTTTTTTGCTTTACTTCGATTATAGAACCTGGTAAGTCATTCGAATACTTAATTTATGAATGTAATATATATTAAGAAGTTGTTGGCGGAAGCCAAAGATTGCATTATTGGCAGTAGTGATCTAGCAAACCAAGTACTGGCGTATAAGAATTTAGAGAAATATTTGATCGAGGAGAGGGATGGGTTGAATCCAAAGATGAATACTTACAAGCTAGAGACAAAAAAGGCTAGGGATGTTGCGCTTCGGGAAGCGTAGAAAATTTTGAAAAAGGACAAATTGGATGCTTTGGCATTGCAAAAGCATACTTTGAGATGGATGTATGGTAGCAAGTTGCTGATACAAGGAGGGTGATGGAGCTAGAGCAGGGCAAGGTTCTTGATGAGGTTAGGGCGGAGCTGAATACAGAGAAGTTGGAGAGATTTGGGGAAGTGAGGGCCCATTTTGTAGGGCAGTATGCGGAGTTGGAGGTGAGGAAAAAATTCTACAAGGGGCCGGTGATGTCTGGTGGTGTTATCTTCAATGATTCAAGTTTAGAGGACGAAGTGTTGGAAAATCTCAAAGTTCGTGGTGAGATAAAAGTTGTCGAGGATGCGGTGATGACGGAAGCTGATGGCTCGCATCCTGGGAGCTAACAAATGTTCCTGTACCCAAAGATTTTCTTAATGTGGATGGCGCAGTATCTTCACCTGTAGTGTAATAAATTATGTGTAAGCAATATTACTTTTGTGGAAGTATGTAAAAATGGTCGGTGGGACCAAAACAATTTTAATCTTATAGTATGCGATGAATATTTGTTTTTCGAAGAAATTTTATTGTGAATACTTGCTGTATTTGCTTTTTAAATAATACTAAGTAGTAGATTCGACAAAGTGATATGTCGAATTTGATTGTAGATCGTAGCATATAAGTAAGGAGCGCTTGTTGGCGTGATAAGTGAACGATGGCCATGAAATGGCAAGGAAGAAGCATGAATATCAGATGTGTATCCTTAGTTGGATATCTGGATTGTGATTCGAGAAGAACAAAAGCTATTTATAGTTTGTTCGATAAGTAAGGAATGCGAAGTAGATTATCATGTAGTTGGATAGTATTCGCGTAAAATTGATTGATAGTCCGGATACGTAGTTATAAAGTATAGATCGAGATCAATCGAAAGATTGTATAGATGGTTGACATTCTGATGCATACGTATCAAGTATGGATTTAGGATAAGTCAAGATAGTAAAGATGATTGATTGTCTGATGCATACTTATTAAGTATGGATCGAGATCAAGTCAAAATAGTAAGGATGATGAATTGTCTGATGTATACTTATTAAGTATGGATCGAGATCAAGTCAAAAATAATAAGGATAATTGATTGTCTGATGCATACTTATCAAGTATGGATTGAGGGTAAGTCAAGATAGTAAAGATGATTGATTGTCTGATGCATCTTATTAAGTATGGATCGAGATCAAGTTAAAATAATAAGGATGATGAATTGTATGATGCATACTTACTAAGTATGGATCGAGATCAAGTCACAATAGTAAGGATGATGAATTGTCTGATGCATACTTATTAAGTATGGATCGAGGTCAAGTCAAAATAGTAAGGATGATTGATTGTATGATGCATACTTATCAAGTATGGACCGAGATCAAGTCAAAATAGTATCGATTAAACTGACAATAAAATTTATTTATTTGAATCGATGAAAATGGTTATAGTATGTTATCTGTAAAATAGTTTTAGCTGGGCAGTATTCCATGGATATTCAAGCTGTATTTCATCTTCAATCATTAGCCAGTAAGTTCCACTATCTGTTTTGCCACTGACAATGTATGGCCCTTCCAAGTTTTTTGATAACTTTCCTAAATTTTTAGGCCTAGTACTATCTTAGATCCATCGCAGGATAAGGTCTCTATACCAACTTTCCATTTTCAAACTTTCTATTGTATACTTTTTTCAATATGTCATGTTATCGTCCTAAATTCGTAATGGCCTTGTCGCGGGTTTCTTCTATTCAATTGAGGTTGCAAAGTAGACCGAGTTTATTATCCTCATCTAGAATTTTCCTTCGGGTACTTGGTAGATCGAGGTCTGAAGGTATGACTGCTTCAGTACCGAAAGCCATCATGAACGGAGTGCAGCCTATTAAAACTCGAGGAGTAATTCGGTAGGCCCAGAGAACAATGAATAGTTCATCCACCCACCTTCCCATCTTGTCGTCGAGACGCTTGCGTAAACCTAATTTGGGGCTTTTGTTGATGACTTCGGCTTTTCCGCTGCCTTGAGGATAGTATGGTATGGATGTTGATAGCTGGATTTTGTATTTATGGAGGAAAGCAAATACCTTTGTACCGATGAATTGTTTGCCATTATCGGAGCATATTATATGTGGGCAGCCAAACCTGGTGATGATGTACCCCCTAAGGAACTTGATGACCTCATTTTCATCAGTATGGCATTGAGGGACTGCTTCAACCCATTTTGTGAAGTAATCAGTGGTGACAAGGAAAAATCTTTTGTTTCCCGATGCTGGATGGAAAGGTCCAATGATGTCGATCCCCATCGTTCAAATGGCCAGAGGACATTGCTAATATATAAGTGGAGGGCTGGACTTTTGATTTCTTGAGCATAAATTTGACATTTGTAGCATTTACGTACAAAGTCTTCGCAATCCTGTCTCATCTTGGGCCAGTATAATCCTTGCGTGAATGCATGTTAGGCTAATAATCTTCCTGAAACATGTACGCCACATATACCTTGGTGAAGTTATCTGATTTTGATATGAGCTTGTTTTTGCGAGATGCATTCAATAAGTGGTCCCCCTCCAATGATTCGATATACGATATGATCTTGGATGGTGAATCTGGGGCACTTTGCCAAAAGTGATTGGGCTTCTTCTTTGTTATTGGGGAAGACATTGGAGTTGAGGTATGCGTAGAATGGCCTTCGCCAATCTTCAGGGTCTTCGTCTTCAGAAATGGTGATTAGCAGTATTGACAGTATCGAGACTGGAATGCTCGATGATTTCGATTTCTAAAGATCTTTTTTCACTTTCCCCAGCATGGCAGCGATGTAAGCTAATGCGTCAACATGCCAATTTTCATGTCGAGGTAAGTAAGAGATTGTCGCATGTTTGAATTTGTTCATCTATTCTTCCACTAGGGCTGCATAATCAACCATTTTTTCCATTGTGCGGAATGTGTTCTTGTAATGGTTTGCCACGAGTAAAGAATCAATGTAGACTACCAATTTTTTGCTCCAAGTGTGAGTGCGAGATCATGTAATGGCCTAATTCCCTGAGCTCGATGTGGCCTGGAATTAGTCCTTACACCAATGTACCTGTTGCTACAATCAAATAAACAAGAAATGACACAGGTATTTAGCTAGGAAAACCTATGAATAGGTTTAAAATAATGACCTCGTGTTGAGGGTTTTATAATAGTGACTTTTATTGCTTAAGGCTGATGATATCTTATTACAAGTTATTTCTAGACTTTGAAATGTTTGATCTTGCGAACAAGACGTTTGGAGTGTTGAGAAAATTAGAAGATATTGTCCTTCTAGTGATTTCTAGTATGTTTTTCTAGTCCCTGTCTCTTGTGAAACTTTTTCTTTATATAGGCCTGTTTCGCAGTTCTTCATCATGCTGGAGCACATTTTCCAAACAATGTGGTTAGTGTTTGCTGACTGTGTAACTGTTGAGTTCTTGAGAAACATATGTTTTTGACTTGTTCAAGTTTTTTGGTTTAAGCTCGACCCACGTTCTTTATCAGTTCGTTGAGTATGTGGTAATGTTGACTGGAGAAGTCGCGTGGAGAATGCGTGAGTCTGGTATGGAGGTAATTCAAACTGGGGACAACTCAATTTTAGGTGAGATCGAGGGATAGGCCCCTATAGAGACCGTATAGGATTTCTTCATATTCTATCTCATTATTAGAATTTGCCCCTATAATCGCCCCCTTGCAACCGAAGTTACGTGTGGCTTTGGTTGATAAAGGATTCGTATATATGGGTATTCAGGTTGGAAATTGAATTTGAAAGAAGTAATGATATGTGTTGACTGATGGAAAATACGCGTGTCAAAGGGGGATTCATGTGCATTGAATGTTGATGGAAATTGATGGACATAACGGTTAGGGTTTTAAGAGTTATGTCTTACTGAATGATGATGCTTGGGAAAACATACCTGTACAATAAATGTAGGGTTATATAAAAGGTACCTGTACTATGAATTGTGACAAAGTACGCTGTGATCTGTTGCAAAATTCTCTGTAAGTTTTGAAGATGGTTAAGACTCGTAGGATGGCTCTTAAAGAGTGAATTGCTTTAAAAATACAGAGGTTGAAGTTGAGATTTTTTGGGGACCATAATTTGGAGGATCCTATTCCTGTCCCTTCGACGTATAGAGGTATGTTGGCAAGCGAAGTGGCTGAAGCTGTGGAGGAATTTTACTATAAATGGAGATTTTACCACGTTGTCTTAACAGGTGAGCAATGTTTGGCTTATCTTTGCATTCATGCGGCGGACAAGGTTTGGAAGACAGATGCAGGGATAGGCATGACTGCGGGGCATTTGCACTGATTTCTTGTATCGCAATGTTTTTTAAGGTCGGGCCTCTTCATCTTTACCAACTCTGCGGAGGTGGTAGTTTTAGTGGAGGAGGTGATGGTAGTGGAGGTGGGAGACGAGCAGTAGAATTCTGTTTTTGTATTTTTATCACTTTTTGGTGCTAGGAAGACCTTCAGTTTGAAGAGTTGGCTCCAGTACTGAGTCTTCTGCTTGCATAATTTCCATTTGAAGTTTGACTAGACTTCGACCAAACTCATATGAGGGAAGCTTTTTGTTGTTTATAATTTCTACTTTGCATCAGGGTGAAAAATTATTGAAGCAGGACAAATAAAAAGATTTGATGTGTCAGAGTGTCTGAATGACCTGCTACTTGTAAATGTGCTAAAAAACTTATTATCTATAAAGTACCTATTATTTAGTACTTGAAAGACTTGTTATCTGTACAACACTTGTAATCTGCTAAGACATGAATAAAATTTGTTATCCGATTTTTGTATTGATATAGATATAGGATAGCTCTAGAAATCGAGCTGTATGATCTGAAGAATGTATGAAATGAAATGTATGAGTGTAAAAAGTACAAATACTTGTAACATTCGAACTGGGATATATATATGTGAAAATGCATGTTTAAGATGTGAATATGATTCGACCTGCGTGTTGGAAATGTGGGAAAGAAAAAATTGTAGGACTTTTTAAAATGAAGATTTGACCTCAACGAGGAATTAAAATCTGGAAAGAATAAGTTCGACCAGAAAAGATGTGAAATGATTGAGTTCGATGGAACTGATAAGTGGATATAATTCTCACAAGATTTTGGTGCTTTTGTTATGAGATAAAAGGATATCAGTACATTTTGAGGGGAATCGGTAGTAAAAAAATATATAAATAAGGCAGAAGGATCATTGAATATGGGGGAAGAGATAGGAATGGTGCACACTTGATCCCAAAAGATTCGTAATGTCGCTGAAGGTCGGTTGGCATAAAGATCGCAGAAGTGCAGAAGAGAATTTTCAGATTGTTGGGTTATGATGTTGAGTTGCCAGTGAGGGAGTGTCAGCTCGAAGGATTAGATTTAACAGGTAGGGAACTTGAGTATGCCTGATTTATCATTGAGGGAATTTTTTTAGAACTGGTGAGGGATCCTGCAGAATGAGAAGAGGTTGTTGGATTGATTACTGAGGTGAAGATCAAATTTGAGGATATGAGGACTGTTGTAGGTTGACCGGTTAGATGTGGTTTCCAGGTGACCAAGGCTATTTCTGATGTAATTACATGTGAGATGCATGTAGCGGTATAAAATAGGGTGACATAATAAGATTGTTGTGAGTTTGAATAATCTGAAATAATTTACTGAATAGATCCTTTATTTTTGTGAATGTTGTTTGTGACTGTTGTGTAAAAATGAAGTTGAAAATATTTAAAACTCTGTTATGGTAGCTTTGGAAATGACGTCATGGTTGCGATAAGAGTCAAAGAAGAAGCACGTACAGAAAAGCATGGAGGTTCTGATTTTGTCCATTGTGAAAAGTTATGAAGACTCGATTACATGTAAAGAGTGAGTCATTATGAGTGGGGCGAGGTCAGAGGGAGATTTGGAAGAAAGAGATAAAATTGATAACAATATAAGAAAAAGGGTAATGATAGGAAGACATTTGTACCGAAAAGTTACAAGACTTCTGACATGGATAGTGAAAGGGACGCCTTGGTTCTAAAACTGAGGATAGCTCATGCGAGGCTCAATAACTGCCAGTAGTTAGAGAAAGAAAATATAAATACTACTTCATCTTCGTCACTCAAACATTTTTTAACTTCTGGAAACTTGAAGAGCAGTTAGGGAGGAAGGAAAAAGAGAGCCAAAAATAGTACTGAAACTTGTGGAGACTCAAGTAAGAGGGATCATCAGTCAAAGTTTGAGAGAGTTGCTGAATCTGAGTCGTGAAGGTGGTTGTACAGCAGCGTGGTGAGGGAAGGATACGGCAATGCCTCAAATTCTCATTTAGATATAGAAGATTAGTAAAATATATGTGATATGTATATGCATTTTTGAAGATCAATTTTGTATTTCTTGGAAAGGTGATAAATTACTATTTATAGTAATCTATGAAAATCTGCTGTTATAAGAGATATGAAAGATATTTGAACATTGTTGACGTATATAAATAGAAGATAATGATAAATACCTGGACCTGTGTGTAGGTCGATCGTGAGGAGTTTTGTCTAGGATAAAAATCATTTTCTATAATTAGTATAAGAAATTCCCTAGTAAATGAGGCATCGACCTCTGGTAGGCCGACTGAGTCTGAGATTGAAGCGTCCGGAGGTAAGGAAGAAGTAGGTGTTGATAAATTTTCAAGCTTCCCTGGAAGATTGGTATCCTTCCCTCCTTGATCGGATACATTTAGAGAGTTCTGTAAAGCCAAAGCTTTTATAGGGGTAGATGGGGGAACTATATTGATTATGTCGGTAGGCACTTTAGGGGTTGCACTATAGCAACGGGAGATGAATACTTTAACTTCTTGGCTGATTAAAAGAAGGAAAAAAAGGATAGAGGTTTAGATGAATCGATCTCTTTTGAGTACTTCTATCGGGATGTTCAGGGCAAAATTGCATAGGGTTTTCTGTGTTACTTTTCCCTGTTAGAGTATGGGTTGAGTCTTCCCCTTAGCAATCTGTAGAAAGGGATTATGAATCTTATCGGTGCATGTTCCATCCAAATGAATGGGAACATGTGGGAGGCGATAAGTGTATGTGAAGCTTTGAACTTACGGTGGGAAGGACAGGGTAGAAAGAGGAGGATATCTCTTGAGGATGTGTTACAATTTTATGGCAAAAAGAATTTGGTGAAAGTGGAGGGGCCTATTTTTGCACAAGTGCAACTTGACTTCACTTCTTCAATCTGAACTCAGCAGGTCAAACTTGGAGCAATAATGTGATATGGGTGAAGGGAGACTGCCTTCAGAGAGATGATGAAGAACCCATGGAACTTCTGCTTAGAACTGTAAAACAACGTAAGTATAACAATGTATAATGTATAAGATTGATAGTTGAAATTGTACGATGTTTGTTGATGTTCATGTTGTGTGCATGACAGGTCCCAAATCACAGGTGGAGAGGAAAGAGTCATTGTTGGATAAAGTTGCTCTAGAGGAGACTGAGCTCGAGGCTGTATTAGGTGATCTTGGTATCAGCAGGAAAAAGCTTGTTAACAGCAGAGTTGAAAAAGTTTTAAAATATCAGTCGACAAGGCTGATGACGAGCCTGACAGCAGCAAAAAGAAAGGGACTGATGGGGAAAAGGAAGCTAGCTTGTTGAAGACCCCTAAAATGGACAAATGATTACCTGAGTCCATTACATCGAGCAAATTAGCCCGAACGTTCCCAAAATGGCAACCACTAAAGTGTGCTACAGTTGCTGGAACCTCGGGAAGTGGTGCAGCTGCAGAACAGGCAAAAAAGAGAAGGGTTGAACCCTCAGATATGTCTGGTGGGAAGGTCATTGAAAACTGACCTGATGTGGAGGACGATTGGAAAGAGGTGGAGGAGAAGGCCAGGTTGGCAGTTCTCCGCAGAGATGAGGAGATGAGAAAAATGGTAGGTTCTTATGCTCGAGTATTTATTTATGATGGATTTCGTATTATGATTTGAGCTAATCAATAAGGTCGATTCGTTATTTTATAGGCCGCTCGATTGATGAAGGGAATATGCCTTAGAGTCGAGGATGAGAGATCGGAGCTGAAGAGGAAGAAGATCAAGCTCAAAAGGAATGTAGTTCAATTGAAAAATGATTTGAGAAAGGAGGGGAAGCGGCTAGAGGCTCTGAAGGCTTCCCAAGTTGTTAAGATTAATAGGCTGTAAGCGGAGGTGAGAGTGAACTTAGAGGAGGTGGGAGATGAACTTAACAGGCATGGGAATCACCTTATGTCCAAAGGATACTCTGAAGAGGAGGTAGAAGACATTAAGGCTGACAACTATGTGGAGGAAGAGGATGAAGAGTTTGAAGGTGATGTCGCTGGGTGGTTGATGGGTTAGATGGTGTGTCACCTCAAACAGGAAGGAATAACCAAGGAGATCATATCGAATGCCCGGAGACTGAAACTGAGAAGGTAGAAAAGTATGATTGTACTATGATTGTATGAATATTTTGGGATATTTGTAAACTGGTTGGACATATTTTGGAAAAAAATTTGTAGGCTAAGTAACTTTTTGTAAACCTTGCTGTAGGAACTTAAGGACATACTCCTCAGAATAAAAGACTTAGAGGTTGAGCTTGCTAAGGAGAGAAGACCTCAATGTCCTTGCTATCTTCGCAAACGGAACTACAGGTTAAAATAGAGCAAGAAATTTGTATTCGTGTACTTCATTAGTATAGAGCTACAAAGTAATGAATAGAATATAGAGACAAACCAACAACCCATTACCAATTTATGGGCGAACGACACTGGAATGGTGCTAGACATAAAAGAATTTTGATTTTGGCATACTAAAGTATAGAGAATGGGTACCTTAGATTTGCGAATATATGTTATGGAGCATTCATCCGAGATTATACTTCGACCTTAAGTTCAGAAGTAGTTTTACACAATGAATGTCAAAAATAGATATCTTGTTAGAAAATGAGAAATGTAGTGATGGACGTTCTAAATCGAACTGATACAATATATTTGTAATGTGCAGGTTGAATTAGAGTCAGTTCGCCTACCCAATGATGAAGCTCTTAAATGTAACCAGGAGTTTGGAGGGGAGTTTGATAGGATGAGAGAGGTGAGTGAGGATAGGGAAGGCTAACATGTGAAGGTACACTTCAAGCTCGTCGAGGCAACGCAGACAGTTGTTGACCTAACTTGGCAGATCGATGAGAAGGATGCCAAAATTCAGAAAGGGCAAAAAGAGTTCGAGGAGTTAAAAGAACATGCAACAAAACTCAAAAGCCAAAATGATGCACTGTTGGTAAAGAGCAAGGATGCAAACATGGCCCATTACCGTATACATGCGTTAGAAGGATTAGAGGAAAATTTAAATTGGTTGGTGGCTGGTTTGAGAAACGATTTGTTTAAAGAAATGAATAATCAAGAGCGCACTCGAACTGATTTGACGAATAACAGGAGTGAACTGGGGCGATTTAAGACAAAGCTAGTTGATAAAGATATCGATTTAAAAGGAGCTCGAGACGATCTAATTGGTCTGAATTGGCAACTGAGCATCTGACTATAGCTTTTTCTGCAAAGGATATAGAATTTTGGGAAGTTCAGCGAAGATGTAATGAGTTGAATGAAAGGGTGGCACACCTGAAGGCCGAATTGGGTCAGGTCAACTTGCGTGCCAGGAATGCTGAGGTTGGGGAGAGCTCGAAGAGGAATAAAAATGATGGCAGAGTATCTTTTGTTCAAGGCGATGTTGTTAGCTTATTAACTCGAATAAGGGAGTTGGAGGGGGATGTTGCTCAAATTCAAGGGTATGCGCGCAAAGGGGTATAACAATTACAGACGTGTGAGAAATAATTAGACGTCCCTCGTACTAGGGAGAGAGAGTTGGAGTGTATTATCAGATCGTAAGAGATTGTGATAAGGGACAAAGTGGAATTATTAAAGAAAATACCAGATGTAGGCAAACTGAAGAAGGAGATCGAGACACTTCGTGCTCAAGTTGTTGAATTGAAGGCGACTAATCGAGCAGAGTCAGTAGAAGCTGCAAAAAATCTGCAGAGAGCATTGCTTTTACAGATTGGGTAGACAGAGAAATGGCGAGTCAAAAAGCTAAGTACAAAAGGTTAGAAAATCACCTTCAGAGGGCGAGGACGGCTTGATCCCACTCAGCTGTAACTCAGGCCTTGTATTCAGACTTGCTGAGGTCTGTGATTGCTTATTTAGTAGAAAAAGTTAAAAGAATTAAGTTTGAGAGAGATACCTTGTTTAACTGTATCTCAAAAAGGGAATGTTTTGCAAGGTTGATATAGATCAAGGAGATTGCACTAGCTCCATGGGAACGGATCTGGGCCCCCGAACTGTTGAGTTGATAGAGGAGGGCAGGACTATTGTAACTGCTCGAGGTTGAGAATTCATGGCCAGTCGGCCACCTGTTGTAGGGGTAAGCAAAGCTAACATCCCTACAATAGAAAAAACTGCATTGCAGTGGTTGTATATAAACCTAAAAAAGAAATAATATGTGCCGCATACATGATGAGAGATGAAAGCTAGATTTACCTTTGCTTTATCTTATGTCTGGATGATCTCTTCGATTGAAAACTAGTATCACCTTTGTTTTAATCTAGGAGTTGAGTAGAGTCAGTCGATCAAGCGTAACCTTGATCAAACCGATAGAATGTCGCAGACATATTGAAAGAGATAAAAGCTAGCTTTATCTTTGCTTTATTTTAGGTCTCGTAGAGTCCTTTGATTGAAAACAAGTTCTACCTTGTTCTAACCGCAGAAGATTTAATAGAATAAGCCAAACCAAGTATATTCTTGATTCAACTGGTATGATATCGCAGACATATTGAAAGAGATGAAAGCTAGTATTACCTTTACTTTATCTTATGTCTGATAGAGTCTGTTGATTGAAAAGTACCTTGTTCTAATCGCAGGAGATTTAGTAGAGTCAGCCAAACCAAGTGTATTCTTGATTTAATTGGAATAATATTACAGACATATTGAAAGAGATGAATGCTAGTATTACCTTTGCTTTATCTTATGTCTGGTAGAGTCCGTTGATTGAAAACAAGTACTACCTTGCTCTAATCACAGGAGATCTAGTAGAGTCAGCCAAACCAAGTATATTCATGATTTAACTGGAATGATGTCGATTGAAAGCTAGAGATGTATGAAGAAAACTTGTAAGTTTAATTGATTTCAGAAAAATGATAAACATTGGATGGAGATAGAAATCTCACTTTGGGAATGAAAAAACGAGAAACTGAAATAGAGTAATGAGGGACCTAACGATAATATTATTTCAGTCTCTTAGTGTTCTAAGGACTCGAGATGTGGACGCCCTCTTCTGTCATGAGATAATATGATCCCAGGCCTGAGGGACTTGTTATAAGGAATGGACCCTCCAAATTGTCTGTTAGTTTCTCAGCATGAGACTCTTTGCGGTGTTGAGGTATTTCTCTGAGGATGAGATAATTGATTTGGAAAGTACAGCTTCTGACTCATTTATTGTACAAACTGGCTAGCATATGGTGATATCGACCTAGGTTAGCGGTGGCACGTTCCCTGGTTTCATCGATCCAATTAAGGTTACAGGCCAATTCGAGCTCATTTTTCTTGTCAGTTAGCTCGTGATCTTTGACTGGGTGATAATATTCAGAAGGAATGACGGCCTTAGTGCCATAGGTAAGGAGGAATGGAGTACAACCTGTCGAATGTCATGGAGTGGTACAATATGCCCATAAGACATGAGGAAGCTCGCGAACCTAATTCCTCTTTTTTTCCCTGAGAGTATAGCCTTTTTTGAGTCCATCTACGATAGTTTTGTTGGTGATTTTGGCTTAACCATTGCCTTGAGGGTAGTAGGGATTGGATGGTGAGTGAATGATGTTGTGTTGGTTGAGGAAGGCTACGACATTTTCTTCAACAAATGGGGTCCCATTATCGATACGAATTAGGTGGGGGTACCCAAACTGAGTGATGATGTATTCCTAGATAAAAGAAATGACCTCTTCTTTTCTGGTTCGGCAGAGTGAAACTGTTTTTACCCATTTTATGAAATAATTGGTAGCTACGAGGATGTGGTGGCGGTTACCTGGAGAATTAGGAAATTCGCCAACGAGATCGAGTTCCCATCTTTTGAATGGCCAAAATATCTTGCTTGAATGGAGTTCGAGAGCAGAGGCGTGTATCATCAATCCATGTCGCTGACATGCATCACATTTACGTGAGTATTCTTCTACTTGCTTGCGCATGCCGGGATAGAATACTCCTTATGTAATGGCTCTATTTGCTAGTGATCGACCTTCGCATTCGATCATCTTACTATTCTTCTTGTATTACCTACATTAATGGTGGATGATGAGTAGTGAATATGTGTAAACGGAGAGTTCGGGGACGCCGAACTTGAGGGCGAGGTCGAGTCCGTGAATGAGAGCTTCATACCCGGTGACATTATTTAAGGCCTTTAAATCCAGGCAGATTAATTTCTCAATTCTATCGTTGGAAGGAGTAATCAGTATGATTCCAATTCCTGACCCTGCGGGTCCTGCTGATCCATCTATACTAAGTCTCCATCCCTTCTTGTAATCCATTCAGCTCGCTCGTCAAATGCTTTTGGGGTTGAATCTTCTGTAACTTTCTCTGCAAGGTCAGGATCATGCTCCTCCCACTCGGGATCTTCCATTGGAAAATTTACGAAGAAATCGGCCATAGCCTGCCTCTTTTTGGAATGACTTTGTTCAAACTATATATCATGTTCCCCCAAGCTGACTGACCATTGCTGCACTCTTCATGATTTTTCTTTCTTGGATAGAACTTCCTGAAGTGGGTAGTTCATCATGACTTTGACTGAATGAGCTTGGAAGTTGTGTTTAAGCTTTTGTGACGTATAAACAAGAGTGAGAAGAAGTTTCTCAATTTTAGAGTACCTCGTTTTTGCTGGAGTGAGGGTTTTGCTGATTAAGTAATCAGGCTTCTTGATTTTCCCTTCAAGTCGAATGAGAACCGAGCTGAGTAAAGTATCTATAATTACGAGGTAGATAATTAGTTCCTCATTATCTATTGAACTGCTCATGATGGGAGACTTCCCCAAATAGGTTTTAAGAATTTGAAAAGCTGTCTCGCATTCTGATATCCATTAAACCTCTGTATTTGGCTAAACTTTTCCTCGTATGGTACAACCGCGGAGTAATAGGAACAACCAGCGACAGCGGTCTGAAGATTTTGCAACGAAACAGTTGATAGAGATAATCTTGCTGGAAAGTTTTTGAACGTCTTTTGTTATTTTTGGAGATGGCATGACGAGGATAGCCCAAATCTGATCTGGATTGGCCTCAATCCCCTTCTTACTGATGAGGTGGCCTAGAAATCGACCTGAATGTACTCCGAATTAACACTTATCAAAATTGAGACGCATCCTATAAGATTGAAGCATGTTGAATATTGTGTTGAGATATGAAATGTGGTTGATTGACTGTACGCTCTTGCACAAAAGATCGTTAATATAGACTTCCATGAATTCTCGAGATGTGCTTTAAATATAGTAGTCATCAATCATTGATAAGTTGCACCTGCGTTCTTGAGTCCGAAGGGCATGACTTCGTAGCAATAAAGTCTTCTTTCAGTAATGAAAGTGGTCTTTTCTTGATTTTCACCCAAGAGTGAAATCTGATTATATCCTAAAGCAACATCCATCATAGATAGGAGTTCATGACCTGCTGTAGAATCAAGGATTTGATGAATTTTGGGAAGAGGAAAACTGTCCTTTGGAGTATGTTTATTGAGATCGGTGATATCTACACAAACGCGGACCTTTCTATTCTTCTTTGGGACAACGACGATGTTGGATATCCAATCTGGATACTTGGCTTCTCGAATGAATCCCAGTTTGATCAATTTCTCGATCTCCATGTTAACTTCATCTCGCAGTCGTGGTGATAGGCATCGTTGTTTCTGTTTGACTACGGTGGCATTGATGTTGATTGCCAATTTGTGACATGCCTTGGCCAGATCGACCCCAGGTATTTCTTCGAAAGACCACGCAAAAACGTCTCTATTTAGTCGTAAGAACTGAATGAGAGCATCTTTTTCGTGTTGAGCCAACTTAGTACCGATGAAAGTACTCTGCTTAGTCCATCAATGTTGATGTATTCGGTGGGCTTCTCCATGGAAGGCTGATCATCGGGGAATCAGCTTGCTGTAATTACTACGCAACATTTTATTCGGAGGTATCTAGAATTGCAGAGATGGTATTTTCTCAAGCTCGAGAAAACTTTTGACTACCCCTGATTTCATAGATACCATCATCTTTTTTGAGTGTTTGATGATAGGTGGAAGCGATTGCTTCCATATTATGAATCCAACAACGGCCCATAATCCTGAGATAATGAGATTTGGCGTTGATCACATAGAAGATGACCTCGATGGTGGCTGGTCCTGCGGTAATAGGTAAGATGATCTTCCCTACTCGTTCTTTTTAAAACCATTGAATCCACTAATTTCGGTGTCGCTTTGAATAACTTGATCGGCCAATCCCATTTGGTCAACAGTGCTCTAAAAGAGGATCTCAATACTGCTGCCAGTATCGATCATCATTGTGTGCATGACAAAATTTTTCATCTTGAGCATTATGACTAACGAATCATGATGGGGAAATTTGACATTGCTAGTATCGCAATCTTCAAATGATATTCCAAGCCGGCGATTGCTCGACTCAGGCAGAAGTTTGGCTTTTTTATCCTGAGGTGTGAGATCGCAGCATTCTGACACTCTCCTGATTGATCTCGATCATGTTACTATGGCACATATGGTAAAGATGCTTTTCCTCAGCTTGATCTTTGACCTGGACAACTTCAAGTTACTTCTTATAGCTGCCATCCTTGTATGATTCCAGGTCGATAATATATTTGAGCATCCGTCCCTCCTTGAAAATGTATTCGAGCAACCTCTGTAAAGCATATCAATTGTCAGTAGAATGATATTTTATGTTATGGTGTATGCAGTACGGTCAGCTCTCAACTGGTTCTAATGGTTGGGAGGGACGGTATAGCTTATCCTTTGAGAGGATTGGAAAAATTGTATAGATTCGAACATTCATCTTTGGGAGGACCAGTTTGACTTGTGATCCATCTTTCTTAGGGTTCCAGAGTTTCCCTTGGCGTATTTTTGGTCACCCTGGTAAGGACAGATTTTGTAGATTTATGCCTTTCGGAAATCATCCTTTCAAGGTCGACGTAGCTATTAACTTTGGTGATCATATCCTCCAAGGTCGCAGGTTTATTGAGGAAGAGGTACTTCTTGGCTTTACAGTCCAGCTAGAGTACGTTGGTGAAAGTAGTAGCAACGCTTTTCTGATCAAGATTGTCCACTTTACGTGCGATCTTCAAGAACTTCTTTGCGAATGCCTCAAGCTTCTCTCTATTGGATTGTTTAAGACTGATAGGAGAATACCAATTATATTCTTTGTCTCTGTTTTGAGCATATGTCTTGATGAATTGATTTTGTAATTGGTCGAATGGTAAATGAAGTCTTCAGACAGAGAATGGAACCATCAAAGTGGTTTTTCCTGATGACTTGTGGCGAACAGACGGGAGAGAATGTGGTTAAGATTAGAGTACATCCCCAACGAATTACAGTATTGTTGAATGTGCTCCTTGGGATTGGTACCCTTGTATTTGAGAATTTTTGGAGTATGGAAACCTTTCGAAATATCCTTATCGAATAGTTCTTTGGCAATTGGACTTCCTTGTAACTTGGTAAGGTTATCGGTAATGCCCAGGACTTGTGCTTCAATCAACTCCTTAATACGCTTGTCTATATGCTCTTGTGTAACATAATGATGGATCAGTTAAGAGGCTTGATGAGGAGGTTGCAGATTATGAGTACTGGTACCTTCACTTAAATGATCTCGTACTGGAACTCGAGGCTGAGGTCTTTATTCATCCTCTTGACGGATGGAACACCAGTGACCTTGACTGATTTTAGATTGAATCTCTCTCCCCAAATGAATGGAAGGTTGAGGTTCATTCCGAATATGCCCAGAAATAGCTTTGCTGGTAACTCCTTGGGGTCCCAATATTTCCCACATAAAAATCCAGGAGGCTTCTGGCACCAGATCATGATCTCATGTTGGAGGAACTACAAAATGTTCTGCATAGCTTGTAAGGCAGTTTGCATTGTTGTCATTTGATCTTCGAGTCATTTGAGCACTGTCAAACGAGCTTGTCGTTCGGCGTCGAGCTCTTTCTCACGGAGCTCTCGGTCGTAAGTTAATTATTGTTAGAGTTCGCTGTACTTATCCGCTTTAGTTTTAAAATTTTCTTGGAGCTTTGAAAGTTGTTCCGGCTCGATTGAGAGATCGAACTAAACTCCGGTAGTTGGTCGCCTGGATGCGACCATGATTGAAATGATGTAGTAGAGTGATTGAATGTCTTAGGATACAGTGAAAAGAATTTCTTTCCCACAGACGGCGCTAAATATAATGACTTAATTCTGTGAGCTCGACGTAGCCTATAATTAGTCCTTACACTAATGTACATGTGGCTATAATCTAGTAAACAAGAAATGACACAGGTATTTAGCGTGGAAAACCTATGAATAGGTTAAAAACCATGACCTCGTGTTGAGGGTATTGTAATAGTAACTTTTATTGCTTGAGGCTGATGATATCCTTTACAAGTTATTTCTAGACTTTAAAATGGTTGATCTTGTGAACAAGACGTTTGGAGTATTGAGAAAATTAGAAGATATAGTCCTTCTAGTGATTTCTCGTATGTTTTTCTGGTCCCTGTCTCTTCTGGAATTTTTTCTTTATATAGGCCTCTTCCGTAGTTCTTTATCGTGATGGAGTACGATCTCCGAACAATGTGGTTAGTAGCTCTTGACTGAGTAACTATTGAATTTGTGAGAAACATGTATTTTTGACTTGTTCAAGTTGTTCGGTTTGAGTTCGACCCACATTTTTCATCAGTTCGTGGAGTATATGGTAATGTTGACTGGAAAGTCGTGTGGAGAATGCGTGAACCTGGTATGGAGGTAATTCAAACTGGGGACAACTTAATTTTTAGAGAGATCGAGGGATAGGCCCCTACAGAGACCATGTAGCATTCTTTCATATTCGGTCTCATTATTGGTAGCATAGAAGTTTAGTTTGATAACTTTCTCGATTCGATGATTGGAAGGTGTAAAGAGGGTAATGCCAATCCTTGGTCTGTGTGGTCCAGCTGATCCGTCAATAAAACGTCACTAACCCAAGCTTTTGGACCATGCATCTAGCTCTGTTATGGAGTCATCTGTGAAGATTTCTCCAAATTCTTCCCAATCGAGGTCTTCGAATGGAAAGTTTGTCAAAAAGTTACCCACTGCTTGTCCCTTAACAGATATCTGAGGTTCGAAGGAAATGTTGCATTCGCCAAGGAAAACAGACCATTGCTGGATTCTTTGAGATTTTTCTTTTATGGAGAGTACCAGTTTGAGGTGGTACTTGGTGATAATTTTGATGGGATGAGCTTGAAAGTAGGGACAAAGTTTCTGAGAACTGTAGACCAAGGCGAGAAGCTATTTTTTTTTGTATTTTTTTTAACAGGCATGAGGGTTTGCTGATGAAGTAGACTGGTTTCTCTACTCCATCATCTTCTCGATTAAGGACAAAACTAATTGAGTCTTCAGTTATGAATAAGTACATTGTAAGTGATTCGCCATCAACTGGAGTATCATGATAAGAGGACGCCCCAAGTATCGTTTAAGATCTTGGAAGGCTAACTCACAGTCAAGAGTCCAAATGATTTCCTTGTGATGTTTATTTGAAAAAGGAGTGGGATTGCCACGAAAAAGGAGGTAAAGAAGGTTCCATCGATCAGATGACTTTGAGATGAATTTGTTAAGAGTGGTGATCTTGCCTACGAATTTTTGTACATCTTTTTTCATTCGTAGAGATGGTATCGCGATGAGCGCTTTGATTTGCGCTGGATCAATTTCAATCCCTCTTTTGCTGACCAGATGTCCCAAAAATTTACCAGATGTGACTCCAAATTGGTATTTCTCTGGGTTGAGTTTCATCTGGTATTTGCGAAGGATATCAAAGATGGTTTGGAGGTTACTGGAGTGATCTTCTCATTTCAATCTTTTACATATCATATCGTCGATGTAGACTTCCATAATTGTACCGAGATGATCTTTGAACATTTTAGTCACAAGTCTTTGGTAAGTAGCTCCTGCATTCTTTAAACCAAGAGGTATTACTGTGTAGCAGTTGAGACCTCTTTCAGTAATGAAGGTTGTTTTTTTTCTGATCTTCTTCGGCGAGCGGAACCTGGTTGTAAATGGAGGTTGTATCCATCATAGAAAGAAGTTTGTGCCTTGCGACAAAGTCGATAAGTTGTGGAATTAGTGGTAGGGGAAAACTGTCCTTGGGTGTGAACTTGTTGGGTTCTGTGAAGTCAACACAAACCCCGATCTTTCCATTTTTCTTTGGTACTGCTACGATATTAGAAGCCCACTTCAGATAGTTAGCTTCCCGAATAAATCCTACCCGAAGGAGTTTATCAATCTCTTCGTTCACAGTATCGCGGATGCGGGGAGCTAAATTCTATTATTTCTAAATAATAGCTTTACTGTTTGGAAGGAGGTTATGTCAGTAGCATACGATTGATGGATTAATGCCAGACATTTCTCAGAAAGTCCAAGCAAAGATGTCAATATTTTTCTTAAGTAACTATAACATGGCTTCTTTTTTGTTGGTTGATAGTTTGGAGCCGATGAACCTGGTACGTCCTGAACCATCGAGATCAATAGATTCGACCACCTCGGTATTATGCTGCTCGAATGTGGGGGATTCCTCTTGCTGTAGTTGTTATGCCTTGAGAAATTTTGTTGTATGAGGGTTGGTTGTGGTATTTTCGCACATACGTGCAACTGCTTGGCTACCTTTGATTTCGTATATTCCTTGATCTGTTGGAAAATGCAATGCTAGATAATAAGCAGAAGGCACTGCTTTGATTGAATGTAACCAACTGCGTTATGAAATTCCCAAATATTTGAACTCAGTATCGATAACAAGGAATTTTATGAATGTAGTTTCTGATCATGCAAGAACTGGCAGAGTAATTTCTCCTTTGGCTGATTCTTTTAAACCATTGAAGCTGGTGATTATTATTGTCGAAGCTTTCACCGAGTTTGTGAGGCCTAGGACTTCAATTGCTCTTCTGAACAATACATCTGTTGCGCTTCCAGTATCGATGAGAAGCGCATGTAGGTAGTCCTATCCGACTTTGAGCATAATGACGAGAGGGTCAACTTGAGGGTATCTCACGTGGCTGGTGTCACAGTCCTCGAAGAAAATATGGTAAGGACGTTTAGATTTGCTTGTGTTTGGGAGAAGTTATGATGATTTATCTAAGGAGGTCATTTTATAACAGGATGTAATCCGATAATCTTGTTTTCTTTCCTTCCCACTTTCAATATTGATCATATACAGGTGGTAAGCTTGCCCCTGGACCTAATTTTGTCCAACTTCTCTATTTTTTGCTTCATTTTCGAGAAAGTTTTGGATATCGATAACATAATTATGAACCCTTCCAGCTAATAGGATATGATGAAAGATTTGTATAGGGGAGTAGCAGTTGTCATTTTCGTGACTATGCACGTTGTGATACTGACCTAGAGGTCTATTACAGAGATCCGGAATGGTTTATGGCGCGCGATAACACTCATCTCCCTTTATCGTCGGCAAGATAGCGGAGAGAGTCGTTGTCATTGGTGGTAGAAACGGGACTGGTCTGTCAGGTTTACCGTCTCTTCTTCTATTGTTGCCAGTGTTTATGTCGTATTGCTTGGGTGCTTCAGTAGTTATCAATCTTAGGGATAGGGTCAAAGATGTTTCTCGAGAATGGATGGCAGATAAGCTCTTCATCTTATCTTTCTTTAACCGTTCTAATTCGATGTAATTATTAACTATATCAATCATTTCTGTAACTATTGTCGGCTTGTGCAGAGTAAGCTCTTCTTGAACCTTAGAGCCAAGGTATAGGGCGGAGGTGAATGTTGGGATGACGATTTTAGGGTCAGAGTTCCCAATTTTCCTTTTTTTATTATAAAAAACTCTTGTAAAAGCTTGCCAATGTCTCCTTTACACCCTGCTCAAAGAAGAACAAAGAATCGACAGTAATCTCCCGCTCTTTAGCATGAGCATAATTGGCTTAAAAAAGATGTTGTAACTGGTTGAACGTGGTGATGGAGGCTTCTTGGATGGTATGGAACCATCGAAGCGGTTCTTCCTTTAGGCTCATGTTGAATAGCATGCACAACATGTGGTCAAGTTTGGAATATAATCCAGCTGCGGCTTTAAAGTGTCGGATATGGGTGAGTGGGTCAGTGAGCCCTGTATATTAAATGAACTTCGACATATGAAAATTCTCTGGTATAGGCATGGCTTCGAGATGGGGGGAGATAGGGTTTATCTCGATTTTGTCAAGCATGAATCTTCGGCCTGGGATATCAGAGTTTATGGCCTGGATCCTGTTGTTTAGGTCATCCAAGGTGATGAACTGTTGTGGGGGAAAATGTAAGGCTGCGACTTGTGGAATAAAATCTCCCTGTCCTTCTAGTGCCCATCAATCATTGATTGGTCATCTTCGGATGGAGGGGGACACTAATGACGCGTGTGTCGGCTTCCTTAAGTTGTCGATGCTGAAAATGTTAAACCAAAATGGTGAGAAGCTCTGTTTGGATTCCCTGATCTGGATCAAGAAATTCGTAACTCGTCTTCTCTTGGTTAATCATCGCACTGAATTACATTAGATCTATGATCGCTTCAGACAAGTGGAGGTGACGTCTGGCAGTCGGTGAGTCGATCTTGTATTTTTCTCAGTCTCTTCAATCCTTTTTGATGTGCTTGACTTTGTTGATCTAAGGATTTCCACCATTCGTCTCTTGTTATTTGAAGAGCTTGAGCATGGACACGTAGATTCTCCAATCTTTGGGTTTTTTCTGTAGCCATTTGTTTATGAAGTTCAACTACTGTACCGTGTAGATCGACCCTTCCTGGTATCGGATTAATTTTTTGATCTCTTACGATTTTGGAATGGCTTCCTAGGCTCATGTTTGTCATCTAAAGGTTTTTAGACCAGTGGTGGTAAAGAAAAATGTGGTAATTCCCACAGACGGTGCCAATTGTAGTAGCGTGTTTTCCAGAAGGAGAATCTTTGCCAATGCTATTTGTAAGGAAGGCTAAACAAACAAGATTTTACGTGGAAAACTCAGTAAAAGCTGAGAAAAACCATGACCCCGAGGAGCATTTTGAGGTAAAATCTAATAAGATGCTAGTTATTACAAGTTTTTGGAGTGATAGTAGGGTTAGGAAGTAAGGATAATAGAGTTGCGTATTCTCGGTCCCTGGACAATCTATTCTCTACCTATATTTATAGTAGATACAGGCAGTTTAGAAAAAGAAAGAAACAATCTCCTATTTTGGGGAGAGTGTGCGAACTTCACGGATAACTAACAAATCTTTCTTGACCAATCCTAGCGGATACTTTTAGTAGGTCGAGGACTTGTGGTGTCTTCTCGAATGCTACCTTTCTTCAAGTATACTGTGTTGGCTTACTCTTGTCAAATTTGGGGAATATGCTACTACAGCAGGCAAGGAAGGGCTTTTACCAATCGTCGTTCTCCTCTTTATTGCCCCCAGTGTTGATCGTACATACAGAAATGCGATCAATGCTGGGGGTTGATTTCACTTTGACATGGAAATATTTAGCTTCTGTACCCAAGACCCCGGCTAGATAAGCCAAGGAATCGGCATGTCTAATTTTACCTCAAGGAAGATAATCGAGAGTTGCTTTCGCAAACAGGCTCATCCTATCTGTAATGAGGGCTACATATTCAATCATCTTGCCATTCTTCTTGTATTGCTGAGAGTAATGGGGGACGATGAGTAGAAAATTTGTGTAGACAAAAAGTTCTGGGACACCGAGCTCAACTGCGAGGTCGAGTTCATGAATGGGAGCTTTGAATTTGGCAACATTGTTGGAGGCTTCAAAATCATAGTTGATTAATTTCTTAATTCTTTCATTGGAAGGGGTAATCAATATGATTCCAATTCCTGACCCTACGGGTCCTGCTGAACTATCTGTAAGAAGTCTTTACCCTTCTCTTGTAATCCATTCAGCTCTTGTCAAATGCTTTGGTCAGTGGATCTTATGTAATTTCTTTTGCAAGGTCAGGATCGTACTCCTCCCACTCAGGATCTTCCACTTGAAAATTTGTGCGAAAATCGTCAATAGCCCGACCCTTTTCTGAATGTCGTTATTCGAAGTTGATATCATGTTCTCCCAAACTGACTAACCATTGTTTTACTCTCCTTAATTTTTCTTTTTTGGACAAAACATCCCTGAGTGGGTAGTTCATCATGACTTTAACTGAATGAGATTGGAAGTAGTTCTTAAGCATCTGTAAAGTGTAAACAAGAGTTAAAAAGAGTATCTCAATTTTAGAATACATCGTTTCCGCTGGAGTGAGGGTTTTGCTGAAGAAATAGACTGCCTTCTTGATTTTCCTTTCAAGTCGAATGAAAACCAAGTTGATAGAATTATCTGTAACTGCTAGGTAGATGATTAGTTCCTCATTATCTACCAGGGTGCTCATTATGAGAGACTTTCCCAAATCAGTTTTGAGATCCTGAAAAGTTATCTTGCATTCTGATGTCCATTGGATCTTTGCATTAGGCTTAACTTTTCCTCGTTTGGTACAATCGTGGAGTAGTAGGAGCAGCAAATTACGATGATCTAATAATTTTGAAACGAATCGGTTGATAGCGGCAATCTTGCCAGCAAGTCTTTGTACGTCTATCATCGTCTTTGAAGATGACATATTGAGGAGAGCTAAAAATTTAATATGGATCGGCCTTAATCCCCTTTTTGCTAATAAAATGGCTGAGGAATTAGCCTGAATGAACTTTGAATTGATACTTCCCAGGATTGATTCGCATCCTGTAAGATCGAAGAATGTTAAATATTGTGTTTAGATCTATGATGTGGTTTATTGACTGTATGCTCTTGCACAAGTGATCATCAATGTAGACTTTCACGATTTTCCCAAGATGTGTTTTGAACATAGTAGTCATCAACCGTTGATAAGTTGCACCTGTATTTTTGAGTTCGAAGGGCATGACTTTATAGTAATAAAGTCATCTTTCAATGAAGAAAGTGGTCTTTTCTTAATCTTCTTCCAAGTGTGGAATCTAATTGTATCCAGAAGTAGCATCCATCATAGATAGGAGTTTGTGACCTACTGTAGAATCAAGAATTTGATAGATGTTAGGAACAGGGAAACTGTCCTTCGAAGTGTGGTTATTTAAATATGTAAAATCTATACCAACTCAGACTTTTCCATTCTTCTTCGCTACAACAACGATGTTGGATATCCAATCTAGATACTTGGCTTCTCGAATAAATCCTAGTTTGATCAATTTCTTAATCTCTATGTTAACTTAATCTCAAAGACGAGGTAACCGTCGTCACTATTTTTGTTTGACCGCTGTGGCATTGATGTTGATAGCCAACTTATGACATGCCTTGGTCGGATGGACCCCAGACATCTCTTTGAAATTCTATGCAAAGACGTATCGATTCAGTCGTAAGAATTATATAAGAGCTTCCTTATCATACTCGACCAGCTTGGTACTGATAAAAGTACATCTGCTAGGTCCATCAATGTTGACGTATTATATTGGCTCTTCTATTGAAGGCTGATCATAAAGGTGATCAGCTTTCTGTAATTGCTATGCTGCGTATCTATTTGAGGTATCTAGAATAGTAGAGACAGTATTTTCGTAAGCTCGTGAAAGCTTTTGACTACCTTTGATTTCATATATACCATCATTGTGCTTGAAGTGGAGTACTTAATGATAGGTGGAAGCGATTGCTTCTATGTTGTGAATCCAGCAGCGGTCCATAATCATGAGATAACGAGATTTGGCGTTGATGAAGTTGAAGAAGATATCGATAGTGGCTTGTCCTACGGTAATAGGTAAGATGATTTTGTATACTTGCACTTCTTTAGAACCATTGTTTCCACTGATATCAGTGTCGGTTGGAACAACTTGATTGGCCAATCCCATTTGGTCGATTGTGCTATGAAAGAGAATCTCAATACCGCTTCCAGTATCAATCATCATTGTATGCATGACAAACTTCTTCATCTTGAATATTATGACTAATGCATCATAATGTAGAAATTTTACATGACTAATGTCGTAATCTTTGAATGAGATCCCAAGCCGGCGATTACTCTACTCAGGTAGAAGCTTAACATTTTTATCTTGAGGTGCGAGATCGCAATATTCTGACAGTCTCATGTGCTTGAATCGGCAAGAGTTGTTGATCTGATAAATTTTGATTATGTTGTTGTGGTACATATAGTAGAGATGTTTCTCCTCAACTTGATCTTCGACCTGAAAGACATTGAGTTATTTCTTATAGCTGCCATCCTTGTACGATTCCAGGTTGATAATGTATTCCTATATCCGTCCCTCCTTGAAAGTAAATTCCAGCAACCTCTGTAAAGCATATAAGTTGTCAGTAGAATAACGGTTTACCTTGTGATGCATGCAGTACGCGCGGCTCTCGATTGGTTCCAATGGTTGAGAGGGACGGTATAGCTTATCCTTGGAGAGGATTAAAACAATTGCGAAGATTCGAGCATTCATCTTTGGGAGGACTAGTTTGGGTAGTGAACCACCTTTTTGAGGGTTGCCAGTGTTGCCCTTGGAGTGCTTTTGATCACTCTGATCCTCCTTTGGTCCAGTGTTTCGATCTCAGGGAAAACCTTTAGTGATTAGGACAAATTTAGTAGATTTATGCCTTTCAGACATCATCATTTCTAGGTCGACATAACCATTGACCTTGGTGATTATATCCTCTAAGGTCACAATTTTATTGAGGAAGAGGTACTCTTTGGCCTTGTAGTCGAGCTGGAGTGCGTGGGTGAAAGTAGTAACAACTATTTTAAAATTGAGATTATCGACTTTATGTGTGAGCTCCAAAAACTTCTTTGCCAAAGCCTCGAGCTTCTCTCCGTGTAACTGTTTAAGACTAATAAGAGAATATAAATTCTTTTCTTTGTCTATGTTGTGAGCATACATCTTGATGAATTATTTCTGCAGCTGATCGAATGTGAGTATGAAATCTTTAGGTAAAGAGTGGAACCACCGAAGTGGTTCTTCCTGTAGACTTGTTGCGAAAAAATTGTAAAGGATGTGGTTGAGATTCAAATAAAACCCTAATGAATAACGGTATTGTTGAATGTCCTCCATTGGATTGGTGCCCAAATTTTTAGAGTATGGAAACCTTTCGGTATTTTCATATCGAATAGTTCTTTGGCAATCGGACTTCCTTGTAACTTGGTAAGGTCATCTGTAGTGCCCAGAACTTGTACTTTGATCAACTCCTTAAAGCGTTGATCCATATGCTCTTGTATGACATATTGATATATCTGTTGAGTGGCTTGACGAGGAGGTTGAGGATTATAAGTATCAGTACCCCCACTTAAACGATTACGTACTGGAATTCAAGGTTGAGATCACTGTTCTTCCTCTTGACGTTTGAAAAATCGATAACCTCTGCTAATTTTGGATTGAACTTTACCACCCAAATTAATGGAAGGTTGGTGTTCGTGCCGAATATTTCTAGAAATAGCTTTGTTGGTGGCTTCTCGAGGTCATAATCTATCCCGCGTAGAAACCCATGAGGTCTCTGGTACTTGATCACAATCTCTGTCTGAGGAGCCTGTTGAGTATCCTGTAGAGCTTGTAATGTAGTCTGCATGGTTGTCATCTGGTCTTCATGTCATTTTAACGCTGTCAAACGAGCTTGTCGCTCAGCTTTGAGCTCCTTCTCTTGGAGCTCTCGGTCAAGAGTTAATTGACGTTCGAGCTCATTACTTTTCTCTATTTTGGCGTGGAGATTCGCCCGTAGTTATGTAAGTTGTTTCGGCTCAACTGAAAGATCGAGCTGGATTCCGGTTGTTGGTCGTCTGGAAGTAACCATGATTGAAATTAATAGTAAAGTGAATGTATGCCTTAGGATATCCGAGAAATGCCTTCTTTTCCACAGACAGCGCCAAATGTAATGGCCTAATTTCGTAACCTCGAGATGGCTCGGAATTAGCTTTTACACAAATTTTCCCTATGATAAAAACTAATATAAAGTAAGGAATGACACAGATGATTTAGCGTGGAAAATCTCTGAATAGGTAAAAAACCACGACATCGAGTTGAGGGTTTTAGTAACAGTAACTTTTATTGCTTGAGGCTGATATCTTATTACAAGTGATCTCCCGAACTAGAAAACTTGATCTTGTAAATAAGAATTTTGGTATTTTAGAATTTAGAAATATGGTTTTCTTGGTAATTTCTCGTATATTTTCTAGTCCTTGTCTCTTCCAAAACTTTTTCTTTATATAGACCTTGCCCACAATTCGTTATCGTACTAAAGCACGCTCTCCGAATAATGTGGTAAGTAGCGGTTGACTGAATAATTATTGAGTTTGTGAGAGACAGGTATTTTTGTCTTGTTCATGCTTTTCTGTTGTGCTCGACTCACATTCTTCATCAGTTCGTGGTGTAGGTGTCAATTCTGATTGTTTATGTTACGTGTAAAATGCGTGAGTCTGATGTAGAGGTAGTTCAAATTGGAAATAGTTTAAATTGGGTTAGATCGAAGGATAGGTCCCTACAGCAAGGGTTTTGTCTTATCCACAATTCTTTCAATGTAGATACATCAAAAATAAAACATGGGAGCACATCTGAGCTTAGTCAAAAATTGTACCTCACCCTTAACTTCTTGGTATATGCTGCAAACATCCTTGTTGCTAATAGTTTTCTCAGCCACCTTTAGCCATTTATTATAGTCACAAAACTCTTTATAATTTGCCTTCCTCTTAGCTGCAATGGAATGGAAGACAAGTGAATATCACTTCAACTCTTTACATTTTGATCAACACTTATAATAATTTAAAAATCACTAATATATATAACAAATTTTCAAATTATTGTAGACACTCTATCCTGACTACCAGTACCTGCCTATTCTTATTCTTTAAGGGATTTAGTATAGACGAAATAAGGGTATTTTATGATTAAATAAATTGCGATAATAGACGAAATAACCCTTATGATCTAACGGCTATTACAATTTAATATATTTATTGTTATAACCTAAACCTTCAGTTTTCCTCAACATGTGTTGGGTAGTGTGATTAACAACCAAGATTAATATTTATGGCATGGTTATTCCTTTAGTATTATATAGATTTGGGACATGTGTAGGGTAGTGTGATTAACAGCTGAGATTATTTTTCATTGCATGGTTATTCCTTTAGTAGTATAAATTTGGGAGTTTTAGGGTTATTTCAGTTATGAGTTATTAAAGTTATGAATCAGAGAGAGTTTAGAGTCCATCAATTTGTATTTCAATCTGGAATTCACACCATAAAATATTGTCGTTGAATTGCTGCGCCAGATAAACCCTAAATTTAGCCTACGTCTCATGTATTTAGAGATTCTAGACCGTCGGACTGTCGCGTCATACTGATTGCCGTGACACCCTAAATTTAGCATACGTGTCATGTATCTAAACTATTGAACCGTCGCAGCAAACTGATAGCCGCTGCACCTTAAGAAGCACCTAATGTCTCCACTCGAGTATTCTGACTCCTTGAATGCCTCTTTTTAAAGTGAATTGATCAAAACCACTTTTTTGGTAATAGTCAATTCTCTTTTGAAGTGGTTGTCAAAGAAATTTGACCCTCTAAATATTATGACAACTGATAAAAATAATGCCTTGTGCCAAAAATTTCTCTAAAGGATTGCATTTCTCTCCAAGTCTCTCCGCCACGGTTAGAGCAGCCGGACTCTTTCCACAGCTGAGTTTATTCTCAAGCAGTCCGGACAACTAAAAACCACGATAAAGCTGCACTTACCTTAACAATAATTAACCCCCAAAAAAGATAAAATCAAATTTATACTAAATCATGTGGCCTTGCCTAACCCATCCCATCCCATCCCATGTTACATGTTTCTGCACTGTGATTCTTTAACGTAGGCAGAATTTAATGATTATGATTACAACTTAAGTCAAATAATAAATGCTAGATTTAGCCCAGATGACCCCAAAACAATGATAGAGCAGATCTGGTGCAAGGAAAAAAATAGAGCAATCAAAGGGGACCAAAAATGCCTCCTTTTTTTGTCAACTCTTACGTAAGGAAAAGTTGGTGGGTACTTATGCCACAACTCCACGAGTATCTTGTGCCACAAGTCCACAGTAGTAACAAATCTTATAGTTTCAACATGTATCATGTGTATGAGAGAGAGAGAGAGAGATAAGGACTAACCATGAGTGCAATCCCAGTGACGGTGATCCAAGAATTACCAAGAGTCGCACCAGCAAGCTCAAGCTGACCAAGATTTGTACCCTTTTTCTATAGATACTTTGACCCGACATTAACGGAGACACATTTTGAATTTCAAGTATACAAAACAGATATCACGGGTCACAACTGTTAAATTTAAAAATGAAACGTACATGATATATGACAAAGAATACAAGGTGTGGATAGCTATTTCATACTCTAGTTCAAGAAATATTCGATTGCTAACCAAATAGTAAGATTCCAAAAAAGAAAAAGAAACGAACGCAAAACTACGAAACAACAGAATATAATTGCTTCAAAAAAAAATTTATTATCAAAACCGATATGGCCAATGACAATTAAATTAAGAAATAATGTGATTGGGTTCACCACAGGGGATTATCTTCCCACCCACTGCTCTCTCGTCCACCTCAACAAGTTTCTCTAACGCAATTTCCTTTACAACAATTTTTTGAGCTTCCGCATCAAGGATTAGTTCACGGAAGACGTCGCACTAGAAGTGACGGTCCAATTCCACACGCCTCTCCTCCACGTTCAGACCGTCCAATTGCAATGGCCATTCAAGTAACACCGCATCTTATGGTAGCAGTCAAAAATATCGTTCACGCAGTTCATCCACCTTTATGGCTAACCTCCCTTCCGTGTCATGACGTTGACGCTAGGAAAGTATCCTCACCATGATCGCTTCACCTACAAAGAAAAGAAAGACTTGAACAAAGAAGACAATATGAAGAATATCCAAGGCCTCATCCCCCATTATATAGAAAAAGAATAGCAACATTTTGGGAAACAATATATAGCATACAATTCCCAGCACGTGATTACAGGGATGCAGAGTTATTCAAGAAAGTCAATATATATTCCCCATAAATAGATTTCCAAGAATTAGGAGTAAGAATATTTGGCAAGAGAAACACGTCGCGATTCATCAGTAAAGGACAACCCAGATCAATTTGATTAACAAAAAGTTCGAGTATTGTTTCTCAATACATGAAATCAGAGTAAAAACTTCCAAGTTATCTTACATCGACACTCGACTCCTACGAGAATGGTTCTTGAAACATCATATTTAGAGTTTGTTTTATTTCATGTCTAAAATAAGTGTCAACACTACCTAGTGGTTATTTGTCGTTATAGAGTGCACGTGAAGCGACTACAGCTGGACTGACAATGAATAGGTACGTGGGTTTGTACCTCCTTGCTCGCAAATATCAAGACGTTAGTATTTTACAAAAGGTCAAAACAAAAAAAGAATATATTATATTTTCTTGAAATTTTTTTTTAATGTTCTAACAAACTTTTTCTCTATTCAAACAAATTTTTCTCTGTTCAAAATTTTTTACTCAGACCATTGTTTCTTCGAATAGGATCTTTGGTTGTGTTAGAATAAAACCTAATCTGTTCGAACAAAGTTCAGGTTTTAAATTTTTTTGATTAAAGACATCCTTTATTTTTTGTTCTTTATCTCTTCCAAAACCAACTTTTCTAGGGCTTGATATTTTAGAGAGAAGAAAGATTTCAGCAAGCAACTTAATGCGAAGTAAAACTCAAATTGAATCAATCTAAGATTGAGAAAACCTAAATCCAATTTCATATTTTATGAGTTTGAGCGATTTAAGCTTTGAAGCTTTGGTGCATTATCCGAATCAAGGCGTTGTAAGAACATAGAATTGATTGTAAGGAGTTCAATTAGAAGAGAGGTAACCACGGGATGTGCTTATCGAGTCTGTAAGTAATTAAATTATTATAATTTTGTTTTAATATTAGATTATTTAAATAACAGACGATTTGGCAGCGATTTGTGGGTTTTTCTCCTAAGAAAAGTTTCTCACAGGGTTAAAATTGCTTGTCTTTGTGTTTTTGATTCATTATTTCTTATCATATCAACTTGAGCTTGGTTAGAACTAGACAATTAGTTTTAAGGATTATCGACCCTTTCAATTTTAACCTAAATTACTTGAAATTAGTTATTCTCAATTAGTTAGAAATTTTAATTGGTATCAGAGCAGTTGCGCTCTGAGGCTTAACAACCTGAGCGTGGATCCTAACTTGATTATTTGAGATTAATTGATTCTGAAAGATTTGGAGCTCCTATAAATCTTCCGTCCCTCTTCGATGGCAAAAACTATCCTTATTAGAAAGTCTGAATGGTTTCATTCTTACAATTACTTAGAGAAGATGTCTGAATTGCGATCGGGGATGGATAGACGCACCCTACCATGATGAAATGAATGGGTGATAAAGCTGAAGAGGTCTTTAAGCCTAGGAATCAATGGTCAAAAGATAAAAAAGGAAGCTGATGGTTATAATAATAAGGGACACAATACTGTTTTTATGACTGTGAGCCCAAGTGAGTTTGTACACATATCTGCTTGTACCACTTCAAAAGAAACTTGGGACATATTAGTTCAAACTCACAAAGGCAATGATACAGTTAAGAAAAGTAAATTACAAATGCTCAACTCACAATTTGGGAATATTTGAATAGATGAAAATGAGCCTTTTGATAAATTTTATGCAAGACTAAGTGATACTTCAAACACTAGTACCGTATCAGGAGTAGCTTATTCCGATATCCAAATTATTCATAAAGTTTTAAGATTTTTTCCTGTGATCTTTAGATTCAGACGTAATGTTATCGAGGAAGCTCCGAATCTTTAGAAAATAAAACCAGATACATTAGATGGAAAGTTGTAAACTTTTGAACTTGAGATAAAAATTGTAAACCCTGAGAAGAACAAGAGTGTTACATTTAAATCTTCATCTTACTCTTATTCTTTTATGAGTACCAAAGAAGCAGACATGTCATACGGTTTAGATAATAATGATGGGTCTAATATGGATTCACAGATTATCTTTATAAGCAACCAGCTTAAAAACCTTGTGAAAAAAATGTCAATTTAAAAAAAAGGGCAATCAGTAAATTAAATCGCGAACTCATGATCAACTTAAATCGAATAACTGGTAGACCAACCTTGACACTGACCTAAATCAAGTTGAATGTTATAAGTATCATAAGTTTGGTTACTATGCACATAGTTGCCTTAATAAAAAATATTGTAGTAATTCTAAGACTGAATATTACTGTTACTTGGGATGATAATAATGATGAATTTGATACTAATAATGATCATTCCCAAGAAAGTGAAAATAATAGCTATTGTGTATACCTGCTAGAATAAACTCTAGTAATGATTATTCTGAGCCATTTGAGCTAGAAAACCATGCTGATCAAAGTCAGAGTGATCATAAAAATAATGAGTTTGAAGACCCTAATCTTAAAGATTTGTATACTCGGTCATTTTTAAAGTGTGTTAAACTTGGCAGAACGAACAAGGTATTGAAAGATCAAGTTATCACACTTATGCTTGAACTTAAGGAAAAGGCTGAGAATACAAGTCATGAGATAGAAAGGTTTGAAGGTGAGAAACAAGGTCTTTATGAGACGATTATGATTTTAAAAAAAGAAGTTCATAATGCTAGGGAGAAAATGAAATCAACTTTGGATGAACTTGATAAGATCAAGCTTGATTTAGTTTACTCCCAGCAGAAACTTGAATTTTTTTGTCATGGAGCAAAAAATATTGATAAGATGTTATGTATGAGAAAACCGATAGTGACAAAAGGGGTATAGGATATGAAGATCATGACTCTAATGCCAAGACTCCTCAAGTCACAAAATTTGTCAAAGTAACAATTGTAATAGTTTTGCTCAAGCATAATGTAATATTTACCCCTCACAATCAAGCCAAGAGGTTTTCCTTCATTTGGATTTTTTTATTGTCAAGCGTGTGGTCGAAAGGGTCATGTTGCTTTCTATTGTAGATTTGTTGACCCATATCGATCATATGCGAGACCATCTAATTGGCAAAGATATAACCTAAACATGAATTCCCCTAATGTAAAAAGGTAAGATTGTGAGTAGGTGGTTTACTCTAGAAACATCACCCCAAAAGGTTATTTGGGCTATTAGGGTGTAAAAGGATGACTTGTCATTACAGATATGGTAATGAATCTAAACTAAGACGGGTTATCAGTGTATGCTCCATTAATTAGGTATATTTCTTACCCTGTCTCATTTTTGTTATTTTTTTTATTTTTGTTTTGGACAGCAAGGTATTGTTTTGATTTTATTTCCACTTTGCATTTTAGGAGCTATTGTATGTGAAATATTCTTGCTAGACTTGGACTATGCTTTTGTGTTATATTCATTCATTAAATAATTATTTGGTAAAATTACTATTCACAATAGTCAGTGATCCCCCAGTTTAAACTAAAATCATATCGTGATTGGAACCATGTACGTGAGGATAATTATAGAGATTTCATAACCTAATGCTATGTGAGGATCTAGCCTTTTTGTAAGCTTCAAGTGTTATTTCATAAATTATTTCCAGATTCAGCATTATCTTTTTTATGATCCTATTTTTTATAATCAATTGTCGATGGTAACATCAAGTTTAGGTTAGTCTAATAGAACATTTCATATACTTGATTCGAGACGAAAAATATACTATGTGAGACTGAAGATATGATAATAGGTATTTCTATTGTTACACCTTTTATGGCCTTCGTCTGTACTTACCCAAAGTGGTATCCGTTTGCAGCCCTTTGTACCTTAAAATATGTCATTCGTTTTATATCTAACTCCTTTTGACCCATTTATTATAAAACTTTTTAGTAATATAAAAATGAAGTGAGGATGAATATATTAGGAGGGTATTCCCAATAATTTGCTATGACATCAATAAGACTATGTCTATCATCTTGGGAGGAAAAAAATAAAAAAAAGGGGGAGAGATAGAAGAAGAATCAATTTATTCTATATATACTCAATCAAGGAAGAGAAAGAAAAAAGAAAGAATCTATTCTATATGTACTCAATAAAGAGAAAGATATGAGTAAGTGTAACTGTTAGTCTCAGAATGCCAGCAAAACACCTACTCCATCATGTGCCTGCCCTTGCCTATACTCTAACATTTTCAAGACCTATTTGATCTTGGGTTAAGCACAGTCAGTTTAGTGGAGATACGAGATAGAAAGTTTATATTAGTTGACTTGACATCATTAATGACAATTGATTTCCTTTCCATGAGATTTTTCATTCATAGTACGCAGTTTATTTGATGAAATATTAATTTTTTTATGCATTTACTCATATTCATATTTTCACAGAATATTTACGAGTAAAATCTCAATGATTTTTGAGAGACCACCCAAGTGAGGCCTCAGTCAAAGCAAATTTCCAACATAGTATTCTAACAACGGATGAGTAATATGTTGAAAACCGGGTATCTATCTGACTATGCACACACACACACACCAAGTAATTTATTTAGTGATTATTTTATAACATTTGGGCATTGTCTTGGTGTCTATAGGATATTTTAAATTCATTGTCTTTCAATCATGCCTTATGTTTAGGGGGAGTGTTGTCTTCTTTCGCTTACTTATTTCAGAGACACTTCTCGTGTGTGTTTTCCTTTTGTTTTCATTTTAAGGGGGTTACCATTATTTTGAGGGGAAGATGCATCTTATTTTAGGGGGAATAACTAGTACATATTGCTTTGGTTATATTTATATTATTTACCCTTTGTTTAGGAATTTTTTGAGTGTAGTCCCACCTACAAACTGAATATTTGCCTTTAGTCCCCAAGTTGTTGAAATATGTAGTTTTGGTCCCCAAATGGCCTCTGACCATAGGTCAACCTCTGTTGAAGTCAAATTTTAACATAAGGTGACTAATCTACCCTCACGCGAGTTGCACGTAATATTTGCCTATAGGTAACAAGTTATCTTCAAGTAATTTTTTGAGTTTTAATGAGAATCAAGAGTGTTTATCAAGTAGAAATCAAAAATGGGTTCATCTCCCTTTGATGATTTGTAAAGCGTTGAGGGCTTTGGAGCTGATTTTAACTATTTTTTCCTTATGACAATGGTGGAGAAACTAGTAGGTCTTCTTCAACAACAACAACCATAATAATTGAGAGAGAGGAAAAAACAGAGAAGAGGAGACCCACAACAACAAGCTCATCTTCTTCTTCTTCTTCTTTATGTGAGGCTGTATTTTATGATATTATGCTCTAATGTGGTGTTGGGTATGAATTTTTATCAATCACTATTAAAGCTAAAATTGAAGAAATGGGGACTAAAGACTAATTGTAGGAAAATATGTGGAGACTTAAGGCTAATTGTTTTCCTGATTTTTGTTATTGTAAGATGACGTAGCTTACTGATGTGGACTGATGACGTGGAAGTAACCTAAAAACACCTGGTTAACTTGTTGCTTAATATCTCGTAAAAGTTACGTGAGGGCATTTGTAGAGTTCAGGTCAAAAATTGACTTCAAATGTGGTTGACCTGTGGTCCAAGACAAATTGGGAACCCGAAATGAATATTTAAACAACTTGGGGACTAAATACTAATATCCAGTTTATAGGTGGGATTACACTAAAAAAATCCCCTTTGTTTATCTGTGCCAAAAAGGGGGAGAAATGATCCTGACAGGTAAGCCAGGAAAGTTATGATTTTTCCTAGATCTCTTATTTTATTTGAACGGTTACGTGGTGTATCATGTTTAGTATGCAATGATTCCAGAGTATATGCCTTTGAGTATGGATTTTCAGTAATTAAGTCAATCCATCGAGTTATATTTTTTATTTCTTATAATTCTAGTTTTGACAGGAAATGATTAAAGGGGGAGATTGAAATATCTATATTTAGAGTTTGTTTCATTTCGTGTCTAGAATAGGTGTCAATATTACCTCATGGTTATTCATCGTCAGAGAGTGCACGTGGAGCGACTCTAGCTGGACTGACATTTAATAGGTACGTGGGTTTATACCTCTTCGCTAAAAAAATATCAAGCTGTTAGTATTTTACAGAAGGTCAAAAAAAGGAATTATGTTTTTTTGAAGATTTTCTTTATTCGAACAAACTTTTCTTTTTTCAAATATTTTTACTCAGACTACTGTTTCATCAAATAGGATCTTTGGTTTTGTTAAAATAAAACCTAGTCTGTTCGAACAGAGTTTTGGTTTTCAGTTTTTTTGATAAAATACATTTTTAATTTTTTTGTTCTTTATCTCTTCCAAAACCAACTTTTCTAGGGTTTGATGTTTTAGAGAGAAGAAAGATTTTAACAAACGATACTATGCGAAGGAAAACTCAAATTGAATCAATCAAAGATTGAGAAAACCTAAATTCAATTTCAGATTTTATAAGTTTGAGTGAGTCAAGCTTTGAAGCTTTGGTGCATTATGCGAAGCGAGGCGTTGCATGAACGAAGGGCGTTCCGAGAATGTGGTATTGATTGCGAGGAGTTCAATTAGAAGAGAGGTAACCACGGGATGTGCTTATCAAGTCTGTAAGTAATTGAATTCTTGTAATTTTATTTAAATATTAGATTGTTTAGCTGTCGGGTGATTCGGTAGCGACCTGTAGGTTTTTCTCCAGAGAAAGGTTTCCCACAGGGTTAAAATTGCTTGTCATTGTGCTTTGATTCTTTATTGTTTATCATATCAACTCGAGCTAGGTTAGAACTTTACAATTAGTTTCAAGGATTATCGACCCTTACAATTTTGACATAAATTACTTGAAATCGGTTAATCTCAATTTGTCAGAAATTTCAGTTCTTATATACAAAAAACTACAAATTTTCTTGAAAGTAATATATTTCCAAGTGTTCACAAGATAAAGAGTATCCATAGCAGTTTGATATTGTTAACGTCCCACAAAGTTCAAGGTGCTCATCACTTCGCATAACATCTTGAATTTTTTTACTTCAAAGATAAGTTAAAGAGTTATTTCAAGCAATTAGGTGTCTACGAAAACAACCACAGCATTCCTAAGATCGCATACACGAATGAAGCTACTGGAGACAGACAATATGATCAAATTTCATTCAACAATGCGGACTACAAACAAGAATTCAATTCATTTATAACCTACACATCCGCACTCACGTGAACGTTTCTACCCCATGCCAGCTGTCTTATCTTCGTCTTTCACGATGCTTTCCGCCATGTTACAGAGACAATCCTCACGGTCCACCTCCGCCAACATGACGTAGTGGCACTGGTGGAGCCAGAAGTATTCCTCGCTAGTTTCTTTAACCTTCATGGTAGTCAGTCCTTGATAAGTAGGTTCCACTGGGATCGATGTTGGATTAACAAGTGATTGCCGCCCAAAGTAGTGCATTTTCAACTCTACGAGCTTTGCCATAACACGGTGCTCCCACTCCTCGCAATAAGTATGAGACCTTGTTTTCACCATTGCTTCTCAAAGAATACGAAGGACATATAAATAAATTTACTTTTCAAAACAACATGAATGTTATTTATAACTAATAGTGATGGTCAAGAAGAATGTAATTAATGTATCAGGAAGCTCTACAGAGTCAAGTCAAATAACTAATTCCTAACAACAAGCATTAAATGATGGTATCAGTAACAATATCACTAGAATCAAAACAAAAGCATAAAAGGATCTTGAACGAGCTTCTCAACCAAAACCACTCGTGGTTTTAGTTAAGAAGGGGCAATTGTAAGGGCCTATTCCGGATCTAGAACTCAAACCCTAAATTCAACCAGCAAGACTTTATTCAAACTCATTAAATACACGACGACGTGCTTCATTTATTGTACATTAATATGGAGTTGTTGCTAGAAGGAAGATGCACCCATGCCGTTGAACAATTGTTACTATAACGCCTCAAAGTTATTTTTGCAGCATCCTTCATTAAGAGAAAATAATGGTCTTTAACAACGGTCATAAAGTGAAACCTATAAAGAGGAATTAATGAGAATAGATGAAGGGCATATTTTTCTATCTAGAGAACATTATCAAGAATACTTTTTGTAATTGGTAATCACTAAGTCAATAATATTGTTTCTTGCAAATCCTCAAGAAAGGTCGTGGTTTTTACCTATTCAAAGGTTTCCGTGATATATCTTGTTTTGCTAGTGATTACTTATTATTGTCTAGTGTTCTGACCATCTTTGGTGTGATAAACTAAGTTCGAGTTCCGAATTTAGGCTCTTACATAATGTATCACTAAAGAATAATATCGTATTTGTTGCAAGTATCTAGTAATAGTGCTCAAGGCAGGTCGCCTGAAGTAGTATAAAGAGCTAAGGTTAAGAAGAAAAATATATATTGAAATTTGTGGTGTTGACACACGGGTAATTGTTTGCTTGTCGATCGACATTTCTTTTAGTCATGTGTCAAACTAATGTAAAACCTTGAATGCGGAAGCAAGATTCGAGAGATAATTACAATTAGGGATTTGAAGATCAATTTAGAGATTGAATTTCAAAGCAAAACTAGATTTTCTCAATAACAACTGCTAATCAATGTTACACCACCCTCTCCTTATAATCTAGGTTTCCCTAGAATCTCTCCTACAATCTCTCCTAACCAATCCAAATAGAAACTGACTACAACTAAAACTCATAACTGAAGCCTAGCCTCTCCAACAGTACAATAAATAAAGTGCATAAAGTAAATATTGCTCTAGACGGGTGGCAAACGATCATATTAGGGACATGCCACGTCACAAACAATGTTATATGTTGGTCATCACACCACGTAGCGGCATACTTGTCTTAATTCCTAATTTATACAAGATTCTCGCAGTCGGACAAACTCGTCGATTAAACCTCGCAAGTCATTATTAGAAGACCCACCAACCTCCACAGCTCTCTTGGCTTTTCTCCCTAACTCTTTCGCTCTTTCTCTAATTTCCTCCACCTCATCTCCGCCGTCCATTAGCCGAATCATGGCTCTCTCAATCTTCTCTTTTATCACCACAACTTTCCCGTCGTCTTCTAGGTCGTCTTCTACTAACGACAACCACTTCTCAGCACCAACTTCAACTCCAATCCTAGCTACTTGTGTAACCAACTTCTCATTGTAAAACTGTTCGCCATATAACGGCCAAGTAATCAACGGCACGCCAGTTGTCACGCTCTCAAGTATCGAGTTCCAACCGCACTGAGTCATGAAACCACCGATCGCCACATGTTCAAGAATCAAAACTTGTGGGGCTCATCTGCGTATGATCATACCGTTGACCCTTGACTTAAAACCGTTCGGTAACCAAGCTTCATCTCCACCGTCGGTTTCCTCGTTACAGATCACCCACATAAATGGATGGTTGGATGCTTCTAGAGCGGTAGCTATCTCGTATAGCTGCGGACGAGGGAACTTAGGTAGACTCCCGAAACTGACGTACAACACCGAGTTGGGTTTCATTGAGTCAAGCCCAACTTAGGCATTCGTGCGGGTCAACGACCGAGTTATGGCCCCTTTCGTACTTATCGTTTGTACTTGAATCGAGTGAAACCGGTCCGATATGCCATGTTTTTCTCCCGATAACATTTTGAAAGTGATCAACATAACTCTGCTCCAACTCGTAAAAGGAGTTCATCAAAACCCCGAAACTCCTCAACTCGAACTCCCTTATCAAATCCAACATCGCCGAAAACGCTTTCTCCGTTCTAACATGATCCGGTAATTGTAACCGAGTCAACTCAACCTGATCCGATAGTCCCGGCACCACAAACAACTCCATATCGGATGTAACGTTTTCGTAAGGCGCGTTATGTCTCATACTATATTGGGCACATAGCGCAAAATAACTAGACCCTTGAAACACAATCCGTGATATACCAATTTCAGCGGCGAAATCTGCAGTCCAAGGGTAAAACATATCGGACACGATACAATCCGGTACATGGTCTAGTAACATTTGTTGGATTGGTTTTATAAGGAGCGTGGTCGCTTGGTAAAGCTTTGGGTTTTGATCGGGCGACGTAACTGAATTCATATTTTCTATGCCTTCCGGGAGACCGACTTCCGCAAATGGGAACGGGAGAACGTGGAGTTTGATGGGTTTACCGGATTTAATATCAAGGTCTATTGCATTTTTAAAGACGAGGGAGTTGTGTGTTGTGGTTATTATTGTGACCGCAACACCGTGAGAAGCGAACAGTCGTGCCATGTCTACCATGGGAATCATGTGCCCGGGGCCGATAAATGGGATGAAAACGAGATCAAGTTTTAGTGGGGTAGACTTTGTAGCAGAGGCCATTGTAGTGGAAATGAAGATGAGACTGTGAAACTCTTAGAAGGTATTAGTTGATTTATATTGTTGGTGTTGCCTTCCAAAAAAAATAAATTATTATATTGTCCGGGAAGTCATTGTTTAAAATTCCTAATCAGTTCGATATATTGAGTCTTGTCCATAGCGTATATATTGCTGATACTTTGGTATATCGACGATATTTTGATACAGTTTTTGCAAATAACAAACAAAACTGCGAAATATTGACAATGTTCTCAAAAATATCAATATGGTTGTATGTCGTCACTAATGATGCAGGAAGATTGGTATCTAGGGTTTAACTCCCAAGTAAAACAGGGAGAGGTATTTTTTTTTTGGAAGCCCCATAGGTAGTGGAGCCCAAAGCATATGCTTTGGTCAATCCCCGGGCCTGCCGGCCTGGAGATATTATTCTTGTAAACAGGACCCTTAGATCGCGACACTTTTTCAGATAGCTGACCGATAACGTTTATTGAATAAACTTCCAAGAAGATAATATAAGTATTATGTCTGTTTAATGAACGGAAGCAAATAAGTCATCAAGTGGTATTATTTTTTTAACACAAAGCTGAAATATATAATCAAGTGGTATTAATTTGTGCTAGTGAAGTTTACAAAGTAGTAGGGTGCCAATATGCCGTATTCGTTATTTGGCAACGATTTTGATTTTCAAATAATCCGAATTCAATCACAAAGAAGTTGAAGTGCAATATCATACTAGGGCAGCCTGGCTTTATAAGGCCTTTACGAAGAAAAAAAAATTGGGCCATTTTTACTTGATTTTTTTTGTTTTTTGTTTAAAGATAGTTTTTTGTAGTATTAGGCTTTGTTTTGAAAAGTGGGTATTTGGTTTGTGGGCAATGAGTTTGATTTTGTGGTCGAATCTTAACTGGGTTGGGTTTAATATAATTTATTTTTTTGTTTGGGCTAGGTTGTTTTTATTTTATTTTTTGGGTCCTTTTCCTTTCGGGCATGTGCCGTTGCACATGTCGCACATACAAAATCATTGATAGTGCCTCTCTCAATTCTGAAGCTCAGATCATTACAATATAAACACATAAATATGTGATTCTCAATTCAATCTCTAAGAGTTACCATTGGTGTTGGTTTGAAATTAGAAAAGCACCAACTTTTCATCATCCTTAATAGAGAGTTCCATCTTGGTTCATTTTGTGCATAGAGTAAGTAGGAGGAGAAAGCAGGCTTGGCAAAATAGACCACAAACCAAACCTATCCACAGTCCCTGCACCAAACAAAGCTAGTAGAAAAAAATCGACATGTTTACTTAGGTTTAGGTTGAATATTTTGGAAAACGGAGGTAATTATGCTAATGATAAGTGACTAAAAGGGCGTGTCTCACCTTTGCGTACAATTGAATCTTAAATGCAAGGAAAACTCCAATAGGCATCCCGATCACGTAGAACGCTGTTAAATTGGTCCATGCTGCCTAGTGCTGCCAACCACATCCCCTGGCTACCCCTATAAGATCAAATCCCAATCTTCAACATAAATAAACAAATAACATCCTCTGGTTCATATTTATGGCAACCGCAATGCAAACTCATAGGTTCTTAATATATTGACATAGTGCATATATAGCGATAGGTTAGAGTGAACAATGAAACTTATCTAGATCAATTTGGAGAGCATAAATAAATCTGACCTGATAAGATTGTTGAAATATTATACAATTAACTATGATCAATAACTGAATCTGTATCCTAGATTATACTAACTTGTTTTCCTACTCTCTGAAAAATCCTTTCTTCTTGAGTGGAGTCTTCCCTTGGATTGGCTGCAGACCTCAATGAGATGGTTTTATATTTTTGTAGCCCCCAAGAGGGACTTCCTCTCTATTTAACCTGATAGGGTTAGAGTAGTCTTCCCATTATACTCTCAAACCCTAATAAAGAGTAATACTAGGTCCCACCAACCTTAACTTGGTATAAGAATTGAACACAACCAATAACACATATACGACCTATTAACATGTGTGCTCATGAACCGGAAGAGTAGTGTCGGTATAGATGGAAAATCCAGCAATCTCCCACCCGGGGTTAACTCAATTTTAAGAAAAATATTTTTAGCCTGATTCACGGTTTCTTATGAAAAGCGGATGACCATCTTTTGTTTTTTTAAACCACACATGATAATTTGTCAAAGGCAATGTTTCATCGAACTTGGCTGTCACTCTACGACTACAAAGATGACTAACACGGTCATGGACAAATTTTGGTCAGGCCTTTGAGCACATGTCTAATTCATATCGTGGACATCAGGCTAGCAACCTCAATAGCTTTCAAGTATAATTTCTTTACTGGTGGAGTTTAGCGTGTGAATGGAAAATGTACACCTTAATGATGTGCTGGTACATTTCCATTAGTGTCCTGCAATATGTGTTTACCAGACACATGTCATTTCAATACTTAGACAAACCGTCATGCGAAGACCATCGCTCATACCAAAATGAAGGTTAAAGTATGTGGAGCCTACCCATATCCAGCCCAAACAAACTTGAGAAACCTTTCAGTATTCTCTATAGGCACTTGATATGTAGACAACCATCACATAATAAAATCACTCATATCTAAAACTTTATTGCAATTGTATAATTTAAACTGAATATGTGCACATATAATAACGAATCCACATATAATAGCAGCTAAATAATCAAAATCAAATCTGAATTTTAACCAACATAATAGCTGAGAATAACTCCCACATGGATAAAGAATCCTAATGTAGTAACAACTCCCACGTTAAAGAGTGATCCTCAAAGAGGCTCCAACAAAATCTGAGTCAGAGTAGCCAAAAATCATAAATGTAAAATGTCTCCCACTCTGATTGACGTATATATAATGATCCATTTGCATTCAACTACCTTAGATCCTTCAAGTAAAGGTGTCAACTCCCACACATTATTGTGAGACATAAAATATATCTCCTCCATCATAGTATTATGCCACTGCTATGCAAAACAACCAGCTATAGCCGAACTAAAAAAAAATACTGGATCCTCAAAATTAAATAATTCCCCTTTAACTGAATAAAGATGATAGCCGAAAGAAATGGTTGAACGCCTCTCTCTAGGGGATCTCTGAGTATGGGCAAAAGGCTGGGCTAGAGGTAGAACGACAGGAAAATGGACAGGAGCGGTGGAGGAAAAATCTATGGGAGAACTGGTGCTTCAATGAGGTCTGGAATAAAGTTTGGAATCATACTTGTCACAGTATTAATATCAGATAAACGCGGAAGCATAGCAACACTGATCAGAATAGCAGTTGGACTCTGAGTTACAAAACCTCCTCAAAGTTAAACTCTTTATGAATACAACTGGTAAATTGATTTCCCTCCTCTATGAAATGAGCCTGAGCATACTCAACAATCTTTATGGGTCGAGGACAATAAAACCTGAAACCTATCAATCTCTCTGGGAAACCAAAGAAGAAATAATTGACAGTCCTCGAATCTAACTTTTGGATGTTCGGGTTAAACAATTTTGCCTCTGTAGGACAACCCCAAAGGCGCAAGTGATTAAGACTAGGATTTCTCCCAGTCCATAGTTGATCCAGGAGTAGTGTACTGGGCTACAATACCCTGATCCAACAAAAACTAATTAAATGTCACTAATGTTGACCATCTTGATCGATTTTACCATAATACTCGTCTCCTCGATCTGACCGGACAACCTTAATCTCTAACATCGTCCTAGAAATATGACCTAGTCGTTTGTGCTATAGCATCGAAGATAGCTCAAAACACTACAGCGTTTAAAAGTAAAAGTACTAGCCTTAGAAGATAAACATAATAGTAAAGCCTAAATGAATGATCAAGAAATAAAGATATGACCCATAAAAGAAAATAAATAAATAACTGAAAAGGACAACAGAGAAACTAAAGCTGGAGATCGTCTCATCGAAGGAACATAGAAGGTGCTTGTCAAATCTAAAGTAATACCCATGTCTAAAACCAAGTAAAAAATGCCAACAGCCTCAAGTAAAAAATGTCAAGCATCCTCAAAAAAAAAAAAAAAGTTCCTCAGGCCTTTTCGGCTGCCTGCTGATGAACCCCTCCTTTCTTATTTAACCAGTTTTTGTAAGAACGACAGTCCTGCTTCACATGGCCTTTCTTCTTGCAAAAGAAATATTTTATAGCTGATGAAGTAGTTACTGACAGAGTCGCATTCTGCTTCCTATTCTCATTTCCTAAATGAGAACTCTTCCCTGAAACAGACTTGAAATTGTTATTCTTCGCAGAACCTTGATTCTTGAACTTGTTCTTTCCCTGAGAATTGATGGACAAGTTCATGGACATAGTCAGATGAGCTGATTCTGCTTTACCTTTCTTTTGTCGTTCTTCCTCAGAAACTAATGTTACAATCAACTCATTCATTTCCCAAGTCTTCTCCTGATTCTGGTAGTAAACTTGGAACATCTCAAAACTTTGTTGAAGAGACCAAACTCCTAAGTGAACCATCAATGTATCATCAATAGTGAGACCGAGTTCTTTCAAAGTAAAAGCTAACTTTAAGATCTTAAGAATGTGCGAGCGCACATTTCTATTTCCACTGTCGTCATACTTCAGCGATAAGAGCTAAGATAAGTTACTATACTGCCTTCCCTTGACGGAACCCTTGAACTATTTCTTAATGATATCTAACAGTTCCTTTGCAGTACCATTCTCAATGATACCGCCCTGCATAATAGGATCAATGGAAGAACGAATGATGAGATTTCCATTTTATTGGCTTTAACCCATTTAGCATAGGCCACTTACTCAGCATTAGAAGAGGTGCCCGTGAGATCTGCGGGCTTGGCTTCATTGAGGACAAAATCAAAATCAAGGTAGCCTAGGGCAATCTAGATTTTTAGCTTCCAGTTGGAGTAGTTAGAGTCCGTCAAGGTCTCAATATTAGTCAGTTGGTTCTGGATCATAGGTTCCATAGCTGCATGAACTAATGACTTATATTAGGACGTGAAAACATTAATTTTATGCACGTTTAACTTGATCTTTAAAAGATCGATAACTTGATGTCTTTAATCTCGATCCTACCTGGTGTTAGGATGGTCGAGTCAGAGTGTATATAATATTTTAAGGTATTAATTTTTTTACTCTGCGGGTACAGTAATGTATTATCGAATCCCTCCTTTGGGTGGTGATTAGACATACATTGCCCCCTAGTTGGTGATTACTGGCGCTCAAGACTAGACTGGCCACTTTCAGTTTGATTTTAGATACTTCTTCACCTTTGGGCTGAGGGTTATCCTCATCTCCCCATTCCGTGTAGTCTATCTTGACCCCTAATTAATTAAAAGTTTCTTAGCCTCCTTTGGGTGGTCTAATTATTTCAAGTTTAATTAGTGCAAAGTAGTCTTAATGAGACTTTACAAGAGAGTCTCAATATTAAGAGAAACGTTCAACTTCATGGATAAAACTCATTTGGGTGTATTTGCCCATTTTATATCCCGCCTTCCTAACGACTACTTGATCTCACTTAAAACCACATTGGAGATCATTGGGCATTAAAAACCCTATATCATGATTGATATGTATAGCTAAAGCTTGAAATTATTTTCCAATTAATAATAAATATTAATGAATTGTTGTTTAAATTTCTCATTAATAATTTATAGTAATTCCTTAAGAAAGACGCCTCATTATGAAGAACAACATATACAATAAGTAAGAGCTTTATAACAATAAGTAAGAGCAACAACCCATTCCAAAAAATTGCATATATCGCAATTTATAAGCAATAAGATCTCAAGTCATCAATAAGCAAGCACCATGAAATAAGTTACGACATCACTATGGTTATGCTCTGAATATCTTCCCTCTTCCATTCTACTGTCTTAGCATTTCAAAAATAAACAAGGGTTTGGTGGAAGTTCTAATATCCCAAATAAGGATTCAAGCCCCAATCTTTTCCACAAATCAGATTACCGAAACCTAATCTCTCTTATAAATCAGATTATAGAAGCCCAATCAATTCAGATTAGTTAAACCATAATATCCAAATTGCTTTATCATACGTGCAGCCTCAAATTTGGTTAAATAGAAAACGAAATCAGATTACAAAGATAAACCCAAGCTCTTCGCAATCACAAACCCAATCAACACAGTGAAAACCCCTAAATCTACACAGTGTTGAGAAAACAGAGGTACGAGCCTATGGAAACAATCCTCTTTGGCAACAACAAGCTTCAATAACCAAGCCATTAGAGCTCTGGATCTCTCTCTTTGTTACTTAACCAAGTTTAGAAGAGTTTTGAAGAAAATACTTTGAATCGGACGCCATCAGCAGTATCGAACCTTTAATGGGTGTCATATCAAACAATGAAACAATGGAGAGAAGAACCCATGGAGGAATCAATATTTGGATTGGTGTATAAGGCTTTTAAATATGATTTTAGAGTTGCTGTGGAGGAACCTTAATAATTTGGGGAGTGAAGAAATTCATACAGAGAGAGACTCGATAAAACAAGATAAAGAAAAAATACTCTCTCGTTAATATAACCAACCTTCTTGAACCCATTAAAGGATAGAAAAAGCAAATCTGACAACAATAGCAAATCTGACAACAATTTTTAAATTCGTTTCTTTCTCTCTTGCTTTACAACAATAATTAATCATAGTATTTTGTATCCTAGCTCTGATACCAATTGTTGAAATATTATACAATTAACTATAATCAATAACTGAATATGTAGCGTAGATTATACTAACCTATTTTCCTACTCTCTAAAAAATCCTTTGTTCTTGAGTGGAGTCTTCCCTTGGATTGGCTGCAGACCTCAATGGGATGGTTTTTCTATTTTTGTAGCCTCCAAGAGGGACTTCCTCTCTATTTAACCTAATAGGGTTAGAGTAGTCTTCCCATTATAGCCTCAAACCCTAATAAAGAGTAACATTAGGTCCCAGCTACCTTAACTTGGTGTTACAATTGGGCACAACCAATAACACCTATACAACCTATTAACATGTGTACTCATGAACCGAAAGAGTAGTGCCGGTATAGATGGAAAATCAAACAAAGATACCTTGCGCCGAATCAAACAAAATGGCTAAGGCAAGCAGCGAGGTCATCGAAGCGAAGTCATTTATGATTTCAGGACTATCACTGAAGAAGCTAGCCCTTATGTTGTGGCCAAATAGAAGTGATATAATTATTATAAGAGCAAGAAGGAGCGAAAGTTTTAACGTCACTGCTACAACATTCTTGGCTTTATCACCATTTCCCGCTCCCAGTTTGTTTGAAACTCTTGTGCTGTTACAGACGACTCCCATTTAGTAAAATAGTAATTTTGTTTTACTTCTAGTGTAAGAAAGAAGTCCAATGTATATATCTCACTGCAGTGCTAAACCCGTAAGTTATCATGTATGTGACTGCTTTTGTGTTCAAATTGTCCATAAATAAAATTTGATATAAGAACTAAAAAGCCCCAAAGGCTTGAAATTGAAATAAATAGACGAGTAACAAGAAGCACGCACCACATTAAGAACAACGAAGTAATGTTTTATGAATTTGGCACCAATCCTGCCACTAACACCAGGACTCCAAAAGCCCAGTACTCTAAACTATAATTGAAGGGATCTATCCCTCAATTTAGTCTAAACTCGAACTACCTTAATACCAGACTTATACATTATACACGTGATATGTACAAATCAGCATTGACACCTAGACCATGAACTTATAAGGAACGTGGCTTGGGCACTACAAAAAATATGAACAAGTTGAAGACACCTGTCTCCTACGAACTAGTAGTTACACATTCAACTACCACCTGCCCCAATTTCAAGAGAACGTGCCTCTATACGATATCGAACTGAGAGTGAGATCTATAAAAAGGCTGAGTTCCAGAGGAGATAAGGACCATAATTTATATATTTTAAGACCATAAAAATTCTTATTTTTTCAGATCAAGTATTTTTAGCTCAAAAGATCACTTGTAATAAGATTTCAGCCTCAAGTAATAAAAGTTACAGCTATTAAATCCTCAACTCGAGGTCGTGGTTTTTTTTTTTACCTATTTAAGGGTTTTCCAAGCTAAATCACCTGTGTCATTTCTTGTACTATACTAATTCTTGTCAAATGTACATTTGGTGTAAAATCTAATTTCGAGCTATTTTGGGCTACAGAATTAGGCCATTACATTTTGCACCGTCTATGCGAAAGAATACATTTCTACGATATCCTAAGGCATATATTTATTCTACTATCCATTTCCAATCATGGTCATTTCAAAGCGACCAGCAACAGGAGTTCAGCTCAATCTTTCAGTTGAACCAGAATAGCTCGCTGAACTTCGGCAAATCTCCACACCGAGACAGAGCAGCGTAATGAGCTCGAGCGTCCGTTAGTTCTTGACCTTGAGCTCTATGACAAAGAGTTCGAAAGAGAGCGCCAAGCTCGTCTGACTGTATTCAAGGGACATGAAGAACAAATGACAATTATACAGGCCACTTTATAAGCTTTGCAAGATACTTAATATGCTCCCCTTACCAGAGATTATGATCAAGTGCCAGCGAACTTCCAAGTTTCTGCATGAGAAAGATTAGGACCTCGAGGAGCAACCAGCAAAGCCATTTCCAGAAATCTTCAGAACGAACCACAAGCTTTAATTTATTTAGGAAGAAAAGCTCAGTTTGATATCAATAGAGGTCTCCAGCTTTCTAAACGTCAGGAGTAGAAGCAGCAACCTCAACCCCGAATACCAGTACGTAAACGCTTGAGTGAGGGCACCGGTACTCATAATCCTCGACCAGCTCGCCAAGTTACTAAGGCATCATGTCAGTACGTCACACAGGAGCACATGGATCAATGTATTAAGGAGTTAATTGAAGCTCGAGATCTAGGCAGTAAGGATGATTTTACCAAGTTACAAGGTAGTCCGATTGCCAAATAGTTATTTAATATTGAAGTACTAATAGGATTCCATACTCCAAAGATACGTAAATACAAAGGCACCGATCCAAAGGAGCACATTCAGCAATTCTGTGATTTACTGGGATTGTATTCAAGTCTCAACCATATTCTATGACGTCTGTTCGCCACAAGTCTATAGGGAGAACCGTTACGATGGTCCCATTCTCTAACTAAAGATTTTATCCTCACATTCAGACACCTACAAAAGATCTTCGTCAAGATATATGCTTACAATAAAGATAAGGAAGAAAATTTATATTATCTTATTAGTCTCAAACAGTCACAAAGAGAGAAGCTCGAGGTCTTTGCAAAGAAGTTTCTAAAGCTTGTACGAAAGGTTGATAATCTTAATCAGAAAATAGTTGTTACTGCTTTTACAAATGCACTACAACTCGATTGCAAAGCAAATGAGTATCTCTTCTTAAAAAAACCCATGACCTTGGAAGACATGATTACTAAGGTTAATGGGTATGCCGACCTGGAATAGATGATGACCAAAAGGCACAAATCTACTAAATCCATCCTAACAACCAAAGGTCAACACACAGAATGCAAAAGTATACCAAAGGAGGACCAGGGTGATCAAAACATTCCAAGGCAAATACAGGCAAATCTCAGAAATGCAATTTATTACCCAAGTTGATCCTCCCCAATATGAACGTTTGGATCTCCTCAATTTTTCCCGTACTGGCAAGCGATAAATTCTACGGTGTATCTCAACTATTGGAAGCGATTGAAGGCAAACCGTACTGCATGCATCACAAGGTAAATCATCATGAAATTGACAATTGTAATGCTTTATAGAGGTTACTTGAATATATTTTCAAAGACAGAAGAATGCGCGAGTACATTATCGATCTGGAAGCATACAAGAATGGTAGCTATAAGACGCAGGTCGAAGTAGTCCAGGTCGAAGATCAAACCAAAGAAAAATACTTATACCATATGTACCATAGTAACATTATCGAGATCCATCAGATTAAAAACTATTCCAAATTTAAGTGACGGAAATTATCAGAGTGTTGCGATCTTACCGCACAAGATAAAGAAGATAAGCTCCTTCCTGAATCTAGCAATCGCTGACTTGGGATTTCCTTTGAGGATTGCGATATTAGTCACGTCAAGTTTCCTTATCATGACGCTCTAGTTATCATGCTGATGATGAAAAAATTCATAATGCATACCATGACGATTGATATTGCATGATCGAACAAATGGGATTGGCCGATCAAGTTATTCCAAGGGACATTGATATCAGCTGCTTTAATGGCTCTAAGGAGGAGCGAGTAGGCAAGATCATCCTAGCAATTACTGTTGGGCCTGCTACAATCGGCGTCGTATTCTACATCATTAACGCCAAATTTTCTTACTTAGAGTTTATGGGCCACTGTTGGATCCGCAACATGGAAGCAATTGCTTCCACGTATTATCAAGCAATTCACTTCAAACACACGACAGAATCTTTGAAATCAAAGGTAGTCAAAAGATCTCCCGAGCTTGCAAAAGCACCATCTCTGCTATTCTCTACACATCTGACATATTTGCTGCATAACAATTATAGAAAGCTGGTCACATCGATGATCAACCTTCAGCAGAAGAACCTACAGTGTACATAGAGATTGATAGACCTAGTAGAGGTACTTATATTGGTACCAAGCTGGTCTAACACAAAAAGGAGGCCCTAATTCACTTCTTACAAATGAACATATACGTTTTTACTTAGAATTTTTATGAAATGCCAGGAGTTGACCCAGCCAAGGCCTATCACAGATTGAACATCAACAACAACGCCACGACAGTCAAATAGAAACAGAGAAGATTATCACCTCGTCTTCGAGATGAAGTCAGCAATAAAATCGATAAGGTGATCAAAGTCGGATTTATTCGTGAATCTAAGTACTTGGATTAGATTTCTAATATTGTCGCAATTCCAAAGAAGAATGAGAAAGTTTGAGTTTGCGCAAATTTTATAGATCTAAACAAACACAGTCTAAAGGATAGTTTTCCTCTTCCAATCATTCATCAAATTCTTAATTTAATGGTAGGACACGAGCTTTTATCTATGATGGATGCTGGTTCTGGATACAATCAAATTCCTCTCTTCAACAAAGATCAGGAAAAGACTACTTTCATCAATAAAAGAGAACTCTAATATTACAGAGTCATGCCTTTCGGACTGAAGAACGCATGCGCAACTTATCAAAGATTAATGACGATAATGTTCAAAGCATACTTGGGAAAATCATTAAAGTTTACATCGATGATCTACTCTGCAAAAGCTTACAATCACAAGACCATATCATCAATCTTTCTATGGTCTTCCATATTCTATGCTCATGCCGAATGCATCTCAAACCTGGTGAATGTCAATTCGGAATGTACTCGGGCAAGTTCCTTAGCCATCTCATCAGCAAGGAGAGGATTAAAGCTGACCCAGATCAAATTCTAGCTCTCCTCAACATGCCTTCTCCGAAAACAAAGAATGACGTACAAAAACTCGTATGTAAGATTGATGCTATCAAAATATTTATATCTAAGTCTTCAGATTGATGTCGGTGGCTATTGTTACCACTCTGAGGGTGTACCAAACAAAGAAAGGTTCAACCCAACGTAGAGATCCGGTGAATATAAGAGTTCGAGAGAGCTTTTTAGGAACTCAAAACCTATTTGGGGAAGTTTCCCATCATGAGCATCCCGGTAGACAGTGAGAAACTGATCATCTACCTCGCAGTTGCAGATAATTCTTTCAGCTCGGTACCCATTCGACTTGAAGGAAAGGTAGAAAAACCAGTATATTTCATCAGTTAAACCCTCACTCTAGTAGAAACAAGGTATTCTAAGATCGATCGACTCCTTCTAACTCTTGTTTACACTTTACAGAAACTGAAGTACTACTTCCAAGCTCATTCCGTCAAGGTTATGACGAACTACCCACTCTGAGAAGTTTTGTCTAAAAAAGAAAATTCACGAAGAGTGCAACAATTTTCCGTTAGTTTGGGAGAACATTATATCAAGTTTGAACAACGTCATTTAGAAAAAGGTCAAGCCATTACCGATTTTCTAGCAAATTTTTCTTTGGAATATCCCGATTGGGAGGAGCACGACCCTGACCTAATAGTAAAGATAACTGAAGATCCACCTTCAAAGCCATTTGACGAGCGAGCTGAATGGATTACAAGGAAAGGATGAAGACTTATTACCGATGGCTTAGCAAGACCCACAGGGTCGGGGATTGGAATCGTACTAATTATCCCATCAAATGACAGAATCAAGAAATCAATCCGCTTAGATTTTAAAGCTTCAAGCGATATTATAGAGTACAAAGTATTAATTCATGGGCTCGATTTGGCGTTTGAGCTCGGCGTTCTCGAGCTATTAGTATATACAGATTCCTTGCTAATCGTCCACCATTACTCTAAATAGTACAAGAAAAATGGAAAGATGATCGAATATGCAGCCCTCGTTGCTGATAGGATGAGCAGATTCACGAAAGAAACTCTCGACTATTTACTTCAAGGTGAGAACAAACATTCTAATTCCTTGGCTTATTTAGCTAGGGTCTTGGGTACAGAAGCACAATATCTACAAATCGAAGTGGTATCCACCCTCAGCATTGATCTCTACTCTGTATGCACGATGAACACTCGGGGTGATGAAGAAGAAGACGACGATTGGAGGAAACCCTTTATCGCCTACCTCGGTCTGGAGAACAAATGTTACGGGCCCCTTCCAACAAATCCAATAGAACGCTGACAGTTGATCGAAAACTTGAAGCATTATACAATTTAGAACGGCCATTTATATCGGCGATCAGTGATAGATCCTTATCTAAAATGCCTTTCAAAGAAGAAATCCGATGGAATGCTCAAAGAATTACATGATAGAACTTGTGGCTCCTACGCCGCAGATCAGTCACTTGCAAACAAAGCAATTACACAAGGAGTATTTTGGCCAGGAATGCACAAGCAAATGGAAGAGTACTCACGAAGATGCGACACATGTCAAGGACATAGGCACATGATACGAGCTCCTGTACTCGAACTTCATTCAAACAAGGTATTCTGGTCCTTCAAGCGGTGGGTGCTCGATCTCATGGGAGAATTTCCCAATACGCTAGGTAACCGATGTTTTTTACTTGTGGCGACAGATTACTTTATGAAATGGGTGGAAGCAGTTCCTCTTTTTTGAACTAGAGAAGAAATGGTCATCTTTTTTATCTGGGAACACATTATCACACGGTTCGGATGCCCCTACCTGATTCAGATCGATAACGGGCCGCAGTTCATTGGAGAAAAGGTCGTTGCCTTCCTCAACATATATAACATCATTCATTCATCATCCAATCTATACTACCCACAAGGAAATTGGGAGGCCAAAATCACCAACAAAGCAATAGTGGATAGACTAAAAAAATAACTTCAATCATAAAAAAAATATAGATACGGGAGCTTCCTGACTTCCTATGGGCATACCATAGTATACCAAGACAATCAACTGGTTGTTCCCTCTTCCTCCTGATATACGGTACCGAAGCCATCATTTCAATAGAGTACCACCATCCTGTCAAGGATCACGAGCTTACAGATGAAGAAAATAAGTTTGAGTTAGTCTGTAATATGAACTGGATTGATCAAACCCGAGCTCGGGCTATTGCCAACCTAAGTCTATATTGTCATATGTTGGCTAGCTCGTACAACAGAAGAGTCCGAAGCCGCGAGTTCCAAATCGACGATCTCATCCTCAGATAAATCCTACAGAGCAGAAAAGAAGTAAATGCTGGAAAGCTCGCTGAAAATTGGGAAGGTTCTTTCCTCATCATTGGCTGCACTGGCCTTGGATCATAGTACCTCATGATAGTGAAAGGCCTTCAAATCCTAAATCCTTAAAATACTAGATGATTGAAATGATATTATTGCTAAATCCCTAGTTCTCCATTATTGATTACCCTATTCTCGTTCTTTACATTCCAAAAGTGAGATTTTAATCTCCAATAGTGTACATTCTTTTCTACTAAATGAAAACTTCCAAGTTTTTTTTCTCACATTACTCTCTAAATACTTGTAGAATCTACTAAATCTCATAGATTAAAGCGTAGGTAATACTAGCTTTTAATCGACCCATCTATACATTGATTAAAGCAAAGGTAATACTAGCTTTCAATCGACTCATCTATATAAAGATTAAAGCAAAGATAATACTAGATTTCAATCGCCCATCTATACATATATCAATGATTAAAACAAAAGTAATACTAGCTTTCAATTAATGATCTCTACTATCTATCAGACACAAGATAAAGCAAAGGTAAAACTAGCTTTCATCTCTCTAAATGTCTCCACTACAGAATACACATATCACTTTTACAGGTTTTTACTTTAGGAAGGTCAGTTGCGCTTTCTCCTATAAAGGAGGTTGTGCAGCCATAAACTCTGGAGCTTGAGCAGTTACAACATTCGTTCCTTGCTCTACTAGTTTAGCAGGTCGGGAACCTAGATCCATTTCCATTGCATTCAGGAAAATTCCTCAATCTATATCAGCATTATAGATACAGCCTCTGAGTACCACACATTCATGTAAGGTATCCCTTTCGAGCTCAAGCCTCTTTACCTTTTCTATAAATTAGGCGATGACAACCATTAGCTCCCTCATGTGCACCTCTTCCGGGAAAATCCTCTCTAGGTCCAGTATGACTAACTCGGCAAATTGCTCTTTTAGTCTTTGATTACGCTTTCGTAAATTTGTGTATAGGGTGCCTGCCTGCTCTACGTGTTGCTCCAAGCGTGTTATCGCCTCAGTCTGCTGCGATATTATCTCCGCTGCTTTATTTAGCATGACATGATTTATCTTTTTTATCTTATTCACTTCACTGCAAAATACCACCAGCTCCAATTCGTTTATATTACCTCCCCCAACACGAGATTTATTCAGCAGCTCATCATTTCTCTCTTGATCGCGTCCTTTAAATCTTGCTCTCTGCGAAGAGCAATCTCTAACTTATCACCACTTTCTCTAGTTCATTCGTTTACTTTCCTTATGGTAGCTCGAACACAAACTAAATCTACCTCCAAATCCTTAATTTAAGTTGATGTCGTAGCCATTGGCAGTCGCGACCTCGGCGCCATTCTTTTCCTTCTTTAATCGCTCTACGACCTCGGCCTTCTTGCCGCACAAACTACACAAGTCCGCCTTTAATCTCATAACCCTCTCATTCATTTTATCACACCATTTTTAGGCGATCTGAAGTTCAATATCTTTAGCAGGCATGGCCTCACTCAACTGCTCGACCACACATTCAGAATCAGCTAAATCATCTCACGCCTTCTCAAGTTTGTTTTCCTTCTTGACCAATTGACCCTTTAAACTGGCCACATTTTCCCGTAATTCATTTTCTGCCGCCTCTAATGACCTGATACTGTATTGAGCGGCATCTACTTTTTTACCTTTGATTATCATCAAATCTATCCTACTACTTAGCTTCACTAATTCATTATGCGCACTCTCGAGCTCCCCTTATAATTTTCCTAGTTCAACATCTTTACTTTCGATCTACCGGGTCAGGTCATCTACAGTTTTTGTCGCCTTTGCAAACCGGATTGATATTTTGACATGCTGATCCTCCCTATTTTTGTATGCTTCGTTTATCCTATAAAATTCAACCCTAAACTCATGATTATATTAAAGCATCTGTTGTTCGCTTAGGTGGACAGTCTCTAAGTCGACCTGCATCATTAAGCTCGAGTCAATGATACTTCACAGATAACATCAATATAAACTACAGTTAACTTTACACAATTTTAACAAATTTTAGTTTCTCACAAGCCAACAAGATGGGATTGTACTTTGCCTTCAAGTTATGAAGTTATCTCATACTAATGGCAATAACATCTACATCCTATTTTAAGGTACACATTTTTTATGTTCTAAATTTCTAAAACTCTGAAATAGTCCGAACATACTTGATTATTATCATTCATTACGATCTATTTCTAACTTTACTTTGTAGCTCTAGACTAGCAAAGCTTATAAGTCAAATATTTTGAGCTCTTTTCTAGCCTATAGCTCCGTATGCAAAGTCAACAAAGTTGTTGAAGCATTTCTTCTTAGCAAGCTCTCTCTCTAATTCCTTAATTTTGAGGCATATACCTTTAAGTTTTTTCAAATCAATATTTACAAACATCTCTTAGACTATTCCAAAATTATTCTCAAAGTATGTACCATACAATCACAGTTTTCAACTCACACAATCAAACAAAACTCACAAACTCCAAAATTTTTTACTCTACCTTCTCTTCACCTCCCCTACTGTTCTCTATATCAGTTCTTGAGAAGACCGCATCTAACCCTGCCACAATACCTTTAAGCGAGTTGCCATCAACATTAAGCTCCACTTCAACTTCGACCTCTTCAACATAGCGCCCTGCTATGATAGCTTCGATGTCAGCAGTAAAGTTTCCCACTTTGAGGAGCTTCTACCCAAGGCTATCACGATAGCTGCAACTTCCTCGACGTTCTTCTTTGCCTCCTCAGTGAGTTCGAGCATCATCACCCAGTGCGAGTCTTTCGCAGAAACTGAGCGCTCCCTTTGCAAACCTAAATCTACCTCGAGTTGGGCCACCCTCTTCTCGAGCTCAGCTCCCCCTCTCTCGAACTCAGCCCTCCCATCCTCGAGCCTGAGACAGATTCCCTTCAACATTCGAGCAGCATACAAGAGAAACAATATGCATTTAAGTTTGAAAACAAAATCTAAATTCATGTAGCACAAAGAATATGAACTTACCATGCTCAGCTCCAACTACAAAGAAGCGTTTTGCTCTTCAGTACTACTCGAGCTGCCGCCCTCAGCCTATTTTCTACAGCTAGCAGCTCATCCTCCACAGCAGCCCTACTTTTCCCTTTCTTCATCTCCCTCACTACAGTAGGGGCATCCAACTTCCTCTTTTCCGAATTCATCACGACCGCTCCACTCTTTCTGGTCACCGAGGTCAAGCTACCCTTCACAGTCTTCCTTTTAGGATGCCTCTAGATCAGCTTGCTCGATGTGTCCCCCCTGAATCTTCCTTCAACAACATTGGTACAACCTTCATTAATACTGGACGTTCATCACCATTCACCACTGCCCTCCTTCCAGCTCCAGTTCCTATCATCTTTCTCTTTGCTTGAGACTTCTGTACTTTCCCTAACCTACTATTAACTCTCTTTAATATGTTGATTTCGAGCTCTTTCATCACAATCTCAAGCCCAGAGCCTTCTCGAGCTATAACATCTATTAACAATTCTTTTCTTGCCACTTGAGATTAAGGACCTGCATTATTACATACAAAAATACGCTGCCACCTCTACAACAGCTCGATATCGCAAACTATTACTTACTTTTCTTTAGAGTTTTATATATAAGGCCCGTAGGTTCCTCGTTCTTTCTTTGGAGACAATCACCTTTCACCCATATTAAATTGCCATTCCATACTCTCACTGCTGAGTTCAGGTCAAAAAACTGAGGTCCAGACGAACTAGAAGAGAAGTATGCGCCCCCAGTCGATGCATAATATTTCATAGTATAATACTGCAAAAACATCTACAAGTGTTATTCTCCTCTCCACCTCATTTTCAGCCTACAGTCTATTTAAGTTATTGCAAACATTTATCACTTCTTATATATTCCCATTCAGTTGGGTAGGACAAGCCTCTATGGTATTCAAAATACCTTTAGCATAATTTCTAAGAGGCAACATCAGTCTGAATTCTAATTAAGACATATAACACAAAAATCATTGATCCAGATCACTTTTAATACCCCCATTGAAATACTAAAAAGAAATTGACTCCTCTACTCCCCTATCAGCTTTCTCCTATTCTAACTCAGGCAACAAGAAAATGTATTCTTCCCTATCTGGAATAATATACCCCCTAAACAACCTTCTAGAGTATTCTATAGCATTACCCCATCTACCACCTAAACTACATTTTATTTTATAGAAGTCCTTAAATGCATATGAATTTGCAGAGTATGATACAAGATTACCAGAGAAATCTAGAAGTTCTACTATGTCCTTCCCATCTGAATCTACCTCTACAATGTCTGGGATCTCCATTTTTAAGTCTCCCCCCCACAACATCTACATTTTCAGATTCATTAGATACTACTTTAATCACACGACCAGTGGTCGAAGGCTCCATATCGAGTATAGGCTTGAGGATGAGGCTTATTTATATAGCAGAGCCTTCTCACGCCTCTACCTATATACAGGTTCAGATATTCAATCAATTTTCTATACCATTATCATTTGTCTCTACTTTTATGCATATATATAACATATACATACATCTATCATACAAATACATATATTATATACATACATAGCTATTTTTTCATGCACAACAAGTTCTTTTTTAAAAGGTTTACTTAAAATAACAAACTTTTCAAATTTTGACAGCCCACAAATATGTTACTCTCCACATCAAACATCAAACGATTATCACAAATCACAAATTATAGCATAAACAATCACATCCACTGACCTTCAACGTCTGAGTAAGAGTCTGGAACAGCACACAATCCTCCTCTCACTATGGTACTGTGTAACAAAGGACTTTTCTATACCATAATTACTTTTTCCCTCCAGTTACGATGTTTGCTTTCGTTTAACCTATCTCTAGAATCTCTTCAACTTAATTTCTTTTCTCTTTCTCTGGTTTTTCGTTTATCTGAGTTTGACAAACGTTTGAATAACAAAAAAGAATGATTATTTATACTTTATCTCTCTAACTCCTGGAAGTTATTGGGGCTCACACAAGCCGCATTCGTTTTTACAACCGAGGTATCCCTTCCATAATTAATGTAAGATGTATCATACCTTTTAGGTGAAAGTGCCTTTCCATCAATATCCTATGGCCTATATTAAATATATTATTCTCTCTCTTACCTAAATCTCACTCAGACCTTCCCACACTCATGATGACTCTCTACTCACATACAATCAAACATTTTCTCACATAAAAGATAAAAATTATAGATGATATGATTTCTATACTCCTACTTCTGTTACTTATAGAACTGTTGACGTCATTTCTAATGCTATATCATTTCAAAATTCAAATTTTTATTCAAAAGTTTCAGACAACATTTACAACAAAGCAAAAAAATTCATGAGGAAGTATTTCCCCTTTATTCAAAATGTAGTTATTTGACCTCAAACAGTTTGCTCTCTCATATATAATTATACATAAAACATCCATGGTGCCCTGGAGCACCATACTTAATCAGTTCGTACTGAGCAATCCTCTCATCTTCCTCAACTATTTCCTCCAAAGCAATTTCCTTCACTGTAGCTTTTCGAGCTTCAGGCTCCAATACCAATTCACGAAATATCTCTGAATACACGAGATTCCCATCCTCATTCTCCCTCGCCCTCGTAGTTAACCCTTCAAACTATATTGAAGATTAAGGCAAATTGGCATTATACCCTAACTGCCCTAAAATCCTTTCACAAAATTTTGTAATCTTTATTCCTAAGCGCCCCTCCGACGTATGACGAGCACTTTGAGAATGAGTCCTTACCATTTTTATTTCTTCCTTCTCTGTACATCACATTTCAAGCATTATTTATAAACACAGAATTTCTGCACAAATATATTTTTCATTAGCTTGACAATTACTTATAGAATACTTTACAAAGAACAATTTTTAAGAGCTTTCCTATAGATAGATCTACAGGTTATATTACATTTTAGTTTTTTATCAATGCTTTATATTAAAACACTTCTGCAAGAAAAGATAGGAAGATGGTTGTAACAGAGCTTGAACCAAACTTCATCAAGACATACTTCTACAAGCGAAGAGTGATACTTGTGCAGAAGAAAAATTTATAATCTCTGTCTCCCGTCTCCACCACCACCGTCTCTTCTTCCGTAATCCCCACCACCTCCGATGGCAGAAAAAGAAGAATGATTTTACTTTTATAGAACCCAATCCCTCGTAGGATAATGTAAGTACTTCTTGGTACGTACACTGGCTTCCATATCTGCATCCTCTATCTTATCCTTTGTAAGTAGGCGAAGACATATCCGGCGCTGCTCCCCTGACAGAATCACATGATAGAACCACCATATTTGGCAGTAGTTATCCTCAGCTTCAGCAGCTTTCTCCTCTGTCATCCCATGGTATGTTGGTGGTACCGGTACGGGAGTGGGCATCTCCAAAGCTTGGTTGCCAAAGTATCACAATTGTAACTTCTGCAATTCAACAAGAACCCTCGCTTCATATACCCGATGCCTGGTCATCACCATTCTCAAGAAATACAGGACCACCAAATTTTCCCCAAAACATAGTACTTTCACAGAGATAACAAATAATACAGCAAAAATACTATTTATACTAGACCCGGATTCAATGCAAAGAAGGATTTCTAAAATAGTCATCATTCAAAAATAACCTTTACTGGGAAACCTAAACGTTAATCCTTTCTCGCACTTTAAATGCCAAAATACGGTCTTCACTAAAGAAATGACAAGTCCCTACCCTGTCAAATTCCATAGTATACCTTTACAAATTCCAAAAAAAATATTCCACACATTTTTCTTCAACTAAAGCCACATGTGCCTTCAGTTGCGAGGAGGCGATTGTAGGGACCTATCCCTCGACCTAATCCAAATTTGAACTACCTCAATACTAGACTCACGCATTATACTCGTGATATACACAAATTAGCATTGACACCTAGACCATGAACTGATAAGGAATGTGGTTCGAGCACTACAAAAATATGAACAAGTCAAAGACTGTATCCTACAAACTAGCAGTTACACATTCAACTGCCACCTGCCTCATTTTCAGGAGAACGTGCCTCTACGCGATATCAAACTGAGAATTAAGTCTATATAAAGGATGATTTCTAGAGGAGACAGGACCATAATTTATATATTCTAAAACCACAAGAATTTTTATTTTTCAAGATCAAGTATTTCTAGCTTAAGAGATCACTTTTAATAAGATATTAGCCTCAAGTAATAAAAGTTTCAGTTACTAAATTCTTAACTCGAGGTCATGATTTTTTTTACCTATTTAAAGGTTTCCCATGATAAATCACCTGTATCTTTTTTTGTATTTGTAGTGGCATGTTTTCCAGAAGGAAAATCTTCGCCAATACTTATTCATAAAGAGAATAAAATAAGACTTGATAAACAAGATTTTACATGGAAAACTTAGTAATAGCTGAGAAAAACCACGACCTCGAGGAAGATTTTAATGTAAAATCCAATATATTACTTGTTATTATAGAATTTGGAATGATAGTATGGTTAAAGTAACAAAATGGTAAGGTTTGTAGATTGTCCATCATTTTTTATCTATTCTCTGCCTATATTTAAAGTAGACTTAGACAGTTTATAAACAGAAAGAAATAGTCTCCTATTCCGGGGGGAGTAGGCGAACTTTACGGATCTCTAACAACTCTTTTCTTGACTAGGAATAACGGCTACTTTTGGCAGGTCGCGGACTTGAATTAGCTTCTCGAGGACTTGAGGTATATTTGATCATGCATGGCTATCTTCGACTTTGTTTTGCTGGCTTACTCTTGTCGAATCTGGGGAATATGCTATTACAATCGCCCCATTCTGGGCATAAGCACTTGTAGTTATGTCGAGAAGAAGTTGGAAGCTAAAGAGGTTATTGAATTAGAAGATGAGTCATCTTTATTATTTCTAAGGTCAAAGTGAACTGTATCTGGTTAAATCATTCTCGAGGCGCATTTAATGTGGTATAATAAATCTGGCAGAGTGGAGTTAGGTATAAATTAGGAGGTTAAGGAGGGTGTAATGGTAGTGGTTTTAGAAGGATGTCACCCCTAGTGTAGCGGATTATGCTGGTAGAGGATGAAGATGGTGAGGAATTGGAGGCAAAGTGTTTTCCCAGTGTAACCCTTAGTGATTATTCTGCGAATTATGTCATAGTATGGAGGGTAGGGGAAGGATTTGTCAGAGGATGGTGGTATCTATTAGAACCAATGGTGTTATCATGCAGTGGAAAAGGTAATGGAGTCAATCAGTTTGGAGGAGAAGGGATAACTATTCGTGTTGATGATGAAGATTTAAAGCTTGGATGGGCGTCCAGAGATTTTGCCAAACGTAGGAGGCTTCTTGCAATTTTTTGCTGCCTTTATCTATAGAAGAAGCCCTTAAAAATTCAGTGACTTGAGATTCATTGAGTGTCTTAGCACTGGAAATAGGCTTTAATGTCCGATTCTGGTAAAAATAAAGCACAAAGTAATTAGTCATAAAAGTCAAATGTAAAGATAGATTGTAGTTTAATGTAATGTAATCGAAAGATGAAGTTGTCGAATATTAATTGTAACTTATTCATAATAAATAAAGTTAATATCTTTGATATTCTATTCTTGTGTTTTGTTGATTATAAATTGTAGTCTGTAAATAATCGAAGGTAAAAAGTTGAACGTGAATGCACATAAAATGATGATGGGTTGTCATAATATCTTAAATGTATTTGACTGAGTGGGTTCCAGAACGGATTTTAAGGTTGATTGATTTGACTTTGAAATTGTAGAGTTCCAAGGCAGAGTAAATGCAGGTGACTTAGACCATGACTGGAGGGGGTATAAATAGTTCTTGTTTCTGTACATGTGATACATTCATGTAAGATGGTGAAGAAGAGATCTCAGGCTCGTAATGGGGTGCTTAGACGTATTCAGGCGATGGACTGGGTACTGTACACTCGATACTTTGGATCTTGGAATTATGATATGCATATGGAAGATCCTGAGGAGCCTGATTACAAAGGGATGAGTAAGGCAGAAGCGAAGGAAGCTGAGGAGGACTTCGAGTTTCATGTCAAATTATAGTTTTGGCATCTTCCTGAACGTTGTGGTGGTATGTGGACTCGAGCTAAGTTGTTGTTAAAGATGGAAGATGAAGATGCAGTTAGGGGTTTATGAAGTTGTAATGTTTGTTGGAGTAGGTCTTTGTAAGGAGTTGTTATGGTCAATGAAATGTAATAAAAATATTGGTCAGGATGTTTTATCGATTGAATTAATGTGTTTTTTATTGCTCAAATTGAATATGTACTTGTTAAACTTTGGGAATGGAAAATAACTTTAGCAAATTTTTGGTAGAATGTCGAATATAATAATATTATAGATGTTGTCGAATATGTGCCCAAAAATATAGAAATTTGTAGGTAAAGTAGAAATAGGGGAACTTACAAGAATAATGATTATGGCAAGATGTGTTCCTTCAGGTGAGAGTATGAAATTTAAGACAAATGATGTACATTGTCTTTGTAATAAGATAGGTTGTGTTTTGTTGTAAATGAATGTAACTGAAAAAATTCATTAAGATATGGAAGGATTAGAGTTGGGAGTGTAAGGATTTATTGTCGCTAAGAAGGCGAAGTATCGAAGAGGTTGGGAAAAGAAGTAGAAGGCGCTACGTTCGAGGAGTTGAGCGTTCGCGAAGTGATGCGATGAACAGTCACGTGGGGTCTATAAATAGCTCTAATATGGGTGACTGTTCATACTTTTCAAACACAAAATTTGCTTTTTCTAGTGCGAATTGTTTTAGCTCATCGTTGGATTTGCTATTTATAATTGCAAAGGAGGAGATTAACGTTCTGATTGCAAGAGCCAAGCGAGTAAAGGAAAGAGATACGGAAGCAGCACATAAACAAGGTTAGTAATTCTGGTTTTGGTTGTTTTTTGGTTTTTATTGATTTAGAATGATAAACGAATAAGATTAAGTAAAGAGTAATGCTGTTGTACAATGAATTTAATTGAAAGTGAATAGTTTGTAAGTAGAAGATAATAGAACAGTGTTAGGTTTTGACAGAGGGTTTATAAAATTCTGATTTAGTTGTGACTCTTATCGGTGTGATGGTGGAAGAAATGGAGTCGTAGGGGGGTATAGATGGGTTCTGGTATGGGTGGTGTGATAAATGGGTGAAGATGAGTGGAGAGAGTGATCGGTTGGTGGCGTTGTGGTTACGGCGCGATTGTAGAGAAGTTGTTTTGATACGGCGAGATTGTCAGGGACTTTATTTGTTGTTGGGATTAGGCCAAATTTTGTGCCGGAGAAGGGGAATTCTCAATTTTTGAATGATGGTATTTTGGCAGGAAATAGGTGAAGTATCTTCGAGAAGCTGTTGAGTTTTCTAAAATTCGACCAAAAGTAAACCAGATTAACAAGTTATCAATGTTTATTTTTAAAATAAAAAAGGTACCGAGAACTGAGCATATTGGTTACTAATTAAAGATATGAATATGAATTAAATCATATTAATTATATCGAGAACTGTAGTATTAAGTATAAATATAAAATGATAGTAGCAGACAGTAAAGTGAATGACATGTTGGAGAGTAATCTCGGCAACGATAGGATTATGAATACATGAACTTACGAATATATATATATGTATCACATAAGGTAAATTTTAACTGTGTGAAAAATATGGAATCTGATGTATAGGTTTGTTTTAAAATGGCTGAACCAATTCAAAATGATGAAAAAGATATATATGCAAATCTCAAAGACGTAGAGCCCCTGATGATTGATGTGAGAACTTGTGTACAATAATTGGGAGGGAGATTTAGGGTAGGGTCGAGTAGTACAAACCTAGGTAGTGTAAAACAGTTTATGGTGGCACCTAGTATTGTCGAACTGGCTGATGATGAGGACACAGAGACAGATGTCGGTCACGTTCCCCAAGCTAGTGATTGAGAAGGTAGTGGGGATGGGGATGAAGATGTGGAGGAGGGCGAGGAGGCATGTTATGGAGAGGGTCCAGAGACTAAAGAGATATATTAAGCTTCAAGAAGATGTATGGTATTCTTGAGGATATAAGGTTAGAGGTGTACCAGTATGAAATGATCGACCAGGAAATACCCTTGAATTGTACTTTGGTACATCGAGAACTAATAAAGAATGGGCTGAAGCTTCCCCTCAGAGCGTGCCAAAAAAAATTTAATGAACATTTTTTATGTAGCCCCTGGTCAGTTTAACCCGAATGTATATGACCTATTTAGGGTATGTGGGGCAATAAATGGTTGACTTAGGTCCAGGGGGGAGGAGTTGATAACTGTTGATAATCTATGTGTGCAATACACGTTCATCATGAACCTGTAGAAGTTAGGCTATCAGTATTTGGCGAAGTTTCTTAAAAGAATATTATTTTATGATATAGTCTCAACAAGGGGGGGGGGGGGGGTAATACACCGATGAACGTTCACTTGTCTCTGGGAATTATGAGTTCGATAAGGAAGATCCTGGAGAACCCCTAAAGTGAAATACTTTTCACTTAGGTTTATGGTTAGGTAATTGTAATTGTTGATGTCCGAAGTGTTTGAATGGGATGTAAAGTGCTTCTAACTATTTTATGTTGTTTATAGTATTAAAAGAGGTCGACAAGAAGTCACAAGTCAAAGAAGAGTTGTATAAGGTGAGGAAATATTTCTTTGGTAGGATCGATAACCTAGTCATCGACCAAGATCTTGTGAGCACCCTATTCTAAGAGGCCGCTCTAAAGAGGTTGAGGGTAAAAGGTTCTAAAGTGCCTGTTATCGACAAAAAAATGTCAGTGTAGAACAAGTGTACTGCAGATACTAGCTTTCCACTGGAAAATTGTTCCTTGGCTGGGTACAATACTAATACAGAGATTGATTCCATGCTAGGAGAGTCTCTGGGAAGGAATAAAAAGAAAAGGACAGCGAGTTCTGATATTCCTCCATTGCTTTCATATAAGAGGCTTACTCAATAATCAACAATGGAGGAGGTAGTTGACACTGCTAAATGAACAGTTGTGATAGGAGGGCGTCCCCCACGGGGTTTTTGGCAGTGTGGTCCCGAAGAAGACCAGTGGCGAGACGTCGAAGAAGAAATTTGTTGAAGAATCTGAGAGGGAAATTCAGAAGACCATGGATGCTTATACGTCTGGGATGGATGAGCTTAAGGAGCAGGAGGATTGCTTGGTGGGGATTGAGAACTTAAATACATTTTTTGGTGAGGGTCAGAAGAACATGTCAATGGTAAGAAATTTTAATGCTTTACTACAAATGAAAAAATTGGTAAGTCACTCGAATATTCATTATATGACTTCGATACAGATTAAGAAGTTGGTAACTAAAGCTATGGGTCGCGTTGTGGGCAGTGGTGAGCTAGCAAATCAGACTGTTGCCTATAAAAACATAGAGAAGGATTTGATCGCGGAGAAGGCTGAGTTGAATATAACATTAAATAGGTATAAGCTCGTTGCAAAAAAGGCAAGGGAAGCTGCGCTTGGTGAAGCGAAGAAAGTGGTAAAGAAAGAGAAAAAGGAGGCTTTGGCGTTGTAGAAGACAACTTTAAAAATGATGTAAGGGAGCAAGTTGTCGATGTTCAGAAAGCAATGGAGTAAGAGCAGGGCAAACTTCTCGATGAGGTGAGGGCTCAGATAATTGATGAGAAACTGGAAAAATGTCAAGAAGTGAGGGCGCATTTTGCTGGACAGTATAAGGAATTGGAGGAAAGAAAAAAGTTTTACAAGGGGCTTGCAAATCTGGTGGTGCTATTTTAGATGATAGCTCAGAAGACAATGTACCCCAGACTCCCGATGTACATGGGGAAACCGAAGTTATCGAAGATAATGTGAGAATGGTGGCTGATGATTCTCGTCCTGGGGAGGTAGCCGATATGCCGGTACCCGATGGTGCCCTAAATATGAATGAAGAAAAATCTCATTTTAAAATGTTAAACATTGTATAAGTAGTATTATGTTGATAAAGGATGTAAAAATGGTCAGTGGGAGAAAAATAATTTAATTCGTAGTTTGTAGTGAATATTTGTGTTACGAAAAAAATTTATTTGTGAAATAATTATGTGCATTTGTTTTGTAAATAATTCTAAGTAGCAAATTTGATAAAGTGATTTTAACGAATGTGACTATAGATTCGAGTAGATAAGTGAGGAACGCTTGTTTGCGTGATATGTGAAAGATGGCCATAAAATTGCAAGTAATGAGAATGAGTACCAGATGTATATCCTTAGATGGGTATCTAGATTTAGATTTGAGAAGAACAAGATCTCTGTTAGAGGTTATTCGATAAGTAAAGAGCGCGAAGTGGAATATCCTGTAGTTGGATGCTGTTCGCGTAAATTGAATGATAGTCTTTAGTTGTACTTGTTAAGTAGTGACCAAGAATAAATCAAGATAGTAAGGATTTTGTTTGTCTCATGCATACTTAGATCAAATCAAAATAGTAAGGATATTGTTTGTCTGATGTATACTTGACAAGTATAGATCGAGATCAAATCAAATTGTAAGGATATTGTTTGTCTGATGTATACTTGACAAGTATAGATTGCGATCAAATCAAATAGTAAGGATATTGTTTGTCTGATAGATACTCGACAAGTATAGATCGAGATCAAATCAATTAATAAGGATATTGTTTCTCTGATAGATATTTGAGAAGTATAAATTGAGATCAATTCGAAATAGTAAGGATATTGTTTGTCAGATGTATACTTAACAAGTATAGATCGAGATCAAATCAAATAGTAAGGATATTGTTTATCTGTGTAAACTTGACAAGTATAGATCGAGATCAAATCAAATTGTAATGAGTAAACTGATAACAAAATTTATTTATTTGAATCGATGAAAATGGTTATAGTGTCTCATCTGTAAAATAGTTTTAGTTGAACAGTGTTTCATGGATATTAAAGTTGTATTTCATCTTCAGTCATCAGCCAATACGTTCTACTATTTATTTTGTTATTGGCAATGTATGGCCCTTCCCAGTTTTCTGATAATTTTCCGAAATGTTTAGGCTGAGTACTATCTTGGATCCGTCGTAAGACAAGGTCACCAATACCAAATTTTTGTTTTTGAACTTTCTTCTTGTATGTTTTTTTTAATGTATCATGATATCGTCCGAAATTTGCAATGGCCTTGTCTCTGGTTTCCTCTATCCAATTGAGATTGCAAAGGAGACCGAGTTCATTATCTTCATCTTGAATTTTTCGTCGAGTACTTGGTAGATCAAGGTCTGAAGGTGTGACTGCTTCGGTACCAAAAGCCATCATGATTGGAGTACAACCTATTGAGACTCAAGGAGTAGTTCGATAGGCCCAAAGAACACTGAGCAATTCATCTGCCCATCACCCTTTCTTATCATCGAGACACTTGCGTAATCCTGATTTGATGTTTATGTTTATGGCTTCGGCTTGTCCATTTCCTTGAGGATAATATGGTGTGGATGTTGTGAGATGTATTTTGTATTTATAATGGAAAGCAAGTTCTTTGGTGCTGAAGAACTATTTTCCATTATCGGAGCGTATCATATGCGGACAACAAAACCTGGTGATGATCTGCTCCCAAAGGAACTTGATAACTTCATTTTCATCAGTATGGCAGAGAGGAACTGCTTCAACCAATTTTGTGAAGTAATCAATGGCAACTAGGATGAAACTTTGGTTTCTCGATGTTGGATGGAAAGGTCCAATGATGTCGAGTCCCCATCGTTTGAATGGCCACAAGACATTGCTGATATGCAAGTCTATGGCCGGACTTTCGATGTCTTGGACGTGGATTTGGCATTTATAGCATTTTCGAACAAAGTCTTTACATTCCTGTCTCATCTTGGGCCAGTACAATCCTTATGTTAAAGCGCGTTGGGCTAATGATATTCCTGAAACATGTGTGCTACAAATACCTTCATGAAGTTATATGATTTTGATATGAGCTTGTTTCTGAGAGATGCATTCGATAAGTGGTCCCCCTTATGTGATTTGATATAAGATGTGATCTTGGACAGTGAATTTAGGGCACTTGGCCAAAAGTGATCGAGTTTCTTCTTTGATATAGGGAGGATGTTGGAGTTGAGGTACGCATAAAATGGTCTTCTCTTGTCTTCAGGGTCTCCATTTTCAGCAACGGTGATCTGGAGTGTTGAAAGTATATCGAGGCTAAAATTCTTGATGATTTCGATTTCTAAATACCTTTTTTTGCCGTCCCCCAGCATGGCCCATTTGTAAGTGCAACCATTTTTCCCCTTGTTTCGAAAGTTTTGTTGTAATGATTTTCCATGAGTAAAAACTCGATGTATACTGGTAATTCTTCTGCTTCGAGAATAAGTGCAAGACCAAGACCGTGTAGGATTCCTTCATTTTCAGTCTCACTATTGGTAGCATAGAAGTTTATCTTGATAGCTTTCTTGATTTGATGATTGGAAGGAGTAATGAGGACGATACCAATCCCTGATCCTTGTGGTCCTGCTGGCCCATTTGTAAAAAGTCACCAACCTGAGCTTTTAGACCATGTGTCTAGTTTTGCAATTGAGTCATCTGTAAAGATTTCTTTGAGTTCTTCCCAATCGGGATGCTCGACGGGAAAGTCTGCTAAAAACTCGACAACTGCTTGTCCATTGATTGATATTTGGGGATCGAAGGAAATGTCGCATTCTCCAAGAAAGATAGACCATTGCTGGATTCTTTGAGATTTTTCTTATTTGGAGAGTACTAGTGTGAGGGGGTACTTGGTGATGACTTTGATGAGATGAGCTTGAAAGTAGGGGCGGAGTTTTTGATAATGTTAGACCAGGGCGAGTAACTATTTTTCTGTCGTTGTGTATCTTTTTTTAGCAGGCATAAGTTGTCGGGACCTATCCCTCGATCTCAGTTGGAATCGAGCTACCACCAGTTTGAATAACCTCCATCTCAGGCTCACACATTTTTCAACATAGCTTCTCTAGTCAACATTTTAACATATTCTACGAGCTGGTGAAAAACGTGGGTCGAACTTAAGCTGGAAAACTTAAATCAGTCAAAGATACCTGTCTCTCATGAACTCGTCAGTTACTCAGTCCACCGCCACTAACCACATTATTTGAAAAATGCGCTCCATCACAATGAAGAGCTGCGAAGAAGGCCTATATAAAGGAAAAGTTCCAGAAGAGAGAATGACCAGAAAAATTACACAAGTGATCACCTAGAAATTACATATTCTAGATTCTCGATAAATCATAAAGCATCTTAGTTACAAGACTCAAGCATTTTCTATTTTTAGAGATTACTTGTAATAAGATATTTGCCTCAAGTAATAAAGATACTTTTAACAAAAATCCTCCACACGAGGTCGTAGTTTTTTTTACCTATTCATAGGTTTTCTACGCTAAAATCACCTGTTTCATTTCTTAATTTCCATTAGAATATTATTACAGCTTCATTGGTGTGATACCGAATTTTAAAGCCATTTTGAGCTTACGGAATTTGGCCATTATATTTGGTGCCGTCTATGGGAAAGATTGCATTTTTACAATATCCTAAGGCAGTCTTTCACTACAGCTTTCAATCATGGTTACTTCCAGACGACCGGCTGCAGAAACTCAGCCTGAAGTGTCCATAGATCCGGGCAGCTCACATAGTTTAGGGAGAATCTCAACGCCGAGACAGAGAAACGCGCCAAACTCAAACTTTAGTTAACTAAGGATTGGGGGCTCTAGGAAAAAGAGCTCGATACAAAACGACAAGCTCGTTTGACAGTGCTCAAATAGCATAAAGATTAGATGACAGCAATATAGACTGCCCTAGAGGCTCTACAAAATACTCAGTAGGCTTCTCCAGCCTGAGCTCATGATCAGCTTTTAGAGACCTCCCGTGTCTCAACAAGGGAAAGATTGGGACCTCGGGGAGTCGCCAGTAAAGCTATGCCCAAGAATCTATACCACGAACCACAGCCCTACATTCATTTGGGGGGTGAAGTTCAGTCCGAAGTCAGTTTAGGTCACCGAATTTCTATTCGCCATGATGAAGAACAACGACCTCAAAATCAAGTGCCAGCACGAGATTGCCTAAGTGAAGGTACGGGCACTAATCATCCATTGCCAGCTCGTCCAGTAATTCATCCGATACGTCATTACGTCACAAAAGAGCATATGGACCAACAGATTAAGGAGTTGATCAAAGCACAGGTTCTGGGTACTACCGACGATACCACAAAGTCACAAGGAAGTCTGATTGCCAAGGATCTATTCGATATGGAGATTCCAAAATGTTTCCATACTCCTAAAATTTGTAAATTCAAAGGTACTAACCCAAAGGAACACATTCAACAATACTGTGATTCATTGGGGTTGTACTCCAATCTCAACCAGATCCTCTCCTGTCTGTTCATCACAAGTCTATAGGGGGAACCACTGCGATGGTTCTACTCTATCCCTAAAGACTCCATCTACACATTTGATCAGCCGCAGAAGCAGTTCATCAAGACGTATGCTCACAACAGAGATAAAAAGGGGAACTTATATTCTCTTATCAATCTTAAACAGTCACATCGAGAGAAGCTCAAAGATTTCTTAAAGAAATTCTTAAAGCTCACGTGAAAAGTGGATAACCTCGATCAGAAAACAACTGTTACTACTTTCATCAATGCTCTCCGGCTCGACTACAAGGCCAAATAATACCTCTTCCTTAACAAACCTGTGACCTTGGAGGAGATGATCACCAAAGTCAACAGTTATGTCAACCTAGAGAGGATGATGTCCGAGCGGCAGAAATCTACTTAATTCGTCCTCTCTACCAAAGGCCCATCTATAGATCGATCCCGTAAACCCAAGGACAAACAGGGAGAACAGAAGCGTACCAAGGGCAATACTGGTTACCCTCGGAAAGGCAGTCCACCAAACAAACCCATCCTCCCAAAATTGAACATCTGAATCTCTGCAATTTTTCTATTACTATTGAAGGATCTACTCTACCACGTCTTTCAACCGCAGGAACCAAATGATAGTGGACCATTATGACTACATCATAAGGTAAATCATCATACTACTTACAATTACAATGCTCTACAGCGGTTGCTCGAGTACATTTTTAAAGAGGGATGGATTCTCGAATACATTGTCGATCTGAAGTCGTACAAGGATGGGAGCTATAAGAAACAGCTTAAAGTTATTCAGGTTAATGATCAAGCTGAGGAAAAATACCATTACAATATGCACCACAATAACATGATCGAAATCAATTAGATCACCAATTCTAACAAATCAAAATACAAGAGACTATCGGAATGCTGCGATCTTACACCTCAAGATAAAGAAGCCAAGCTTCTCCCTGAGTCGAGCAATAGCCGGCTAGGAATTTCATTCGAAGATTGTGATACTAGCCATGCCAAATTTCCACATCCTGATGCGTTAGTAATAATGCTAAAAATGAGGAAGTTTGCCATGCACACAATGATGATCGATACTGGAAGCGGTATTGAGATTCTGTTTCAAAGTACAATTGACCAGATGGGATTGGATGACCAAGTTATTCAAAGTGACACCGATATCAGTGGGTTTAATGGTTCTAGAGAAGAACGAGTAGACAAGATCATCTTTCCTATTACCACAGGACCAACCACCATCGACGCTGTGCTCTATGTCATTAATGCCAAATCTCGCTATCTCGAGATTATGGGTCGCTGCTGAATTCACAACTTGGAAGCAATCGCTTCCATATATCATCAGGCACTCCGATTCAAATATGACAATAGTATTTATGAGATCAGAGGTAGTCAGAAGCTCTCTCGAGCTTATGAAAATACCATCTCTGTTATCCTAGATACCTCCAATAGATTAGCTGCATAGTAATTATAGCAAGCTGATCACCTCAACGATCTATCTTCCACAGAGGAGCCCACAGAGTACATCAACCTCAATGGACCTGGCTGAGGTACTTTTATTGGTACTAAGCTGGTTCAACATGAAAAAGATGCTCTTATTCAGTTCTTGCAACTCAATCGAGAAAAGGAGGTCATCTCTTTTATCTATAACCACATAATCACTCGGTTTGGGTGCCCCCACCTAATTCGTATCGATAATGGGTCCCAATTTGTGGGAGAAAAAGTCATAAACTTCCTAAAACACCACAGTATCATCTACTAACCATCCAATCTTTACTATTCTCAAGGCAATGGCCAAGCTAAAATCACCTACAAAACCATCGTGGATGAACTCAAAAAATGGCTTCACTCATAGAAAAAAGGGAATTGGGTTCGTGAGCTGCCACATGTCTTATGGGCCTATCGTGTTAGTTCCTGACAATTAATTGGGTATACCCCATTCCTCCTTTCTTATGGCACTAAGGCCATCATTCCTTCTGAATATCATCATCCAGTTCGTGACCACGAGCTAACTGACGAGGAAAATGAGTTCAAGTTGGCTTGCAACCTCAATTTGAGAGATGAAACCAGGGAATGCACCATCGCTAACCTAGGTCGATATCATCATATGCTTACCTGATCGTACAATAACCGAGTCAGAAGCCATGCCTTCCAAATCAAAGATCTCGTCCTCAGAAAAATTCCTCAACATCGCAAAGTGCTTTACGCTAGAAAATTAGTCAACAATTGGGAGGGTCCATTCATTATCACAGGTCTCTCAGGCCTGTGATCAAATTATCTCATGGAATCCCCATTTTGAATCCTTGGAACACTAGGTGACTGAAACGGTACTATCGTTAAGCGTCTTACTACTCCATTTCCTTTCCTCATTTTTGTTATTTTATTTTTCAATTCCAAAAGTGAAATTTTCATCTCCACCCAATGTAAATTATGAACTTATCAATAAAATTTCAAGTTTTTCACAAACATCTCTCTACTTATGTAGATTCTACCAAACATTAGATAAGGCAAAGATAATACTAGCCTTCATCTACTTCAACTTGTTTGGGTTATTTATAACGGCTAGATCAAGGATAATACTTGGTTCGGCAGACTCTACTAAATCTCTACGATTGTAGCAAGTGTAGAAACTTGTTTCTTATCAAAGACTCTACCAAACAAGAGATAAGGCAATGATAATACTAGTCTTCATCTTTTTTAACTTGTTTTGGGTCATTGATAACGGCTAGATCAAGGATAATACTTGGTTCGGCTGACTCTACTAAATCTCTCCGATTATAGCAAGTGTAAAAACTTGTTTCATATCAAAGGCCCTACCAGGCATAAGATAAGGTAGAGGTAATACTAGCTTTCATCTCTTTCAATATGTCTGCAATATTTCTATAGTTCAATCAAGTTTCAACTTGGTTTAACTCAACCCATTTCTGCGATTGAAACAAGTGTAAAAACTTGTTTTATATCAAAGACCCCACCAGACACAAAGATAAGGTAAAGGTCATACTATCTTTCATCTATTTTAATGTGTCTGCGACATATACTATTTATCTTTCATGTCAAATTCATATTACAAGGAATTCTATTTTGCTGATGGAATATCAACCGTGCTTCCCCCTACAGTAGGGATGTCAGCCGTTCTTCCCCCTACAGTAAGAGGTCAAACATTCAGTTCACGGATTACAGCAACTCTACCCCTCTCTATTAGGGCAGTAGGTCGAGAGCCCAAATCGGTTTCCATGGAGGCCATGCAGTTCCCTCGATCTATGTTAATTCCGTAGATGCATCCTTTATCCGACTGAATTTTTGACAAGGCATCTCGTTCCGACTTAAGTCTTTTTACTTCCTCTACAAAATACGCAACTATCGCCTTTAAAAGGTCTGAGCGTGACGCATCAGGTACGACCATCCTTGTAAATTTCGCTCACACCTTCTCACGGGGTGACTTCAATCTAGCATATAAATTCTTCTGATGAATCATTTCCATATCAACTTTAGCATCATGTGCTACTTTATTTTCCAACTTTTTTATATATTTAGCTGATTTAGCTAGGTTCATAGCCTCCTGGTCCACTACTTGGGCCCAAAGTCTCTTAATTTCTGCGTTCAACTCTTCCCTAGCCGGAATATCCTTTAATAATTCTTCTTTCCTCTTCATCACCATTTCCTTTTCCTTGACTTCCCTTTCCAAAACCTTCTCCCTGATAAGAGCAACATCCAACTTCTGCTGACATTCCCTTAAGGTTGTATTACCTCTCTGCACATGCCCCTGAATTCGAGCTACGTCACCTTCCAGCTCTCTAATTCATCCTGATAAACTTACCACATCCCCTCAGACTAGAGGAACTTGAACATCTTTCTTACTCCCCTTCGAGCGCTCCCCAGCCTCTTCTTTCTTGGCACGTACATTAGCTTGTACCAGTTCAACCTTTAATCGTGCCACCCACTCATTTAGATCATTACATCTTCGTTGCATCTACCACAACTCCTTATCTTTTGCAGGTAAGGCTACATGCAAGTGTTCCACTACAGCCTCCAAAGCTGAAAGATTTTCTAGAGCTACTTTTAGCTCGTTATCTTTATCCACTAGTTTCTATTTTAGTCTCTCCAGCTCATTTCTACAATTTTGAAGATCAGAACGAAATTGTCCCTCTAATCTTTTTAGTGCCTGAATACTGTATGGGGCCATTTCAGCCTTCTTACCCTTAACCATTAATGTATCAGCCTGATTTTGGAGCTTCCCGACATGTTCTTTGATCTCCGCCAAGTCTTTTAGCCCCTTGGCTATTTCAACATCTTTTTCTTTGACCATATGAGTAAGGTCAAAAATAGCCCGGGTTACCTCTACAAGTTTAAAGTGTACCTTTACGTGTTGATCTTCTCTGTTTTCATTCGCCTTCCTCATCCTATCCAACTCCTCTACAAATTCTCAGTTACATTGGAGTGCATCATCCTTACGCGAGCAAGCTGAATCTAATTCAATCTGTACGATATAAATATTTTAGTACAGTTCAATCCATAACACAATCAATATGCATCTATATTTCAATTCTAAACTTATATATGATTTCTAATATCTGCGGTGTGCAAATACTTCTAGACTAAACACTATATGAAAAATGGCTATTAGCAATGGATATAACTGTCGTTAATGCCTTATTAACGACTTATATTCTGTCGCTAACAACTGTTGCAAAAAATGGAGTCGTTATTATTACCGACAGTTATAAATGTCATGTTTTTACAACATATAAATATGTCGTTCTTAATAAAAATTGTGATGCTTATAAATGTTGCGCTTTATGTCGTTTCAAGGAGACAAAAGTCATTTAATTTGAACATAAGCGACAAAAGTATATATCGCACTTTAAGAAAAAATGTGACAGTAATAGGAGTCGCTCTTTCTGCCATTTTTAACATAATAAAAGGTCATTTAATTTATACAAACACGGCAAATTTATTTGTCGTTGTTCTGTAAAAAATATGTTATTTTAATCAAAATGGATGATCATTAATGTGGACTAGACAGATTTGAACCATCAACCTCTAAAAAATTTGAGCACTCTCACCATTTTGTGCTTATAGTCCATAAAATCATACAAATAATCACCGTAAAAGGGAACAAATCATGCAAACAAATCCACAGGTCTAGTCCCCACTTTATTTCAAGAATCCTACCTTAGCAACTATTTTAATATTTCCTAACAGCAACAAAAAAGAAAAACTGATGTTCAAAATATATACCAGCATTTAGTGAACTTTTGAAGTTGAAAGAAGCGACATTGGCGTTGTTCCATTACATTCTTGCCTGTAGTAAAATAAAAAAAGTGCCAAAGTGACTACATAGGGCTGCGGCGGTCCATAAGGCAATATACAAACCTGTACAATATGTTGAGATATCTGGTTTAAAATAAGTACAAGATCAAAAACAAACATACGGGAACTGAAAAAAGGCATCGGATATGTCCTGAGACTTCCTTATTTGCATAAAGATGGTGCACATTCATCTACAGGAGTAGGTGCTTTAATTCTTGAAGATACAATGTCATCTAAGGTATCTCAGAAGGTCTTACCATCTATGACGTCTCTCACCAAAATAATTTTCAATGATTTCTCCATAGGAACTTTAAATGAGAGTTCTTATTAGCATCTTATAATGGATATTAGTTGTCTATATAGAAAGTATCACTCTTGTCAGTAGTAACTATTCTTACCTTGAAAAAACAAGGACGGGTCCTCTTAAATCTTAAAGGCCAGTCGTCCTTTCCATGTATTTAAGTTTACTATAATTGTTTTATTTGCATAACGCCCCAGAGTGTTGACTTTGACACCAAAAATTGTGAAAACTTTATGCATGCAACCTGCAATCATGTTAGTTTTGAAAACTTCCATATTGTCTATTGACATAAACTATGTATCGGAGTGGAAGAAAAGGTTAACAGACTGTGATAATAATCATGAATATTGATATATTGTCTAAAATATAGTCGTGCAAAGTTATAAATTGTGCTAACACTATTGATAGCAATAACTACAGCTAACTGTATTCAACAAAGGGAGGCCATTATGCGTGGTAAAAGCTTGTTATTGAGGTGAAGCTTTTTATAAGTTTGATACCTAGAGCAAGTATTAAACATTATCAATGGCAAGGAAAAATTGGCAACTAGTTGGAAACCTTGATGGATAAACCTATAAAGAATCTCACAACCCCATAAAAAGGTGTTATAGTATTCCCCAAAGTTGTGATCATTGGTTGTAAAGCCATTAGCAGACCTGCCCTCACCATACCAGCACACATAATAATTTTCATCATTATAATCACCCACATACCCTATACTAATTATGCTCTTTCACCATGGAGTTTTGGTGGAGGTTGGTACAAACCATGACAATACCAAGCCCTGCACCCAGCTTTATGGAAATGGACATTGTTGTCCTAATGAGTTTCCCCAAAACATCAATCAGTAATCACAATCTGAAATATATTAAGGCATTCCTATTTTTTTTGTTGACTATTTCTATATTGCACTCCTTTTTATAGAAGATGAACCCTTATGCAACACATATATTTCTACAAATGCACTGACAATATCAAAGAAGTAGCATACCAAATCTGAGTCAATCATTTACTAATTGGACAATCAGTTCCAAAATTTGAGTTCATTGTCTTCTTTTGTTTAGCGTGTAGATGTTCAATCTGGTTGCCCTTTTCAAAGGTGATTCCTTTTTGTGCCATTACATAATGCACTACCTAAGAGAAAACATGCAAAGTTCCATTTAGTAAAGGGGCTCTAAATAATATAGAAGTTCAAGGACTTAAAGATATTACAAAGAGTCGGTCTTAATCACAGAATAAAGACCAACCATGAGTTGTGTATATACATAAGAAAAAGTTGATATTATCGGTAGCCCAAACGTTGCCCATATTATTAGTGACGAACTTAAGTCTACAGACTATTGCCTCATGAGTTTTTTTTCTTGGAATGAGATCACCTTCAGTGGCAGTATTCTCATTATGTATCTTCAAAAGTTTAGTACTTTTCATTGGCTCAAAACCTTATATACATCTTTCACCGCAATAATGCTGCAGAAAACACAAGCACATAAGCTTGCTAGAATAACTGTAATAAAGGTAGGTTTATTCACCATTAGAGTTGTAAAATAGTACTATAGATTCTGATCATAAAATGTTACTATTTGAAAGAGTGCAAAAAATACTGGGAAATAAGTGTAGATTATTAAAGGCCACGTTGAACAAGAATCTTACTTTGTTGAAAAAACTGGGAAATGAGATGGATGATGAAAAAACATCATCATGCAAATAATAAGCAATAATCAGATAAATTAAGGCATTGAAGCTGAACTCACGTAAGAATATAGCTAAATGATGCATGATGCATGAATCATGAATAAACACACAGGGCCGGCCCTGTAGTTTTGGAGGCCCTAGACGGAACCCAAAAAAGGTCCCCCCCCCCCCATTTTTTTTTCTTGGGGACATAAAATACTAATCAAAAATACATATATTAGAAATTTGTAAATATAGAAAGAACCTAAAACTCTCATAGAGTTCAACATCAGATCAAGACCAAAAAATATTTGTTTATCTTCAACCAAGCATTCCAAACATTCAAAACTTTTAGCTTAGGACCTGTTATTCATTCAAGACTAAAAACATGAAAAAAAAAATTAAAGTACCTTTCAACTCCCTCCTTTATCCCCTTATGGATTGACTTCAGTATAGAAAGCATCCCAGGTGCACCACCCAAACAAATCTAAAGTTGCAGGCATCTAAAAATTAAATCACAAAAATGTTTCTTTAGCAAATAATTTTATTAGTCATCTCAAGATAAACATTTTTACACACAAATATTTATGTATGTTTGCAAATATAAATTCAAGTAGTCTACTTGGGTTTATGCTAACCTTCTTATTATCAATGTGACTGAAAGTTCCTTTAAGCTTCTTCAATATTCTATATCCAATGCAAAATTAAGTAAGAAAAGATTAGATAAAACTTCAGAGGTACAAAAAACAAAGAATAAATAAAGGTATAGTTGGGACAAGGGTTTTCCCCTGAATTAACGAAAACGGCTTCCAGAGCTTGCGATGATTCAACATTAAGGCCCCCTATAGTAACAAATCGTTGATAACATAATCAAAGCCGATTAGGAAAGAGCCCAACATTAGGGTACCTCTTTTTGTTCAAAACAATCCCTCTTTTTGTTCTTCGTTTCGTTTCTTTTATTGGGCTGAGAGTCGAGAGAGTCAGAGAGATGGATAATCGGAGATTAGATATTTAGATTTAGAGAGAGAGAGAGCTGTAACAAAAGCCTTGATTGAGAATGAGATTATGAGAGAGAGAGTGACTCATAAGGCTTTATTTTGGAGGCCCAAAACATACCAAGCTAACAATATTAGGAGGCCCCTAATTTTCATCAAAAATTGAAGGCCCTAGACGACCGTCTCATGGGTCTATACCCAGGGCCGGGCCTGTAAACACATACCTGAATTTAAGAGTCCAAGAAGCGTTGAAGATTTTGTTTGAGAAAATCAGAAAAATGAGAATTAGGGTTTTGACATAACTCAGTAGGAAAGGTTAAGAGACATTTTCTCTCTTTTTCCTCCCAAAATAACTATTTTCTGGTTTCCCATCATCACCAATACACCAATATTAGGTAGCAAACCCCAAAAACATGAGTGAGAAAGAAAAAGTCCAATAACTATGACCTATCTCCTAAAATTAGGTTCCATGATCAAAAAACATGGGTGACAAAGAAGAGGTCCATTGAATATATATATACTTTAGGTCTCTCTCGTCTCTTATTATAGTTTAAGACTGCCTCACACTTAGTTTTTCACAATTGATTCAGAGAAAGCTCACCCTCCAAAACAGGCATCAACATACCATGGTGTAAAAAACCTTCTGTACAGTGATCCACTTCAGCAGGTTTGTCTCACTCACTCCCAAAAATGTTTCTTACCAGAGACGAGCTTTAACTCGTAGCTCTGCCCCATTTTGGCTCGACGGACTTGATGTATCAGCTATATATTGTTTGGGCAACTGGTTTTGCAGTACATCCTAAAGACAAGTGTTTACCCTAGAGAGCATGAGCTGCTCTGGCAAATCAGAGAGGCAATAGTCACAAAATACGACGCTTCCAAGTAAGAAAAAGAAAGGGAAAGAAGTTCATTTGCTTAGCTCTAAAACACACATAGCTTTGACTCAGTAAGGATCCTTCTAATGGCGCCAGTTCTAAACTGCTCTTCTTTCCTTAGTTCCATCAGGGTGGTAAAAAAAGGGATTCTTCCTCTCCAAAGTATACTACAGTTGCACTTGAACAAAAGGGATGGGAAGAAGGAGGTCAAAGATCTAGATAAGGAATGCAGGAAGTTGTCAAAATAGTAGGAAATGAAAATCTACTTGCTGAGAGATTAGTTACAAAAGAGGACTAGATCAATGCTTCAAACAGATTACTGCATCATCTCCAGATTTTCCTTGTGCTAGGTGAATAAACGTGAGTGAAAGATGGAGGGTTTGGGGGCTGAGGGTTTTAGATACAAGAGAGCCTGAAATAAGCTTTTTACAAGCTCTAGTATAGAGAAGATGGAGGATCCTGACATTTGCCGACTTGGTTGTCGAAGTAGGAGATGGAGGGTTTTGGGGATGAGGGTTTTAGATACAAGAGAGCATGAAATATGGCTATTTATAAGCTCTAGTATAGAGAAGATGGAGGATCCTGACATTTTCTGACCTGGTTGTCGAAGTAGGAAATGTAGGGAACAGATATAAGAATTTTTTCTCACAAATAGAAGACTTCAACTGTTTGATATATAAAGCAATTCACAGAGCAAGTAAATGTAATTATATAGAGTGCAAAGAGCATTGGCATTGTTGCTCTTTTCTTTATTTGATGCTAATGAGGTTTATTTCTGTCATTATGTGCTTGAAAGAGGAATTGTTGGGGAGGACTTGACCAACTGTAGAGAAGGGATTAAAACCACTAATAGGTTCCCCAAAACTTCATTATGACCAAATTGAAGTTAAAATCATCTCCAAAATTAAGTAACACGGTAAAGCACATAGAAGGTTGTTCTAGCTAGGGGTTTTTAGCATTATGGATCTAATCTAATGGTAAGTTAATCAAACAACATATAATTAATCGCACAAAGCCAAGACAAAACATAGCTGCATTCATAGGTTTTTATAGAAGAACCAGCTTAATTTCTCAACAAAATGATGATAATCACTCAATTATAACATAGGATGTTAATCATCTAATCAAAACAATCACATAAGATCATAATGTTAAAGAAATGATAAATCATAACCCCAAAAAACTAACACGAAGTTGGAGAGAGAGAAACCTGCTTCGTACCTGTTAGGGTTATCCAAAAAAAACTAACACGAAGTTGGAGAGAGAGAGAAACCTGATTCATACCTGTTAAGGTTATCCATTTGATGTTTAAGAGTTGGAGGTTTCTTGAATTTGCCCAACTGTGGCCTCTTTGAATTCTTGAGTGAAAGAAGGTAGATGAGGGATATTTTTCTCAAAGTTTTAAAGAAGATGGAGTGGGGAGAGAGAGAAGGGGAGTAAATGGGCAAAGAGCTACAAAGAATGTTATTCGAAGCAGGTTTGGGTTTCTTAAATGATATTATTCAAAACGACATTACTATGTGTCACAAACCCAATAAAAAAACGACATAAAATTGTTGGAAATTGGAAGGACATTTTTTTAAAAATACAACGCGTTTATTAGTTTGTGTCAGATATATATGTTGGGAAATTACTTTACTTTACGACAGATAAAACTGCTGTTAATCGTTGTTCATAGGTGTCGCTAATATCCAATTTTCACGTAGTGAAAGGTTCGGATACATTATCAGATAAACGCTCCATGAGGTATATTGCGAAGTCTAAGGTACATACTTTCGATATACTACTTTACATAAAGAGCGTTAAATTTTTCTATGCAATATATTAGTGATATTTTCCAAAAGCTAATAGAAAAATTTGCGGCCTACATCTACATCCTATTTACTATGTAGCTTTATGTCGATATAACATACATGCCAAAATGCCTTTTTCAATCTAACCTACAGCTCTTCTTGCGAAGACAATAAAGATGTGGAAATCTCTTTCTTCCTGGCAAGCTCAGTCTCTAGGTCTTTTATCCTGAGACTCATTTCTCTAAGTGCCTACAAGAAAAGCTCAGCCTAAGTGTCCATTTAATGTACACAATCCAGCAGTTTACAACACCCATCCAAAATGTTCATACAAAACCAAATCATTTATCTATCCTACCTTCTCGAGCTTGCCATTCGGGAGTTTGTTATCGTCCTCTTGGTTATCCAACATTATATGAAGAGAGACACTGTCTAACTCGTTAACTACTCCCACCACAACCTCCTCCATCCCATCATCATCTTCCTCCTCAATGTAGGTGTCCACCTTAATGGCATTCACCTCCTCCTCGAAGTATCCTTTCAACATCAGGTGGTGCCCCTGCCTGTCGCGTTCTTCCACCATCTCCTCTAAATTGGCCCTCGCTTCCACCTGTAGCTGACCAATTGCAATGGTATGGGAAGCCTTCAAAGCCTCCAGCTGTTTGGCGTCCTAAACGACATCAACTTTAACTCAAGCTATCTTTTTCTCAAGCTCAATTTTCATCCTCATCAGCTCAGACTTGTCTTCCTCAACTCCAAGCCAGATCCTTTTCACCAGCCGAGCAACCCGCAGAACAAAAATCGACCTCAACATCAGCTCGATAAGCAATTCATTATCTTTTTTGCATAATCAGTATAGACTTACCATCTTGCTCATATCTTCCTCACCATGAAGGACCGCTAATCTAGCCCTCACCTCAACCTCTTTGAGGTCGTCCACCACGGCCGATCGTTCTTCAGCGACCTTGACCCCCGATTTCTCCAAAGGTTCGACCCTTCTCCTTTTTTCTTTAGCGACCTCACCACTTCCAGTGGTACCAGAGGCCGACAGAGTTGTTAACATCCACTTTTTCAGATATTTTTGAGCTATTGTGCTTGACATAATGGGTTCCGGCTGAACCGACCTATCTGTTCCAGGGGTCTTGGCTAAGTTGGTTCAACCTTCCCCACTAGTTCCTTGCCTCTTTCCTTTGTCAGCACCCACCATTAACCTGGTCGATTGAGCCTTTTTAACCTTCTTCGACCTGCTATCTATACTCTTCTTCCTACTAAGCCCGAGTCCTTCCAAGACAACTTCGAGCTCAGTCTCCTCCTTTGCAACTTTATCCAATAGTAACTCTTTCCTCTCTACGTGAGACTTCACACCTGCCATATAAAATATTTTAATCAGCAACTACAGGCATAAGTTCAAACACATCAATAATATTATCTATGCATGGTCATACTTACTTTGTTTTACAGTTCTAAACCGATGGTCCAAAGGTTCTTCGTCATCTCTTAAAAAGTAATTACCCTTCACCCATATGACATTATCATTCTAGGCTTGACCTGCTGAATTCAGATCGAAGAACCGAGGTCGAGTTACGCTTGCACAGAAGTATTCCCCACCACTGGCGATATCCTCCTCACCTTAAAATTACAACACATCCTCAGGGGAAACCCTCCTCACCTTCTCCGACTTTTCAGGTGGTCACAAACACTAATTACCTCCCACATGTTCTCGTTCAATTGAATGGGACATGCCCTAATTACATTCATAATCCCCTTTACCAAGTTGGTAAGGGGAAGACTCAGCCCGTACTCTAATTGAGACAGATAACATAGAAAACCTTCTTCAAGGTCACTACGAACACCCCCATCAAACTATTCTAACGAGATCGATTCATCTATGCCCCTATCTCGTATTTCTACTCTTAAATCCACCAGCAAATAAAAATATTTTTCCCCAGTCGGTACCGTGTAACCCCTAAACTGCCTACCAGCATATTCTACATAATTACCCCATGTACCTCCTACAACAGCCTTAGCTTTATAGAATTCTATAAATGTATCCGAACCAGGAGGATATGATACCAATTGACCAAGAAAACCTAGAAATGGTTCCAACCCTACTTCAACCTCATTATCAGACTCAATCGTCCGACCAGAGGTCGACACCTTGGTAACAGGTAAATTATTCATTTCAACTATAATTTTTATAGGCAAGTTTTCGACCATACACGACTGCCTCTCACACTCGACCTACATACAGGTTCATGTATCTATTATTATTTCTAGCAAATCGGTCATATCAACATATAACATATCTTTTATATATTCTGTGTATATGTCAAAATTACAAAAAATTTCCATGTATAGCTGTTGCTAAGATTTGATTTAAAAATGATTTGCACAAATACATTTATACTGCGTACGTCTCTACTAACCTTTAAAATCCGAATGAGAATCCACAGTAGTACCAAACCCTTCCCTCACAACGCTGCTGTATAACCACCTACGTGATCCAATGTTTTTTACTCTCTTCAGCCGTTGATTACTGATCGATTATAAACCGATGTCTTAAAAGACCCGCAAACGCACGGTGTACATTAAGTACAAGGGTAAGTGGGGTCGTATCCCAAAAGACATGTGGTACGAATTATACTTCGAGCTACTATTTTTATCCAATAACAACGAGTTTGCGTAGGTTTTGAAATAAAAAGAAGAACGAAACAAATTACAAGATAAATTGGAGTGGAAACCAAGGCATCAATTCCACTCCACCCATTAAAACCCTTAGATAGCATAAATAATTAAAGTAAATTACAAGTTCCCGTATCACATATCCCTTATTGGGCATATACAATACATCAAAAAATACAAGAGATTTAGTAATCGGGAACTACCCATAAAATAACTTACTCAACCATGGTCCGGTTGATAAGTATGGATTATGTTATCTTCTCCATGTTTCTAACCTATCTTGTTATGGTCCAACAAGATGGTTAGATAGATTCATTATTTCTCCTAATCCTAGCTATGGTCAAGCATAGGACGAAGGAATTTAAATATGCAAAATTTCGGGATAAAAAGAAGGTAATTACTCTAACTAAGCTACACAATCTACACTAAGGCTACATTGGGTCGAGCTTCCTCTAGCCTTGGCTCAGAAGATTAGCTACTCATCACTTTGATCATTTCCATACTACTATAACTATGACAAAATTAAGAGACAAGAACAAGAGAAATAATAAGCTTTATTGCTATGAACTTTGATTTACACACTCCAAGATGATCCCTCATGGGTAGGATTCCCTTCCTATTTATAGAGTATAGGAAGGGTTACTAAAAATCACCATCAAAATAAAATCCCCTAAACAATGCCTAAAATCATGCATTGCAACTCATGAGAATAATATATATATATATATATATATATATATATCTTAATTCTCTTCAATGGGCTTCCATACATGGGCCTTTGGTTGACAACTTCAAATAAGAATTATTGTTGGAGTGCATCACCCTTGTTCTTCGTTAAAAAATAGAAAATTGTAAGATTATTTATCATGTGACCGATTTCTGTAAATACAAACAAAAAACACTATTAGTGTCACATTTATTAATAAATGACTAGGTAGATATAAATTGAGTTGTACACGTAAATATTACGTGTCAATCAAATACCCCCAAACTTATATTTTGCTAGTCCTCAAGCAAAAGTAAACAAAAACTATTTTTGCATGCCACGCGATTGCATTTAGCTTATGCACAAGCCGTTAAATCCTCAGGTTAGCCTGGTGGACGAGTATTGTCTTGTGAGGGTTGCAGTGACTATACCCACAAAAGTCAATAATAACATTTTAAACAATTCTAGAATACACATGACTCATTTCCTGTGAACTTAACCTTACTAGTTGTGACAAATATATACCAATGAAAAAATTCTTATACTTGCTATTCTCCCAAGTATATCAAAAAATATTTTAAGCTTTACGAAACTAGAGGTACTACCTCAAGATTAGAAAGAGATTCAAGTATTTGCTTTAAATATTTGAGTGTACAATAAAAATAGTTTTATCGCCCAATACATTGTCTAGAATAATTTACTCAGTTTTTGGTAGTCTAGTTCTCACTGGAATAAATTCAACAGTCAGTTCGACAAGTATCTTAGTCAATTCGTATTCCTAGAATTTTTCTTTTCTTTTGTAAGCCTTTTCATTTGAGTACTTTGTTTCTTAGTGAAGCCTCCGTAACAAGGAGTTTTCGGTCGACAATCCCCGCCAGTTGACTAAGGTTGCCAGGGTGTGGTGCTCTATCATGACCTAGACTCAGGATTCTCACAAGTAACATTTTCTTGTGCTCTTTTCACAAAGTTCATGGTCAAACTCAAGATTGGTGATAATTTTTCCTCTTTCAGTTTTTAATCATGCGAGTAGCCTTGCAGCGTGAAAGTTTTAGAGCATATTTGGCTTATTTATTATTCATTACTTAGGAATGAATTTATTCTTAGGCAGTTGTCTCCCTTGTAGCAAACTATTCCTAACATAAATGATAAATTTCCCTTATACTGAGCAAAAATTTATTAAAGGTATTAATTGCAAAACTATAATGAAGTGCACGTTTTCAAAATATGCCAAGTTAACTTGAATTAGTCGTCGATAAAAAGATAGTACATCAAGCTTAAGATATTCCAAAATATTCAAGTGTATACTTGGTCCAATTTCAAAATTTAGGTTTTTTTATAATATTTATGTCAAGGTAAAATCAGTTTAAGTGTTTGGAAATTCGTCAAAAATATATCATACATTGCCTAAGTGCCATTATTTCACTTTTTTTCTAAAAGCAAATCAAAAATTGGTTTCCTACCCCCAAACTTAAATCAATCATTGCCCTCAATGTTGGAGAAAAATAAAATAAATGGATGAGGAAAACTAAAATGTCTCACCCGAATGTGTCAAGGGTTGCCTCCCAAGAAGCGCTAAGTTTACCGTCTTCATCCAGACAAATGCACCCTCATACTTAAATGATTTATAATGGTACTATAGGGGTACATAATATCAGTTCTGATATACTGGATCATTTGAAATGGTATCTCTTATAAAAAGTATAGGACTCTAAGTACGGTTTTAATCGTTGGCCATTGACCTTAAAAATATTTCCGTTCTTAGGATCCTCCATCTCTACGGCTCCATGAGGATAAACAGTTTTAACTACAAAAGGGCCATACCAACGATAAGGTAATTTCCCAGAAAATAAACGTAGTCGTAAATTATAGAGTAACACTTTCTGATTAGGCTCAAAAGTTTTGCGAACAATCGACTTATTATGGAAAGCTTTAGTTTGTTCCTTATAAATTTTTGCATTTTCATAAGCCTCGCGACGAAGTTCGCTAAGTTCAGAAAATTAAAGTTTTCTATGTGATCCGGCTTTATCCATTTCAAAGTTGAAGGCCTTTGTAGCCCAGAAGGCCTTGTGTTCCAATTCTACAGGTAAGTGGCAAGCCTCCCAAAGACAGGTTTATAGGGTAACATACCAATCGGGGTTTAGAAGCTGTTCGATATGGCAAAGGGCATCATCAAGACGATCAGACTAACTTTACGATCGGTTCGAACAATTTTTTCTAAAATCTTTTGATCTCCCGATTGGATACTTCGACTTGACCACTGTTTGTGGATGATATGGTGTGGCACTTTATGAGTGATGGAGTAAGTTTTCAAAAGATTTGAAAGACATGGTTACAAAAATGTTTACCACCATCACTAATAATTGCCCGAGGCATGCAAAAACGATTAAAAATGGTTTTCAAAATTTTTACTACGGGCTTATGGTTACGTTTGACATGGCACCGCCTAACCCATTTAGAAACATAATCGACTCCACTAGGATGTAAAAGTAACCGCGAGAAGAAAGAAAGGGCCATAAAGTCAATGCCCAAATATCAAATAGTTCAATAATAAGGATGTTGTTCAAGGGCATCATGTTTCGATGAGAAATATTCCCGGTCCTCTGGCACCTATCATATTTATAACAAAAGGTATGTGCGTCACGAAAAAGGGTAGGCCAATAAAGACCAGATTGAAGGACTTTTGCAGTAGTTTCTTGGTCCAAAATGTCCCACAAGCTAAGGTATGGAAAAAGTGAGTACACTATAGAACTCATCATTTGGGATGCATCTCCTAATTACTTGGTCAGAACAAAATTATAAAAGTAAGGATCATCCCAACTAAACGTCTAACCTCGTGCAAGAATTTAGTTTATCTTGTTTTGATCAATGGGGAGTAATCGTTGCGTAGCAAGATAATTGATAATATCGGCGTATCAAGGCAGTTGCGAGACAACCATGAGCTCATCAGGAAATGTCTCTAAGATAGGGAAAAAAATCATCAACACCCTCAGTGAGAATTCGAGATAGATGATCCGCAAACACATTCTCAGTACCTTTCTATCTCGAATTTGATATCAAATTCTTGTAACAAAAGAATCCATCTGATTAACCGAGGCTTAGCGTCTTTTTTAGATAGTAAATACTTTAAGGCCGCAAGGTCGGTATAAATAATAATTTTGGATCCAACAAGGTATGATCAAAATTTCTCCAAGGAAAACACATGGCTAATAACTCCTTTTCTGTGGTGGAGTAATTTAACTGTGCGTCATTAAGCGTGCGACTAGCATAGTAAATAATATGAGGCTTATTATCTACTCTTTGCCCTAAAACCGCTCCAACAGCGTAATCTGAAGTATCACACATGAGCTCGAAGGGAAGTTCCCAATTGGGAGGTTGGATGATAGGGGCTGAAGTTAATAAAGTTTGAGTTTCTCAAAAGCGCCTGAACATGCCTCATAAAGTTGAAATCAGTATCCTTAGCAAGTAAATTGTGAAGGGCTGAGAAATTTTACTAAAATCTTTGATAAACCGGTGATAAAACCCAGCATGCCCAAAAATGATCGAATGGCTTAACGTCCGAGGTGGAGGTAAAGAAGAGATAATGTCGATCTTGGCCTTATCGACTTCAATCCCCTTGTTGGAGATAATGTGTCTAAGAACTATCCCTTGTGTCACCATGAAGTGACACTTTTCCCAGTTTAGCACCAATTGGTTTGAGTACATCGTTCTAGTACGAGCTCTAAATGGTGTAAACATTCGTCAAAAAATGATCCAACACTGAAAATCATCCATAAAGATTTTAATAAATTTACCAAACATATTAGAAAATATGCGCATCATACAACGCTGGAATGTAGTGGGTGCATTGCACAACCAAATGGCATACGTCAATAAGCATGTGTCCCGTAGGGACACGTGAAAGTTGTCTTCTCCTGATTTCTAGGGCAACAGAGATCTGGTTGTATCCAGAATAACAGTTAAGAAAATAGTAATGTCTTTTTCCGCTAAGCGTTCAAGCATTTGATCAATGAAAGGAAGAGGAAATGATCTTTCCTTGTGACCGTGTTAAATTCCTGTAGTCGATACTCCATGCCACCCAGTGGTCATGCGGGTAGGGATTAGGTCATTATTCTCATTCTCAACTACAGTAATCCCTGATTTCTTAGGCACAACCTGAACGAGACTGATCCTCTTACTATCCGAAATAGGGGTATATGATACCCGAGTCAAAAGTTTGGGAACTTCCTCTTCACCACCTCCATCAGGTGGGGATTCAACCTCCGTTGCATCTTGCGAGAATTTTTAGCACCTTCCTCGGGATTGATGTGATATATGCAATTATCCAGGCTAATCCCCTTCAAGTCTGCTATGACCACCCTAGGGCTTATTTGTGTCTTCTAAGAACACCCATCAATCTACTTTCCAGGTCAACATTGAGGTTGGAGGCTATGATCACAGGCAGAGTGTTAGAATCACCTAAGAAAGCATACTTCAAAGTCTTAGGTAATGGCTTGAGGTCTAACTTGGGTGCATTAACAATGGATGGAATAGGCAAAGTAGTGGACGGTTCTAGAGGTTCAACATGAGGTCTCCATTTGGAGTTGTTAAAAGTAGGTGTTGAGTCGAGTAGAGCATTAAGCTCTTCAGCAATCGGATTTTCATTAAAGTCTTCACCAAAGTTCACAATACATGATTCTAAGGGGTCCTCAAAAAATGATTTAGCGAACGAGTGGTAAACTAGGGAGTCAATCATATTCAGCTCAGCCATGTCATCAGAATGAGGGACTTGAGTATTATTGTTAAAAACATTGAGATTGATCTTCATGTCTCCCATTGATAGTTTTAAGACCCCATTAAAGCAATTAATAATGGCATGAGCAGTCGCAAGGAAATGGCGACCCAATATGACGGGAATCTCACAGCTAGGATTTTTTACATCTTCAGTATCCAAAATAACAAAGTTCACAGGAAAAATAAGAGTATCAACCTTGATAAGAATATCCTCAAGGATACCACGTGGGTATCGTATTGATTTGTCAGTCAATTGAAGTGTCATTCGGGTAGGTTCTAGTTCTCTAAGTCCTAATTCCTGATAGACCGAGTAAGGTAAGACATTCACACTATCCCCTAAGTCAAGTAATGCCCTATCTACTTTGTGATCTCCAATTTTACAAGGGATGGTTGGGCTTCCAGGATATCGAAGCTTAGGAGGGGTTAATGTCTCAGTCAAGAAGACTTTCTTGTGCACATTGATTTTCTTTTTCCTAGTGCACGCATGCTTAAGGAATTTAGCATATGCAGGGATAAGCATGATGACATCCAGTACTGGAATATTTATATGAATTTTCTTAAATGTATCCAATATCTCATCAAATTGAATCCCTTTATTAGCCGGAAGAAGGCGTTGTGGATAAAGAACCTTTGGCTCAAAATGTGCCTTTGGTAGGGAAATAGACGAGGTAGGCAACTTCTTTAATTTATTAGAAGGTTCTCTCGTACCGACCTCATCCTCAATAACAATGGGTGTTAGCTCAACCCTAGGAATTTTAACTTGGTTATCAATTTGTTTACCACTTCGAAGAGTTGTAATAGGATTAACCTATTTTAGGATTGAGCTAGAATCAAACCCTGGTGGTCCTTTCAGATTAGATACAGGTTGGCTAGGTAGCTGTCCTGGTGGTCTCCCATGCAATGTATTTGTCAATTGTCCTATCTAAGTCTCTAGATTAAAGATAGATTGGGATGTAGAATTCTAATTCACCAAAGTCTATTGTTGAAATTGCATCATTTGTTGTTGAAATTGTACTAATTGTTGCATGAAGAGAGCAAGGGTATCGTCCAACGATGGTTTGGGTGGAGCGGGTGGGAACTGTTTGGATGACTAAAAGGATTGCTGAGATGTCTGAGGATAATATTATAAAAGGGGATTCCTAGGCAAATTATGACCTGAGGTTTGTGGCTCTCCAAAACCTGAACTGGGTTGGTTGTTCTTCCACGAAAAATTAGGGTGGTTCTGCCAAGTTGGCTTGTACGGGTCAAAAGGCCTCTTGTAGGTATTATTCAAAGCATTTACTTGTTCTTTATTGTCATTCATTTCATTGTGCATGGGGCACATTTGAATCACATGGGTTACATCATAACAAATGGTGTAACCCTGTTACTGAACCTTGTTTACACTACCCTTAGATTGATTTGTAGCCATAGCCTCGATTTTTTGGGTAAGAGTATCTAATTGGGCTTTGATGGCCGTTCCCTCACTCACTTCGTATAAGCCACCTTTTTTGGTTGTACGAATATTTCTATGTGGATCAAAATCCCACTGCTGAGAGTTCTCAGCCAATGTCTCAAACTCCTCATAAGCTCTATCAGGCTCAAGGTCCTGAAATTTTCTACTATGCATGGATTCTATCCTGTAACGATTCTCAAAAGTTATTCCACGATAGAAGATCTGGGCTAGATGTTGTTTCTAAAAACCATGATGGGGACATTGTGAAAGAAGATCTTTATATCTCTCTCATGCCTCGTAAAATGTTTCACTTTCATTTTGAACAAATTCAACAACTGCATTTCTAAGAGCGAGGGTTTTTCTCATAGAAAACCATTTGGTTTTGAACTTGGTCTCCATTTGATCCCATGAATTGATAGATGCAGGTGCCAATAAATCAAGCCAATGACTCGCCTTGTCTTTTAGCGAGAATGGGAATAAACGAAGGCAAACAGAATCTTCATTAAAATGTTGGTATTTGGAGAGCGCACAGATTTTCTTAAACTCGTAGACGTGCTTATAAGGGCCCTCAGAATCAATCCTATGAAATGTAGGTAACATTTGGATCACACTAGGCTTGATTTCATAATGGTTTGTCGTGACAACTGGTAACACAATACACGAAGGCATATCACTCACCACAGGGGTCTAATAGTCTCTAAGAGATTTGGCAGCAACCATGATTGGGGGTTCGACTTCTAACTCAACAATCAGTTCAATTGGGTCAACTCTTGATGAATTACCCTCCTCTAAAATTGGAAAAACTCGAAATGGATCACTTTCCTCCCAAACTGGGGCTCCTAACTCCTCTATTGTATTGACTGAACGAGGTGGCCGCCCTCTCCGCTTAGGCTGAGGTGGTGTGCCGTAAATGGGCAAAGGTTCCGATAAGCTTCCTAAACATTTTTCTTCACGTGTCCAATTAATCATGCACAACCAATAATAAATAAAATTCAGCACTTGGTACAGTAAATAATCAATCAAACCTAGATTCTAGCACATCCACATTTATTTTAGAAGTAATAATTAGGTCTCCCTTATATTCTTCTATATTCAAAATGGGTACGATGGCAAAAGACTTTAGTTCCTATACTCCCCTGCATCACTATGCTAGTACCACCTTAAAGTAGATGTTCAGTCCTCACGCCCGAGCAAGTTGCCTTATCGTACGTCAGCACTCAGAACGGTGATGTCGCAAACCTGCAACCAGTATTTCACGGCGCTAGGCTGGGGCCATATCTTATGAACCCGTATTTGTACCCCGGTCCTGTACACCTATCTGTTGGGTGATGAAATCCCGCGGGAATCTTGCTACTATTTTTTATTAGCAGTTATTTTGAGGTCCAGGTCGTTCAATTTTTCGTGTGATACTAATTTCATCGTATCCCTAATGGGTGGTCCCACTTGTTGGAGAGCTTTTTGGTTGATGAAATCTCGCAAGTCTCTAATAGTTTTTACCTTAACTAATGTTGGAATGAAAAAGAATATTAAACACAGCAATAGGTCAATCCAGCCACAACAATTTTTTTATTAGAGCAGCGTGTATTTGCACAGTCCACACGACTTTATGATCCTAGTGCTGGGGCAGAGCAGATATGAACCCCTTCTAGATGTCAAGTTTTGAGAAATGCCAACCTACGGGAAGTGTTTCCCGGTGTAGCTGTGGCCGCCCCTTCACTTAGGGGGCACAAGAAGGATGGATTTGATGATGTTTTTAGCTTTGCATATTATCTGTCTCGTTTCCAGCTTTGTGACTATCATACAAAATAAGAGAAAAAAGATTAGTGAACTTGCGACAATAATATTAATTTAATTGGCTTAAAATAAAACAACTCAAAAACAAAACGCAACTTTGCAAGTTCTCGGCAACGGCGCCAAAAACTTAATCGATTATAAACCGACGTTTTAAAAGACCCGCAAGCGCACGGTGTACGTTAAGTATAAGGGTAAGCGGGGTCGCATCCCAAGAGATTTGTGGTGCGAATTATACTTCAAGCTACTAGTTTTATCCAATAACAACGAGTTTGCGTAGGTTTTGAAATAAAAAGTAGAACGAAACAAATTACAAGATAAATTGGAGTGGAATCCAAGGCATCGATTCCACTCTACACTTTAAAACCCTTAGATAGCATAAATAATTAAAGTAAATTACGAGTTCTCGTATCGTATATTTTTGGTCGGGCATATGCAATACATCAAAAAATGCAAGAGATTTAGTAATCGGGAACTACCCATAAACCAACTTACTCAGCCATGGTCCGGTTGATAAGTATGGATTATGTTCTCTTCTCCATGTTCCTAACCTATCTTGTTATGGTCCAACAAGATGGTTACATAGATTCATTATTCCTCCTAATCCTAGCTATGGTCAAACATAGGACGAAGGAATACAAATATGCAAAATTTCGGGATAAAGAGATGGTAATTACTCTAACTAAGCTACACAATCTACACTAAGGCTACATTGGGTGGAGCTTCCTTTAACCTTGGCTAAGAAGATTAGCTACTCATCTTTTGATCATTGCCATACTACTATAACTATGATAAAATTAAAAGACAAGAACAGGAGAAAGAATAAGCTTTATTGCTATGAACTTTGATTTACACTCTCCATGATGATCCCTCATGGGTAGGATTCCCCTCCTATTTATGGAGTATAGGAAGGGTTATTAAAAATCACCATCAATATAAAGTCCCCTAAACAATGCCTAAAATCATGCATTACAACTCATGAGAATAATATATATATCTAATTCTCTTCAATGGGCTTCCATGCATGGGCCTTTGGTTGACAACTTGAAATGAGAATCATTGTTGGAGTGCATCACCCTTGTTCTTCCTTAAAAACTTGAAAATTGTACGACTTATTTATCATTTGACCAATTTCTGTAAATACAAACAAAAGTACTATTAGTATCTCATGTATTTAATAAATGACTAGATAGATATAAATTTAGGAGTTGTACAAGTAAATATTACGTGTCTATCAATTACCCTCATATAAGTTATTATCAAGTCCTTTGAAATTTTTTTGTACCTCTCTCTCTGTGCTCTCCAAATTTTTAGAAGTGGAAAAATGTTTGAATGATGTGGAAGAAGTACTATTTATCATTTTTCTCTCTAGTGGCTGACAGTTATTGTGCCTCACACGACCCGTCCTTGGTTTTGGAACTGAGGCATCCTTTCCTCTATCCATTTCAAACGCCTTATACCTTTTCAATAAAATAGACTTCCCATCATTACCCCTCCCCTCATATTTTAACATATTTTTCTCTCCTGTTTCCATATCTTTTTCTGACCTTCCCACACTTATGATAACTCACCCTACACGATATCAGATCTTGGCAGCTTTACATACAAAACAAAACTAGAAGCTTCTGCATTTCCTCATTTTTGTTTCTCTATCCTTGTCTATCATATTTATAGTGATAGTGACATCATTCTCAAAGCTAAATTTTTTTTCAAAATTATTCAAAATATTTATCACAACAGTTTCAACAACATTTGCAACTATAGAGGATCCCCTTAATGTACATAATTTTCTGTTAAAATTCAACAAACTTATATTTATCCATGATAAACACGTTTTACATTATTACATCTACACAACCTGAACGACCACGTCAGATCACATTACCATTCAATCAGCCATCTTCGAATTCAATCTCAACCTCAGCAATCAATTTAACTATTTAATCTCGAGCTGTGGGATTCAGCATCAATACACGAAAGCATACCTCATAGATGTACCAGGCATACTCACGTTCCCTACTCCTAACATATAATCCTTCGAGCTGACACTCCCTCAGTGGTAACTCAGTATCATAACCAAACATACCAAAAATTCTCTCATGCACTTCAGTTATCTTTATAGCCAATCGTCCCTCCACGGTATGACGTATCCTCAGAGATCGAGTCTGCACCATCCTAACCTCTTCTCCAACTTCATAAATCATCCTACCCATATTTATACCTTTTCCACCCACTTTCCCCACAATATGTGATTTTTACCTTTTATCTCGTAACAGAAAGCCTTGAATCTTGAGTAAAATATTTTAACTTATCTCTTCCTTCGAGCCTGTCCTTTATATTACTTTCTAGGTTGAGTTATCCTAACAAAAGTTATTCCTCCATCGAACTCTGTTAGAAGGAATTTTTGAATTGCTAATTTTTGTAAATTTTTTGCTCCAACTTTTCAACACACATTCTCATACATACTTATCTCAGTTCGAATAAAGTGAGGCAATACTTACAATATTCATACATTCTATGCATTTTTTATAATAATTTAGTTCGATTTCTACAGAATCTCTATCTACAACAACATAAGTAATTGAATGACCAATATTTATTCATGTCAAAAACATTACATACGATTTTACAGATAACAAGTTTTTCAGAACACCAAACTCCAAGTACTTTACAGATAACAAGTTTTCCACTAGTTTTTTGAGCCACTGGTAATTCAGATGCGTTGAAGCATCAACTCCTCCAGTTTTTCTTGCTTCAGTAATATTTTGCCCTGATACAAAGCAGAAATTAGAATTAACAGAGAGCTTCCTTCACATGAGTTTGGCTGAAGTCTAATCGAACTTCAAATGGAAACTATGTAAGTAGTAGACTCAGTGCTAGAACCAAATTCTTGAACTAAAGGTCTACTAAGCACCAAAACATGATGAAAATGCAGAAGCAGACTCCCAATGTTTATCTCCCTCCTTCACTACCATTAACCCCTCCTCTAAAACCGCCACCACCGAAGAGTTGGTAGAGATGAAGAGGGACCGACCTTTAAATCCATGGTGATACAAGAAATCAGCATAACTGCCCCGCAGTTATGCCTATCCCTGCATATGAAGCCTTAACCCTATCTTTTGCAAGGGTACGGAGACAGGCCCACTGATCTTCGTCTGTCAAGACGATGACATAGAACCTTTGAAGAACTCTTCCTCAACTTCAATCGCATCGTCTTCCGACATGCCGTGATACGTCGGAGGAACAAGAGCAGAAATCACCATCTCCAAGGATTAATCCCCAAAGTACTTCAACTTCAATATCTACGTTTCAGTCGAAATCCTCTCTTCAAGGACCATGCTACGAGTCTTTACAATTGATAATTTCAGAAAGAACAAGCATGCACTACTCTAAAGATTTGCTATAGGTACTATTTATATAATACTACATTTATTGTGCAGGTACGTTTTCCCAACCGTCATTTATTTATTATAGACATAACTTTTTGAGTCATAACCGTCACATACATCAGTATCAACATCATCATTTAATACCCATTACATCCCAATAACTGCGCAACTTCCAATACCATCATGACTACGTTATTTATTCATAATTTTCAAACCCAAATACCTGTTACCCTTAAATTCTTTCTCAAAAAAAGCCACTCGTGACTTTGGTTGTAAGGGGGCAATTATAGGGGCATATCCCTCGATCTCACTTAGAATTGAGCTGTCACTATTTCGAATAACCTCCATCTCAGGCTCACGCATTTTTCAACATAACTTCTCCAGTCAATATTTTAACATACTCCATGAGCTGGTGAAGATCGTGGGTCGAACTTAAACCAGAAAACCTAAATTAGTCAAGGATACATGACTCTCACGAACTTGTCAGTTATTCAGTCAACTGCCACTAACCACATTATTCAAAAAATGTGCTCCAGCACGATGAAGAGTTACGACAAAGGCCTATATAAAGGAAAAGTTCAAGAAGTGAGAAGGACCAAAAAAATTACACAAGAGATCACCTAGAAATTGTATATTCTAGATTCTTGATAAATTATCAAAGTATCTTAGTTACGAGACTCAAACATTTTCTATTTTTAGAGATCACTTGAAATAAGATATTTGCCTCAAGCAATAATGATACTTTCAACAAAAATCTTCCACACGAGGTCGTGGTTTTTTTACCTATTCATAGGTTTTCCACGTTAAAATCGTCTATTTCGCTTATTAATTTCCATTAGAATATTGTTACAGTTTCATTGGTGTGATAATAAATTCCAAAACCATTTTGAGCTTACAGAATTTGGCCATTACATAAGTGTTTTACTGTTGAAGTAGATTGGTTTTTCTACTTAGCCATCTTCTTGAATAAGGACAAAACTGATTGAATCTTCAGTTGTGAATAAGTTCATTGTAAGTAATTCACCACCAATTTGAGTACTCATTATAGGAGGACGCCGCAAGTATCGTTTAAGATCTTGGAAAGCCATCTCACAGTCAGGAGTCCAAATGACTTCCTTTTGCTGTTTGTTCGAAAGAGTAGTAGGGTTGCCACGAAGAAGGAAGTAACGGAGTTTGCATCGATCAGATGACTTTGAGATGAATCTATGAAGAGCGGCTATCTTGCTTGTTAATTTTTTAACAACTTTTTTTGTTCGAGGAGATGGCATCGCGATGAATGCTTTGATTTGTGCTGGATCAATTTTTATCCTTCTTTTGCTAATTTTTATCCTTCTTTTCTTGTTCGAGGAGATGACATCGCGGCTATCTTTCTTGTTAATTTTTTAACAACTTTTTTTGCTCTAGGAGATGGCATCACGATGAATGCTTTGATTTGTGCTGGATCAATTTTTATCCTTCTTTTGCTGACCAGATGTTCCAGGAATTTACCAGATGCGACTACGAATTGACATTTCTCTGGGTTAAGTTTTATCTGGTACTTGCGAAGGATATCAGAAATGGTTTGGAGGTTACTGGAGTGGTCTTCTCGTTTCAAGATTTTATAGATCATATCATCGATGTAGACTTCCATAATTGTGCCGAGATGATCTTTGAACATTGTAGTTACAAGTCTCCGGTAAGTAGCGCCTGCATTCTTTAAACCGAAAGGCATTACCGTGTAACAGTAGAGACCTCTATATCGGTGATGAAGTTTTTCCTGATTTTTTTCGGCGAGTGGAACATGGTTATAACCAGAGGCTGCATCCATCATAGAAAGAAGTTGCGGAATTAGCGGTAGTAGAAAATAGTCTTTGGGTGTAAACTTGTTGAGATCTGTGAAGTCAACACAAATTCTGATTTTACCATTTTTCTTTGGTACCGCCACGATATTAGAAGCCCACTTCAGATATCTAGCTTCCTAAATAAATCCTACCCGAAGGAGTTTATCAATTTCTTTGTTACTGCATCGTGGAGTCGGGGAGCTAGATTCCTTCATTTTTGACTGTTAGCTTTACTGTCTGGATGGAGATTGAGGCGGTGACAAGAAATTAAGGGATCGATGCCAGGCATTTCTTGGAATGTCCAGATAAAGATGTTGATGCTCTTCTTAAGTAGCTATATCATGGCCTCTTTTTCGTTGGGTGATAATTTGGAGTCGATGAAGGTTATGCGCCCTGGGCCATCGAGTTCAACAGATTCGACCATCTCGGCGTCATGCTGTTCGAATGTTGGTGGTTCATCTTGCTGTAGTTACTAAGCTTTGAGAAGTTTGATTGTATAAGGGTTGGTTGTGATATTTTCGCACATTCGTGCAACTGCTTAGCTGCCTTTGATTTCATATATTCCGTGATCTATTAGAAAATGCAGTGCTAGGTAATAAGTAGAAGGCACTTCTTTGATTGAATGTAACCAACTGCTCCCCAAAATTCCCAAATATTTAGATTCTGTATCGATGACAAGAAATATTACAAATGTAGTCTCTGAACCTGCCTGAACTGGCAGAGTGATCTTTCCTGTTGATAATTCTTTTGAACCATTAAAGCCCGTAATTATTGTTGTCGAAGCTTTTACCAAATCTGTAAGGCCTATGACTTCAATTGCTCTTCTGAGCGATACATCTGTGGCGCTTCCAGTATCGATGAGAAGCGTATGTAGGTAGTTTTGTCCGACTTTGAGCATAATGACGAGAGGTTCATCATGAGGGTATTTAACATGGCTGGCATCATAGTCTTTGAAGATGGTTTGGTAAGGACGTTTCAATTTTCTTGTGCTTGGAAGAAGTTTTGCTGATCTGTCTGAGGATATCATTTTACAGCAAGATATAATCCGATCGTCTTGTTTTCTTTTCTTCCTTTTCTTAATCCCGATCATATACAGGTGGCGAGCTTGCCCTTGGACCTGATTTTTCTCGATTTCTTCATTTTCTGCTTCATTCTTGAGAAAATTTTGGATGTCAATGACATAATTGTGGAGTCTTCCAGCTAATAGGATACGATGAATGATTTATATAAGGGGGTAACAGGTATCTGTCTAGTGGCTGCGTACATTGTAATACTTACATAGTAGTCTATTGGAAAGATCAGGAATAGTTATTGGTGCGCAATAACACTCATCTCCCTTTATCGTTGGTAAGATAGTGGAAAGGCTGTCGGGTTTTCCATCCCTTCTTCTATTGTAGTCGGTGTTTCTGTCACGTTGTTTGGGTGCTTCAGTTGTGACTATTCGTTGAGATGGGGTCAAAGATGTTTCTCGATAATGGATGACAAACAAACTCTTCATCTTATCTTTCGTTGATCGTTCTAGGTCGATGTAGTTATTAACTATATCAATCATTTATGTTACTGTTCATGGTTTGTGCAGAGCAAGCTCTTCTTAAAATTTTGAGTCTATGTACAGGGCGGAGGTGAATGTTGGAACTACAATTTTAGGGCCTGAGTTCCTAATTTTCCATGTTTCATGTAGGAAGCGTTTATAAAAGCTTGCCAGGGTCTCTTTCGTGCTTTACTCGAAGTAAAGCAAGGAATCGACAGTGATCTCTCCCTCTCTAGCATGAGCGTAATTGGATTCGAAAAGATGTTGCAACTTGCTTAACGTGGTGATGGAGGCCTCTTGAATAGTATGGAACCAACAAAGCGGTTCTTCCTTCAGGCCCATGTTGAATAGCCTATATAGCATGTGGTCGATTTTGGAATATAACCCAACTGCGGTTTTGAAATATTGAACATGTGTAAGCGGGTCAGTTAGGCCTGTATACTGAATAAATTTGGGCATATGGAAAATTTCTGGGATAGGCATAATTTCGAGATGAGGAGAGATGGGGTTTGTCTCGATTTTATCAAGTGCGGATCTTCAGCCTGGAATATCAGAGTTTATGGCCTGGATCTTGTTGTTGAGGTCATCTAAGGTGATGATCTGCTGCAGAGGTAATGGGATAGATGCAACCTGAGGAACAAAATCTTCCTGTACTTCTGGTCCTAATTGATCCCTGATTGGTCTTCTTTCAGGGGGGGCCTGATAATGCGTGCATCGACTTCCTTGAGTTATCGATACTAAGGATGTTAAACCAAAATGCTGATAGGCTCTGTTTGGGTTTCCAAATCTAGATCGAGAAATATGCAGCTCGTCTTCCCCTGGTGGATCATCGCGTTGGATTGCTCTTGATCTATACTCGCTCTAGGCGAGTGGAGGGGACGTCTGTCGACCGGTGAGTCAATCCTGTGTTCTCCTCAGTCATTCCATTTTCTTCTAATGTGTTTAACTCTATTAATATAAGGCTTTCCTCCGTTCGTCTCTCTTAGTTTGAATAGCTTGAGCGTGGACACGCTGATCTTCCAGTTTTTGGGCTTTTTCTGTAGCCATTTGTTTATGAAGCTCGAGTACTGCACGGTGTAGATCAAAAGCTCCTGATATTTTCTAATCTCTGACGGAACTGGAATGGTTTCTCAGGTTCATGTTTGTCATCGGATGGTATTTTAGATCAGTGATGGTAAAAAGAGTATGGTAATTCTAACAGACGATGCCAATTGAAGTGGCTTGTGGTAATTTTACCATCTTTGCCAATACTTATTCATAAAGAGAATACAATAAGACTAGATAAACAAGATTTTACGTGGAAAACTTATTAAAGCGGAGAAAGACCATGACCTCGAGGAGGATTTTGATGTAAAATCCAATATATTACTAGTTATTACTGAATTTGGAATGATAGTACGGTTAAAACAATGAAATTATAAGGTTTACAGATTGTCTATCATTTTTCATATATTCTCTGCCTGTATACACTGGCAGTTTATAAATAGAAAGAAATATTCTCCAATTCCAGGGGGAGTGGGCAAACTTCACAGATCTCTAACAGCTTTTTTCTTGGCTAGGCACAACGGCTACTTTTGGTAGGTCGAGGACCTGGAATAGCTTCTCGAGGACTTGAGGTATCATCTATTATGTATGGTTGTCTTCGACTATGCTTTGCTGGCTTACTCTTGTCGAATCTGGGGAATATGCTACTATAGTATTACACTAATTCTTGTCGCAGGTACATTTTGTGTAAGATCTAATTTTGAGCTACAAAATTAGGCCATTATAGTAATTGCACCACAAATCAATGAGCTGGTCATTCAATGGGACTTTAAAGAAATATTAAAAAGAGTACTATATATAAAGCTCGCTGAAACCCTTCCTAAGAGTAAGTAGCTTGGACCCCAAAAATGACCCCATACCGGTAACGGGCATAGAGATAATGCTCTCAGGACTTCAAAGTTTAGACTTAAGATCCTTTGAGAGCATTAACACGTAGGGGTTCTAACGGGATTTTAATATTCATCTTTTGAAGGATTAATAGATAAGTTATAAGCAATCTAACTGGTAGAGGTGACTAATTACATCATCACGGCAGAAGGAATGGCCAACTTCAAGTTTGGGATTACATAGTGGAAAGACTCCATAGATAAACCTTCCCACGTATATTTGAATTTCTGTGAGAATTTCACATATAATACTAGCATTAACAAAAAAGTCCATAATGATATCAAAGCTGATAACGACGGTTCTTTGAATCTATGACCACTGTGATGAACAAACACTTACGCGGTACCAATATGCATAGCAAATGGGATCGCTGAACACAAGACCTGAGGCATAATTATAGCTTTTGTTTGGAGAAATCTCAAGATGGACTGGAGAAACCCGTAAGCAAATAGGCCTAGAATTAGGTATTTTAAATAGAGAGTGGCCATTTTAGCTACTTTGGGTTCTTGATGGAGCCAAACCAATATGGGCTCTACATTAAACCACAAAATGGATAACAAAACAGGGAGGCTGAATGTCGTGATGATGGAGGATTATAAATATATTCCAAGCATTCTATATAACTTTGCACCATATCCTTGTCCGCAAAGAGTTTTGGGTGCTCCACTTATACCCATCTGAACCATATACATGAATGGAGTTATAACAATAAATATATGGAATCGTAACCGCCATTAAATCATAAGGGTTATTTTGTCTATTCTTGCAATTTATTTAATCCTAAAATGCCCCCATTGTGTCTATACTAAATCCCTTAAAGAATATGTATCTTAATCGTAATTATTTGATGAAATTGTACGTATAAATGGAAGTCCAACCGACAACTTTTCATCTTACGAAATCAGAGGTATTTATAGAAGTCTAAATACTAAATTAGGGGTATTTCTGTAAGTCCAACTCGACCATTTATTCTAATATAAACCTTTTTTCCTTCCATCTTCCAACCCCAACCAAAATACAATCATGGTGTTAGATACAGTCAAATCCGAATTGGAGAAACGGACCTCCAAAAGATATGATATTGCTCTTTGATTGAGCATTAACTCATTATAATGGAGTTCATAAAAGAACTAAAACCCTCTGATGACATGATGGTTACCGCATCTGTCAAGGCTGTTACAGTTTTATCCAAAGGTATGATAAATTACATATTACCCTTTGTTTTGTTAAAATATTGTTGTTTTTTTTACGATTTTAGTGGTTCTCTGATTGTTGGGTATTGGGGTTTGACAATGATGATGGGACAAAGAAGAATCTTTCTCTCTCTGCCATGGGACAATCATGGTCAAGGTTAATCGCCTCTAATTTAGTATAATTGGTTTTTATGTATATTTACTTAGTGATTGCCTACTGTTGGGTTCATAAAAACATCATTGATCAGCGTTTGTTTAGTTTTACTTTGGTGTAATTAGTGATTGAATGTTTGCTTAGTCTGATAAAATAGTGGGTATAAATCCCTTAAAGAATAGGCATCTCAATACCAGAGGAGAATAATAATATACGATTGAATTAACAAATGTTGTTCCAGATTATAATGGGAATTACAGGTTGCTAAAGCAGAATAATTACTTGGCATCTTAGAGTGCCAATAAGGGCAGAAATCTTTTCTCACAAACCATGGTTGTATGCAAGAGATATAAAAAAATATGTTGACAATGAGGCAACATAACAAGCTCGGATCCAGCGCAAAGACCCTTCAAAAAAATTGAACAAATGTTTCCCATCTGTGTTAGTGTTATCTTTCTCTTCAACGTTTCTTCATCAAAGGTATGCTTCATCTCATCTTTGTTGGCCTAAACATGTCCAGCGAAGAGGTCTATACGAAAAACATTATTGATCTTTAGATAAACTTTGGGCATACTTTCATAAGTGCCAATCAAGAATTGGAAGATTGCTCCTTCAAGAGTAGAGTATCCTCCCTGTTAATAAGATTCAGAGACCCATGCATATCTGGTACTATGGCACCCTCGTTGTCAAACTTGTAGTGTACCAAATTTTTATTTTATTTTATTTTATTTTTATTTATTATTTATTCATCATGCATCCACTCATATCATTATTCATCATCATGCATCTTCACTTTCTGCATCTGCATTTTATTCTCTTATTAGGGTTTTATTCTTTTCTTCCTTTCTGTGTTTCGTTGGGTTCGATGGTTGTTTGGCAGAGGAGGTGTGTTGTGGTTTCGGGGAGCCTGTAGTTGTCTTAGAGGTTTGTTGTTATTGTTCTGTTTGTGGTGGGGTATAATCTGGAAGGGATCTGTGGCCTTTTCTTTAGTTTTCGTCAGTTTTCCTTGGAAAGGAATCTTTTTGGGTGTTTTGGGTACTTTCTGTCCCATTCTATTTGAACAGACCTTGCTTCCGTTCGAATACATCCTTACCTATTTTATTATGTTCAAACAGGATTCCTTCTGTTCAAATATATTTCAATTTGGTTCATTTTATTCGAACAATATCTATTCTGTTCGAATACATTCCTTCCTGTTTCTTTCCGTTCGAATAGAAATATCTTTTGTTCGAATAGATGTCTGTTCTGTGGATTTCTATCATTTCCAGTTCTATTCAAACAACAACTTTTCTGTTCGAATAGATTCCTACCTGTTCCATTTTATTCGAACAACATCTTTTCTGTTCGAATTGACTTCTACCTGATTCTTTTTGTTCGAATAGAAATGTATTATATTCGAACAGAGGCGTGATTGAATGACCAGGTTGGGTCTTTCTTTGCGATTCTTGGCCGTAGGATTGCCTCGAGTGGAGTGTGGGATCTAATGGTTTTAATTACCCATTTCCTTTTCATTTTCTCCCTCACTCATCACTCCTCACTCTCTCACTCACTCTCCAAATTAGAATCTTCCACTCTCTCGCTCCACGTTTGCGATTCGTCGAGGGATTGATCTCGTAACTTCTCCGGTGAGTAATTCTACTATCCTTTTCCTTCGCTGTTGATTTGTTTGTGGTTTTGGTAAATCCCTTTGCATTTTAGGGTTTCATGATTGGGGGTTTTGTTGAGGATTGGAGTTATGATTTCTTGCAGGTGTTGGATTGTTGGCATTGGTGTGATTGTCGTTGGTTGTGGAGGTTGAGGTTGGGTTAACCTGTCGATTGGTGGATTTGCGGGATATCATTTATCAGGCGAGTGTCCCTCCATTGTTAAATTTCTATACTAGTTTAACCTCTGTTAGTTAGAGTTATGCATTGGCATTGGGGTGTTTGTGATTAGGTTTTAAACTATATTGTTCCTTCAGTTGTAGTTATGGTTTCAGCATTGCTGTTTCCAATTGTTATGCATGTAGGGCATGCTTCCCCTTGTCCTTTAGGAAGTTATGCATTGTGCGGTATTCTCGTGGGTTGCCCCTGGGGGTTGTGTTCCAGTCTTGTTAAGACTGATGTTGTTGGATGTTGTGACTGGTAAATTTGTCACTGTTTACATTTGTGTTAGGATTTTTTACCATCCTCTGGGGCAGGTGGTTATCCAACGTGTGAGAGAGAGAGAAGCAAAAAAACACGTTACTGTTCATCGTGAATAATGATTTTTGATTCTTCAAAACTGTAATTCCTAATCATCTTTCAACACCTTCTCTACTTCTCTGTAGTTAGGGTTTTTGAATTTTTATTTAGGGTTTCTGCAACTCAATTCAAATGATGAACAAAGGGGTGTAGATACAATACGACATGGATGTCGGACAAGGGATCAAGATTTGATGTCCATGGGGATTCATGGGAGAAAAGAAAAATTTGGATAAACCGGGTACGTCAAAGGATGGAATACAACAACAACAACAACAAGATCAGGTTATGGAGAATTCATCTCTCCATGGTAAAATCCCTAAAACTGCCCCGAACACAATGAAACAATCATTTGATGATCTAGAAAGAGGGAAGAATACCCATGATGAAGCTCCATCTCTACTCGAAGCGGGGATGCGGGGTGATACTCTGTTTGTCTCAATCCCTACAGGAGAGGTTGCCATTGGGGTATCACAATTCAGGTATAGCTTGATAGGCCGACTGGATCTCTAGAAGGTGAAATTTGCAGATGTTCAGGAGTACGCAAGAACTAAATGGAAAATCTCGGGTCAATGCAAGCTAATCCCATTAGGGAAAGGCTTCTTCATTATTAAGCTTGATAATGAAAATGATAAAATTTTCATATGGAGTCATGGACCTTGGATTGTAGAGAAGATGCCAATAAGATTGATGCCTTGGAGTCCTTTTTTCTCGGTTGACAATCATCACAGTACGAATGCTCTTATTTGGTATAAATTTACTGGATTACCAAGCGAGCTTTGGAGTCCGAATATTGTTTTGTCTTTGGGGAAAACTCTGGGTACACCAATTCAGCTGGATCAATCCACAATTAATCATGAATACAGGTATCATGCTATTGTGCTGGTTAAAATCGATCTTTCACAGCCTATTCCCAATCATGTTTTTATTGACATTGAGGGATAAATGATTAACAAAGAAATTATCCTACATAGGGTACCCAAATTTTGCTTGCAATCATTACAAGAATGTTAGACACTGTATTACGGAGTGTAAGGCGATACAAAGAGCTTTCAGAGGTGAACAAAATAAAGTGTCAAAGAACATATAAAATCCAGGGAACATGAAGAACAAGGGTAAACAAGACCTGCCTATTACAGAAGAATGAGAACCGAGTAAGACGAAGGCGATAAAGAAATTACAAAGTACTAGTCCACCGAACAAGAATACCTACTTTAGTGATTTTGCTGCAGCGAAAGTTCCGGGTGATATGGAACAGGGTGAATGGTCTGTTACCAAAGGTAGAAGAGGTAGAAGTCAATCACCAAAGACTAACTCCAAGTTACTGCTTAGAGATACTGAGTCGACAAATAAATTTCATGCTCTTAGTGATGGTGAAAGTGGGGAACAAAGTATTAATACGCAAAGGGCTCTTAGAATGGAAGATGAAAAGGGTATAAATGATTTGAATGTTGGTAACAGCAAGGGGAGCACACAAAATAGTGAAGAGGCATATTCTAGAGATCTGGATAGTCCTATTGAGGAGGTGAGGAAGCTGCTAAATTCGAAGAGTTGGGCTGACCTTACGAAAGAAGAAAATTAGGGTTTATTACCTAATTAAATAATAAGAGGGGATCAAGTTTATACTATGAACCCGAGAATTACACGCTCTACCACAGGTTTGCAATGAGAGTACTTTTCTGGAATGCTAGAGGACTGGGGAATAAGAATACCATGATCTATATCCGGAAAAAAATATTGTAGCTGAATCCCAATATTATTGGGTTTGCAGAACCAAATTTTTTTGTTAAGGGATTTCGTATTTTAGGATACAATACCTTGAGCATAACTAGTGAGGATGGGGTGAATAAAGGAAACATTTGGATTCTCTGGAAGGAGGGTCTCTAGAATCCGAGTGTTGTCATGAATACCAATCAACATATTTCAATCATATTTATGGAATGCCTCTTCACATTTGTTCATGGAGATTGTCTGCAATTTTATAGAGCGGACCTTTGGAGCCAGATTATTCAAATATCCAGCACTAACCATTTATCATGGATTTGTATTGGGGATTTTATATACGGTTCTTAGAATGTCAGAAAAAAGGGAAGAAAACTTCCATGTAGGAGAGCAGTTGTAGAATTCTTTGATGTGATAGATGCAGCGTGCCTTATAGAAAGTATTACAAATGGGGTCACTTTTACCTGGTGTAATGGTTAAAAAGTGGTGATGAGAATCTTGAGTGTGCTGGATAGAAGCCTGATAAATGATCACTGGAATGCCAAATTTCAAAATTGGATGGTAAAGGTGTTTCCTCGTACTCAGACGGACAACTCTCTTCTTTTTGGAGAGTATAATGGAATAGAAAAGCCGAGTAACATACCTTTCAGATATATGTAATCTTGGAGTAAGGTGCAAAGTTTTAGAGAAGTGGTTGAGATTAGCCAGAATCAAACTCTCTCTGCTGCTCCTTTGTTTGCCATTATGTTGAAACTACGGAGACCGAAGACGGAAATTAAAAATTGGAAAATGCAAGCTCTAGGTATTACGGCCGGTAACAAGACGGAACTTGAGGGAGAGATACTACAATTCCAAATTTGGCAAGAAGATGATGAGAGAGATGATAATTTGTATACACAGATGTTAAGCAAATCAAAAGAACTGGAAAAAGATTGAGGAGAAGGAGGAGGATGATTGGAGACAGATCGAGGGTCAAATGGCTGTTTGCTGGAGATAGAAACACTTCCTTTTGTCAACATTCCACTCAAATGAAAATGGTCAAGAATAATATTATGGAACTTCGTGATCAAAATGGGATAGTGCTCTCTAATCAGAACTGCATTTAAGACTATATTCTCACTTACTATGCGAAAAAGTTTACAAGACTTGAGGTGATAGACTGTCCTGAACTATTTACTCATAATGAAGTCTTTGTTACACATGAAGAAAACACTAGTCTCTCCGGCATTCCAAATGAGGAAGAGGTTTGAGATGCTATTTTTTCTCTGGATGGCCAAAGCTCCCCAGGACCAGATGGATTTTCAGAAGCATTTTTTAGAACATATTGGGATATTATTGGGGAGGATATTGTATTGGGTATATCATCTTTCTTCAGGGACGGAGTTATTCCAGTAAATTTTAACTCGAATCTTATTGTGCTGATCCCTAAGGTAAATAAAGCATCCTATGTGCGAGACTATAGGCCTATTTGCCTTAGCAACTTTACATTCAAATTCATCACTAAGATTCTTGCCACAAGACTCTCTATGATTACTTCAAGAATTGTCTCTAATGAGCAAAGTGCTTTTATCCCTAATAGAAGCATAAAAAATAATATTTGCATGGCTTCTGAGTTAGTAAATGCGATGGGGACTAAAAGACATGGGGATAATGTTGGGTTAAAGCTGGATATCACCCAAGCATATGATACTATGAGTTGGGATTTCTTGATCAAAGCACTCCGATCATTTGGGTTTTACAATCCTTTTGCAATTGGATTCTTACTATAATTAAAATTGGGATGCTATCTATCTTTATTAATGGCACTCCTTCTGGGTACTTCAAAGCTTCTAGGGGTCTTAAATAAGGTGATCCACTCTCTCCACTGCTATTTGCTATTGCTGAAGATATCCTGAGTTCTAATCTATAGTTTCTTGTGAGACAAAAGAAAATTACTCCAATGGTCAAGATTAAAGGTATTACAAGCCCTACTCACCTGCTTTTTGCTGACGACATTTTTTTGTTTGTAAATGGAATGGCCAAATGCTTAAGGAATCTTTACAAAGTACTTCATAATTACCAACTTGCCTCAGGGCTGATGGTGAGTATTGAGAAAAGCAAGATCTTTATTGGTCACATTCCCAACTATAGAAGAAATAAGGTGATCGATATGTTTGGGTTACGGGAGGGAGGATTCCCAGAGACTTATCTTGGAATACCTCTGGTACAAGGAAGGGTATCTAAAAACACTATCACCCCTCTGGTAGAAAAAATTAGGAAGAGAGCGAATAGTTGGAATGGGAGAATGCTATCATTTCAAGGGAGAGTAGTTCTTGCCAAATCTATTTTAAATAGTATCCCCATTTACAATATGGCCATCTACAAATGGCCTCAATCCCTAATCAAAGAGGGAGATGCCATTATTCAAAATTTTATTTAGATTGGGGATCCTACAAAGAGAAAGGGGATTACTCTTAGATGGGAAAAGGTGTGTAAACCGATTTGAGAAGGCAGTCTGGGAATAAGAAGTCTAAAAGAAGTGAACAATGCTATGTTATGCAAGTGAAACTGGATTTCTACTCAAAGAGAAGAACCTTGGGCGCAAATGATATATGCTAAATTTCATAAAAAAAGTGGTGAAAGGATTAAATACCACAAGAGCTCCTCTGTCTGGCCAGGTATTAAATTTGCTGAGACTATAAACAAACCTTTTATCGGATAGATAATTGGAAATGGCAAAAAGATCAACTTTGGAGAGATTCTTGGGCAACATGCACTCCTTTACGTGAACATATAGACCTCCCTAACCATCTTTGGAAGTTTTGTACAACCAAGGTCAGTGATTTTAATAAGTATAATGGTTGGAATGTTCCTTTGGACATCTCTCTCGCACTCTTGGGTATGGGAATAAGCATTACTAGTATTCCATGCAATCCAAATGCTAAAGATATTCAGATCTGGAAGTAGGACATACATGGTGATTTCTCAGTCTAAAACGCTTTCAAAAGAACCCGCAAATGACTCGACATAGCCTGGTGGTGGAAATATACATGGTTAAAATGCTTACATCCAAGTTTTAGCGGGTTTGCATGGAGACTTATGAACCAATTACTACCCGCAGATGAATTGATACAAAGGAAGAGCATATAGCTAGCATCAATCTGTAATTACTGTGGCTGTACAGATGAGACGGTAGACCATCTACTTTTTGAATGTTCAATGGAAAAAGTATTATGGAGTTGGGCAACAAGTACTTTTAACATAGCTGCAGTTTTAGAACATGATAGCGGGAAACAGATTTTGGAAAAAAGCAAAGCGCTGAGTTCGTATCTTAATGATCTATGGATTATAATGGTTTTCTCTGTGAGTCGTTGGCTATGGAACGCAAGGAATAAGTTCAGATTTGATGAAAGGAAGTTATCCATTAGAGAGATACAAAACAGGATATTAAGAGAAATAGGTAACATCGCTAAACTGTCAAAACATGATATGTACAATACTGCCTTCGAGTTACAAGTAATCAAGCTCTCTCTATTGATTGTAAAATGAGTAAATCTTCGGTGGTTAAAAGCTGCATGTGGAAACTACCCAACATAAATGAGATTAATATGTGCTGTGATGGTTCGGCTTTGGGAAATCCAGGGCCCTTTGGGATTGGAGTAGTTTATAGGAACTGGAAGGGCAGAGTTATGGGAACGTTCTGCAAATCAGTTGGAATAACCACTAACTATCTGGCATAAGTTAATGCAATCATAGATGGGGTAGACAAGGATATACATAAAGGATGGAATAATCTTTGGATTGTTTCGGACTCTACGACAACAATTAACGCCATCACCACGCATAAGAATCCATGGAAATTAAGAAATAAGTGGATACAATTAATCTCTTTTGTGCAGTCAATCCGATTCAGCGCAACCTGTAGAGAAGCAAACTTTTTGGCTGATATCATGGCTAAACGAGGATCCAACGAGGACTTCCCATTTGAGGAATAGGTTGAGGGAAGACCGGAATATCTCACAAGAATTGAAGACCCCCATTCAGAGTACTTTAGATTTTGTTAAGAACTTGTTAGTCTCTTAATTATTGGTTTTTTTCTGGGGTTTCTTCGTCTACTTTAGACGGGGTCCCCTAGTATGTTGATTTTACTTTGCAATATATAAAATCTAAACCTTTTGCAAAAAAGTTATCCTACGTGTGTGTTGGCAAAGTTGTGACTGTTAAGTTAGGATTGTTTGCCCACCTCTAAGGCAGGGGGTTATCCTAGGTATGTTGGCCGGGTTTGACGGTTGGGGTGTATTGATCCGTGGGATCCGTTTCCTTCAGTGGGTTAGCATTCTTTTAACTTAACTGGATTGGATACATAACAAAGCTTTACACGGCTGACCCTCGCTAGGATCTGGGATTCCTACATCGAGTTGAAATAAGTGGGTAAGGTCGGGCTGGACGTTATCATATCTATTACCCATCTGGGAGTGTGGGATGGTATGAGATAACTTCCTTTGGTCCTCTTCTTTCTCCTCCGTGAGGTTGAAATCCCTTGGAATAAGTGAAATAAAGTTCAGACGTTGGCTCCGTGGGTTGCAAAGCCCAGAACACTCTGATCAAGTGATAAATCTCAATCTTGTCCGAGCATGCTACTAATCGTACCCATTGTATCCATCAGAGATTCTTGTTAAGGTTATTATGCATTAGCGGTTGATCAGCCCAATTTTTTTAACTCTAAGGTCTAGTTCATTATTAGTATCAATCATTCAACCTTAGGACTAAGGTAGATAATATCATATCATCAGTATTTAGGATAATTATGGGATTATCCTAGTTCATCATATCACATCATATCATTGGCATATCATCACCTCATCACAGCATGATTCCTCATATTTCCTAATTCCTCTCACTCTCTTTTCTACACTCACATGATACTGTACTTTAATAATCTTTTATCTCATTCACCTCTTCTCTTTCTCTGCACCCGTTATATTAGTTTGTTGTTTAGCCTTGTTGGGCATTAGTGAGCCGTGGTTTTGCTCACTCTCTCTTTGTTCCCTCCTTTCAGAGGTGGAGTAGTTACAGGGTTTGGCTGAGAGTTTTAACTGTTAGTTTCGGTGTTGTAGTTGCTATTCCTGCTCCAGTTTTAGTATTTTCTTGTATGTTCTCAGCTTTTTACTGTATCTTATTGGATATTGTATTTACATTTTCAGTTGTATATATTTATATCTTTGCTTCCGCTTTATTTCTTTTTACTCTGATGATATTGCTATAATCAATGACTGGGCCTGAACTTGACAATGGCTCAGTTGTTTGTGGGGGAGAATCGGTTAGATTCCCCGACCTGCACATCCCGAATGATAATAATTGGTCTAGCTACCAATTATTGGATTTTGGGGCGTGGCAGACTTGGTATCAGAGCTGTAGGTTAATTCCTATCTCTGTGCTAGCAATCATATGACAAGTAATTCTTTTTAGATGGAGTTAGGGTCGATTCCTTTCGGTTTTATGTATTTTACCATCTTTCCCCCTTTTCATGAGGTGTGCCTTCTATTGTGTAGATGGCTAGCGGTGACAAAGGAAGAGGTAGTACAGTGGGCCATGGCCGTAGAGGGTTACACAGTAGTGTACTTGCTAATGAGCCAGTGCTCAACCATAAAGGTTTGGGGCCTGTCCCGATTGATCAGGGTGTTCCTCCAGCTTCAGTAGTTCCAGAACAGCCTGGTACTCCACCTGCCTCTGTTATTCCCGGTATTTCAGCGGAGATGAGACAGTTTATGGAGAGTTTCATATCTCATTTCCAGCAGGCCAGGAGCCCAGCGGTCAAAGATTACAACTATTTAGAGCAGCTTCAGAAGTATCAACATCCAACTTTTTCTAGTACGACGGTTCCTTCTGAGGTAGAGACGTGGCCCAAGTCTATAGAGAAGACTTTGAATGCAATGAAGTATCCGAATGATCAGAGGGTGACACTAGCTACCTATCGGTTACAGGATGAGACAGATCATTGGTGGGATACAGCCAAAAGGACAATTGCGGAGACTCCAGTGCTTTGGGCTTCCTTTTAGGACCGATTCTTTGAGCAGTATTTCCCGTAGAGTTACAGGGACTCATGAATTTCTGAGTTCTACATGCTTGAGCAGGGTGATATGAGTATCTCTCAGTACTATCAGTGATTCAATGAGCTCTCTCGGTATGTTCCTTTTATTGTCCAGGATGAGGAACAACATAAGATGAAATTTTTGAAGGGTCTTTGTCCGTACTTCTGAAAGTTCTTGATTGCTTCGGGGGCTAGTTCGTATAGAGAGGTTTTGTCGAAAGCTTTGGTGATAGAGCAGAACGATATAGAGGAGCGCAAGTCCAAGGACTTGAGGAGCCAATAGAGACAGGATCAGAGACCCGATAAGGGTAAGGCAATCCAGAGTCAGCATGAGAACTTGGGTGCGAAGAGACAGAAGTTTAGTATTGCCGAGGTTGCGCCAACTAGAGTTGTGGGACCACAGTTCGCGTTTGGTGAGTGTTGGAACTGCGGGGAAAAAGGGCGTACTAAGAGGTTTTTTCCTAGGCTAGACAGAGGTCTACAGACATTGAGATAGTTTCAGGGTCCCTTTGGCTATCAACAGTGCCTACAGCAGATTCAACAGAGGCAGTTTCAGGGTTCTCATGGTAGACAGATGGTTCCAGGTCCTTTGGGTGTACAGAGACCGCAGCATCCTGGACAGCAGCAGGGCGAGGGTCAGGGCCACGGACAGGGCAGGATGTACGTAGTTGGGAAGCGAGGTGCTCGCACCCCCCCACCTGTAGTGGAAGGTACGATTCATATTACTTATTTGCCCGTTCGTGTTCTTTTCAATTCCGGTGCATCGTATTCATTCATATCATACATTTTTCTTTGCAGTATTGGTTTTGAGTCTTCCTTGTTGCATGATGTGATTTTTGTGGGTGCTCCTCTCGATACCTCGGTTTTTATTTCTCGTATTTGTAGAGATTACCCTATAATCGTTTGTGGTCGCATTCTTTCTGCAGACTTGTTGGTACTACCGATGCAGGAGTTTGACAATATCCTGGGTATGGATTGGTTGTCTACGCATCAAGTTACTTTGGATTTTTTTGAGAAGACAGCCACTTTCAGTATTCCTAGTGAGAAGCGATTTGTGTTTACTAGTTTGGAACCTGCGCGGTCAGGAGACGGCTTGTTGGCATTTTTGGAGTTAGAATCCTCTAGTGTTGATGTTAATTCCATTTTGGTGGTGTGTAACTTTTCCAATGTTTTCCAGAAGATTCCTGGGCTGCCTCCGACGAGAGAGATTGATTTCAGTATAGATCTTTTACATGGTACAGCTCCGATTTTGAAGGCTCCGTATCGTATGACACCTGTTGAGCTGAAAGAGTTGTATGATCAAATTTTTGAGTTGATGGATCAGAAGTTTATCCGGCCGAGTACTTCACCGTGGGGAGCTCCAGTATTATTTGCGAAGAAGAAAGACGGGTCTATGCGCCTTTGTGCCGATTATCGCGAGTTGAAGAAAGTCACGATCAAGAACAAATATCCTTTACCTAGGATCGAGGACTTGTTTGACCAACTTTGAGGAGCTCAGGTCTCTTCAAAGATTGATCTCATATCAGGTTACCATCAGCTGAGGATCAAGAAGGAGGATTTTTTCAAGATAGCCTTCCGTACACGTTATGGATACTACGAGTTTCAAGTTATGCCGTTTGGTCAGACAAACGCGCCTGCAACTTTTATGGATTTGATGAACCAGGTTTTCTGACCTTTTCTAGACCGGTTCGTCATTGTATTCATGGACAATATTTTGATATATTCGAAGACCGAGGCCGAGCACGAGGAACATTTGAGAGTTGCTTTGCAGACTTTGGGGGAGAATGAGTTATATGCAAAGTTTGAGAAGTGTGATTTTTGGCAAAAGGAAGTGAAGTTTCTAGGGCACGTGGTGTCCAAGGATGGTATTGCGGTTGATCCTTCGAAGGTTGAGGCAGTTACAGATTGGGCGTAGCCGACTAATGTGACGGAGATACGTAATTTTCTGGGTTTAGCCGAGTATTACCATAGATTCATTAAGGGCTTTTCTCGGATTGCAGCTCCATTGACTCGATTAACACAGAAGGACATTAGATTCGTTTGGGATGATAGATGTGTTTCTGCTTTTGCAGAGTTGAAGAAGTATATGTGTTTCACCAGTTCTTATTGTTTCTTATAGTAGGCAGAAGTATATTGTTTACAGCGACACTTCCCTCAGTGGGCTGGGTTGCATTCTGATATAGGAAGGAAAGGTGGCAGTTTATGCTTCCAGACAACTTAAGGTGCATGAGAGATATTATCCTACTCATGACCTTGAGTTAGCGGTAGTGGTTTTTGCGTTGAAGATTTGGCGACATTATCTTTAGGGAGAGAGGTTCGAGCTCTTTTCTGATCACAAGAGTTTGAGGTACCTTTTCTCGTAGAAAGAGCTAAATATGAGGTAGAACCGATGGATGGAATTCTTGAAGGATTATGATGTTGACTTGCAGTATCACCCAGGGTAGGCAAACGTGGTGGCTTATGCTTTGAGCCGCTTGCTAAGGGGATTTCTTGCTCGTTTGATGATTTGCGAGTGGGTATTGCTTCGCGATATAGAAAATTTGGGCTCAGTTTGTATTCACAGGGTTCGGGTGGTTTCATTGCTAATTTGATAGTTCAGCCTTCATTGATTTCTCTGATTATCGTAGCTCAGCCGCAGGATGCAAAGTTACAGTCTTGGGCTTCAGATATTAGGAGACCAAATTGGACAGTTAGTTCAGATGGCAACATCAGATACAGGGGGAGGTCAGGTATGCCAGATTCAGAGATATTGAATCTTGAGATTTTGAGTGAGGTTTACGGCTTTAGGTATACTATTCTTCTAAGCAGTACGAAGATGTATCAGAACTTGAAGATGCATTACTGGTGGGACAACATGAAGCGAGAGATAACTGAGCTCATTTCCAAGTATCATACATGTCAATAGGTGAAAGTCGAGAATCAGAAACCAACGGGGTAACTTAAACCTTTACATATTCCAGAGTAGAAGTGGGAACATGTGACTATGGACTTCATTGCGGGGTTACCGCAGACGAAGAGAAATCACGATTCTATTTGGGTAATTGTGCATCGATTGACCAAATTGGCTCATTTTATTCTAGTTTACAAGACTTTGGCTATTGACGAGCTGAACAGATTATATGTGAGAGAGATAGCGCGTTTACATGGGGTTCCGGTGCCTATAGTGTCAAATCGTGATGCTAGGTTTACCAGCAATTTCTGGAAGAGTTTTCAGCTAAGGATGGACACTTGGTTGGATTTTAGCACAACATTTTACCCACAGACCAATGGTCAAACAGAGAAAGTTAACCAGATTCTTGAAGACATGCTTCGAGCTTGTGTGTTAGACTTCAAGGGCAGTTGGGATGATCATTTACCGTGGGCGGAGTTTGCATATAATAAAAGCTTTTAGTCGAGCATCGGGATGACACCTTATGAGGCTTTATATGGTAGACCGTGCAGATCACCACTGAGTTGGGCAGAGGTTGGTAAGCAGAGTTTACTGGGGCCAGACTTAGTTTGTGAGACTACTGAGGCAGTTACTATTATCAGAGATCGATTACGTATAGTACAGAGCCGGTAGAAGAGTTATGCAGACACTCGCAGGAGGCCTTTAAAGTTTGAGATTGGTGATCATGTTTTACTGAAGGTTTCTCCGATGAAGGGCGTGATGCGTTTTAGTAAGAAAGGAAAGTTGGCTTCGAGATTCATTGGACCTTTTGAGATTCTTGCCAGAGTTGGGAAGTTGGCTTACCATTTGGCATTGCCGCCGCAGCTGAGTTGAATTTTTGACTTATTTCATGTATCGATGCTCAGGAGGTATGAACGAGATCCTTCTCACGTGATTGATTTGGAGCACCTAGAGGTTCAGAAAGATGCCTCGTATGTGGAGCATCTGGTGTGTATTCTAGATCGAGAAGATAAGATTCTTCGCAACAAGGTTATTCCATTTGAGAAGGTTCATTAGACTCACCATGATCCTAGTGAGGCTTCTTAGGAGTTAGAGGCTGACGTGAGAGGCCGTTATCCCCATTTGTTCTCTAGTTAAGGTATGTGGATTTTGGGTTGTGGAATTTCGTGGTGGAATTCATTTTTAGGAGGGTAGAATGTAGTGTCCCAGATTTTTATTTTATTTTATTTTTATTTTTTATTTCTTCATCATGCATTCACTCATATCATTATTCATCATCATGCATCTTCATTTTCTACATCTGCATCTTATTATCTTATCAGGGTTTTATTCTTTTATTCCTTACTGTGTTTCGGTGGGTTCGGTGGTTGTTTGGCGGAGGAGGTGTGTTGTGGTTTCGGGGAGCCCAAAGGTTGCTTGGAGGTTTGTTGTTATTGTTGTGTTTGTGGTGGGGTGTGATCCGGGAGGGATCCATGGTCTTTTCCCGAGTTTCCATCAGTTTTCCTTGGAAAGGAATCTTTTTGGGTGTTCTGGGTACTTTCCGTTCTATTCTATTCGAACAGACCTTGCTTCTATTTGAATATATCCTTACCTGTTTCATTTTGTTCGAACAGGATTCCTTCTGTTCAATTATATTTCAATATGGTTCATTTTATTCGAACAATATCCGTTCTGTTCGAATACATTCCTTCCTGTTTCTTTCCTTTCGAATAAAAATATCATTTGTTCGAATAGATGTCTGTTCTGTGGATTTCTACCATTTCTAATTCTATTCGAACAACATCTTTTCTGTTTGAATAGATTGCTACCTATTTCATTTTATTCGACCAACATCTTTTCTGTTCGAATAAACTTCTACCTAATTCTCTTTATTCGAATAAAAATGTATTCTATTCGAATAGAGGCGTGTTTGAACGACCAGGTAGGGTATTTCTTTGCAATTCTTGGCCGTAGGATCGCCTCGAGTGGAGTGTGGGATCTTGGGGTTTTAATTACCCATTTTCTTTTCATTTTCTCTCTCACTCATTACTCCTTTCTCTCTCACTCACTCTCCAAATTGGAATCTTCCACTCCCTCGCTCTACGTTTGCGATTCGTCGATGGATTGATCTCGCGACTTCTCCGGTGAGTAATTCCCCTATCCTTTTCCTTCGTTGTCGATTTTTTTATGGTTTTGGTGAATCCCTTTGTGTTTTAGGGTTTCGTGATTGGGGGTTTTATTGAGGAAAGGAGTTGTGATTTCTTGCAGGTATTGGATTGTTGGCGTTGGTGTGATTGTTGTTGGTTGTGGAGGTTGAGGTTGGGTTAACCTGCTGATTGTCGGATTTGCAGGTTATCTTTTATCAGGCGAGTGTCCCTCCATTACTAAATTTTTATACTAGTTTAACCTGTGTTAGTTAGAGTTATGTATTTGCATTAAGGTGTTTGTGATTAGGTTTTAAACTATATTGTTCCTTCGGTTGTAGTTGTGGCTTCAGGATTGTTGTTTCCTATTGCTATACATGTAGGGCGTGCTTCCCCTTGTCCTTTAGGAAGTTGTGCATTGTGTGGTATTCTCGTGGGTTGCCCTTGGTAGTTGTGTTCTAGTCTGGAAGGAACTGATGCTGTTGGACGTTGTGACTGGAAAATTTGTCACTGTTTACATCTGTGTTAGGATTATTTACCATCCTCTGAGGCAGGTAGATATCCTACGTGTTTGCTAGCCAGGTTGTGGTTGGTAGGTTAGGGTTGTTTGCCCTCCTCTGAGGCAGGGGGTTATCCTAGGTGTGTTGGCCGGGTTTGATGGCTGGGGTGTTTGGATCCTTGGTATCAATTTCCTTTAGTGGGTTTGTATTCTTTTAACTTAACGGGATCAGATACATAACAAGGCTCTACACGGCTGACCCTCGTTAGGATCTGGGATTCCTACATCGGGTTGAAATAAGTAGGTGAGGTCGGGCTGGACGCTATCATATCCATTACCCATCCGGGAGTGTAGGATGTTACGAGACAGCTTCCTTTTGGTCCCTGTCATTCTCCTTCGTGAGGTTCATATCCCTTGGAATAAGTGAAATAAAGTTCGGACGTTGGCTCTGTGGGTTGCAAAGCCTGGAATACTCGGATCAAGTGATAAATCCCAAGCTTGGTTGAGCTTGCTACTAATCGTACCCATTGTATCCATCTGAGATTCTCGTTAAGGTTATTATGCATTAGCGGTTGATTAGAGCAACGTTTTTATCTATAAGGTCTAGTTCTTTGTTAATATCAATCATTCAACCTTAGGACTAAGGTAGATCATATCATATCATCTGCATTTGGGATAATTATGGGATTATCCTAGTTCATCATATCACATCATATCATTGGCATATCATCACCTTATCATAGTATGATTCCTCATATTTCCTAATTCCTCTCACTCTCTTTTCAGCACTCACATGTTACTATACTTTAATAATCTTTTATCTCATTCACCTCTTCTCTTTCTCTGCACCCGTTATATTAGTTTGTTGTTTAGCCTTGTTGGGCATTAGTGAGCCGTGGTTTTGCTCACTCTCTCTTTGTTCCCTCCTTTCAGAGGTGGAGTAGTTACAGGGTTTGGCTGAGAGTTTTAACTGTTAGTTTCGGTGTTGTAGTTGCTATTCCTGCTCCAGTTTTAGTATTTTCTTGTATGTTCTCAGCTTTTTACTGTATCTTATCGGATATTGTATTTACATTTTCAGTTGTATATATTTATATACGTAGATATATTTATAGATAAATTGTTTCAAAAAAGTCTGTATTTGAGTATAATGTCTTATATTAACAATGTAGTGTATAATCCTATATCTTTGTTCAACTAGACTCATGCTCGGTAAGATAGGGTTGTTTTTAAAACTTGCGTATGAAGAAATGTGATACCTTTCTTTCTCTAGGTCTTTATTTAGATGTACATGCCACCAAAAAAAAGCTTTCTCGATCCTTTTTAAAGCCAAAGCTTTTTCGCCGGACATGACTGGTCCGGATGGTGGGAAACTATAGGGATTCGGAAGTCTTAGAAGTTCCTTGCATATAAATTGGAGATGATTAAAATGAAAGGCAGGCATTGAGATTGAAAACATAGGGTTGGGTGCTTATCCATAGGCTGGTAGACCAAAAAAACAACAACGTGTGATTAAAAAAGCACTCTAGCCTTCTAAACCACTAGCACAAGGATCCTAATATGATATTCCAAAATAGCAAAAAGTAGTTTCTTCCAATCAAGTATTGTCTATGCAACAATGTCGAAATAGGAAGGTTGATGTTGCGATATCTGGTAATAATATATTTATATTATATTCCTTTACCCAATTATTTCATATTGTAATCTTACATATACATTTTCTTAACAGATTCTGGTAGAATAAGCATTAATCAATCCGTTGAACAAAATATAATAAGACTGATTATAGCAAATCCTGGGATGAGCAATACAATTAATTGAGATATCTCTCAGACGTGTTTTATTATGAATACTGCATTGTTGGCTGCCAGAAACCTTATTGATACCAATGTTATACTTGAATCTGACTAATCTGCAACAATGGTCAATCCGTCTACAATTGTATCTGCCAATACAATAGGTATGTTTAATGCATGCATACCTAATACTTCTAATGGATCCTTCTTTAATAATATTCATACGTCTACTGGTATGGATATTGATGATTGCAATGGATAAGCAAAAATAAATAGTAATATATCACCAAGAACTGTTCGTGACAACCCTAATGTTGCCATAAACCAAAAAATAAATAATAATGTACTTCCATTAATAAAAACACCCATCATTATTTTACTTGGCAAACCAAGTGTCAGACTATTTGGTCACAATTGTGCGAGAAATTTCTAGATTCTAAAAAATTCAAAGCCTATAAACTTTGACCCCCAAGGCAGTGTATACATTGCCAGTCACAGTTATTCACTTGGGAATCCAAAAGTTTTTGTTGTATGAGTGGAAAGGTAGACTTAGGATTACCACCAGTGCCAGAAGAACTTTTAGAACTTTATCACCATGAATCTGTAGTAGGATCTGATTTCAAAAAATATATTTGAATATACAATCACTCTTTCCAGTTTACATCTATTGGGGTAATATTGGACGAATCTCTCTCCAATGCTACAAGTAGTATATACACATTTAAGGCTCACGGTATAGTATACCATAAAATTGGAAGTTCTCTACCACCAAACGTTGGGAAAGCACAGTTTTTACAACTATATTTTTGCAATCCACTTCGTGAACTTATGGAAAGGCTCAAAGAGAATGATTTTTTACAAGAACAATCGGTTGTTAGGTTAACAAATATTCTAAATGATAATATGTTTATTAAGTAATTTAAAGAAATCACAAAATTTCCAGATCTTGTTAGTCAGAAACTTATGCTTAAAGAGCCTAAAAGGAGTGTAAGAATATATTTTACCAACATCGGATGATGTCACAGGTATTATAGTCAGTAGTGACAAAGATAATGTAGGTAAGAATATTGTAATTAATTCTAACACACAATGATATCAATTCATAAATGAAACTTCTGGATTTTACGATCCTTTACAGTATCCCCTTCTTCTACCAAGAGGAACATATGGATGGGATTTAGGAACTTTTAATTGGGACGGTAAAAAAATCACCATTCATGAGTTTACTGTTATATGATTTAGATACGGTCAAAATATGATTCACTTATACATAAAGGAAGTCGCTTATTCCAACAATATATAGTAGATCAGGCAGTAAAAAGGCATAGTAGCAATCTCGGCTTTATTAGAAATAACAAAGATAAAATTAGTGTTGATATGTATAGTGGGTTATAGGGTACAATTAAATATGGAGAGGGGCTAGGTAAGAATGTTGGGAAACATATTATTTTCCCTTCTTCACATAACGGTAGTCCGCGAAATATGTATCAAAGATTTCAAGACGCAATGGCATTAGTGCAAAAATGTGGCAAACCTGATTTATTTATTACCGTGACTTCTAACCCTGAATGGCCATAAATAACATAAGAGTTAGCCCAGGACAACAACCACAAGATCGTCTCAACTTAGTTGTCCATATCTTCCACATCATATTTTTTAAATTAAAAGATGACATAATAAAGTGATCAGTTCTAGCTTTGGTTAAGGCACATGTGCACGTTATTGAATTTCATAAAAGAGGACTTCCTCATGCACATATGTTAATCATATTTAAAAAACAAGATCGCCTTAGAGCACCAGAAGATTATAACTAAATAGTATTGGGCCGAATTCCCCAACAAAAATGAAGAGCCTGAACTTTTTAAAATAGTTAAAAGGCATCTGGTGCATAGACTATGCGGTGACCAGAATTGTAATTGCATATGTATGGTCAACGGAAAGTGCAAAAAAAAACTCTAGAAAGATTTTGCTGAACATACAATTCTGGGAAATGATTCTTACCCTGTGTATCATAAACATTTTGATCGACGATCAATTCCAATGGGTAGTTCCGGTAAAAGAAAGGCTAACAATAGTTGGATAGTCCCTTCTAATGCATGGTTGATAAAAAAATACAGTTGCCACAAAATATAGAGGCTTTGTAGCAACATTAAGTGTGCTAAATATTTGCATAAATATGTTTAGAAAGGTCTTGACCGTGTTTTAATGGAAGTTTGTGGTTCATGCAACGCTGATGAAATACAACAATTTGTCGATTCTAGATGGATATCTCTTTCAGAAGCTGCGTGGAGATTATTTGCATTCCCACTTAGTAAAATATATCCGGCCGTAGAACGCTTACAAATACATCTTCCAAATCAATAACAAGTCACCATTTTCGACTTTCAAAATCTTGAAGGCATAGTTCAAGATGTTAACAATACAAAAACAATGTTAACAGAGTTCTTTATCTTAAATTTTGAGGATCCCTATGCTAGGAAATTCTTATATCATGAAATTCCACAACATTATTCCTAGAAATGCAAGGGTAAGTTTTGGAAAAAATGCAGTAGTAAACTACAATATATCGATAGGATTTACACAGTCCCATCTTCGGATGGAGAATGCTTCTATTTAAGGCCTTTGTTAAATAATATAAAGAGCCTTAGGTCATTGACGATTTTCTTACCATAAATGGTGTCTCGTATTAATCCTTTAAGCGATCCACAAAGGCTTTTGGTTTACTACAAGATAATACTACAATTATAAAGTGCTTAATTGAAGCAAGTTTGTTAAATTTCATACTGGATTTAAGGAAATTATTTGTTAAACTATTGGTATATTATGAGCCTGTAAAAGTATTTAATTTGTGGAAAGAATTTAAGGAACATATATCACACGACTCCATTAGAATTGGACACTTCAAAAGAGCAAACCTCGATCTTAAATTGTTGATAGAACTAAACGATTTTCTAAATCAATATAACAAGAGTGTACAAGACTATGATCTGCCAAAGTTGGATTTAAATATTAAAGAAAATGATGTGGTGTTTAATTTACTGAGGGACGAATTGGATCTTAAAACACTGTTAAAGGACTATTTATCGAAATCTAAGTTGAATACTGAGCAAAAATATGCTTATGATAGGATCATTCATTCTGCAAATACAAACGAGAGTAAATTTGTTTCATAGATGGACCAGGTGGAACTGGTAATACATTCCTCTACCGGTCAATCCTTCCATAATTAAGGCAAAAATATAATGTTGTACTAGCAACAACCTTATCTAGAATTGCAACCATCGTTATCCTGGGTGGTCGAACTGGTTATTTCATATTTAAACTACTACTAACTCCTAAACCAACCTCAACTTGCAATACAACAAAGGTATGAGTTTGGCTTAACTTGTTAAAGAAACAAAAGTTTTAATTTTGGATAAAGCCCCCATGATGCATCGATACTTTTTCGAAGCCCTTGATAAAAATTTACAAGATATATTAGAATGTGAACTTCCATTTGGTGGAAAAACCTTAGTTATGGGCGGGAACTTTCACTAATCCCTACCCGTAATACCCCGTTCAACAAGAGCACAAACAATTGATGCATGCACTGTCAAATTTAAGATATGGCAAAGTACAAAAGTAATACAATTAAAGACTAATATGAGAGCTCAAAACGACCCAGGTCATTCCAAATTCTTACAAGAAGTCGGCAACATAAGCAATAATATTAAAGCAAATAGTGACTTAATACACATTCCCGATGAAATGATTATTAAATGGAAAAATAAAGAATCAAAATATGATTTTAATAGATTTCATATTTCCCCAACTAAACACATTTGCGGAAGACACATCATATATGATTAATAGAGCTATACTCACCCCGCTAAATGAAACTGTTACATTGTGAACAAAAAATAGAATCCTTTCCTATTGAGTATGTCACATACTACACTTACAACCTATAATACTAAAGGAATAACCATGCCATGATAATTAATCTCAGTTGTTAATCATACTACCCTCCACATGATAAGGAAAATTAATGGTTTAGGATATAATAATAAATATATGGAATCGTAACAGCCGTTAGATCATAAGGGTTATTTTGTCTATTCTTCCAATTTATTTAATCCAAAAATGCCTCCATTTCATGTATACTTAATCTCTTAAAGAATAGGCATCTTAATTGTAATTATTTGATAAAATAGTAGGTATAAATGGAAGTCCAACCCCCAAACTTTTTGTCTTACAAAATTAGGGGTATTTTAGGAAGCTTAAATATGAAATCAGGGGTATTTCAGTTAGTCAAACTCGAACATTTCTTATAACCCAAGCCTTTTTCCTTCCATCTTCCAACCCCAGCCAAAATCCTTTCATGGTGCTAGATACAATCAACTCCGAATTTGAACAACAGACCTCCAAAAGATAAGATATTACTCTTTGATTGAACATTGGCTCATTACAATGGAGGTCATTGGAGAATCAAAACCCTCTGATGACGAGATGGTTACCGCATATGCCAAGGCTATTATAGTTTTATCGAAAGGTATGATAGATTACATATTACCATTTGTTTTGTTAAAATATCATTTTTTTTTTTAGGATTTTATTGGTTCTTTGATTGTTGGGTATTGGGGTTTGACAATGATGATGGGGCGAAGAAGAATATTTCTATCTCTGCCATGGGTAATCATGGTCAAGGTTAATTGCCTTTAATTTAGTATAATTGGTTCTTATGTATATTTACTTAGTGATTGCCTACTGTTGGGTTCATGAAAGCATCACTGATCAGGATTTGTTTACTTTTAATTTGGTATAATTAGCGAGTAAATGTTTGCTTTATCTTATGAAATAGCGGGTATAAATCCCTTTAAGATTAGGCATCTCAATACTGGAAGAGAATAATAGTACATGATCAAATTAACTAATGTTGATTCAGATTATAGTGGGAATTACAGGTTGCTCAAGTGGAATAATTACTTGGCATCTTAGAGCGCCAATACGAGCAGGAATCTTTTCTCACAATCCATGGTTGTATGCAAGCGATAAGAAAAATATGTTAACAATGAGGCAACATAACAAGCTCGGATCCAACACAAAGACCCTTCAAAAAAATCGAGCAAATGTCTCCCGTCTGTGTTAGTATTATCTTTCTCTTCAACATTTCTTCATCAAAGCCATGCTTCATCTCTTCTTTGTTGACGCAGACATGTGCAGCCAAGAGGTCTATATTGAAAACATTATTGATCTTCATATAAACTTTGGGCACGCTTTTAAAAGTGCCAATCAAGAGCTGGAAGATCTCTCCTCCAAGAGCAAAGTATCTTCCCTGTTAATAAGATTCTGTGACCCACAGAAATCTAGTACTATGGCCTCGTTGTCAAAATCTTCATTAACCACTACTCTTGGGGGTTATGTTTGCTTGCGCACAACATGCAATCCCTATCATTCTCTATTCTTACAAACCACTAAACCTCCACTGTTATTACAAACTCTATGTTGTTACACCTTTCTCTACTATCATTATTGTCTTCATTCCAGAGAATAGTGCTTATATCGGCTCGATGAAAAATCTGATTGGTGGCGCACATCATTCTTCCCTCAAATCTTGGTTTCTTTTGTGGTATAAAAATAGTGTTGAGAGACAGAGTACAGACTTCAAATAGGGTTAGAGCATAGAAATAGTATGCATAGCTAATTTGCTATTTTTTGTTACTTATTTGTAACTTAAGGAGTTTTAAATCTATAAATAGTGTTTACATCTTATCGCAGGGCCCAACACTAAATTAAACTTAAGAAGCTCAATTGTTGTAGCCATTTCTGCCTCTGAATACAAAATGGGGCTCCCTTTTCCAGATAACATGCAGACAACACACTCAGCGCCTACCCCTTTAGGAACATAGTCACAATCTTCCTCTATGTTTACTATACTAGATACCTTTGTTACAAAACTGTTAAATTCAAACTTCTGACCCTATACATTTGGAAGCATAATACCATTTCCTCCTTTGTAGTCTACATGTTTTTACCCTATTTCACTCATATCATCCCACTCTCCCCCATAATTGATAACCATATCCCTCATATCATACCCCTGCTTGTTACAACATATGAGCAACCACAAGAAAATAGTCTAAGAAACAAGACAAGACAAATCCCTAAATTTACACAAGGAGATCATTGCACACATAGTTTCCAAAAATCCTCAAACTTAAGCCCTAATTTTTGTACAACCCAATTAATACTAGTCAACAGAAATTCCAAATTGAAAAAACCTAATTGATACAAGTTAGCTCACATACAAATATATAATTTGAAAAGCCCTAATTTTTACAATCGGACTAAGCCCTAATCTTTACAATCACAGCAAGCCCTTATTTTAACAATCACAAAAAACCTAACTTGCTTCAAATCACAACAAAGCATAATTAATTCAAGAACACATATTCTATATACTCAAAGAGAGAGAGAAAAAAAATGAGTAAAACTTACCTCTTTAATACTTTCCCTTTCCTCTTCAGCGTGCCCATCTTCGTGCCACCATCTTCCTTTTAAGGGTTTTTACCCATCATCACCACATACATAACAAAAAGAGAGTGAGTGAGAGACAGGGGAAAGAGTGAAAAAAATAGGGAGAGATAGAAAGTTATTATTTTTTTCGAGTAAAAGGGAGAGAGAAGAGAAATAAAGGGTAAAACTGGGTTCAAAAGCCAATTCAATCTGTCTCGCTTTTAAGCCAAAATTGGCAAGTCATTCGAGCAACATTTGGAGTCGCTCGAACGACTATGGGTTTAGAAGACCAATTTGATCTACCTCATTTTCTAGGCTTAAATTGACTTGTCGTTCGAGGGACTGGAAAATGTGCAAGAATGCATCCTTTGTCAATACGACTATGACATAAAGAAATGATTACCAGAATGCCATGCCAGCATGAGTTCCACACCAAAAGTCACAATGCTAAAACTACATACTATGTTGCAAATAGTTTAAAATAACAACTACCTCTAACTAATAACTTTATGCACACAACAAAATGATTGTCAAATTCGTATCTATCTTAATCTTCCTATGTCAACGTTAATATAAAATACAATTAACCGTTATTAGAAGGCCAACTATTTCTCGTTATTAACCACTTATCATAATTTGGGATATTTAGTGGCACGTTTCAGGCGCGGTCAATTAAAGAGCATCATAACTTTTTATTGACAATCAGTGGTATGTCTTAGGTGCAGTCAATTAAGGAGAATCCTAGCTTTGCCTTTTTCCTAATGGCCAATGGCACGTCTTAGGCTATATGATTGGAAATATGGCAATATAATTAGGAGTTGTGATTTGAGAGAAAGAGAGAGATCCATGTCTCAAGACTCCCACATTCACTAGGAAAGAGTGACCTACCAAGATAAATACAAAGAAAATCATAAGTCATGCATATAGCCATATGGATTTTTATGCTTTTGATAAGTCAAGTCGGTGCAAACAATATTGGGCCTTAAAACTTGTAATATCGGGCTTTGGATTCCACCAACAATCTAGGGCCTTAGATAATATTTGGTATTCTAACATTTGTACCTTTAACACCTCTTTATTTCTACCCATCTCAAAATCTTTCATACCATTCCCAATATCTCTATAATTTTTCCAGTTATCTCTCATCTTCTTCTTCCATCACCTCTTTTTTTTTTTTTTTTGCTAAGTAAGAATAAATTATTGCAAAAACCCAGAATCTTACAAGAGGCTAAAAGCCTAAAAGAAAAAACAAAAGAATACAATAAACAAAATTGAAAATATTCTTGCATTGGTATTTTAATTTATTTTTTTAAATCAGGTCTACCCAATCTAAACTCGCACAAGCCGTCTTGAAGATAAGCTCCCCGCTTTGAGAGAGCATCGACACTGAAGTTAGCTTTTCTCCATGTGGCAGAGATTCTAATTTGTTGTATAGTTTGTTTCATCACCTCTTCTTTAATGGGCTCTACCTAACAATAAAGTTAAGCACTGCAACTTTAATCTCCAACATATAACTTCTTTGTTATTTTTTTATTTACTTGATTCTATATAATGATGGTGCATATTTTGTACATGTAATCAACATGATATGGTTTTTTTCCAGGTATATAGTTTTAACCCCCCACTATAAAAAAATTGGTATTTTCTATTTTTGTTTACCCTTATGTTCTACTTATCCTTACCTCTTGTAGTGGCGTGTTTTCTGGAAGAAGAATCTTCGACAATACTATTTATAAGGGAAATGCAATAATAGGCTAAACAAACATGATTTTACGTGGAAAACTCAGTAAAAGCTGATAAAAACTGTGACCTCGAGGAGGATTTTGATGTAAAATCCAGTATGTTGCTAGTTATTACAAGTTTTGAGTTATAGTAGGGTTAGGAAGTAAGGATAGTAGAGTTGCAGATTGTGGACCTTTAATAATCTATTATCTGCCTAAATTTATAGCAGATACAGGCAGTTCATAAAAAGAAAGAAATAGTCTCCAATTTCGGGGGGAGTGGGCGAACTTTACGAATCTCTAACATCTCTTTCTTGACCAGGCAAAACAGTTACTTTTAGTATGTCGAGGACTCATGGTAGCTCCTCGACTGCTGTCTGTCTTCGACTATGCAATGTTAGCGTACTTTTGTTGAATCTGGAAATATGCTACTATAATCGTCCCATTCTCGACAGAAGTACTTGTGGTTTTGTCGAGAAGAAGTCAAAATTCGAAAAGGTTGCCGATGTATTTGAAAGTCTTCCTGTGGTCATATCCGAGGTCAAAGTAATTAATGCGGACATTAAAGATGGCAGATTCAAAGTACTTGTGAATCGGGTCTTGTCGTTCCCGAGGAGTAATTAATACGGACATTGAAGATGGCAGATTCAAGGGTGGTATAAATAGGCTGTTTAAAGAAGGGTTATGCGGTGGTCGATTAAAATGATGTCGCCCCAAATATGGTGTAGGGAGTTGTCTGAGGATGAAGATGGTGATCAGTTTGAGGTAAAGCTCTATCCCAAATCGGTTTTGTGTTATCCTGTAATTGATATTTTTATGGTATGAAGGGTGGGTGGGGGAGGTTGAGTCTGAGAATGTTTGTACGCGTAGGATTTATGGTTTACGCAGTGCTGAAGGTGATGAAGTATATCAAATTGGGGGAGAAGGGGTCAATGTTCGTAGTAAAGACGAGGATATGAAGGCTGGTTGGGCGTCCAGGGATCTTGCCGAACGAAGGAGGCTTATTGCAATTTTTTGTTGCGCTCATCTGCTGAGGCAGCTCTATTTAGAGTTCCCTGACTTGATTTTCTTAGGATATCGTTTGCCCTACAGCCAGATCTTATGCCTGATTTTGGTGATAAGATGCAATAATGTCAGATCCTGGTAAAAAGAAGCAAAAAGTCAAATTCTAGTAAAAAGAAGCATATAGCAATTAGTTTTTGAGGTCAAATGTAAAGAGAGCAGTATAGGTTGATGTAATGTAATTAAATGATGGAGTTGTCGAATGTAATATGCCACAATTTGTTAATGAATAAAGTTATTTTCTTCGACTTCCTCTTGTATATTTATTTTGTCGACTATATATGTGTTTTGTTTTTGCTAAAATAAATGTGAGGAAAGTGATTGCTGGATGGCCTAAAAAACTCAAAGTATAGTTGACTGAGTGGGTCCAGGAGTGCATTTCATGGTTGATTGATTTGACTATTGAAAAAGTATAGTTCCAAGGTGAAATAAATATTTGCTTGGTTGACTTTAACTTGGGAGGACTATAAATATCTCTTATTCTTGTAAAGGTAAGATTTGTTTGGTAATAGATGGTGAAGACAAGATCTAAGGTACATAATGAGGTCTACAGTCGTGTTCAAGCGAAGTATTGGGAGATATACAGTCGGTACATCAGCCTTCGAAATACGAATACTCACTTAGAAGATCCTCAGGAACCTAACTATAATGGTTTGAGTGAGGCAGAAGAAAAGGATGTTGAGGTGGATTTTTAGTTTTTGTGCAAATTGTAATATTGGAGTCCTCCTGAACGTGTGAGTTATATGTGGACTCGTACGAAGATGTTGGTTTAAGAAAGAGGATGATGTTGTAGTTAGGAGTTTATGAATTCTATGTTGTAGAAGCATTGAAAGTAATGATCGAATGATGTTTAAATATGGAATGATAATAATCATATTGTCCAAATGTTAATGTTGATGTGGTGAAAGACTAATTGTTGTCGAATATATTTTGTACTTGGAAAATCTTGGAATGTAAGAATGGACTAGCATTTGGTTTTTGTAATGTTGAATAAAATTTAAATTTAAATTTTTGTCGAACGTGTGCCTTAGATATAGGGATTTGTAGATAAAATTAAAATATATAGAAGTAATGAGTGGATTCAATATGGCGAGGTGTGGCCCTGTAGGTAAAAATTTGAAGTATAAAAAAGATGATGTATATCGTTTTTGTAATAAAATAGGGTGTTCATTGTTGAGTACGAATGTCTCGGAGGAAGTTCTTCAAGATATGGAAGGATTGGAGTTACAGTAGAGGGGTTTATTATTGTGGGGAAGGCGAAGAGTCAAAGACTTTGAGAAGAGACTTGTGTGGCGTTACGATCGATTACTCGAACGGTCGTAAAGTGGTGCGATGAACAGCCACGTGGGGTCTATAAATAGTTCGGAGGTTGGCTACTATTCATATATTTACAAACTCTAAATTTTTTATATTCAGTACTACTTCTTTGTGCTCGTCACTTGGACCATTGCCAATAATTGGGAAGGAGGAGATTGCGTATTGATCGAGAGAGCAAAGTAGGCTAAAGAGAGGGATACAGAAGTAGCGCGTATACAAGGTCAGTAATTGTGATGTTTTTTGTGTTTCACAATTTTTGTTTACATAAATCTGTAGAGATAGGTATGGTTAAAGTATTTGTAGATTGAATTGGAATGAGTGTAGATGGATTGAGAGGTAGGGAAGATTTAAGTGTGTTAGGGTTTGATTAGAAAATCACGATAGTGATCGTTGTAGGATGATTTTGTGATGGCAATGGAGTCGTAATGGTAACTAAATGGATTGGGGTACGAGATATTAGCGCAATTGGTGGTGAGGGGTGGAGAGATTATAGTTGGTGGCACGGCAAGGATGGCGCAACTATAAGGGATCTATTGGGTTTTTGAAGAGATCGTGGGGGATTTTATTTTCGAAGTAGGTTTGATATGGCCAAATTTGTGCCGGAGAATGTGATATCCATATTTTGAATGGGAGTGGTCTAGGTAGGAAACAGGTAAAGCATCTTCGAGAACTATGGAGACTCTTGACATTCAACCAAAAATCAAATTAATAAAGTTATCGATGTTTATGACTTAGAAAAGAAATAAATAAAAGTGCATCGAGAACTAAATATAGTAAGACGTAGTTGTAAGTAATGGTAGTAGATTGTAATGTTAGTAATATAAGAATGATATGTTGGAGAGTAATCTCGACAACTATATGAATATGAGTATATGAACCTATGAACATATATATGTAACATATATGATAGATACTAATTGTTATAAAAAATGGAATCTGATTTTCGGCTGAACCAACTCAAATTGTTGATAAAGATATATACAAGAACCTTGAAGATGAAGAACCCTTGCTAATTGATGTAAGTACTTGTGCAAAGCAGTTGGAAGGTAGATATAGGGTGGGGTTGAGTAGTGCAGACATAGCTAGTATGGACAAGTATAGAGTGTAACCTAGGATTGCCAAAGTGTCTGACTAGGAGGCGACCGAAATAGATATGGATCACGGGCCACATGTGAGTGATCAAGAAGGTAGCGGGGGTGGTGAGGAAGATGTGGAGGAGGGTGATGAGGCCTGTTAGGAGAGGATCCGGAGACAAAAGAATTTTTGAGGTTTAAGAAGAAGTACGGTATTCTTGAAGATATTTGGTTAGAAGAGTACCAATATGATATGATTGACTAGAAAATACCCTTGGATGGGATTCTGGTTCATCGAGAATAAATTAAGAAAGGGTTGAAGCTTTCTCATCGAGCTAACCAGAAAAGGTTAATGAACTTTTTTGATATGCCACAAGGTCAGTTCAATCTAAATGTATACGACCTATCTCGGGTATGTGGGGCAATAAACGGTCGACTGAAGGAAAGAGGGAAGGAGTTGATCACATTCGATGATTTATGTCTGTACTACATACTCAAGATGAACCCGAAGAAACTAGGTATCGCTACATGGCGAGGTTTCTTAAAAGACCACTATTTTATGACATGGTATCAACAGGCGTGCGATACAGCGACGAACTCTTTCTCGTTTTTGGGATCTACGATTTCGACAAGAAGGACCCTGGGGATCCCTTAAAGAGAAAGAAATTTTACTTAGGTTTGTGGTTAGGTAACTTAATTATCGATGTTCTAAGTCTTGAATGCTTATGTGAATTGTTTGTAACTGTATTGTGTTTATATACAGCTTTGAAGGAGCTCGATAAGAAGTCTGAAGTAAAAGAAGAACTGTACCAAATAAGGAAGGGGTTATTTGGTAGGATCAACAATCTGGTCATTGACTAGGATCATGTGAGCACCTTTTTTCAAGAGAACGGGCTAAAGAGGTCGAGGGAAAAAGGTTCTGAAGTACCTGTCATCGATGGTAAGATGTCAGCGAAGAATAAGAGGGTTGCAGAGGCTAGTCTGCCATTGGAAAATCCTTCCCTCGCTGGGTACATGACTGACACGGAGATAGACGCAATATTTGGAGAAACTTTCAGAAAGAATAGGAAGAAAAGAGTAGCGGGCCAAGTTGTGGCTCCTTTATTACCTCATAAGGGGAACACTCGAACGATCGACAATTGAAGAGGAGGCAAAGATCGTGAAGTCAGTTAATATGCCAGATGGGCATCCACCACGGGGTGCGACAAGTGTACTTCCGAAAAAGAAAGGGAGTGCAGAGTCTTCAAAGAATAAATTCATCGTAGAGCCTGAGGCTAAAGTTCAGGGGTCAATAGACTCTTATACGTTGGGGATGAATGAGTTGAAGGACAAAGTGGATGACTGTCTAGTTGGGATGGAGACTTTGATAACTTTTTACAGTGTGGGACATCGCAACACAACGAAGATGAGAATCATTTTTGCTCTGCTTCGATTAAAAAAACTTGTATGTCATTCGAATACACAATTTATGAATTTAATGCAGATCAAGAAGCTGTTGACGGAGGCTATGGATCGCATTGTTGGTAGCAGCGACCTTGTAAATCAGGTATTGACTTACAAAAACATTGAGAGAGATTTGACGAGGGAGAAAGAAGCTTTGATCGAGAATAAGAAAGGGCTGAACGTGACCATGCATACGTAGAAGCTAGAAGCGCGAAAGTCGAATGAGGCTGCCCTTCGTAAAGCGAAGAAAAAGTGGGAGAAGGAAAAAGAGGATGCTCTGGCAATGCTGAGAACCAACTTCGAGAAGGATATAAGGGAGCAGATCATTGATGCGCGAAAGGCGATGGAGCTGGAACATGGTAAGATTTTGGATCAGGTGAGGGATCAGTTGAAGGTAGAGAAACTAGATGCCTGTAAGAAGGGGAGGGCCTACTATTCTGAGGAGTATGAGGAGCTGGAGGTGAGGAAGGCATTTTCTAAGGGATTAGACAAGTCTTGTGGTATTTTATTCGAAGATTCAAATGCAAAGGACGATATTCTGGAAAACCCCAGAGTTCTCAAAGTTCCTAATGGGGCCGAAGTCGCCGATGATGTGGTGGTGATGGAAACTGATGGGTTGCGTGCTGGGGAGTTAGCAGAGGTGTTTGCTCTAGAAGGCATGGTGAAGGTGGACGAATTAATCTCTCATCCTGTAGTGCAGAAGAATTTGTGGATCAGTACCTATTTTTGAGAAATATGTAAAAATGGTCTACGGGACCGATATAATTTTAATCATGCGATATTTTAAATGATGTTTATTTGTTTTTGAATGAAAGTTTTTGAAAATCTTGATGCATTTATTTAGTAAATTATGTTAAGTGGTAGATTCGACAGGATGATATTGTCGAATGTATTGAGATTGTAGTGGATAAGTAAGGAACGCTGGTTGGTATGATAAGTAAACGATTGTCATAAAATGATAAGTAATGTGTAAGATTACCAGGTTAGTATCCTCAGTGGGATATCTTGATTTAGATTCGATAAGAACTAATCAAGTGATTGTTCAATAAGTAAAGGATGCGAAATAGAATATCCTGTAATTAGATATTGTTCGCGTAAAATTGAATGACAGCCTTTATACATACTTATAAAGTATGGATTGAGATCAATCGAAGATTGCACAGATGGTTGACTGTCTGATGCATATTTATCAAGTATGGATCAAGATCAAGTCAAGACAGTAATGATTGATTGTCTGATATGTACTTGTTAAGTGGATCGTGATTAAGTCAAAATAATAAAGATGATTGACTGTCTGATGCATAATTGTTAAGCATGGATCGAGATCAATTCAAAATGGCAAAGTTGATTAACAGTCTAATACATACTTGTTAAGAATGGATCGAGATTAAGTCAAAATTAGAAAGATGATTGACTGTCTGATGCATACTTGTAAGTATGGATCGAGATCAAGTCAAAATAGTATCGATTGATTGTCTGATGCATACTTATAAAGTATGGATCGAGATCAAGTCAAAATAGTAAAGATTGATTGTCTGATGCATACTTATGAAGTATGGATTGTGATCTAATCAAGATAGTAAAGAGTAAAGTGATAGTAAAGATTGTTTATTTGAATCGATAAAAATGATTATAGTTTTTATCTGTAAAAAAAAATTAGTTGGCCAGTATTCTATGGATATTCAAGCTGGATTTCATCTTCAGTCATCTGCTAGTAAGTCCCACTATCTGATTTGTTACTGAAAATGTATGGCCCCTCCCAATTTTCTGATAACTTTCCAGAATTCTTAGGTCGAGTATTATCTTAGATTCGTCGAAGCACATGGTCTCCAATACCAAATCCCCATTTTGAACATTTTTGTTGTAATCTTTTTTCAATGTGTCATGGTATCGCCCCAAGTTTGCAATGACTTTGTCTCGAGTTTCTTTAATCCAGTTGAGGTTGCAGAGGGGACCAAGTTTATTGTCTTCATCTGAGATTTTTCTTCGGTTACTTGGTAGGTCGAGGTCTAAAGGTATTTTTGCTTCAATACCGAAGGCCATCATGAACGGAGTACAGCCTGTTGTAACCCGAGGAGTAGTTTGGTAGGCCCAGAGAATACTGAGTAGTTCATCGACCCACCTGCCTTTCTTTTCAACATGACGTTTGCACAAACCTGATTTGATGCTTTTGTTAATGGCTTCAGCTTGTCTATTTCCTTGAGGGTAGTATGGTGTGGAGGTTGATAGCTGTATTTTGTATTTGTAGAGGAGGGCAAGGACTTTTACGCTGATAAATTGTTTTCGCTGTCAGAACGTATCATTTATGGATAGGCAAACCTGGTTATGATGTGTTCCTAAAGGAACTTGATGACTTCATTTTCATCGGTATGACATAGAGGAACTGCTTTGTCCCATTTTGTGAAGTAGTCAGTGGTGACAAGGATAAATCTTCTGTTTCCTGATACTAGATGGAAGGGTCGAATGATGTCGATTCCCCATCCTTTGAATGGCCAGAGGACATTGTTAATATGCAAGTCGGGGGCTGGACTTTTGATGTCCTAAGCGTGGATTTGACATTTGTAGCATTACGCACAAATTCTTTGCAATCTTGCCTCATCTTCGGCCATAAGATTCCTTGTGTGAACGCACGTTGGGTTAATGATCTCCTAAAAATATGTACTCTACATATACCTTCGTAGAGTTCTCTAATTTTGATTTGAGCTTGTTCTTTAGAGATACATTCAATAAGTGGTCCTTCCCCAGTGATGCGATATAAGATTTTTCCTTGAACTGTGAATCTGGGGTACTTAGCCAAAAGTGAACGGACTTCTTCTTTGCTATTGGGAGAATATTTGAGTTGAGGTATACATAAAATGATCTTCTCCAGTCTTCAAGATATTTATCTTCAACAATGGTGATCTGCAGAGTTGGCCGTATATTAAGACTGGAATGTTCGATGATTTCAATTTCTAAAGATCATTTTTCATTGTCTCCCAGAATGGCAGCGATATAAGCTAATGCGTTGGCATGCCAATTTTCTTGTCGAGGTAAGTAAGAGATTGATGCTTGTTTGAATTTGTTCAATTTTTCTTCGACGAGGGCTGCATAATCAACCATTTTTCCTATTGTGCGGAATGTCTTGTTGTAATGATTGGCCACGAGTAAAGAATCAACGTAGACTGCTATTTCTTCCACTCTGAGTGTGAGTGCGAGATCTAGACTGTTGAGTATTCCATCATATTTTGTCTCATTATTGGTGGCATAGAAGTTTAGCTTGATAGCTTTCTCGATGCGATGATTGGAAGGTGTAATGAGGACAATACCGATTCCTGATTCTCATGGTCTGGCTGATCCATCTGTAAAAGGTCGCCAGCCAAAGCCTTTGGACCATGCATCTGGTTCTGCAATTGAGTCATCTGTAAAGATTTCTTCAAGTTCTTCCTAATCGGGGTCCTCGATTGGAAAGTCAACCAAAAAGGCAGTAATTGCTTGTCCTTCGACGCATATTTGGGGTTCGAAAGCGATGTCATATTCGCCAAGAAAAATAGACCATTGTTGCATTCTTTGCAGTGTCCCGGATTTTTTTTTTATTATTATTTATCTATTATCATTTTTTTATTATTCATTATGTATCATGCAGCCACATACATCACCGTTCATCATGCATCTGCATTTTATTGCATTATCAGGGTTTTGAGTTCTTTTTTCTTCATTTTCTGTATTTTGGTAGTTTTGGTGGTTGTTGGGTGGAGGAGGTTGTGTTGAGATTTTGGAAGCCTGTGGTTGGCTTGGTAGAGGTGTGTTGTTGTTGTTTTAAGTGGTTGTGTGGTGTGGTGTGTGATCGGGGAGGGATCTGAAGATTTTCCTTTGGGTTTTTCCCAGTTTTTGCTTAAGGGAATCTTTTTGGTTTTCTGAGTTTTTATCAGTTTTTACCTATTGTATTTGAATAGACTTGTTTCTGTTCGAATAGCTTTATTCTGCTTCTTTCTGTTCGAACAACTCCTTTTCTGTTCGAATAAATTTTTATCTATTCCATTAAATTCAAACAAACTTGTTCATGTTCGAATATACTTCTACCTGCTTTGTTTTGTTCGAACAAGAATATATCCTGTTCGAACAGAGACGTGTTTTAGCGACCAGGTTGGGTCTTTTAATGTGATTCTTGGCCATTGATCCCTTCCTCAAGATGAGTGTTGGTTTTAGGGTTTTATTACCCATTTCATTCTCTCTCTCTCTCTTACTCACACTTTCTCTCTCTCACTCTCCCAATTGGAATCCTCTCTTCCATTACTTGCCGATACGTCACATTTTTTTGCCAAGTTCAGTCGCACTTCTTTCGGTGAGTAATTTTCCTATTCCTCTCTTTATACTTGATTCGATTTTGGCTTTGGTTGGAACCCTTGTGGCTTGGGTTGCTTTAGGGTTTCGTGATTTGGGTATTTGTTGAGATTGCGGAGTTGTGGTTGTTGTAGGTGTTAGGTTGATTATTGTTGGTTGTGGTGTTGAGGTTGAGGTTGGTTGTTCTGTTGATTTTTGATTGCGGTTTATCCTTTATCAGGCAAGTTTCCCTTCCTTGCTAAATTCCTTTACTAATTTAATTAGTGTTAATTTAAAGATTTACTCTGGGCATAGAGGTGTTTGTGATATAGTCATAGTTTATATTGTATTCTTCAGTAGTTGTTATTTCAATGCATCTTTTCCTATTCGTTACGCATGTTGAGTGGTGTTCTCTTTGTCCTTTAGGAAGATGTTCATTTGGGGTGGTATTCTCGTGGCTTTGTCCTTGAATACTGTATTTTAGCCTTGTAGAGTCTAATGTTATTTGGATGTTATGACTAGTGGTCACTGTTCATCTGTGTTAGGATTGTTTGACATCCTCTGAGGCAGGTGACTATCATATGTGTGTGTTGGCCATGTTGGGGCTGTTGTGTTAGGATTGTTTACCCTTCTCTCAGGCAGGGGGTTATCCTATGTGTGTTGGCCGTGTTGGCAGCTGTGGTGTTTTGATCCTGGGGATCTGTTTGCGGTGTGGGCTTTTATATTTTTTTAACTTAACGGGGTCGGATACATAACAAAGCTCTACATCGGCTAACCCTCGATAGGTTTTAGGATTCCTACATCAGGTTAAAATAAGTAGGTGAGTTTAGGACAGGTGCTATCATATCTATTATCCATCTGGGAGTGTGGGATGGTATAAGACAGTTTTCCTTTGGTACCCATCTTATTCCTCCGTGAGGTTGAAATCCCTTGGAATGTGAAATAAAGCATGGATGTTGGCTCCGTGGGTTGAAAAGCAACGGAACACTTTGATCAAGTGACAAATCCTTGAGCTTGGTCGAGCTTGAAAAAAAACATACCCATTGCATCCAATTGAGATCTCTTTAAGGTTATTATGCATTAGCGGTTGATCAGCCCAATACATTAATTATAAGGTCTAGTCCATTGGTTCATCACATCATAAGCATCCGCATTAGGACAATTCTAGAATCATATCAAATCATATCACACCGTATCATATCAGGTCCCTGCATCATCATCACATCATTATATTTTTCTTCTCTCTATTCTCTTACTCTTTACTTATTTATTTACTGTACTTTTAACATCTTATATCTCATTCACCTCTTCTTCTTTCTCTGCACCAGTTTTATTAGTAAGTTATTTTAGCATTGTTGGGTTATTAGCAAGCTATGGTTTTGCTCACTCTCGCTTTTTCCCCCCTTTCAGAGGTAGGGTAGTTGCTGGTTTGGCTGAGAGCTTCAACTATTAGATCCAGCTTGCAGTTGCAGATTGGTTCTGGTTTTAGTGTTTTTTGTATAAGATTTTAGCTTTTGACGTTGTACATTATCGAGATATTGTATTATATCTTCAGTCTGATATATATATATATATCTTATGCTTCCACTTTATTCTTTTACTCTGATTATATTACTATAGTGAATGACTGAGCTATTTCCTAATAGCAAGGTTATTTGTGGGGGCGAATCCCCGACCTGCACACCCTGGATGACATTGTTTTAGATATGCTCTAATATTTTTATTTTGGGACGTGACATTCTTTGAGATTTTTCTTTCTTGGAGAGTACCAGTTTAAGGGGATACTTGGTAATGATTTTTATGGGATGATCTTGAAAGTATGGGCAAAGTTTTTATGGGCTTGATTTTTGCTTTTCTGCCGTTGTGTATCATTTTTTAGCAGGCATGAGGGTTTTACTGATGAAGTAGATTGGTTTTTCAATTCCTTCATCTTCTCGAATATGGGTAGAACTAATGGAGCCCTCAGTTGTGGATAAGTACATGGTTATTGTTTTTCCATCAACTGGAGTACTCATCATAAGAGGACGCCCCAAGTTTGGTTTAAGATCTTAGAAAGCTAACTTACAGTCAGGAGTCCAAATGATCTGCTTGTGCTATTTCTTTGAAAGTGTAGTGGGATTACCATAAAGAAAGAGGTTAAGAAGTTTTCATCGATCAAATGACTTGGAGATGAATCAGTAAAGAGCGGCGACCTTGCCTACAAATTTTTGGACATCCTTTCTTACTCGTGGAGATGGCATTGCGATGAGCGTTTTGATTTGCGTAAAATCGATTTTGATTCCTCTTTTGCTGACCAGATGTCCTAGAAATTTACCTGATGCGACTCTGAATTGACATTTCTCTGGGTTGAGTTTCATCTGGTGTTTGCGAAGGATATAGAAAATGGTTTGGAGATTGCTAGAATGATCTTTGTATTTCAAGATTTTGCAGATCATATCGTCGATGTAGACTTCCATGATTGTGCCTAGATAATCTTTGAACATTTTTGTGACAAGCCTTTGGTAAATAGCTCCTTTATTCTATAACCCAAAGGGCATCACTGTGTAATAGTAGAGACCTCTTTCAGTAATGAAGGTTGTCTTTTCTTGATTGTCTTCGGCGAGTAGAACTTAATTGTAGCCAGAGGCTGTATCCATCATGGAAAGAAGTTCATACCCTGCGACGGAGTCAAGGTGTTATAGAATCAGTGGTAGCGGGAAACTATCCTTGGGTATAATCTTGTTGGGTTCTGCAAAGTCATCACAAACCCTGATCTTTCCCTTTTCTTTAGGACAGCTACGATGTTAGAAGCCCACTTTGGATATTTGGCTTCTAGAATAAATCCTACCCGAAGGAGTTTGTTAATCTCTTTGTTCACTGCGTCGTGGAGGCTGGGGGCTAGATTCCGTCGTTTCTGTATGATAGCTCTGTTGTTTGGAAGGAGGTTAAGTCAGTGGCATGCGATTGATGGATCAATGCCAGGTATTTCTTAGAATGTCCTGGCAAAGATGATGGCGTTTTTCTTAAATAGCTGGATCATGGCTTCTATTTCGCCGGTTGATAGCTTGGAGCCGATGAAAGTGTGATGCCCAGGACCATCGATTTCAATGGATTCAACTATTTTGGTGTTATGCTGCTCGAATGTGGGGGGATTTTCTACTGTAGTTGCTATGCTTTGAGAAGTTTCGTTGTATGAGAGTTGGTTGTGGTATTCTCGCACATACGTACAACTTCTTGGCTACTTTTGATTTTGTAGATTTTGTGATCTGTTAGAAATTAGAAATCTTAATGCCAGATAATAAGTGAAAGGTACTGCTTTGATTGAATATAACCAACTACGTCCCAAAATTCCCAAATATTTGGACTCAGCATCGATATCAAGGAATTTTACGAATGTTGTTTCTGATCCTGCCTGAACTGGCAGAGTGATTTCTCCTGTGGCTAATTCTTTCAAACCATTGAAGCCGGTGATTATTGCTGTCGAAGCCTTTACAGAGTCATTGAGGTCAAGGACTATAATTGCTCTTCTGAACAATACATCTATCGCGCTTCCTGTATCGACGAGAAGCGTATGTAGGTAGTCCTGCCCGACTTTGATCATAATGACGATAGGGTCATCATGAGGGTATTTCACGTGGCCGGTGTCACAGTCCTCGAGGGTGATATGGTATGGACGCTTTGATTTACTCGAGCTGGGGAGAAGTTTAGCAGATTTAACTGAGGATGTAATTTTACAACAGGATATAATCAGATTATCTTGTTTTCTTTTCTTTCCTTTTTCAATCTCGATCGTATACAGGTGGCGAGCTTGCCCTAGGACCTAATTTTTCTCTACGTCTTTGTTTTTTGCTTCATCCTCGATAAATTTTTGGATGTCGATGACATAATTATGAAGCCTTCCTGCTAAGAGGATGCGATGAAAGATTTGGATGAGAGAGTAACAGTTGTCAGTTTCATGATTATGCACATTGTGATACTAACATAGAGGTTTGGTGGGGACATCCAAAATTGTTTGTGGTGCACGATAACACTTATCTCCTTTTATCGCTGGTAAGTTAGCGGAGAGAGTCACTGTCATTGGGGGCTGAACTAGGCTGGTCTATCCGTCCCTTCTTTTATTGTTGCCAGTTGTTCTGCTGCATTGCATTGGTACTTCGGTTGTGGTCGATCTTTGAGGTGGAGTCAAAGTTGTTTCCCGAGAATGAATGGCAGAGGAGCTCTTCATCTTACCCTTATTGGATCGTTCTAGTTTGATGTAATTATTAACTACATTAATCAATTTTGTGACTGTTCTTGGCTTGTGCAGAGTAAGCTCTTCTCGAATCTTAGAACCGATATATAGGGCTGAGGTAAATGCTAGAACAACAATTTTGGGATTTGAGTTCCCAATTTTCTGAGTTTCTTGTAAATAACGCTTGTAAAAGCTTGCTAAGGTTTCTTTTGCACCCTGTTCGATGAAGAACAAAGAATCTATAGTGATTTCCCACTCTTTAGTATGAGCTTAATTGGATTCAAAAAGGTGCTATAACTGGCTAAACATGGTGATGGAGGCCTATTGGATTGTATGAAACCATTAGAAAGGTTCTTCTATTAGGCTTATGTTAAATAGCGTGCACAACATGTGATTGAGTTTGGAGTATAATCCCACTGCAGCTTTAAAATTTCATACATGGGTAAGTGGATCAGTGAGTTCTGCATATTGAATGAATTTTGGCATATGAAAATTGTATGGGATGGGCATAACTTCGAGATGTGGGGAGATGGGGTTTGTTTCTATCCTGTCAAGTACAGATCTTCTACCTGGGATATCAGAGTTTATGGCCTGCATTTTATTGTTTAGGTCATCCAAGGTGATGAATTGAGGAGGAGGAAATGGTAGGGCTGTACCTTGCAGATCAAAGTTCCCCTGTCCTTCTGGTCCCAATCGGTCCCTGATTGGTTTTCTTTCTAGTGGTGGAGGAGTCTGATGACGCGTGCGTCGACTTCCTTGAGTTGTCGATGCTAAAGATGTAAGTCTAAAGTGTTGAGAAACCCTATCTAGATTTTCAGATCGAGATCGAGAAGTCCGTAGTTTGTCTTTTCTTGGTTAATCATCTCTTTGGGTCGTTCTTGACTGATGAGCACTTCGGGCCCGCGGAGGTAACGCTTGGCAGCCAGTGAATCGATCTTGAGTCCTCTTTAGTTTCTCCATATCTTTCTGATATGTCTAACTCTATTGGTACAAGGCTTTCCTTTGTTCATCTATCTTCATTTGAAGAGTTTGAACGTGGATACGGTGATCTTCCAATCTTTGGACTTTTTTTACAGCCATCTATTTCTAAAGCTCTATTACCGCACCATTCAGGTCAACTGTTCCTAGTATCGTATTAATTTCTTTGTCTCTCACCATGATAGATTGGCTTCTGAGGTTGATATTTATCATCAGAAGGCTTTTAGATCAGTGGTGGTAATGAAAAGTGTGGTATTTCCCACAGACGGCGCCAATTATAGTAGCGTGCTTTTCGGAAGGATAATCTTTGCCAATACTATTCATAAGGGAAATACAATAATAGGCTAAACAAATAAGATTTTACGTGGAAAACTCAGTTAAAGCTGAGAAAAACCACGACTTCGAGGAGGATTTTGATGTAAAATTCAGTATGCTTCTAGTTATTACTAGTTTTGAGTTATAGTCGGGTTAGGAAGTAAGGATAGTAGAGTTGTGGATTGTGGACCTTTAATAATCTATTATCTGCCTGTATTTATAGTAGATTCAGACAGTTTACAAAAAGAAAGAAATACTCTCCTATTTCGGGGGGAGTGGGCAAACTTTGCGGATCTCTAACAGCTCTTTCTTAACCAGACACAATGACTACTTTTGGTAGGTTGAGGACTCATGGTACCTTTTCAACTGTTGTCTATCTTTGACTATGTAATACTGGCATATTCTTGTCGAATCTGGGAAATATGCTACTACACCTCTATTCATCAACTTCTCATTATATTGTAGTATTTCATTATATAGTGTGTCACCAAAACCCATATTCATCAGCAAATTTAGGAATAATGTAAGGTTTAAAGATTTGGACTTCGGATATAAATTTAGGTTATTGTTATGAGTATTTACTTTCACACAATCAACATAAGCACTAAACTGAGCCATTACTATTACTAAAATGTAAATTATGATTTAGGTGTATATATAAGCTATGTTTTTCCTAGATCTGTAATTTATGAATCAACGTTATCCACCAACTAACTTTCTGCGTAGTCTAAATATTATTTTGTTTCTTTAATTCATATATAATGGTCATTATCAAAGTAAGAGACTACGATTCAAGGGTGGATGAAGAGCATATAATGTAAGACATGACAAGATATATAAATATCAAAGGTCTATAAAGAATTAGGACTTAATACGATAATCACAATAAATAATAATGCGGAAACATAATCACATACCTTGATCCATAGCCTGATTGATTGAGGTATGTCCTTTGAGTTCGTCGGTGGCGGCGAGCGGTGACAACTAGGTTTTCTCTCCCTTAATCTTTCTTTTGAGATAGTGCTTTAGTTAATGGGCTAGGCACACTTATATAGGTCGAGAGAGGACCTTGTTTCCTATTTCAATTAGAACTACTTTCCATCAAAGTAGAGAGTTGCAGGAAACCCTAACCTCATTAACCAATAAGAGTACTTTCCTATTAGAACTTGGAACATTATAATTAGAAACCCATAATTACTAAAAGACCCTTACTCATATGGGCGATAATAAGTCTTACATTCTCCCACTTGGCCCATATAAAGTAGGTTTGAAAATCATACTCGATAAAACTTAAGTTTGCATAAATTTTGACTCAAAATGGGCTCAATGATTAAATGGCTGACACACACACGATTTAAAATATATCCAAGTCATGTTATCTTTATTGGTCATCATAATACCTAAATTAAACAATTTACTAAAGCGGTTCATGGCGGTCTTATGCAATTTTGTGACACATTTCCTTCCATGTACTACAACAGTAATGAACTATTGAACTTGGTTCACAATTGAGGTTTATAAGCGTGAACAAATGGGCCTATAAAAGGTCAATAAATAATGTCTTGTCAAAAGACTTTCATGTTATCATTCATCCAATCACATACATGTATACATATAATGGTAAACAGAAAAATATCAAAAACATACTATAACCAGATCTCAAATAGATGTCTAAAAAAAACAATCAAACTAAAAAATTCATAACTATAAAGAAAAACATCATAGAATCCACCCATGACCCATACTCTGAACATGTTCCTTAAATGTCTTTGGCGGTAATCCCTTTGTCACGCCCCAAAATCAAGTAATCGATAGCTTGACCAATTACTAGATTCTAAGTAGTGCAGGTCGGGGAATCCAAAAATTTTACCTCACAAATAGTCAAGCCATAGATAAATTCTGGCTCGACTATTCACATATAACAATAATCATCAGAGTAAAGAATAAATAATAACAATATAACGCGGAAACATAAGACATATATATACATATCAGATGGAAATGTGATATAACATCTCTAATAAAAGCTCAGCGACACATGCTGAGAACACCTAGAGAAATCTAGAACCAAAGGAAATCTGCAGCGGCAAAATCTATCTCTAAATTGGCTACCCACGTGGCAGTCCAAGCTAATCAACCTCTGAAATGGTTAAAATGTGAGAGTGAACAAACAACGAGCTCACTAATCCAACAGAACTAAATAACTTACTAACAACTGGTACTAAAAATTAGAGCAGAGATGAAAGTAATATAAAATAGGTAAATACAATCTAGCAATATAATAAGTGACCATAACAGATACAGAGTTGATAAGGAAAGTAAATAGAGTTGATGAGAGGAGAGAATAGAGAAGGAATGCGAGAAAAGAGTAGAGTAAGGAATATGAGAAGATAATGTGATGATATGATAATATGCAATGCCATTACGTGAAGTGATGACTAGGATAATCCCATAGTTATCCTAGATGCAATGATATGCTATGATGAGCAGAATATTCCCATAAATACCCCTTAATGCATAATGATTCAGTGTTTTAAAAGTGTATGCGATCTTATTACAATGTTGGTTGATCAACCGCTAATATCTAATTTCTTAAAGAGATCAGTAAAGTGATACACAGGTACGATTTGGTTAAGCTCGACCAAGCTAGGATGGTCGCACTTGATCAAAGTAGATTTAGGTGTATCAACCTGCGGAACAATAGTCCGTAACATTTCAATGAATTTTAACCTCAACGCGGATAAGTTGGGATCTCCATGACTCTGCCTCATACCATTCCACACTCTGGAGTGGTTGAACTAGGTATGATAGTGCCATTCCCAATCTCACCGTGTCTTTTAACCCGATCTCACGGACTCCTTGGATCCTGTCGGAGGTCAACCAAAACGGAGTGTTCGTGTATCCAATCTCAATAAGTTTTGAAAGATGTGATAAAAGTTATAAAGGTGTAATAGGTGCACAAGAAAACTACATAGCAGCCGCTCACACGGCAACACAAACAGGATGAATAGGGACTCGGTTGCACCGACTATGCATAACCGACACAGCAACCTAACCATCTCTACATCCAACCCAATAAACTTTTAAGGCTGGAAGGGGCATTCCAAGGCAAGCCATAAGAACGCTAACCCAACTACCACTAACTAACTCAGGTCCTATGCAAACCAAAAACCAACTCCAAAAACAATTACAAGCCCAAACACTAGGTTAGCACTTCTAACAAAATAATTCCTAGGTTAAACTATAGTTAATCACAAAACATCTCTATGTTCAATATAAATCTCTAAAAATAATACTCAGAAACTAGTATAGAAACTTAATAATGCAGGAATAAAACTCGCCTGAAGGAAATCCAAGTCCAGTTGAAGAACCAACTCGGAAACCCAACTAAAATCCACAGAATAGTAATGGAAGGCCTAATAATCTAACACCAACAATGGAGAAAAACAAACAACCAATCAATTAAGGAAACGATATCAAAACTAAACCCTAGAAATCAGACCTACGCCGAAATCGAGCGGAAAGACAGAAAAGGAATCGGGAATTTCTTACCGAGGATAGGAGTGAAGCTTGCAACGAAGCGGGCGAAGAATCCTCGATGCGATGGGGAAGATAGGATCTAGATTATGGAGGAGAGAGGAATAGGTTAGGGAGAGAAGAGAGAGGATAAAAAAGGGAAAGTGAAGAAAAGAACGTTTAAACCCAAAAAAAAACTGAAAGCGAGCCTCTGTTCAAATAGGAAATGATCTTGTTCGAACAGAGTGAAGTGTATTTGAACAGAGAAGAGTTCAGTACAAATAGAAAGGGGTCTATTCGAACATAAAGGTCCCTATTTGAATAGAATTGCTCCTGCACCAAAAAAAACAACCTCGTAAGCACCACGGACCACCCCGGAAACACCACGGACCACCACCACTACCACATAAACACTATAACAAACCCAACCAAGGTTTCTCAAGGTAAAAATACTACCTCCACCACCTCACGGCCTCCAAAATGCCTAAACCCCTAAAAAGGAATCTTTTCCTCAGAAAAGTCTGGAAACCTACCGGCCAATCCAACGGCTCAACGGAACTACCTTAAATCACCCACAAAACATACAAACATCGCTACCAACCCATCTAGGGGTCCCAAGGCCACAACGCCACCTCCTCCTCCGAATGACCACCGAACCGCTAAAACTACAAAAGGAATCTAATACTAAACCGCCGAAAAGAATAAATGGATGCAAAATGGATGAATAAAACTGATGAAAGAGTACATGCGGAAAATGAATGCGGAACTTAACATGAAGGAAATGAATCTAATATGCCGATGATATAAAGAATAGGAATATATGAGCGGAAAATGGAATATGAGTGAATATTAGAAATAAATGAAATACGGGTCATTACACCCTTAGTCAATGGATCTGCAACCATAAGCATTGTGCTTTTGTATTCTATAAACACTCATTATTTCTAAACAGACTCCTTGAGTGATAAATATTTTATCTCCATGTGCTTAGCACCATTAGAATATTTATCATTCTTAAAGAAAAATACTGCTGCAGAATTATTACAATAAATTCTCAACGGCTTGGAAATAGAGTCGAAAATTCCAAGTCCTGAGATAAAATTCTATAACCATAAACCATGACCTGTGGCCTCATAGCATGCCACAAGCTCAACCTCCATAGTTGATGAAGAAATACTATCTTATTTTGTATTTTTCCATGAAATTTCCCCTCCAGCTAATAGGAAGATATAACCAAAAGTAGACTTCCTATTATTAGGGCATTCATCAAAATCTAAGTCTGAGTAACCGATCACTTATAAATGATCAGACCTCCTAAATGTTAGCATGTAATCTTTTGTTCCTTGCAAGTACCTCATAACTTTCTTTGTAGCTTTCCAATGGTCCATCCCGGGATTGATTTAATATTTACCCAGCATACCAACAACAAAGCTTATGTCTAGTCCAGTACCAGTCTGTGTATATATTAGACTCCTCACGATAGATGCGTAAGAAATCTTTTCCATTTGTTTACGCTCTTATTCAGTCTTTGGGTATTCCATAAAACTAAATTTATCACCTTTCTGAATTGGTGCATCACTTGCTAAACAATTCTTCATAACGAATCTCTCTAAAACTTTATTGATATAGGCTTTCTGAGACAAACCTAATAATCCTCGTATTCGCTCTCGATAGATTTCAATTACAATCATGTAAAAGGCCTCACCTAAATCTTTCATTTCAAAGTTCTTAGAGAGAAACTTCTTAGTCTGGTGAAACAGACCAAGATCATTACTAGCAAGTAAGATATCATAAACATACAAAACCAAAAATATAAACTTACTCCTACTGACCTTGAGGTATATACATCGATCAACAATGTTTTCCTTAAAGCCAAAAGGAACAATGGTATCATGAAACTTAATGTACCATTGGCGGGAAGCTTGTTTAAGACCATATATTGATTTCTTAAGCTTACAAATCATATTCTCCTTCCACTCTTCGGGGAAACCTTCAGGTTGATTTATATAAACTTCTTCATCTAAACTCCCATTTAGCAAAGCTACTTTCACATATATTTGGTATAACTCTAAATCATAATGAGCCACCAATGCCATAATAATTCTTAGTAAGTCCTTATTTAATACAGATGAGAAGTTCTCCTTGTAATTAATGCCTTTTTTATGAGTGAAACATTTGGCTACAAGTCGGGCTTTATATCGTTCGATATTGCTATTACTGTCGTATTTGGTCTTAAAGACCCTTTTGCAACAAATTTTATTGTATCCTTTTGCCAATTCAATGAGATCCCAAACTTCATTTTGTTCCATTGATTTCAACTCTTCTTTCATAGCATCAATCCATTTAGTAGAATTATTACTATCCATGGCTCGTGAAAATGAAACCAGATCCTTAATAGTCCCTATGTCAAATTCATATTCCTATAAGTATACCACAAAGTCATCCGAAATAATAGATTTCCTTTCCCGTTGGGATCGGCATGGTACTATTTCTTATTGTACCTCTATTATCGGTTCATTGGCAATAATCTCATTATAGAGTGGTTGATTGCCCAGTTGTTGCTCGGTATCATCGACTTGATCAATAACCACAGGAAGAACAACATGACTAGAAGTTATGGGTAATGGGACTTGCACCCTAACTTCCTTAATAACCACATTTCATGATTCACTACTCCCACTAATTTCACCATTTTTAAGGAATCTTGCATTACCGGTCTCAACCATTCCCGTACTATGGGTAGGACAATAAAACTTATACCCTTTGGACTTATCAAGATAACCAATAAAGTGCCCACTGATAGTTTTAAGGTCCAATTTATTTTCATGTGGATTGTAAATTCTAGCCTCTGCTGCACATCCCCAAACATGAAAATGTCTTAAACTAGGTTTCCTTCCAGTCCAAAGCTTGAATGGAGTTTTGGGAACTGCCTTACTAGGAATCATATTTAATAAATAAACAACGGTCTTTAGTGCTTCAATCCACAAAGATATGGGTAAAGTTGAATTACTTATCATACTTCTAACAATTTCCATTAAAGTACGATTATGCCCTTTAGCTATACAATTCTGTTGTGGCATTCCTGGCATTGTATATTGAGCACGAATACCAAGCTTCTCTAGGACTTAAGTGAATGGCCCAGGGCACAGACCTGATTCGTCATATCTACCATAGTATTCAGCACCTCTATCTGACATAATGACTTTCACCTTTTTGCCTAATTGTCTTTCAACCTTAGTAATGTATACCTCAACGGCATTCACTACTTGAGATTTTTTACTTAATAAATAGACATGACCATAACGTGAAAAGTCATCAATAAAGGTAAAAAGACAATAATATATGGGCTTGAGGATTTTTCCCTATCCAGAATGGTTTTCCAAGTATCTGTACGTGTAATAGGATCATATGAGAAGTAGTTTATAGCCCTTTGCCAGAGAGAGGCCACAAAGGGGCAATGTACTAGTGTATATGTTTTTGTTTTCGAGTTGCTGTGGCATTGATGATAGACCGAAACCAAGGATATGTTTTTCTTCCTGATGATGTTGTCCATAGGCAGGAGATTGTTCAGCAGACACCATGCAAAACCTCCCAGTCTCGGGTGGATTGCTTTACTCCACACATATCTCCACTACTATGCCGTGTCCTCTCGTCTACGAAAAGCGTCAAAAGTATTCTTGGTTATGAACACACCGTGTAGGTCTGGCTTCCAGATTATTACATCCTGCGCATTTGGGTTACACTGGATTTGTTGTATGCCTATTCCCAAGGTATGGAGGAGAAGGCGGATATCATTAGGGATGTTCCTGCCTTGTGGGCTGATGAAGTTGTTGAGTTATGACATACAATTTTTCAACAAGTGCCTAGGCAAGTCGATGTATTCCATGATAGTAATGTCTGTCGCCCAAGTGTCTTTCCAGAAATCAATTTGCATTCCATTTTCGATAAGCTAGCCAATGTGAGGTTTCGAAAGTATAGCTCCTGCTTGAATTCCCTTCCATATAGTAGAGTGCTTGTGGTAACTGTAATGGCCTAATTCTAGTTTTAATGCTCCATCTAAAAAGCAAAGGGATAATCACAGAATTGGTTTGTTTCATTGGGAAGTATTTAATCACGGATACAACAACACTTAGTCTGAGTAGACCAAGCACTGTTCGGGCTTGTGTGGAGGTTAACCTTATGAAGGAACTACCGGCTAAAGTGGGACTCACCTTCAGCAGATCTAACGCATTGGAGCAAACAGTCCTGTATGAAAGATTTCCGAAGTTCTGTACAAACTGCATTCTTCATGGCACAACAAAGCGAACTGTACCAAACTTCTCCCAACTATTATAACTGATAAAAGGGAGGCGATTTGACATGGGAAAGCTTTGACTATGGAGACATCTGTTACCACAAACAATAAAGCATCACAGCATCAGATTACAAGGGTTCTAGAAGAAGAATATGGGCATCATACAGCAATAACTTCGCCTCAACCAGTGGGGCAGAATGTAGCAATGGTAGTAGAGCAGCAAGTAGCGTTGAAAGGGGGCAGATTGCAGCGAGAGCAGAGAGGCAACAAGCACTGAATACTACATCAACTGAGCTTTACAGGGTGGGGTAAAAGGCAGCAAGCACATTCGCAAGCAACATTGATGTAACGGTGGTTGGACGAGTTGAAATAGTAAAACAAACTAAAATATGATTGATTTCAGATGGGGCTTTCGAGCAGCTGAAGAACTTGGGTCGAGGATGTCATTCGGACATTGAGTACTTTGGATAGGATGATACCACATAATGGACTCCAGTCAAACAGCACTGATCTAAACCTCAACGTATTCCACTCAGCATAGTCACAAGGAGCAAGGGTGCTCTTCAATCCAAGTCCAAATAATTTACATGGTGATAGGTCCATTACTAGTTTGGAATTATAGGGGCATTAGCAATGCCAAAACAATAAATCATCTCAAGAGGATTATCAAACAACACCATATTTCAATAGTGGCTTTGCTCGAACCTTTTCATGATGCATCAATAGGCTATATTATGGGTAAGAAAATAAATTGTACCTCTTTTATGTCTAACCAGTACATGGGGGGGGGGGAAATGGATATTATGGAAACAAGACTATGATTGTTGAATTAGTTTCTGCTTCTAATCAAATGTTGCATTGTAAGATGAGTTTTAATAATCAATGGAGTTCCTTTGTTACCATCGTTTATGCCAAATGTGGCATCATCGAAAGAAGAACACTATGGGAGGACAATACTACAATCTCTATGAAAATGAGTTCTCCATGGTGTACTATAGGTGATTTCAATACTGTGAGACTCCACTTAGAAAGGCTTGGGGGGAGAAGATCCACACATAGATCCTTGGTAGAATTTGAGGAAATGATTCAGTCAGTCGGTCTAATGAAGGCTTCGTTCACTGGCTCCAGCTACACATCATGCAATAATCATCACGACAATTCAAGACAATGGGCACGGTTGGATAGAACATTGGTTAACCCCAGCTTCATGGCATCCTTTCCCATTTACAAAATCTCCCATTTGAGTTTGTTATGATCACTCTTCACTACTTCTTTCGTTCACCAACAATCTGCATCAAGGTCCCCGACCATTTTGTTTCTTAAAATGTGGACATCTCATGCTAACTTCCCTACCTTGGTACAAGTTAACTGGCCTAGTGGTGTCTTCGGTAACTGTTTATCTTCTTTTGTCTATAAGCTCAAGAAGGCTAAATATGCAATCATGGAATGGAATACAAATATATTTGGCAACGTAACTCATAATATCCATAAGCTACAGGATAGACTATTGCACCTGGATTACTTACTGCGGGAAGGTTGGGATGAACAAGTTAGTATCGAGATGGGTATGGTACAGAGAGAACATGCGGCTATGTTATACAATGAGGAGGTGTTTCGGAGAGAACAGTCCAGAGTGATGTGGGTTACGGAAGATGATGCCAATACAAAAAAAATTTATACTATGGCACATGTTAATAGAAAAAGAACTTTTGTAACCAACTTTACTCTCCCTGATGGAACTGAGATAGCTGAGGTAGATGTTATTCACGATGCCGCAGTGGGATATTTTTGAGATGTGCTACAGGCCACAAATACTACTGAAAATACATAATTACTTGAGTGTATTCCTAACGTCTTCACTGCAGATGAAAATGCCATTCTAACATGCATCCCAACTTTGGATGAATTACAAGCTAGTGTGTTCCAAATCCTCAGTGGCAGTGCTCCAGGCAGCGATGGTTTCACATCAGTCTTCTTTACGTCATGTTGGGACATCATCAAGGACGATCTACATGGTGCTGCCAAGGAATTCGTCAATGGTGCCCCACTCTCAAGGTGTTATAGTTCTTCGTTCCTTTCACTTATACCAAAAGTGGATACCACAACATCACTGGGTGACTATAGACCAATTAGTTTGTGCTTCATAGTATACAAAAAAATTTCTTCAATTATTGCTAACAGGTTAATCAAACTTCTTCATAAATTAATTTTTGGGAATCTAGGAGCTTACTTTCAGGGAAAGGACATTAGTGAGACCATTACATTAGCTCAGGAAATGGTTGGGGATTTACAGATAAAGGTTAGAGGCACTAATATTATGATCAAGATAGACATGGCAAAGGCTTATAATAGACTGGATTGGAGGTTCTTACGTCAGATTTTGCACAAATTTGGTTTCTCCAGCAGATGTATTTTAGTCATAGCACAATGTGATGAAACACCATGCTTATCGGTGGTTCTGCAGGGGGTCTTCAAGGGCTACTTCAAATCTTCAAGAGGCTTGCGGCAAGGAGATCCTCTTTCTCTATTGTTCTCTATTATTGCAGAAGAAGTACTATCCAAAGAGCTATCCAAATGTTTTTGGAGGGCGAGATTGGGCTATTCCATACATTTAGAGGTTGTACTCCTATCACTCATCTCTTATATACTGATGATTTCCTCATTTTCTTAAACTGAAGTCAATGGCCCATCTCCGGGTTAATGCATTTCCTACTAAGATATGAAAACTTCTCCGGCCAATTAATCAACAAAGCTAAAGGCAGCTTATATGTACACCATAATGTATCTGCATCAGGAAAACATATCATCCATAATGCGTGTTGGTTCCAACATCACTCTTTTCCAATGACCTATTTAGGAGCTCCCATAAATTACGGTTGGGTACTGCTTACACATTATGATCCATTGCTCACCAAAATTCAACGGCGAATCGAAGGGTGGCAAGGAAAGCTCTTATCACAGGAAGGTAAATTAGTGATGATCAACCATGTTCTGAACACAATGCCCATACATCACCTCTCATGCATTACGATACCTCATGGTGTTATAACCAAGATCAAAACAATGTTTTCAAACTTCTTTTGGGGCAGTTTTCAAAGGCAAAATAAGTGACATTGGGTTGCATGGGATGTACTTTGTCTTCCAAAGAATGAGGAAGGACTTGGAATACGACGACTCGAAGATACAAGTATAGTCTCCTCCTTAAAAAGTGCTGAAATTTTCTCTATAACAGCTCTACATGGGCATCTTTTTACAGGAAAAAATATACCATCGAAGGGGAAAACAACAGATTGTGATTTGGAGATTCAGTTCTTTGGAAACAGATGAAAGGCCTCCTTCAGACAGTAGAATCTAACACTACTTGGTGCCTCGGCAAGGGAAACAAAAAATTTTGGTTTGACGATTGGACCGGGGAAGGCAGTTTATCAGATATTTAGAACATCGAATACACGCAACATTTTATGATGAAAGACATTTTAATGACCGATTGTACCTTGAAATGGGAGCTTCTTGAGCATGAGATCCCGCCACATTGGAAGCATACATTATCCCACAAGTTCTTCTTGAATGATGATGAAAATAAACCACTTTGGGGTCCGTCGGACAACCGAAACTTCACCGACAAATCTGCCTAGAATTTCTAACACAGCGCAGAGGTTATACAATGGTGTATGAAATGGATATGGCACAACTCTATACCGGCAAAAGTACCAGTCTTCAGTTGGAAAGCTTGGAAGGAAGTTATACCTGTGGACGCGCTCATACAATGGCAAATCCCTCTTGTTTCTCGGTGTTACTATTGCTTGGTTGGAAAAAATGAAATTTTAAACCATCTGCTTATTCAGAGAACTATTGCTGCTATAGTTTAGGCTTTCTTTGCCAACTCTTACGGTGTACGACCAGGGGTAAATGATATTTGGTGGACTCGACAGGGTCTTTGGTTCAGGCAACTAGTTCAGGAAATCAAATGGGTATCGTAATAGGAGAATTACCTGCCTACATAATCTAGGAATTATGGAAAGCTTAATGTACTTATAGGTTTGAGGGAAAGCTTATCTCTCCCTTAGATATCATCAGAAACAACAACAAAGCTCTACAAGAGAGCATGCCCAAACTTAAAATAATACAAAATAGCAACTTTATCGACCTCATCTCACTACAAGTCTTGTAACTGGTTAAGCAATCCGGGTATACCAAAAGACCTGTGCTTCTATGAAGGACATTCCCACCTCTCGGTCATTTCAAGCTCAATAGTGATGGTTCAGCACTTCCTTCTAGAATTAGTGGAGCAGGAGGAGTAATTAGAAACAATCTGGGTGAACTTCAACTTGGGTACAGCATTGCACTTGGTCATGGTACTAATACAGCTATAAAAATGTTCGCTCTCCTTTATGGTTTAATGCATTGCAAATGATATGACTGGCTTCCACTCATTGTTGAAGTAGATGCTCAACTTCTGGTAAACTGGCACAGATGTCAGCATATTTGTCTCACAAAGTACAATATAACTTGAAAGTTTATTACTCAGCTAGGAAGTGAGCTACAAATTACCATGATACAGCAGACTGTCTCTCTAAGCTAGGCAGCTCACAATACTCATAACTTTTCTGTAATGCATCTACTCTTCCTAGGAAGATCCGTGTAACATACTTCATGGATAAACTAGGAATAACCACAATTAGGCAGTAAAATAATGGCCAAGCTTTATGTCCTCTACATGTCTTATTGCTTTTCTCAACAAATAATAATACATTCATTCAAAGAAATAAGAAGTCCCCTTTCAGTGATGAAAGTGGTATTTTCTTTATCTTCATCCAAGAGTGGAATCTGATTGTATCCAGAAGTAGCATCCATCATAGATAGGAGTTCGTGACCTCCAGTGGAATCAAGGATCTGATGAATATTAGGAAGAGGGAAACTATCCTTTAGAGTATGTTTGTTTAGATCAGTACAATCTACACAAACCTAGACTTTTCTGTTCTTCTTTGGGACATCGAGGATGTTAGATATCCAATCTGAATATTTGGCTTCTCGAATGAATCTTACTTTGATTTATTTATAGATTTCTATGTTAACTTCATCTCGAAGTCGCAGTAATAGGCGTCACTATTTCTGTTTAACCACAGTGGTATTGATGTTGATGGCCAATTTGTGACATGCCTAGACGGATCGACCCCATGAATCTCTTTGAAAGACCACTCAAAAACATTTTGATTTAGTCGTAAGAACTGAATAAGGGCATCTTTTTCATATTAAACCAGCTTAGTACTGATGAAAGTACCTCTGCTAGGTCCATTAATGTTGATGTATTCGGTGGGCTCCTCCATGGAAGGCTGATCATCGAGGTGATCAGCTTTCTGTAATTGCTATGTAGCATACCTGTCAGAGGTATCTAAAATTACAGACACGGTATTTTTGCAAGCTCGAGAAAGCTTTTGACTACCTCCGATCTCATAGATACCGCCGTTATGTTTGAAATAGAGTGTTTGATGATAAGTGGAAATGATTGCTTCCATGTTATGAATCTAGCAACAGCTCATAATTCTGAGATAATGAGATTTGGCATTGATCACGTAAAAGATGACGTCGATTGTGGCTGGTCCTACGGCAATAGGTAAGATGATCTTCCCCACTCACTCATCTTTAGAACCATTGAATCCACTGATATCGGTGTCGCTTTAAATAACCTGATCGGCCAAACCTGTTTGGTCGATAGTGCTCTAAAAGAGAATCTCAATACCGCTGCCAGTATCGATCATCATTGTGTGCATGCAAAATTTCTTTATCTTGAGCATTATAACTAATGTATCATGATGTGGAAAATTTATATGGCTAGTATCGTAATCTTCAAATGATATCCTGAGCCGATGATTGCTCAACTCAGGCAGAAATTTGGCTTCTTTGTCTTGAGGTGTAAGATCACAGCATTAGGACAGTCTTTTGCGCTTGAATCTGTTGGAGTTGGTGATCTGATTGATCTCGATCATGTTGTTGTGGCGCATATGGTAGAGATGCTTCTCCTTAGCTTTATCTTCGATCTAGACAACTTTAAGCTACTTCTTATAACTTCCATCCTTGTATGACTCTAAGTCGAAAATATATTTGAAAATCTGTCCCTCCTTGAAAATATATTTGAGCAACCTCAGTAAAGCATAGAAATTGTCAGTATAATGATGGTTTACCTTATGATGCATGCAGTATGGTCAATTCTCAATTATTTTCAATGGTTGGGAGAGACGGTAGAGTTATTTCTTTGAGAGTTGGAAAAATGGTAAAGATTCGAATACTCATCTTTGGGAGGACTGGTTTGACTTCTGACCCGCCTTTCTGAGGGTTGTCGATGTTTCCCTTGGCACACTTTTGGTCATCCTTATCCTCCTTCGGTTCAGTGTTTTGATCTACAAATGGACCTTTCGTGGTAAGGACAGATTTAGTAGATTTATGCCTTTCGGACATCATCTTTTCTAGGTCGACATAACTATTGACCTTGGTGATCATATCCTCCAAGGTCGCTGGTTTATTGAGGAAGAGGTACTCTTTTGCTTTGCAATCAAGTTATAGTACGCTGGTGAAAGTAGCAATAGCTATTTTCTGATCGAGATTGTTTACTTTATGCGCGAGCTCCAAAAACTTCTTTGCAAAAGCCTCGAGCTTCTCTCCGTGTGAGTATTTGAGACTGATAAGAAAATATAAATTCTCTTCTTTATCTATGTTGTGAGCATGTCTTGATGAACTGTTTCTGCAGCTGCTTGAATGTGTATATGGAGTCTTCAGGTAGAGAGTGGAACTATCAAAGCAGTTCCTCCTGCAGACTTATGGCAAATAAACGTTAGAGTATGCGGTTGAGATTGGAGTACAACTCTAATGAATCACGGTATTATTGAATGTGCTCCTTTGGATCGGTACCCTTATACTTGCAAATTTTTGGAGTATGGAAACCTTTCGGTATCTCCATATCGAATAGTTCTTTCGTAATCGGACTTCCTTGTAACTTGGTAAGGTCGTCGGTAGTACCCAAAACTTGTGCTTTGATCAACTCCTTAATACGCTGGTCCATCTATTCTTGTATAACATAATGATGAGTCGGTTGAGTGACTTAACGAAGAGGTTGCGGATTGTGAGTACCGGTTCCTTCACTCAAACGATCTCGTGCTTAAAATCGAGGTTGAGGTCGTTGTTCCTCCTCTTGACGTATGGAACATTGGCAACCTCGGCTGGCCTCATACTAAACTTCACCACCCAGATGAATGGAAGGCTGAGGTTCATTCTGAATATTTCAAGAAACAGCTTTTCTTGTGGCTCCTTGAGGTCCCAATTTTTCCCGTACCAAAACTTGGGAAGCTTCTGGCACCTGATCGTGATCCCGTGTTCGAGGAGGCTGTTGAGTGTTTTACAGAGCTTACAAGGGAGTCTGCATTGTTGTCATTTAATCTTTATGTAGCTTGAACGGAGTCAAACGAGCTTGTCATTCGGCATCGAGCTCCTTCTCGCGGAGCTCTCGGTTGAGAGTTAATTTTTGTTCAAGCTCATTGCGTTTTTCCTTCTCAGTATTAAGATTCGCCCATAGCTCTATTAGTTGTCATGGCTCAACTGAAAGATCGAGTTGAACCCTGGTTGCTGGTCGCCTGGATTTAACCATGATTAGAATTCATAGTAAAGTGAATAAATACTTTATGATATCGTGGAAATGATTTATTTCCCATAGATGGCACCAAATGTAATGGCCTAATTTCGTAAGCTCGAAGTGGTCTGGAATTAGCTCTTACACCAATGCCCTAATGACAAAATCTAATGGAGAGCATGAAATGACATAGGTGCTTAGCGTGGAAAATCTATGAATATGCAAAAAAACTACGACATCGGGTTGAGGATTTTTGTAATATTGACGTTTATTGCTTGAGGATGATATCTTATTACAAGTGATCTCTAGACTTAGAAATGCTTGATGAATTTTTAAGTTTTGAAAATCTAGAAAATATAGTTTTCTTGGTGATTTCTCGTGTGATTTTATGGGTTTTGTATCTTCTGGAACTTTTTATTTTTATAAGCCATTTCTGCAATTCTTCATCGTGTTGAAGCACATTTTCCGAATAATGTGGTTAGTGGCGGCTGACTCTGCTGAGTTCGTGAGAGACAGGAATTTTGACTTGTTTAGGTTTTTTTGTCTGAGCTCGACCCATGTGCTTTTTATCAGTTCATAGAGTATATGGCAATATTGACTGGAGAAGCCATGTGGAGAATGTGTGGGCCTGAAATGGAGGAAGTTCGAACTGGAGGCAACTTGATTTAGGCAAGATCAAGGGGTAGGCCCGTATAATATCAATGCAAATTCTAAGAGAGAGACTTAGGGTTTGAGAACAATTCGATCGTAATTAATTATGATTAAGCAATTGAAGCTCTAAAAGGGAATTCTCCCACCAATTGTGCGTTCTTCATACAATTCTTCATTTTAGAGTTTCTTAAATCGTATTGTCAATTAGCTAACATTGTTGTTCTCTTTGGGTGATCTGGGTTGTTTGCTGCTACTCTTTATTTGTGAATATTCATAGTTCGTAGGAATTTTTTCATGTTGGTAGAAATGATTCACTGGCCTTGGCATGCCTGGGGGTTAAATTGGTGGTGAAGCCATACTACTCTCTTCCAGTATCTCCTATAAGTATGTTTGCTTGCAATATCAGTATTTTTTCCTCCCATGTCCTTAGTTTGGGGTTACTTCTCATGAATTATGACGCCTTGGTTGCCCTTGCTACCCTTAGCACCTCCTTGTGCTATCTTCGGCTTGTTCTTGTTTAGATCCGAGTCATTCAGCTGAAATGCGTTTTGCACTATTTTGCATTCGGCAATAATGTGCCCAACATTTTTGTAGTGATTACAGTATTTTGGGACTCGATGTAGTAGTATTTCCTGCTTGATGATGTTACCCTCCACCTCAAGTATAATGTGGTCAGGGATTAGTTTTGACAGGTCGATATCAACTAGCACATTCTCATGGTATCCATAGTCTTGATTTTGTGTTGAGTGATCCAGCTGAATAGGAGTTCTAAGCGTCTTCCCAAGTGACATGATAATTTTTTGCCCCACATTTCTATAGGCAACCCAGGAATTTACACCTAATCAAAGCATTTGAATTACAATGTCTATCAACAGAAAGAATGGGTTCCATGGCATAAGTCTCATAGGCATTTGTTCGACCATCCAGGGCCCTCTGATCCATATATAAATCTTACCCTCCTTGGACTCCAGTTTAATAATAAAGAACCCTTTGCTTATCGGAATCAATTTGCATGTGCCCTTAATCTTCCAATTTTATCTTGCGTATACTTGTACCGTTACGAGCTTGATCTTCTGTAGGACCAACCGATCGATGAGACGGTATTGATATGTTGAGATACCTTCATACAATTCAGCCCTAGGGATTGAGATAATTAGTGTTTCTCCTCTTCTTCCAGATACAATAAACCCAGTCAGTTCCTTACTTTTCGTTACTGTGCCTCAAACCTTGTTAGCAAATGTTTTGTGTTGTGTTCCTCCATTTGGGTCAGTGATGTTACCATGGGAAGTAGATACCTTCCCCATAGCCTAGTTTTCCATGAGTTCTTTCTCTAGTCGAATTTCTTTCGTGGTGTTTACTTCCCTAGCAGCCTTACCTATGAATCCCCAGGGGCAGATAACTCGTTCTTGAGTCGTATGTGCCAAAATGGTGTCAGGGATTTTACTTTATAGGGCCTGAGTCCCATGTAGAACCTGAGTAGCATCTCTCTGGTTATCAGGTATAGTCAGAGTTGGATTGTTGCATACTGTTGCATCAGTATTCATCGTGAGGGTTGATTGCAGTTTTAAGGTTTTAGTGGGACCGATTGTATGGTGATTAGTATCCAGCAATTCCTCTCCTCCTATCGAATGGATTCCTCGGGCGATGATGTCTTGAAGGAGCTTGAGAGCTACAATATCCATCTCCATTACAATTGATCACTTAGGGTTTTGTGGTTTCGGTGAAGAATTTCGCATCACTCATCTTCAAGTAAAAATGGCATTTGTTCAATTACATTAATTATTACGGTTAATTACCAATGCATGGCGTAGAGATATATTCTCTAAAATTGTTAATTAACTTCTTACAGTTGATGTTATATTTAATATTGGAAACATGTTAGGCACTACTTCAATCGTCAACATCGAGAAATACATAATCAAACCTACCAGCTTAATTGCATATTTATTGTTGAAATGATGCTGAGTTTGGCTATAGCATAGCATATTTCTTCTTTTTTAGACAGTAGGAAATATGTGTTGAAATTTATGATTCTGGTTCTGGTTTGATGTGACATAAGGTTCCAAATTGATAAAATTGTATTTAAGCATTATTGATAGAACTGAAGCCTTACATTGAGAATGGGTTTTTATTATTGTTGCTACTAATTTTATCCAGGGCAGCTATCAACCTACTGTCGACTAAGAGTATGTATATATTTTTAGATGCATACCTATTCTCTTATAATAAGTTATGTTGCAGATAAAAGGTTATCCAAGTTGTGTATAGAGCATGACACATAGGAATTATATAAGACATTAATAGAACAAATACGATTTAGTGTGGATGAATTCATTTCTTCTTATACATCAACAACATAACATTGTCAAGGCAATCATACAGTACTCATGAAATGATGTTAGTCTCTATGCTGATTGAAACATTGATCGCTAACATGGCTTGTTCTCCCCCAAGGATGCCAATATAATGTTATAGGAGTCGCAAGTACATATAAAAAAAATTATTGTCGGTATCTCCCACACTTTTCCCACTGCTCTTTCATATCACCTTTAGTTTATCGAGTATGTTTATTTTTACGTCAGTTCTTGAGGTTCAACTTCCTACTACGGCCATACACAACTACTCTCCCTGTGCGCCTATCAGTTAAAACATACTGGGTCCTTCTTGGATATTCATCTTCGAAAAGGAAGATGAATTTCAACCTACGCCCTAATCTTCGCTTCTTGAGACTACTCCTGAGGATGACCAATAATAGCCTACTGGTGGCATGAGCCACCTTAACCAAATCTGTAATATGATCTTGTATTTATTTGATTTATTCCATCTGTGATAGACATGCGGTAAGACATTGGCATGAACTCGAATCAGCACCCCACCGTTGGTGAAGACATTAACTGTAATGGCCAAATTCCGTAACTCGATATGATTAGGAATTATTTATCACCCAATGATCCTGCAACAATACGCTAATATAAAGCAGAAACAAAAACAAGTTTTTTTAGCGTGGAAAATCTCTGAATAGGTAAAAAGAAACCACGACCTCGTATGAAGGATTTTTCTAAAAGTCTATTTATAGCTTTGAGTGGATCTCTTTATTACAAGTGATTTCTAGAATCTAGAAATGCCTTTAATCTTGTTAATAGAAGTTTGAGTAATTTTCCTGGTGGTCTCTATCTTCTGGAACTTCTCCTTTTTATAGGCTTCTCTATAACTCTCCATCGTGTTAGAGCATATTTCCAATTAATGTGGTTAGTGGCGGTTGACTGAATAACTGACGAGTTCATGGGCAATAGGTGTCTTTGACTAAATAACGTTTTCCGTGTTTATCTCGATACACGTTCTTGAGTAGTTCGTGGGGCTAGGTGGAATGTTTGACTGAGTGTTGTGTGTGCTGAAATTGCGTGAGCCTAAGATGAAGGTAAATTAAACTAAGTGAGATCGATTATGAGTGAGTTCGAGGAATATGCTCTCACAATCGCCCCCTCGCAACCGAAGTCACGAGTGGCTTTGGTTGAGAAAAAGTATGTGTACAATCATAATTTTAAAACGGAGCAACGATGGTGTTGACTGGGTAGAAGTTATGTGATATTGGGAAGTTATGGGTATTAAATGATGATGCGGATGTATGTGACGGTTTTCTTTTGAATAGTCGCGTCTGTAATAAATGATGACGCTTAGGAAATGTACCTGCACAATAAAGTTAAGGTTATATAAAGAGTACCTTGAGCAACTTGTTGGGAACAATTCTTTCATGCGTAACTTTTTCTGATAATGGTGAAAACTCAGAGTATGGTTCTCAAAGAGGAATTGCGTCTGAAGCGCAGCGGTTGAAGTTGAAGTACTTTGGTGATCGGTCTTTGGAATGGCAATTCCACGCCTGTTCCTCAGAGGTATCGAGGCTTGTCGGGAGAGGAAGCGGCTGAAGTTGAGGAAGATTTATACTATAAATGGAGATTACATGTCTTCGTCTTGACAGCGAGGAACGTTAGGCCTGTCTTTGCACTCTTGCGGAGGACAGGGTTAGGGTTCATATGCAGGGAAAGGTATATCTGTGGGCAGATACGCTGATTCTCTATGGTGTCAGGAATTCTAAGGTTGGGCCCTCTTCATCTCTACCAACTCTGCGGTGGTGGTGGTTATAGAAGAGGCGGTGATGGTAGTGGAGGAAGAGAACTAGTCGAGAGATTCTGCTGAGGCATTTCCATCGTGGTATTGTGCTCTGAAGACCATCCATCTTTTTTGTGGGCACCACACTGAGTCTACTGCTTACATGGATCTTTCTTGGAGTTCGACTGTGCTTCAACCGAGCCATGGGAGGAAAAAAATTTGTTGGTTCCACTATTTTCTTTGCGTCAGGGTGAAAAATCACTGAAGTAAGAAGAACTGGAGAACATGATGCTTCGCCGTGCCTAAATGGCCTATAGCATTGAACAAGTAGGGAAAATTTGTTATCTGTAAAGTACCTAAAGTTTGGTGCTGGATGGATAACATTCGAGTGTATTCTTACGTGAAAACTTGTTATCTGTAAATTGTATGTATTGTGTGTGATATGAAAAGTTGATTCTCCAGAATTTTGTGTATAGAAAAATTTCTTGAATCGACCTAAAATGTGTTGGATATTAGTTAAAAATTGTTTGATAAGTGCTAAAACAGTGTTGTAATACTGTTCGAACTAAGATGAATATTTGTTGATATAAAAGATTTATGTTTTAACAAGAAATAGATAGAAATTGTAAACGATATGTAAATTCGAGTTGTTTTAGGTCGATTGATATACTACTCATAAGGTCGATTATAGTAACCAATAAGTGTACTAATGAGGGGATAAGTTATAATAAGTGAGTCCAAGATTTAAGGTTTCTGTTACGCAATACTAGGTAAAAACTGAGTGAAAGGAGGAAATGATTGAGAAATTTTATAAATACTGATAGCACGTCCTGTAAATATTCTGGGGAGGGTTAGGATGGTGCGGACTCGATCTCAGAGGATTCATCATGCTTCAGAAGGTTGATTGGTTGAGGATTGGTGAATGATGTGATTTGATGCTGGTTGCTTTAAGTCTTCCAGGCTGTGGTGTAGAGTGTTTTTATTTTTTAGAATAAAATAAATGCTGGAATATAACAAAAATAATATTAGTCAATTGGATCCTCAATAGGGACGAATCTGTTTTGAGACTGTTCAGCCGCATGAGAGAGAAAGAATAAATAGTTCTTCTTCGTCTCCCAACAATCGCTTTATCACAAAAAACTTGGAGAACACTCAGAGAGAAAGGCAAAAAATTAGGGGAATCAATCAAGAGTTATCTGAATACGATAAAAAGTTAAAGAAGGCAAGAGGTTCGGGATCACGTAGGTGGGAATACAGTAGTGTTGTGAGGGGAAATCTTGATTCTACTGCCGATTCGCACTCGGATATTAAAGGTTAGTAGAGAGAATATGCAATACACTGTGGTATTCTATAGTTTAAAGATATGTACTATATGTGAATGAATGATCAGATATACGTTGATATATATATGTATATATATACGTACACATAGATGGAAGAATGATAAATACTTTAACCTGTATGTAGGTCAAGCATGAGAGGCATCTTGGTAGGTTGAAATAGTCATGTAGAGTCTGTTTTTAAGATGGGTAGGTCGTCTGTTGATGAGGTTTCAACCTCTGGTAGGACGAATGAGTTTGATAGCAGAGAAAAGGAGGATTGGAACAATTCCTGGGTTTCCCTGGCCGGTTGGTGTCTTATCCTCTGGGTTCGGATACTTTCAGAGAATTTTGTAGAGCCAAAAGGGCTATAGGAAGGAAGTGGGGTATATATGTAGAGTTTTCCACCAGACAATTTAGGGGTGTACGGTAGCAGATGGGAAGAGTATTTTTATCTCTTGGCTGATTTGGAAGTAGAAAAACGAGCTAGGGTATAGATGAATCGATCTCGTTAGAGTATTTCTATGGGGATGTTCGGAGTGGCCTCCTTTCGGAAGGTTTTTTGCGGTACCTATCTCAATTAGAGTATGGGTTGAGACTCCCCTCACCAATTTGGCGAAGGAGGCAATGAATACAATTGGGGCATGTCTTGTTCAAATGAATGGGAATATGTGGGAGGTCATAACTGTATGTGACCATCTGAATGATAGATGGGAAAGGAAAAAAAAGTGAGGAGGATATTCTACAGTTTTATGGGGTGAAGAATTTTAAGGCTAGTGGGGGGTCGTATTTCTGTGCGAGCGTTACTTGGCATCGTTTTTTTGATCTGAATTCAGCAGGTCAAACATGAAATGACAACATCATATGGGTAAAGGGTAATTGCCTTCAAAGAGATGACGAGGAACTTTTGGACCTTCAATTTAGATCTGAAAAGAAAAGTAAGTAAAGACATCCATAGATAGAATTATGTTTTATTCCTTTGACAAGTGTAGTTGATAGAAAAATGTGTTTATTGCAGGTATGAAGTCTACAGTGGAAAGGAAAAAGTCTTTGTTGGACGAGGTTGCGAAGGAGGAGACTGAACTCAAACTGGTCTTGGGGGAACTTGGCCTGGGTAGAAAGAAGAGAGTTGAAAGTAGGTCGAAAAAGGTTATAAAGGCTCAGTCTACTAGATCGATGACGAGTGTTGACGAAGGAACATGGCAAACAAGTTGAGAGGAGCTTCGAGCTAAGACTCCTAGGTCGGGCAGTTTAGCTCAACCAAACCTTGATGAGCAAGATAGCCACAAGTTTCCGAATAGGAAAATAAAAAAGGTTTTGCCGGCCTCTGGTACCAATGTAAGTGGTGAGGTCACGCAAGGGAAAAAGAGGAGGGTTGAGCCTTTGGGGGCCTCTGGAGAGAAGGTCATTGAGGGGTGATTTACTTCAGTGATTGACCTCAAAGAGGTCGAGGAAAGGGCTAGGTTAGCGATTCTACAAGGAAAGGACGATACGAGCCAGATGGTAAGTTTATATTATTAGGTATAAATGTTTAATATTCTTCGAGCTAATAACTGAGCTCGATATAATTCTTACAAGTTGCTCGTCTAGTCAAGGGGATTGGGCTCGGTATAGAAGAACAAGAATCCAAGCTGAAGAAGGCGAAGAGCAAGCTGAAGAAAAACCTGGCTCGAGCCAAGACTGATGCCCTAAAAGAAGTCAAGCAACTGAATGCCGCTCATGCCATGGCGATCGGCCAGTTACAGGTCGAGGCAAAGGTTAATTTAGAAGAGACGGCTGAGGAATGTGACAGACTAGGTCATCACTTAATGTTGAAGGGCTACTCTTAGGAAGAGGTAGATGTCATTAAGGCTGCCACCTATGCTGAGGAAGAAGAGGAGGAAGTAGAAGTACTAGGGCTTGTGGACAGTCTGGATGGTGTCTCCCGCCAAACGGTGCTTGATAACCAAGGGGACGATGTTGAGCTCCCAAAAGGTGGAAGTGAGAAAGTAGGGTAGACATGTATTTTGTCTGAATATTTGTAAGCTGTTTTGCGCAGGAAAGGAACTTCTGTATGTTGACTTTGTGTATAAATCTTTTGTAGGTAGTTAAAGAGATGAGTCTCAGGATAAATGACCAAGAATCTGGACTTGCCATGGAAAGGGAGACCTCAAAGGCCCTGTTGTCTGTGCAAGCAGAGTTGCAGGTTAGATTGGAATAGGTTGTTCAATCTACATGTTATACCAGTGCTAAATTAAGTAAATATGGTTGAAATGCATAGCTAAAAATCCAGCGCTATTAATACCGAATAGGATATCGAAAGTGTATTCCTTGTACGCTGAATGAATATTCCTGAAGTGTTCATCTGAGAATGGACTCCAAACTTTTAATCTAAAAGTATTTGGAAACAGATGCTTAGAAACCACGTGGTCTCATAAAATGTTGTATATATATGCAGAAATGATATTTCCTTAATCGAACTGTACTAAATTGTCGTTATATGTCTCAGGTCGAATTGGATGCATCTCGCGTACATGAGGATCACGCCCTCATGTGTAATTGGGAATTTACGGAGCAGTTCGATAGGATGAAGGAGGCGAACGAGAGCAGGAAGGACCAATACGTAAAAGGACATTTTAGACGTGAGAAGTTGAATCAGGTTGTCTCTGACCTGACTCGTCATGTCGAGGAGAAATATTTTGGGATTAAGAAGGGATTATAAGATTTATCTGAGGCAACAGAGCGTGCTGAGGATCCTTAATGTCAGGCCGATATGTTGGTTGCGAAGGGTAAGCAGGCGGATATGGCTTAATATCGTATTCGGGCGCTGGAACGAACTGAAGAATTATGTTGATCTAATCTCAATAGCTACAGGATCGATCTGGAGCGAATGAGACATAAATTTATTGGAAAAGACGACAAGTTAAGGGTAGCTCGAGAAAATCTATCGGCGTTGGAGGCCGCAGCTGAACATTTGCAAACAGCCCTCCCCGCCAAGGATATGGAATTCCGAGAAATGTAGTACAGGTGCAATGACTTAAATGAGAGAGCTGCTCGACTTAAAGCTGAAAGGGATCAAGCCATTGCTCGTACCAAGAAAGCTAAGGCTAGAGAGGGTTCTTGGGGAAGCAGAACTGTAATTAAGGCTTCTCTAGTTCAAGGGGAGGTTGTTAGTCTCTCAAATCACATTAGAGAGATAGAGAGTTATGTATCTCGAATTCAAGGGCATGTTCAGAAAGGAAATGTAAATTTAAGGGAATGCCAACATATGTTGGATGTTGCACTTATCAGGGAGAAAGTTCTGGAAGGACAGATCGGAGCAAAGAAATTGCTAGTGATGAGAAAGGATGAATTATTGAAGGAGCTGCCTGCGAGAAAGGAGTTGAATGGTGAGCTTGGGGTCCTTCGTACTCGGGTAGTAGAATTACAAGCCATGAACCTGGCTAATTCGGCGCAGTATATTGCCAAATTGATAGAAGATGTCATTTATCATGATAGGGTTAATGTGGATATGAACGCATGGAAGGATACTTGTACTAGTTTAAAGGTACATCGCGAGAGGTTGAAGGCTAGATTTGCAAAAGTGGTAGTACCTGATGTATCTTGATCTACCCTGTTAATTGTGATCGTTGCATATTTTGTAGAGGAAGCTAAAAGCCTTGAGTCAGAACGAGATACCTTGCTCAAAACTCTGTCAGATAAGGGATGCACTTGTGGAGCTAAGATAGATCGAAGTAACTGCCTCGGTGCCATGGAGACCCAATTAGACCCTCGAACTGCTTACTTAATAGAAAGAGGTTGGGCTGCTGTGGCCCGTGAACTAAAAGATAAACCTCTTGATGATGTGGGGGAGTCTATTGCTGGCACTCCATCGGCAGAAATGAATCTTCTGTATTATAATTTTGACCTAAAAAATAAGTAAAATTCTTGCAGAAACATTGTTATAGATGAAAGCCAGTATGACCATTGCTTTATCTTGTGTCGGGTGGGATCCTTGATATAAAACAAATTTTTACATTCGTTCTAATCACAGAAATGTAGAGAGGTAGCTTGACTAAGTGTTATCCTTTATCTAGGCTTATAGTAATGTCATAGACATATTGAAAGAGATGAAAGCTAGTATGACCTTTGCCTTATCTTATGTTTGGTTGTGTCTTTGATGTGAAGCGAGTTTTATACTTGTCACAATCGCAGAGCTGTATATATTCAGTTGAACCAAGGTGTATGCCCTATCTTGCCTACTGGTGTGGACAAAACAAGTTGTAAAGGTGAAGACTAGTATTACATATGTTTTATCTCTTGCTTGGCTCTTTGAAGGGGAACAAGTTTCTACACTTGCCACCCTCGCAGATATGTATAGATTCAGCTGAACCAAGTTGTATGCTCAATCCAAGATACTGGTATAGACCAAACAAGTTGTAAAGATGAAGACTAGTATTACCTGTGTCTTATCTCTTGCTTGGCTCTTCGAAGTGGAACAAGTTTTCACACTTGCCACCCTCACAGATATGTATAGATTCAGCTGAACCAAGTTGTATGCTTGATCCATCCTACTTGTATGGACTAAACAAGTTGTAAATATGAAGACTAGTATTACCTATGTCTTATCACTTGCTTGGCTCTTTGAAGTGGAACAAGTTTTCACATTTGCCACCCTCGCAGATATGTATAGATTCAGCTGAACTAAGTTGTATGCTAGATCCAGCCTACTGGTGTGGACCAAACAAGTTGTAAAGATGAAAACTAGTATTACCTATGTCTTATCTCTTGCTTGGCTCTTTGAAGTGGAACAAGTTTTTACATTTTCCACTCTCGCAGATATATATAGATTCAGCTGAACCAAGTGGTATGCTCGATCCAGCCTACTGGTATGAACCAAACAAGTTGTAAAGATGAAGACTAGTATTACCTATGTTTTATCTCTTGCTTGGCTCTTTGAAGTGGAACAAGTTTTCGCACTTGCCACCCTCGCAGATATGTTCCATGATCGAACTTAGGGAATGTGGATTGTAAGCTAGTATTATCTATGCTTGAATCTGTGGAATGTGAACGACTATTTTGTGAAGAGATTGACATTAAGTAAAAGAAAACTTTCATTGATAAGTTCATAATTTACATTGGATAGAGATAGGAATCTCACTTTTGGAATTGATAACAAACAGCGAAACATGGAAATGGAGTAGTAAGACGACTAACGATAATATCGTTTAAGTCGTCTAGTATTCTAAGATTTTGAAATAGAAACTCTCTCTTCTGTCATGAGATATGATCCCAGGCCTGAAAGACCAGTGATAATGAATGGACCCTCCCAATTATCGGCTAATTTTCCTGCGTGAGGCTCTTTGCGATGTTGAGGAATTTCTTGTAGGACGAGATCTTTGATTTGGAAGGTCTGGCTCCTGACTTGGATATTGTAAGACCTGGCAAGCATATGATGGTATCGACCTAGGTTAGTGATGGAGGGTTCCCTGGATTCATCTATCATATTAAGGTTGCAAGCTAATTCGAACTTATTTTCCTCGTCAGTTAGTGCGTGATCCCGAACTGGATGATGTTATTAAAAAGGAATGACTGCATCAGTGCCATAAGAAAGGAGGAATGGGGTACATCCCATGGACTATCAGGGAGTAGTTCGATATGCCCATAGGACGTGAGGTAGTTCGCGGACCCAATTTCTATTTTTCTATAAGTAAAGCCATTTTTTGAGTCCATCCACGATGGTTTTGTTAGTGAATTCGGCTTGGCCATTGCCTTGAGGATAGTAAGGATTTAATGGTAAATGGATGATATTGTGGTGATTTAGGAAGGTAATAACCTTATCCCCCAAAAACTGGGGCCCGTTATCGATACGAATTAGGTGGGGGCACCCGAATCAAGTTATTATGTGGTTCCAGATGAAAGAGATGACTTCTTCTTCTCTGGTTCAACATAATGGAATTGCTTCTACCCATTTTATAAACTAATCGGTAGCTATGAGTAGGTGGCGATAATTACTTAGAGAGTTAGAAATTGGCCGACGAGGTCTACTGCCCATCTTTTGAATGGCCAGAAAACCTTGCTTGCATGGAGCTCGAACGCTGGGGCGCATATCATATTTCCATGTCTCTGGCAGGTACCGCAATTGCGGGAATACTCCTCTGCTTGCTTGCGCATGCCAAGCCAGAATACTCCTTGAGTTATTGTTTTGTTTGTTAATGATCTACCGACGGCGTGAGAGCCACAAGTTCCTTCGTGTTGTTCACGGAGCAGCTCATCCGCTTTTTTCTTTGAGAGGCACTTGAGGTAAGGCCCTATAACGGATAGACAGCAAAGCATGCCGTTTTTAGTAATGTAACATTTCAAGTTGTTGATCAGCTGTCTACGTTCATTCAGATCTGCTGGATGTGATCTGTTGCATTTGTTGTTGACGCCGAGGTAATCTAAGAAAGGCTTTCGCCAATCGTTGTTTCCCCCTTTATTGCCCCAGTGTTGATCGTGCATACAGTTATGCGATCAATGCTGGGGGTTAAAATGATCTCGATTTGGAGATACAAAGCTTCTGTACCTAAGACCCCGGCTAGATATGCCAAGGAATCGGTGTGTTTCTTTTTGCCTCGAGGAAGATATTTGGGGGTTGCTTTCGCAAACTTAGTCATCATAACTACGTCAAGGCATACGTATTCGATCATCTTCCCATTCTTCTTGCACTGCTCGGAATAATGATGAATGATGAGCTATGAATCTGTGAAAACTGAGAGTTCGGGGACATCAAGCTCAAGTGTGAGGTCGAGTCCGTGAATGAGAGCATACTCGGTGACATTATTTGAGCCTCAAAATTTAAGGCGGATTAATTTCTCAATTCTGTCATTTGAAGAGGTAATCAAACACATTTTGATCCTGACCCTGTGGTAGTGATCCAGTGATAAGAAGTTCCATCCGTCGTGAGAAGTCTCCATCCTGACGTAGTGATCCAGTCAGCTCGTTCGTCAAATGGCTTAGGAGTTAGTATTCTGGCATGCTTTGGGTAAGGTTCGGGTCGGCTCCTCCCACTCGGGATCTTCCACTGGAAAATCTACAAGAAAATCGGCAACGGCCTACCTTTCTTGGAATGACATTGCTCAAAATTTATCATGTTCCCCCAAAGTTACTGACCATTATTGCACTCTTGGGGACTTTTCTTTTTTGCAGGACTTACCGAAGTGGGTAGTTTGTCATCACTTGATTGAATACTCTTAGAAGTAGTGCTTGAGTTTCTGCGATGTGTACAAGAGTGAAGAAGATTTCTCAATTTTAGAGTACCTTGTTTCTGCTGGTGTAGTGTTTGCTGATGAAGAAGACTGGTTTCTCGATTTTCCCTTCAGGAGAATGAAAACTAGCTGAAGAAGTGTCCATGACTACTAGGTAGATTATCAGTTCCTCATTACCTATTGGGGTGCTCTTATGAGAGACCTCCCCAATAGACTTTGAGATTCTGAAAAGCTACTTCCCATTCTGGTGTACATGTGACTTCAACGGTTGGCTGACCTTTCCTCATTTGTAGATCCTTGGAGTAACAGAAATAGCCAACGGCAGCGGTCTAAGATTTGGAGAGGAAACGGTTGATCGCGGCAATCTTGTCGGCAAGTTTTTGAACCTCTTTTGTTGTCTTTGGAGAAGGCATGTTGAGGAGAGCGCGGATTTGATCTGGATCAGCCTCAATCCATTTCTTGCGGATGGGTGGCCTAGGAAGTGGCCAGAATGTACCCTGATTGATATTTATCTGGGTTGAGACGCATTTTGTAAGATCGAAGGATGTTAAATATTGTGTTGAGATCTGAGAGGTAATTTTTGACTTTATGCTTTTGCATAAGAGATCATCGATGTAGACTTCAATGATCTTTCCCAGGTGTGCTTTGAACATAGCTCATAATCATTGGTATGTGGCCCCTGCATTCTTGAGCCCGAAGGGCATGACTCTGTAACAGTAAGGTCACTCTCGGTGATGAAGTTTTCTTATCTTGATCTTCTTCCAGAGTGGTATTGTGTTATATCCCTGAAGCAGCATCCATTAAGGATAGGAGATCATGGCCTGTAGTGTAGTCAAGGATCTGATAAATGTTGGGAAGAGGGAAACTGTCCTTTTGGGTGTGTTTGTTTAGATCTGTGATATCTATACAAACGCGAACTTTTCCATTCTTCTTTGGGACAACAAAAATGTTGGATATCCAGTCCAGATATTTGGCTTCTCGAATGAATCCCACTTTGATCAATTTCTCGATCTCGGTGTTAACTTCATCTCGAAGGCAAGGTAAGAGTCGTCATTATTTATGTTTGACTGCTGAGGCATTGATGTTGATGGCTAACTTGTGGCAAGCCATAGCTGGATCGAATCCGGGTATTTCTTCGAAAGACCAGGCAAAGATGTCTCGATTGAGTTACAGGAACTGAATGAGAGCATCTTTCTCATGTTATACCAGCTTAGTTCCGATGAATATGCCTCTGCTATGTCCAACAATGTTAATATATTTTGTGGGCTCCTCTGTAGGTAATCGGTCATCAATGTGAACAATTTTTTGTAATTGTTATGCGGCCCATCTGTCCGAAGTATCTAGGATGACAGAGACAGTATTTTTACAAGCTCAAGAGAGTTTCTGACTGCCTCTGATCTCGTAAATACCATTTTCGTTCTTGAACTGGAGTGTTTGATGATAAGTGGAAGCAATTGCTTCTATGTTATGTATTCAGCAGTGGCCCATATTCCCAAGATAGCGAGACTTGGCATTGATGAAGTAGAAAACGATGTTGATAATGGCTGGCTCTACGGTAATAGGTAAGATAATCTTGCCTACTCGTTCTTCCCTAAAGCCATTGAACCCACTGATAACCGTGTCGCTCTCAATGACTTGGTCGGCTAAACCCATCTGGTCGATTGTACTCTGGAAGAGAATTTTGATACCACTTCCAGTATCGACCATCATTGTGTGCATGACAAACTGCTTCATCTTGAGCATTATGACTAACGCATCATGATGCTCAAATTTGACATAACTAGTATCGCAATCCTCGAAAGAGATTCCTAGCTGGCGATTGCTTGGCTCGGGACGAAGCTTGGCTTCTTTGTCTTTAGATCACAGCATTCGGAGAGCCTTCTATGCTTTGATCGGTTAGAATCATTGATCTGGTTGATTTTGATCATGTTGCTGAGGTGTATGTAGTAGAGATGCTTCTCCTCAGCCTTGTCGTTGGCCTGAGCAACTTCGAGTTGTTTCTTATGGTTGCCATCTTGGTATGACTTCAGGTCAACAATGTATTCGAGCATCCGTCCTTCCTTAAAAATGAGCTCAAGTATCCACTATATAGCATAGAAATTGTCATCAGAATGATGATTTCCTTATGGTATGGCAAAATGGTCAATCCTCGATGGGCTCCAGTGGTCGAGAGGTTTAGAGCGGGGCCTTTTAACAATTGTGGAAAAATTGTGGTGACTCGTATGTTCAGCTTTGGAGGACTGGGTTTGTTTTGCGGACCGCTTCTCCGAGGCTCTCAGTATTCCCTTTGGTGCTTTATGATCTCCCTGTTCCTCTTTAGGCTCACTGGTCTGCTCTCCAGGTGGGGACTTAGTGGAGAGAACATACTTAGTAGACTTTTGTCGCTCAGACATTATCCTCTCTAAGTCGACGTAACCGCTGACCTTGGTGATCATTTCCTCCAACGTCGTAGGCTTATTGAAGAAGAGGTATTCCTTAGCTTTGCAATCGAGCCAGAAAGCATTGGTGAATGCGGTTACAGCTATCTTTTGGTATAGGTTATCCACCTTTCTTGCGAGCTCTAGGAATTTCTATGAAAAATCTTCAAGCTTTTCCCCATGGGACTACTTAAGACCGATTAGAAAATACAAATTCTCCTCTTTGTCTATGTTGTGGGCATATATTTTGATGAACTATTTATGCAGCTGATCAAATGTGTAGATGGATTCCTCAGGAAGATAGTGAAACCATCGGAGTGGCTCTTCCTGTAAACTTATGGTAACAATCGGCAAAGAATGTGGTTAAGATTGGAGTACAACCCTAATGAATTACGGTATTTCTGGATATTCCCTTCAGTCTATACCTTTGTACTTGTAATTTGGGGAGTATGGAAACCTTTCGTATTTCCATTTCTAATAGTTATTTGGCAATCGGACTTCTTTGTACGTCGTGGTATCGTGGTAGTACCCAGAACATGTGCCTCGATCAGCTCCTTAATTCATTAATCCATATGTTATTTTATGCGTAATGACTGTTGGTAGAATTTGGCTGGTGCTGGCAGGGGATGATGAGTCCCTGTACCTTCACACAAACGGTCTCGTACTAGAATCTGACGGAGAGGTACTTCCTTCCTCTTGATATGAATGGGGACCTGCTAACCTCGACTGACTTATGATTGGACTTCTCTCCTCCTAAATAGATGGAGGTTTGTTGCCCATGTGGTAGATTTTTGGAGATTGCTTTACTGACTACCCCCTAGATCCCAGCCTTTCCCGTGCCGAAATGCGGAGGTCTCTGGAAGTTGATCGTGACCTCTGCAGGAGGGGCCTGCTGAGTATTTTGCAGAGCCTCGAATGTAGTCTACATCGTTGTCATCTAATCTCTATGTGTTTAAGCGTTGTCAAATGAACTTGTCGTTCTGCATCGAGCTCTTTCTCCTCGGAGCTCACGATCTTTTGTCATTGAAGTTCGAGCTCGACGCATTTCTCTACCTCTGCATTGAGATTCGCCTGTAACTAAGTGAGTTGTCCCGGATCCACATAAATTTTAAGCTGAGTTCCTGCGTCCTGTCGTCTGGAAGAAACAATAGTTGATAATTGTAATGAAAGACTGCCTTAGAGTATCGTGGAAATACAATTTGTCCTACAGATGGTGCCAAATGTAATGGCCAAATTCCATAGCTCGATACGATTAGGAATTAGCTATCACACCAATGATCATGTAACAATACGCTAATATAAAGCAATAAACTGAAATAGGTGTTTTTAGCGTGGAAAACCTATGAATAGGTAAAAAAACCACGACCTCGTATGGAGGATTTTTGTAAAAGTCTCTTTATAGCTTTGAGTGGATCTCTTTATTACAAGTGATCTCTAGAATATAGATGCCTTTACTTGTAAATAAGAAGTTCGAGTAATTTTTCTGGTGTCTCTGTCTTCTGGAACTTCTCCTTTTTATGCTTTCTTTACAGCTCTCCATCGTGCTAGAACATGTTTTCCGAATAATGTGGTTAGTGCGGTTGACTGAATACTGACGACTCGTAAAGACAGGTGTCTTTGACTGAATAACATTTTCCGTGTTTAGCTCGATACATGTTCTTGAGTAGTTCGTGTGGTTAGGTGGAATATTTGACTGGAGTGTTGTGTGCTAAAATTGCGTGAGCCTGAGATGAAGGTAAATCAACTGAGTGAGCTCGATTATGACGAGTTCGAGGAATAAGCCTCACATTAATGTTAGCGGTAGCAAGTACGAACTTGTGTACGCTGAGTTGGATGGGTTATTAATTTGGCGGACAAAAGAAGACTTGCCCGAAGAACTAATTTTTCGCATCAATGTTATTAGGGTGATCAACTAACCTTCACCATCAGCTTCTTAAATGGTACGTATTCCATATTTTGGGACTTAAATCTTAATGACCGTACCCATTCATTTTTCTTCTTCTTCTTCTGATTTGCAGGTTTGAGTACAATCATTGCTCAAAACTATCAACTAATTCGATTGGGTGTCAAGGTGAGCATACAATGCATGTTGACATATAGGCGCTTCATAGATGTGTACAACATTAATTCAATTGATGTGTTTTTCGTCTATGATATGGCTATAAAAGCATTATGGTGACCTATCGAGAGACTGCAAGGATGTTTACAGAATACACTATATAAAGTCCTAATCAAATAATATTATCCACATATAAAGTCCTTATCAAATAATACTCCCCACATATAAAGTCCTTAACAATTAGAATACACTAAGATATATATAAAATATCTTAATTGAATATTATAGAGTCCTTACTATTTATAATACCCCTAATCAAGGAACCTATTCACTATATATATAGAGAAAAATTACAAGCATCAAACTTATACATTTAACTGGCTTCTTCTTTCCTTACTTCAATTTGAGATTCCACAACTTAAGGTATAATACCCTCTATCTCTCTCTCTTCAATTTGAGCTTCAACAATGTTTGATGTCCTATTTGAATCCTTTAGTTGATTGTTTTTGGTGTATCATGTAGCAATCTAAATCATATAGAAAATAATCAAATTTGGATATATAAATTTTCTATCAAAAAATATAAGTCTTATATGTTGCTTGACGATTACAAAAATAGCTTATTTCATCGTGTATAAGATAATTTGCTTTGTGGAAAAAATAGAAACATGATAGATTACATGACACAGTTTTTGAATATTTCCTTGATCTTTGGGGTGATATCTAATGCGTGTATACTACATACATTTTCCTTAAGGGATCACCCAACCGGTTGTGGGATATTGGAATGAAACTATAAGTAGGTATCTATTCCCACAAAATAGCAATCTTCTTTCTCCAGCAATCTTCCTATAATCCCTATCTGAGAGTTTAAATCTGGTGTACCGTGTATGCGCTGCTGAGATGAAACTTAGATAACTGATATCGAGTATGTCTTGGGTTTGGTATGTAGTTATGAGCTGTTGTTGATTTGAGTATGGGATTTCAAATGTTGGGTGTTTTAGTGTGTCACTAATAAATTAATGTAAATATCTTATGTTGGTTTTCGATTTTTAGCTAATTTTGGTTCCTTCCCAATTTGGATTTGGATACTTGGTAATATTTTCTATATAAATAATGGAATTTTCGTGATTGCCATTAAATTTCTCATTTAAGGTTTATGGAGAATTCAGGAGTTAGTATATATGATAATACTGACGAGGGTATAGATGTAGAACAATGAAAGCTTGTCCAAAAGCATTATGGTCAGCAGTTCTTTGTGATGCTGTAACAATTCCAATTGAGTATGGAGCATCTTAGAGTACTCAACTTATGCAACATCTGTAAGAGTACTTTACTTATATAACATTTGTTTGACATTTTGGTGTTAATCATGTATTTATGAAAAGGAATTTTAGATCTTTTCTAATTTGAAGTCATCTACAACCCCAGCTTCCACTATAACAGTAACAACAACAAGGTCCATTGATCTTCCCCGATTTAATGTCTAGTGGAGGGACCTATCCCTCAAGCCAGTCCAAACTTGAACTACCTTAATATCAGACTCACACATTACACACGTGACATGTACAATCAGCATTGATACCTAAACCATGAACTAATAAAGAACATGGATCGAGCACTACAACAAAATATGAACAGGTCAAAGATACCTGTCTTCTACGAACTAACAGTTACACATTTAACTACCACTTATCTCATTACTCGGAGATCGTGCTTCTACACAATAATGAGCTGCAGGTAAGGTCTATTTAAAAAAAATGTTCCAGAGGAGATAAGGACTAGATAAACAAGATTTTCTAGATTCTAACACATGAATTTTTTTATTCTAAACACCACAAAAGTTCTTATTTCGAGATCAAACATTTATAGTTCAAGAGATTACTTGTAATAAGATATCAGCCTCAAGCAATAAAAGTTGCAGTTACTAAACCCTCAACTCAAGGTCGTGGTTTTTTTACCTATTCAAAGGTTTTCTACACTAAATCACCTGTATCATTTCTTGTATTATAATAATTTTTTTCACAGGTACATTTGGTGTAAAATCAAAATTTGAGGTATTTCGAGCTACGGAATTAGGCCATTACATTTGGCGCCATCTGTGGGAAAGAAGACATTTTTCACGGTATCCTAAGGCATACTTTACTTAACTATCCATTTCCAATCATGGTCACTTCCAAGCGACCAATAACATAAGTCCAGCTCGATCTTTAAGTTGAACAGGAATAGCTTGCTGAACTACGTGCGAATCTTTATGCCAAAACAGAGAAATGTAATGAGCTTGAGCGTCTATTAACTCTTGACCGTGAGCTCCGGGACAAAGGGCTTGAAAGTGAGCTTCAAACTCATTTGACAGTATTCAAAAAAGATAAAGAATAGATGATAATTATGTAGACCACATTGCAAGCTTTGCAAGATACTCAACAGGCTCCCCATACCAGAGATTATGATCAAGATCCATTAGATTAACAACTCTTGCAAATTCAAGTAACAGAGATTGTCAGAGTGCTGTGATCTTAAACCTCAAGATAAAGAACCTAAACTTCTTCCTAAATCAAACAATCGTCGACTTGGGATTTAATTCGAGGATTGCAACATCAGTCACATCAAGTTTCCACATCATGATACATTGATAATCATGCTCAAGATGAAGAAATTTTTCATGCATATAATAATGATTAATACTGGTAGCGGTATTGTGATTCTCTTTCAAAGTACAATTGAACCGATGGGTTTGGCCGATCAGGTTATTCCAAGCGACATCAATATTAATAGATTTAATGGTTCCAAGGAAGAATGAGTGGGCAAGATCATCTTACCTATCACCGCTGGACCAGCTACAATCGACATCGTAATCTACATCATCAATGCCAAATCTCCTTATCTTAAGATTATGGCCCGCTGCTGGATCCACAACATGGAAACAATCACTTTTACTTATCATCAAGCACTTAGCTTCAAACACAATGATGGCATCTACAAAATCAAAGGCAGTCAAAAAGCTTTCCCAAGCTTGCAAAAATAGCATTTTTTCTATTCCTGACACATCTGACAGATACACTGTATAACAATTATTGAAAACTGGTTACATCGATGATCAACCTTTAACAGAAGAACCTATAGAGTACATAGACATTGATGGACCTAGCAGAGGTACTTATATTGGTACCAAGCTGATCTAGTACCACAAGGAAGCTCTCATTCACTTCTTATTAATGAATCGAGAAATTTTTGTTTGGGTATTCGAAGAAATGCCCGGGGTCGATCCATCCAAGGCATGTCACAGATTGAGTATCAACAACAATGCCACGGCGGTCAAACAAAAATAAAGATGACTCTCACCTCATTTTCGAGATGCGGCCAACATTGAGATCGATAAGTTGATCAAACTGGGATTCATTTGAGATGCCAAGTACCCAGATTGGATCTCCAACATTGTCGCAATTCCAAAGAAGAATTTAAAGGTTTGATTTTACGTAGATTTCACCGATCTAAACAAACACACTCCGAAGGACAGCTTCTTTCTTCCAATAATTCATTAAATTCTTGATTCCACAGCAAGTCAGGAGCTCCTATCTTCTTTTATTGTAGACACAAAAATTATTGTTTCAATTCCTCCAATGATTAGTGATTATTGTTCATCATGAATAGTAATTTCAAAAATGTTCAAAATTCCAACCCCAAAAACCTTGATTAAGGTCAGAACAATCAAAAATTGAAACTATGCAATTTTGATTCCCTGACCCTTGAATCCCTAATCGATTATCAAACTAGAACAATATGGATCTCCCCATACTGAATCTCCTTCAAGAGCTTCTAAATAGAGAAAGCAATTCTTTCAGCAATGATGGTTTGGATGATTTGGCGTCATCTCAGAGGAAACTTATGCAAAACCCTCATGCATTCACAACTCCTACCATTTCTCCGACCACTCCAGATATCGGTATTTAAGATGACCTCGGTCTGTACGAGATTTAGGTCTCAATTAGTCAATCCAATGAAGCAATCAAGGATCAATCGAGTCAAGAACAAAGGGATGTATGTCCTTGGGGCTTAATGAAAATGACAAAAGGGAACGAGATGAACAAAACCGGAGCTACAGGAGAAACCGCAGAACATCCAAGCTTTTCGGGAGTGCAACAATCCAAAGAAGATCAAGTTATGGAGACTCCCTCTCTCTATGGTAAAATCCCTAAATCTACATTGAACACAAAAATACCCACTCAATCTTTTGCAGATATGGTACGAGGAAGAACGGATACCCCGGCTAAAGCTACATCACTTTTGGATGTTGGGATGCGAGGTGATACTCTGTTTATCTCTATCCCTGCAGGAGAGGTTGCTAAAGGGTTATTCCATTTCCACTTTAGCTTGATCGGGCGCCTGGATCTTCAAAAGGTGAAGTTTGAGGCTGTTTAGGAATATGCTAGGACACAGTAGAAACTCTCTGGATATTGCAAGCTAATCCCTTTAAGGAAAAGATTCTTCATCATCAAACGCAATAATGAAAGTGATAAGATTCACATATGGGGCCATGGACCTTGGATGGTAGAGAAGATGCCCATGTGTTTGATGCCATGGAGTCCACTTTTCTCAGCGGATAATCATCACAATACGAATGCTCTAATTTGGTGTAAATTTCAAAGACAACCAAGTAAACTATGGAGTCAGAAGATTTTTATGTCCTTGGGGAAGACATTGGGTACACTAATACATCTGGATAGTTCAACAATTAATCATGACTATGGTTATCATGCTAGTGTTTTGGTGGATATTAATCTTTCAAAGCCTATTCCTAATCATGTTTTTATCGACGTTGAGGGTAAACTCATTCACCAAGAGATTCTCCTTTATCAGGTTCTAATATTCTGCAATCATTGTAAGAACATTAGAGATAGTATTACGGAGTGTAAGGTGATACAAAGAGCTGTCCGTGGTGAGCAAAAACAAGTGCCAAAGACAGTAAAAGAAACCTGGGACTACAAAGAGCACTGGAAAAGTAAAGTGGTTCCTAGAAAGGAAAGGGTATAGAGCAAGCCAGAGATGGGGAAGAACTTCCAGGGACCACCGAATACACATACCAATTTTCAGGATAACTCAGCTGCAGATAGTGAGAGACCCCATACTGGTCAGGTTGTAAAGGATACAGAACAGGGAAACTTGTCTGCCCCAAAGCAAGAAGAGGAAGAAGTGTCTCACCTAAGACTAATTCCAGGTTCCAGGTTGGGGACATCGGCTCGACGAACAAATATCATTCTCTTAGCGATGGTAAAAGCATTGAACAGGATATCAGTGAACAAAGGGTTTCTAGAAATGAAGTGGACAAGGGTGACCAAGGGGATACAAATGTCAGCAACAGTGAGGGCACCCCCACAAAGTTGAAATATAGATAGCTGCAACTCGGGAGATCAGCATAGTCTAATTGAGGAGGTGAGGAAACTCCTGAATCCAGATAGCTGGGTAGATATCATAGATGAAGAAGAGCTAAAATAGATTGAGGAGAAGGAGGTGGAAGATTGGCGCCAACAATCGCGGGTTAAATGACTGTTTGCTGGGGATCACAACACTGCATATTTTTACCAGGCCACTCAAATAAAAATGGCCAAGACCTGCATTATGGAAATTACATATCAGTATGGGGCAGTGATCCCTAGCCAGGACTGTATTAAAGATTACATTGTAAACTACAATGCAGAAAAGTTTGCACACCATGAGGTGATGGATTGCCTTGAACTTTTTACCCAGAATGAAGTTTTGGTTACGCATGAAGAAAATACTAGCCTCACTGGCATTCCTACTGAGGAGGAAGTTAGAGATGTTGTATTCTCTCTGGATGAAGAGAGCTCTCCAGGGCCGGATGGGTTTTCAGGAGCATTTTTTAGGACCTATTGGGATATTATTAGGGTGGATGTTGCGATGGGTACCTCATCTTTCTTCAGGGGACAGAGTTCTTCCCGTAAACTTCAACTCTAACCTCATTATTCTGATCCCTTAAATACAAAAACCGTCTTGAGTGAAGGACTACAGGCCAATATGCCTGAGTAACTTTATTTTTAAACTCATTACCAAGATTTTGGTTACAAGACACTCTTCGATTGTATCGTGAATTGTGTCTAAGGAGCAAAGTGCGTTCATACCTAAGAGAAGCATCCAGAGTAATATTTGCATGGCTTCTGAGATAGTGAATGAGATGGGGATTAAAAGACATGGTGGCAATGTTGGATTAAAGCTGGATATTACCCAAGCTAATGATACTATGATTTAGGATTTCCTGCTTAAAGCCCTTCGATCTCTGGAGTTCTACAATGCCTTCTGCAATTGGATCCATACTATTATTAATATGGGGATAATATCAGTTTCAATCAACGGTAGCCCTTCTGTATACTTTAAGGCTCCTCGAGGCCTTAAACAAGGTGATCCACTCTTTTCGCTGCTATTTGTTATTGCAGAAGATATTTTGAGCTCCAATCTCAAGTTTCTTGCAAATCAAGGAAAAATCAAACCCATGGTCAAGATTAAAGGTATCGAAGGCCCTACTCACCTGCTTTTTGCTGATGACATTTTTCTGTTTGTTAACGATAATGCCAAGTGCTTAAGGAATTTAAAAAAAATCCTTAAAGCCTACCAACAAGCATCTAGGCAGGTGATTAGCGTTGAGAAAAGAAATATTTTTCTTGGTCATATTCCTAATCATAGATGATGAGAGGTGATCGACATGGCTGGGTTTAGGGAAGGATCACTCCCAGAGACCTATCTTGGCATACTACTGGTACAAGGAAGGATATCCAAAAGCACTATTAACCCCCTGGTGGAAAAAATTCGGAAGAGAGCGAATAGCTAGAATGGAAGAATGCTATCATTTCAAGGGAGAGTAGTCCTTACCAAATCTATCCTTAATAGCATCCCCATTTACAATATGGCCATCTACAAATGGCCTCAATCCTTAATTAAAGAAGTAGATTCCATCATTTGAAACTTTATCTGAACTGGGGACCCTACAAAGAGAAAGGGAATTACTCTAAGATTGAAATAGTTGTGTAAACCGTTCAATGAAGAAGGATTGGGTATACGAAGCTTGAGAGAGGTAAATAATGTTATGCTATGCAAGCTAAATTGGATTTTAGCTCAAAGATAAGAGACTTGGGCTCAACTCTTAGATGTTAAATTCCATACTACTAGTGGTGAAAAGATTCAGTACCATAAACAATCTTCTGTCTGGCCGGGTATTAGACATACGGAAGGCATTACCAAACCTTTTATAGGATGGATAATCGGAAAGGGTATGAAGATCAACTTCTGGAGAGACTCATGGGCATCAGACATCCCTTTACGAGAACATATTGATCTCCCTCACTACCTATGGAAGAAGTTTACTGCTAGGGTTAGTGATTTCATAAATATTGATGGATAGAACTTCCCTCCTGATATCTCTCTAGCCTTTTTGGCTTTGGGAATAGACATTACTAATATTCCTTGGAACCCGAGTGTGGAGGATATTCAGATCTAGAAACCAGATGTTCAAGGTGATTTCTCAATTAAAAATGCATTCGAATGTACCAGAAAACGATTAGACACAGCTTCTGGCGGAGATATACATGGAGGAAGTGTTTACATCCGAGTCTAGGTGGGTTTGCGTGGAGATTAATGAACCAAATCATCCCCACTGATGAGAAGGTGCAGAGGAAAGGAATACAGATAGCCTCAGTGTACGTTCACTGCGGTAGCAATACCGAAACGGAAGACAACCTATTCTTCGAATGCCCCACGGCCAAAGTGTTGTGGTGTTGGGCGCTACAAATACTATTCTTGATGCTATTTCAGGTATGGATGGCTGGAAAAATACTCAGGATAAATGTAAGAAGCATAGCTCATACCTCAATGAATTATGGTTTATTATGGTGTTTGCAATCTGTCGATGGCTTTGGAACTCGAGAAATAAAATCAGATTCGACAATAGAAAGCTGCCCATTAGTGAGATACAATATAAGGTTCTAGGAAAAATTTCCAACAGCGCCAAACTATCTTCAAATAACATGTACAACACAACCTTTAAACTACAGGTGGTAAAAGAGCTATCGGTCAACTGTAAAATGGGGAACGCTCCATCCATTCCTAGTTGTAGATGGAATCTGCCAAACATCGGAGAGGTTAAGCTGTGCTATGACGGCTCAGCATTGGGAAACCCTGGACTGTCTGGGATTGGAGTAGTATATAAAAACTGGGAGGGCAGAGTTTTGGGAACGCTCAGTAAAGCAGTGGGTTTAACTACTAAGTACATGGAAGAAGTGCAAGCTATTGTCGACGGGGTAGAAAAAGTACTACATAGAGCCTGGAACACTCTGTGGATACTGTCGGACTCCTCGACAACCATCAAAGCTTTTACTACAAGTAAGATACCTTGGAAGTTCCGAAGCAAGTGGAGGTACCTACTCACATCCATACAATAAATCCAATTCAACTCAATCTGGAAAGAAACAAATTTCTCGACAGATACCACGGCTAAGAGAAGTTCTAGAGCTGACCTACCTTTTGAGGAATGGGTTGAGGGTAGACCAGAGTTTCTGACAAGAATTGAAGACCCTCATACTGAGTTCTTCTGATTTTGCTGATCAAGACATATTCTTGAATTTTAATTCCATTCGTATAGCACTTTTCCTGTTCGAATACACTATTGCCTGAGTGATTTTATTTGAATAGAATTCTTCCTGTTCGAATACACTCTTGACTGAGTGATTTTATTCGAATATAAATTTTTCTGTTTGAATGCATTTTAGCCTGAGATTGTATATTCGAATAGACTAAAAATCTATTCGAATATTATGTACTTTATTCGAATAGACTTCTAGTTTATTTGAACAGAGGCGTGATTCAGCTTTTCTTTTTACCGTTAAAGGGCATATTTGTCCACGGTTTGTAAGTATCATGTACCTTATGATTCAGCATATATAAAATTAAATCATAACTTTTTGTAAAAAAAATGAGCTCTTATCTATGATACAATAAAATACCACTCTTGGAGGCCGATAAGGAAAATACCACTTTCATCATTGAAAGGGGACTTTACTATTAATAAATCATGCATCTTAGACTGATGAACGCAGGCACAACTTATCAAAAATTATTAACAACAATGTTCATAGCGCACTTGGGAAAAATCGTTAAATTCTATATCGATGATCTTTTGTGCAAGAGCTTACTGTCAAAAGACCATATCATTGATCTCTCAAATATCTTTAACATTTTACGTTCTTATAAGATGCGGCTCAGTCCTGATAAATATCAATTTGGAGTGTATTCAAGCAAGTTCCTCGACCATCTCATCAGCAAGAAGAGGATTGTAGCCAACCTAGATCAAATTTGAACTCTCCTCAGCATGCCCTCTTCGAGAACAAAGAAGGACGTACAAAAACTTACAGGTAAAATTGCTGCTATTAATCAATTCGTCTCTAAGTCTTCATATCGATGACAGTGGCTGTTCTTACTACTCTGAGGGTGTACCAAACAAGGAAAGGTTCAGCCCAGCGAAGAGATCCGGTGGAAAGAAGAATGCGAAGCAGCTTTTTAGGAACTCAAAACCTATCTGGGAAAGTCTCCCATCATGAGCACCCCGGTAGACAATGAAGAGTTGATCATCTACCTCGCAGTTACAGATAATTCTATTAGCTCGGTCCTTATTCAACTTGAAGGTAAGGTCGAAAAGCAAGTCGATTTCATTAGCAAAACCCTCACTCCAGCAGAAATGAGGTATTCTAAAATCGAGCGACTCCTTCTAACTCTTGTTTATACTTCACAGAAACACAAGCACTACTTCTAATCTCATTTAGTCAAAGTCATGACAAACTATCCACTCCGGGAAGTTTTGTTTAAAAAAGAAAAATCATGAAGAGTGCAGCAATGGTCAGGTAGTTTGGGAGAACATGATATCAAGTTTGAACAATGCCATTCAGAAAAAGGTCAGGATGTTACTGATTTTCTTGCGGATTTTCTTTTAGAAGATCCCGATTTGGAAAATTACGATTCTGACCTTACAAAAGAAATTATAGAAAATTTACTCACCCAAACATTTGACGAACGAGCTGAATAGATTATAAGGAAAGGGTGGAGACTTCTTACAAATGGTTCAATAGTACCCGCAGGGTCAGGAATTGGAATCATACTAATTACCGCCTCCAGCGACAGAATCGAGAAATCAATCTGCTTAGATTTTGAAGCCTCCAATAATGTTACAGAGTACGAAGCTTTGATTCATGGACTTAACTTAGCATTCGAGCTTGGCATCCCTGAGTTCTTAGTTTATACAGATTCTTACTCATCGTCCACCATTACTTATAACAGTATAAGAAAAATGGCAAGATGATTGCATATGCAGCCCTCATTGCCGATAGGATGAGCAGATTCACGAAAGCAACTCTCGACTATCTACCTCGAGATAAGAACAGACATGTTGATTCCTTGGTTATTTGATCAGGGTCTTGTGTACAGAAGCACAATATCTACAGATCAAAGTAATATCTACCCCTAGCATTGATCTCAATCTTGTATGCACGATTAAAACTCAGGGTGATGAAGAGGAGGACGACGATTGGTAAAAGCCCTTTATTGCCTACCTCGGTCTAAGGAACAAATATGATGGGCCCCTTCCAACAAATTTAAAAGAGCGTCGATAGTTTATCAAAAATTCGAAGCGTTATACAGTTCAAAATAGCCATCTATACAGTCGACCAGTGACAGGGCCTTATCTCAAGTACCTCTCCAAGAAGAAGGCCGATGGAATGTTCAAATAATTACATGAAGGAACTTGTGGCTCACATGCCGCAGGTCGATCACTTGCAAACAGAGCAATTACACAAGGAGTATTTTTGCCATGAATGCGCAAACAAGCAGAAGAGTACTCACGCAAATGCGACACATTTTAACGACATGGATACATGATCCGTACCCCTGCACTCGAACTACATACAAACAAGTTATTCTTGCCATTCAAGCGGTGGGCGCTCGATCTCGTGGGAGAGTTTCCTAATATGCCAGGTAACCGACGTTTCTAACTCGTGATAACATATTATTTTCCAAAATAGGTGTAAGCAATTCCTCATTGTTGAACTAGAAAAGAAGAGGTCATCTCTTTTATCTGGGAATACATTATCACAAGGTTCGAATGCTCCACCAAATTATGATCAATAACGGGCCGCAGTTCATTGGAGAAAAGGTTGTGGCCTTCGTCAACAAACATAACATCATCCATTCTCCATCCAATCCATACTACCCATATGGTAATGGACATGCTAAAATTACCAACAAAATCATAGTTAATGGACTCAAGAAAAGGCTTTAATCATAAAAGAAAGGAAATTAGATACAGGAGTTTTCTCACGTCTTATGGGCATACCGTACTACTCCACGACAATCAATTACTTGTTCCCCCTTCCTCTTGGCTTATGGTACAGAGGCCATCATTCCAACAAAGTACCGCACACCTATCAAAGATCACGAGCTTATAAATGAAGAGAATAAATTCGAGCTAGCCTACAATATGAATTGGATTGATGAAAATAGGAAACGTGTCATTGCCAATCTAGGTCAATATCATCATATGCTTGCAAGCTCGTACAATAGAAGAGTCTGAAGTTGTGAGTTCCAAATCGACGATCTCATCCTCAGAGAAATCCCATAGAGCAAAAAAAAAGAATATACTGGGAAGCTCACAAAAAATTGGGAAGGTCCTTTCCTCATCATTGGCCGAACTAGACTGGGATCATACTATCTCATGACAGAGCAAGGAGTTTGAATCCCAAATCCATGGAATACTAAGCGATTGAAATGATATTATCGCTAAATCCCTAATCTTTCCATTTCAGATTACTCTATTCTCGTTCTTTACATTCCAAAAGTAAGATTTCAATCTTCAACAGTATACATTCTATTCTACTCAATAAAAACTTCTAAGCTTTTTCCCACATTACTCACTACTCACGTAGAATCTTCAAAATCTCAAAGATTGAAGTAAAGGAAATAGTATCTTTCAATCGACCATCTATACATAGATTAAAGCAAAGGTAATACTAGCTTTTAATCGAACATCTATGCAGATCAAAGCAATGGTGATACTAGCTTTCAATCGACATCTATACATATTAAAGCAAAGTTGATACTAGTTTTCAATAGACATCTATACAAATTAAAGCAAAGATAATACTAGCTTTAAATCACCCATCTATACATATATCAGGGACTAAAACATAGGTAATACAAGTATTCAATCAATGATTTCTATCAGACATAAGATAAGTAAAACTAGCTTTCATCTTTATACATGCCTATAACTACAGAAACTGTAGGTCACTTCTACAGGTTTTTTACTTATGGGAGGTCAGTTACGTTTTCCCCTACTCAGGAGGTTGTGCAGCCATAAATTTTGGAGCTCGAACAATGACAATATTCATGCCTTGCTCCACTAATTCTGTAGGTCGGGAGCCTACTTCCAGTTCTATGTCATTCAAGCAATTTCCACGATCTATATCAGCATTAAAGATACAACCTCAGAATGCCACATCGACATGCAAGGTATCCCTACCGAGCTCAAGCCTCTTTACTTCTTCTACAAAATAAGCAATGACAACCATCAGGTCCCTCAAGTGCACCTCTTCTGGGCCATACTTCTCTTGGTCAATCATGACTACCTCGTCAAACCGCTTTTTCAAGCTCTGATAATACTGCTTCAAATCTTTGTGGAAAATATTTTCCCTCTCCGCTTGTTTCCCTAAGCTATTTATCACCTCAGTTTGCTGCGCTATTGTCCCCGTCCCTTTATCCAGCTCAACTTTATTCATCGTCCTCAGCTTTTCCAATTGAGCGCGAAGCTCCACCAACTCCCATTCATTTGCATCACTTCCCCCAACATAATCCTTCTTAGGTAGCTCATCATTCCTCTTGATTACTTCCTCTAACTTTAGCTCTCAATTTAGAGTAATATCTAACTTCTCTCTCTTAAATGCTCGTTTCCTCTCCTTACATGAGCTTGAACACGAGCTACATCCGCCTCCAACTCTTTAATTTGAGTTGATGGGTTAATTACGTCACCCTTAGTAGTCGAGACCTCGGCGTCACTCTTTTTCTTCTTTGACCACTCTCCGACCTCGGCCTTCTAGGCTCGTGAATCGGTCATTGTCAAATCCGCTTTCAACCATGAAACCCTCTCATTCAGTTCGTTACACCATTTTTGGGCCAGCCGAAGATCGATATCTTTAGCAGGCAAGGCCTCACTCAACCTCTCAATAACACTTTCAGAACTTGTCAGGTCAGTTCAAACTTTTACTCAAGCTCATTTTCTTTCCAAATTATTTCACTCTTCAATTACTCAACCGTACTTTCAAAACGTACCAAGTCAGCTTGAGACTTCTCAAGCTTATTTACTTTCCTGATCATGTAACCCTTCAAATTACCTACAAAATCCTGTAACTCTTTTTATGTAGTTTTTAACGACCTGATATGGTATAAAGTGACATCCGCTTCTTTACCTTTTAGTCAACAAATATATCCTGCTTTTGAGCTTCGCTATATCAGTCTGCACCACCACAGGCTCCTTTTGCGCTTTTTTAATTTCAATATCTTTATCTTTGACCTTTCGGGTCAGGTCATCCATAATTTTTGTCACCTTAACAAACTGGATCTGTGCTTTAACATATTGATCCTCTATATCTTCATATGCCTTTTTAAGCCTATCAAACTTCACCCCAAACTAATGATTGTATTGGAGCATTCGTTGTTCGTTCAAGCAAATAGTCTTTAATTCGACTTGCATCAACGAGCTCGATTCAACAATACTTCACATATACAATCAATGCATAATTCATAAAACTTTACAGACTTCTAATAGATTTTAGCTTCTGACATGCTCACAAGCTAAGATTATACTTTGACCTTAAGTTAAGAAGTTAGCTCACAGTAATGGCAATAACATCTACATCCTCATTCAAGGTACACATTTTCTATGTTCTAATTTGCTAACACACCAAAATAATATAAACATACTGGATTACTATCGTTTCAAATTTTTTAACACATTTGTGATCTATATCTATCTTCTAACTTTACTGTGCAGCTTTAAAGTAGCGGAACAGACAAGTCAAATATTTCTTGCTACTTTCTAGCTTGTAGCTATGTTTGCGAAGTCAACAGGGACCCTGAGGCATTTTTCTCCTTAGCAAGATCTTTCTCTAATTCTTCAATTCTGAGGTGCATATCTTTTAGTTCCTACAAATCAATGTTTATACACATGTCTTAGCCCAAATTTATTCTACAAATCAATGCACCATACACTTACAATTTTCAACCCATATAAAATACACAAACGAACTCCAAACAATTTTTACTCTACCTTCTCATTATCTCTCTCGTGGTTCTCTAGATCAGTTCAAACATAGACCGAGTCCAGCCCTGTCGCTACTCCTGGGATAGAGCTATCATCAACCTGGAGCTCCTCTTCCGTTCAGCCTCTTCGACATAAGTCCCTGCTATCATAGCTTTGAGGTCAGTAAAAAAGTACCCTACTACAATAAATTAGCGTCCAAGGCTACCCCGAACAGCTGCCACTTCATCAACATTCTTTTGGGCCTCACTAGTAAGCTCGAATATCAATACCTGATGCGAGTCCCTCGCAGAAGCCAGGCGCTCCCTCTCCAATGGCAGATCGAATTCTAGTTGAGCCACCTTCTTCTCGAGCTCAACTCTCCCACCCACGAGCTCAGCCCTTCCTTCCTCGAACCCAAGGCAGATACCCTTCAAAATATGAGTAGCCTAACACAGTAAAAGACACTTTTTAGCTCAAAAACAAATACAAGTTCAAATATCACAAAGACATCAACTTACCACCCTGCTCAACTCTAACTGTATGGAGGTATTTAGCTCCTCATCACCTCTTCGAGCTGCTGGCTTCAACTTGTTCTCCACTGCCAGCAGCTCGTCCCCCTCAACAGGTTTATTCTCCAACACCTTCATCCCACTCACAGAAGCAGGCAAATCTACCCTCCACTTCTTTGCGTTCACCTTGACCTTACCACTCACCGTGGTCCCTGAGGTCGAGCCACCCTTAGCAGCCTTCCTTTTTGAGTGCTTTTGAGCTAGTTTGCTCGAAGTAGTACCCCTAGCAGCATCTTTCATCGACATTAGCATAGCCCTCGGTACTATCGGACACTCTTCCCCGTCTGCTGCCCTTTTCTTGTTAGCTCTAGTTCCTGCCATTTGTTTCTTAGCTTGAGACCTATACACTTTCTTCGACCTGTTGTTAGCTCTTTTGTTTCTGCTGATGCCAAGCTATTTCAGGAAAATCTCAAGCTCAACACCTTCTCGAGCTATAGTATTTATCAGCGATTCTCTTCTCGACACTTTAGATCGAGGACCTACAATATAGCATCACAAATTGTTCAACAAACATAAAACATCCCTACTACTGCAACAATTCGATATCTTATACTATTACTTACTTTTCTTCAAAGTTTTATATACAAGTTCTATGGGTTCCTCGTTCATTCTCTGAAAATAATCACCTTTTACCCATATTATATTATCATTCCAAACTCGTCCTGTAGAATTCAAATTGATGAACAGAGGTTGAGATGAACTAAAATAGAAATATGCGCCTCCAGTTGCTGCATAATATTTCACAGCGTAATACTGTAAAGCATCTACATGAGTTATTCTCCTCTCCAGCTCATTCTCATCCCACAATCTATTTTGATTATCACAGACGTTTATCACCTCTCACATACTCCCATTCAGTTGGGCAAGACAGGCCTCTATGGTATTCAAAATACCTTTAGCAAGATTGTTAGGAGGCAACATCAGTCCATATTCCAACTGAGAAAGATAACGCAAAAAACCCTTATCCAAGTCGCTTTGGACATTCCCATTAAATTATGCAAAGAAGATTGATTCCTCTACTCTCCTCTTCATTTTCCCTTGTTCTATATCGGGCAACAAGAAGAAATATTCTTCCTCAGTTGGTACAGTGCAACCCCTAAATGACCTACTGGCCTGCTCTACGACATTACCCCATTTCTCACCTAAATTGCTTTTGGTTTTACAAAATTCTTTGAATACATTAGACTTTGGAATATAGTATATCAAATTACCAAGGAGATCAGGAAATTGTACTTCATCCTCCCCCTCAGAATCTACATTTATAGATTCTACATTTTCAGACTCACCCGTACGACCAGAGGTTGACGTTTCCATATCAGGTGGAACCTTCATTTCAAATATAGGCTTGAGGATGCGGCTTATTTCTATAATAGATTTTCCTCATGTCTCAACCTACATACAGGTTCAGGTATTTAGTTAATTTACTCAATCATTATCTTTTGTCTCTACTTTGACACATACACATCTATCATACATATACATACGTCATATACATATATCACTTTTCATGCAAATCAAACAGGTTTTCCAAAAGTTTACTATAAATAGAAAACTTTCCAAATTTGGAAAACCCACAAATATCGTAATCTGGGTGAAGTCTGTCCTGAACAGTATACCGATTCACAATATGGCAGTGTACAAATGGCATCGTTCTCTTATCAAAGAGGGAGACAATATCCTTAGAAACTACATCTGGACTGGAGACCTAACCAAAAGGAAGGGGGTGGCACTGAAATGGGATAAGGTATGTAAACCGACTAAGGAATGGGGGATTGGTATACGTAGTCTGGGTGAAGTCAACAAAGCTATGCTCTACAAACTTCACAGGGTTTTTAAATAAGGAACAGAGGAATGGGTAAAATTTCTCAAATCAAAATTCAGCAGCATGAGCGGTGATACTATTCGATATTATAAGCCGTATACTTTATGGATGAGAATATAGACCAGAGTGACCATTTTGAAACCACATATAGGATGGCTCATTGGAGACGGGCAGAAAATTGATTTCTAAAGAGATACTTGGGCAACAGATATCCCACTCATGGAACATATTGATCTGCCTTGACACTTATGGAAAATATTTAAAGCAATTCTTAGCGACCCACAAGGCTGGCATTTCCCTAGCGACATATTACTCATACTGCTGGCACTAGGAATCGACATCCAGAACATCCAATACAACCCCAGTTCCCATGATACTATCATCTGGACTGGGAGGCATATGAAACACTGCGCAGTAAGGAAGATTCGGCATGGTGGTGGAAGTACGTCTGGAGACAAACAATCCACCCTAGACTGGGAGGCTTTGCTCGGTGCTTGTTGAACCATATACTCCCTATGGATGAATCCATAATGATGAGAGGCATCTCTATTGTGTCGGTATGGCACCAATGCCATAACACATCAGAAATGGAGTCTCATACTTTATTGCAGTGCCCTTTCGTAGTCTCTCTCTGGAAGAAGGCTACAACATACTTCTCGTATGCACCTATCACCTCATCAGACAACTGGAGAACCATACTAGAGAGAGGTAAAACATCTAGTCCATACATTATTGATCTCTAGGTGGCCATGGTTTTTGCAATCTGCAGCAACATTTGTAGAGCTAGAAACAAATGGCAGTTTGATGGAGTCAAAACCCTTATCAAGCTAACTATGATACATATCCTAACTGACATTGCAAATGCCTCTCTCCTCTCCAATAATATAATGAACAACACCATTCAGAACCTCAGGATCATCAAGGAGCTTAATGTTCAGTGCAAATTAAGAATAGTCAACAACATAGAAAGCTGTAAATGGGGGCATCCTACTCAAGACAAGGTAAAAATTTGTTGTGATAGATCGGCTCTAGGCAATCCTAGTGTAACAGATATAGGAATTATTTATAGGAACAATAAAGTGGATGTCTTGAGCACAGATAGTAAATCTATTAGGCAAGCTACGAACTTCATTGCTGAGATTACTTCAATCATTTAAGGAGTTCAGAGAGCTGCAACACAAGGGTAGAGAAGAGTGTGGGTAGTATCCGACTTGGCTGCTGCAATTAAAGCATTTATCAAGGATAAAATACCCTGGACAGTTAAAATTTCTTAGGACCTCATCATCCCTCACCTTCTGCAAATCCGATTCAGCCATGTATGGAGAGAATGCTATTTCTCGGCAGATAAAATTACAAGGAGAGGGCCAACCCAAACCAACCAGTAAAAGAATGGACAAATGGTAGACCAGATTACTTACAAAATATTTAAGGCCATGTCACGGACTACTTCCGAGTCAGGAAATCATGTTGAACAGGAAATCACGCTGCACAAAGTATTATCAAATCAGGAAAATTGTTCGAACGAATTAGGAGGTCGTTCGAACGAAAGAGCAACTATTGGAATTGTAGAGACAGACGACAAGTTTGAAGGCAATTTTCAACAGTTCGTTCGAACGGACTTTGATGTTGTTCGAACGAATTGTACGTTAATCACAAAAACCGCTTCTTTTTGTCGAGAAAGACGACAATTTCTAGTTTTTCCTTTTTCGTTCGAACAATAGTGGAGGTTGTTCGAACGAGACTTTGCTCCTTTCCTTCGAACGACTCTGGACTCATTCGAACGAATGTATGCAATTTTCTTATTTATTTTCTTTGTATTTCCTTATTTTCGTAGAGAGCTCACATGCATATACCCTAGTATCATATACTAAAGTATAACATGATTGGTTTTCCCTGATCTTGTAAACGTTTGTTTATATATATTTTACTAAACTTTTGCAAAAAAATCAAATATCGTAATCTCCATTTCAAGCTTAATAATCACAAAATACAAATTAATCACTAACCTTCAACGTCTGAGTACGAGTCAGGAATAGCGGTACGGCGCACCCAATGTCTTGACTCTACCTCCACAATCTTCTCCTTCCTTATACAATAATTGTTGTCGTCTACTCTCTCACTTGAATCTCTGCAACTTACTCTCTTTTCTCTTCCTCTGTTCTTTAACTTTTTTAGATTTGATAAACGTTTGAATGAAGAAGACGAACTATTATTTATACGTTTCAATGAGGAAGACGAACTATTATTTTCATAATTAATGTCAGACATTTTGTACCTTTTTGGTAAAAGCATTTTCCCATCATTATCCTACTTCCTATATTTTATTATATTTTTTCTCTCCTACCCAAATCTCTCTCTAACCTTCTAATACTCATGATAACTCTATACTTATATGCAATTAAACTTTTTTTTTCTACCCCTACGCAAAAGATAAAAATTGAAGCTAATATGATTTCTCTATTCTTACTTCAGCTACTTATAGAACTGCTGATGTCATTTCCAATGTTATAACATTTGAAATATCAAAATTTTATTCACAAAAGTTTCTAACAATATTTACAACAAAATAGGAACAAATTTAGAAGAAATATTCTACCAACATTCACATTCCAGTTATTCGATCTAACTCAGTTTGCTCCCTCATACATAATCACACATGAAACATCCAAGATGCCCTGGAGTGCCACACTAAATCAGTTTTCCCCCAGCAATCCTCTCATCTTCCTCAGTAATTTCTTTCACAGCAATTTACCTTACAACAGTTATTCGAGCCTCAGGCTCCAACACCAATTCACAGAATACCTTTGAGTAAAAGTGATGCCCAATTTCGTACTCCCTCGCCCTCGTATCCAACCCGTCAAACCAGATTATAGATTCAGGCAAGTTAGCGTCATAATCTAACTTCCCAAAGATCTTCTCTCGTACTTCTGTAATCATTATTTTAAAGTACCCTTGCGAAGCGTGATGAGCTCTTTCAGAATGAGTCCTCACCATTTTTTATTGCTTCCTCCTCTTTACATGAAATTTTAAGTATTATACACCTCTTAGATATAACATCAAATCCCCCATATTCCGTAAATTGTAACCTCTATCTGCTCCATTTTTCCATTACTGTAAACCCTAAGATCATGATAGAAAATTATTTGAATTTATCTTTCAAAATTGACCTCTTTAAAAATCATCCATCACCTTTTCGAGCTACTTTTCACAACACCTCCCCAGCTCAAGATTTGATTTCTGCTTATTCTATTCTACATAAGATTATTATTATAGCTCGATTCATCAGACCTCGCCAGTTTAGTATTCATACCGCATATCTTTATTTTTATATTTTCAACAGTTCGACTAATAATGCTCATTTTTCTTTCGCTTTTAAAACATTATATTTTTATACTCTAACATATCATTCTTTTAGTTCAATTTAACTAACAACTGCTAATTCGATCTATCAACACAATTTTTGCACAAATATCTATTTCATTAGCTCAAATATTGCTTACAGAATACTTTACAAATAATAAAATTTTCAGATATTTCTACAGATCGATCTATAGGTTACATTACATTTCAGTTTTCAACACTATTTTATTTCAAAACTTTTCTACAAGAAAGGTCGGAAATGGTGTTTACACCATTTACTTCTACAAGAAACTGAGGAAGCTAGTGGTATTAGTGCCTGAACCAACCTTCTGCAAAGGATACCCCTTCACGGAATAGAGTGATGATTGTGCAGAAGAAGATTTCTAATCTCCGCCTCTTTTCTCCATCACCACCGTCTCGTCCTCTATAACCTCCAACAGCTTCGAGTTGGCAGAGATTAAATTAGGTCCTACCTTAGAACCCAGTCCCTCGTAGGATACTGACAGTACTTCCTGTTATGTACGCCGGCCTCCACATTTGTCTCCTCAACCTTGTCCTCCGCCAACAGGCAAATGCATATCTAACGCTGTTCCCCAAACAAAACTACATAGTGGAACCTCCACATATGGTAATAATCATCTCCAACTTCAGCAGCTTCCTCCTCTGTCCTACCATGGTAAGGTGGTAATATTGGAATAGGGGTGGGCATGTCCAACACTTGGTTGCCAAAGTAGCGCAACTTCAGCCGCTAAACTTTAGCAGCCTAGTCTTCACCATTATCAAAACAGAGTACAGCAGAAGATATTCACAACAATAGGGTACTTTCACAAAGATGGCAGATGCTGCAGTACATGTACTATTTATATCCAACCCATATTCAATGCGAAGAAACATTTCCAAAGCAGTCATTATTCAAAGCACAACTTCTCTAGGAACACCAAACGTTAAATACATCAATTCTTTCCATCATAATAAATGCCAAATTCAGTCCTTAATAAAGAAATACTAAGTACCCATCAATCAAATTCCCCATCAATATATCATAACTTTCCAACTTCCAACACCAACAGTCACAAATTTTTTCTCAACCAATGCCACCCGTACCTTCAGTTGCAAGGGGCAATTATAAGGACCTATCCCTCGACCTAGTCCAAGCATGAACAATATCAATATCAGACTTACGCATTACACATGTGACATGTACAGTCAACATTAACACATAGACCACAAACTGATAAAAAATGTGGATCGAGCACTACAACAAAATATGAATAAGTCAAAGACACCTATCTTCTATGAACAAACAGTTATACATTCATCTAAAACTTACCTCATTATCCGGAGAATGTGCTTCTGCACAATAACAAGCTACAGGTAAGGTCAATATAAAAAAAAGTTCCAGAGGAGATAAGGACCAAAAAATTCAGATTTTCAAGATTCTAACAGATGAAGTTTTAGATTCTAAACACTATAAAAGTTCTTATTTCAAAATCATGCATTTTAAGTTTAAGAGATTACTTGTAATAAGATATCAGCCTTAAGCAATAAAAGTTACAGTTACTAAACCCTCAACTCGAGGTCATTTTTTTTACCTATTCAAAGGTTTTCTACGCTAAATCACCTGTGTTATTTCTTATATTATACTAATTTTTGTCACAGGTACATTTGGTATATGATCTAATTTCAAGCGATTTTGAGCTACGGAATTAGACCATTACATATAGAGTTCCATCTAAATTTATAATATTTAATGTTGTGTTTGTTAGATTGGTCGCTTTAGTATATATCTCATCACATTGTTAATTTTCTATAAATACGTAGGTTTGGGATAGGCAATCTTGACTATATATTTTATTTAGTTAATCCAGTTTGACTAATTAGAAAATGGAGACTCGGGATTCTGAATTCTCTTGTTCAATTTTTTTATTGTGTAAAATCAAATACTAATTTCTTGCATATCTTACGCAGTTTAAGTATGTCTGACAATAATAATGACCCCAATATCTATAATGACTTAAGAGATTTGAAGTCTAACACTTCGAATTGGAGAATTCGAGCAAGAATATCTAGAATCTGGCCTATCATAGACTTCCAAGACCGGACTAAAATAATAAACACCAACATGGTTTTGATTGATAAAAGGGTAAATGTTATTTTCTCGACAAGTTATACCTATAATCTATAGTATATTGATTTATAATATTTGTTTACTTGTATATAGAGTGATCAAATTGAAGCCAGCTGCCCAAAAATATGTATGCCCAAGTTCTCTATATATTTAAGAGAGGGAATCATAATTGATCTAGCAAATGGTTATGTCGTATTCAGCAACGGCTTATACCAACCACTCGATAACCAATTGAAGATATAATTCCAAGACAAGGCTATCATCAAACAACTAGATGATACTAACGACATCCCGCTCTTACTATTTATTTTTTGTGATTTCAACAATCTCATTCGTTTTACAAACAAAAGTGACAAAATAGCAGGTAAATACTTAGTTACAACCTTTTTCTAACTTTACTCACACACTATTTAATTAGGCCTTAAATATCAAATCCCAAATGTTATCAGTCGTATCATAGACGTAACACCTACCACACCCCAATAAACAAAGAATAGAACAGAGGTTTTATAAAAAATGCAACGATTGAAAATGAGAGGTACTAAGTATTATTTTGTTAATTGCATTGTACAACACTTAAATCATATCTACACCATATATAATATTTTTATTCAATTCCGTGACAAGGGTATTCAATTATCAATAACGTTATGGGGATCTATTGCTACGGAACTAGGGAGACAACTTGACCAGCTCGACGCTCCTAATGTTGTTTTGGTTATGACTACGGGATCTGTTAAAGAATGGAAAGGTTATAAATATATATACTAAATTAACACCATTTATTTGCCATCAAGAATGGACATCTATTATGTGGAACAGCTGAAATTTTAGATTTTAAAAGGGGGTCATTTATCACTCTGTGTCAACAATTGTGTGTACATATTAAAGAATACTAATAATATTATATTTCAACATATCTTGCACTATATATCATGAATGTTTCTAAGGGTCTATATTCACAGGTAAGATCACCATGAATTCTACCTATGATACTAAAACCTATTTGAATCTAAAAATCCCTGAAGCTGTAGAATTCTCAACCAGGTAAGGTGTACAATTTGTTAATGACTAATAAATATAAACAATATTCTTTAATCATGATACTATAATACTTTGAATGTATAGTGTGGATAAAATTATTAAGGTCACACCAACAAAGAATGATAAGAAATTTGATCAAGAAATGGTAGATAATATGACTACAATGAAACAACTGAAACACAATATATCCTAACATTATGCAGTTAAGGTACGTCATTATTTTATTTTAATAAAGACTTAGTACATTCATTTACCGTATGAATACTAATGATCAAAATGACTTATCCAAAAATAGGATTCCCTCTACAACATTCAAGCGAGAATCTCCAAAGACTGTCATGAATACGGGTTTTGTTATGAATAGTTCAATAATTACAAACAAAAAGTTAGCCAACAAAATGACAAATTCTATTGTTCAAGCTGTAGAAAAATAATAAGTAATCCGATTACTAGGTACGATAGCCCAACTAAATTTCTCAAATAAATAAAATATTTTAACCCAACCTTATTTTCCTTATAGGCACAAATTACAAGTTGATGTTCAAGATGAAATTGGATTCATCAAAATGATAATGTTCGATTCACAACTGCAAATACTATTAAACAATACAACAAAAAAACCTAAGGATCTTTTTGAAAAGGTGTACAAACAATAGCTCTATTCTATTAAATTACCACATGAAATAGTTTAATAAGTTGTACTTTTAATTTTTGTAGAGCAACGGTGAAACAGTAGCATCATACTATTTGGAAAAGAATTTACTTTGGGTCGAACGTGTGTTTGCAATAAAGCTATCAGAAAATAATGTTGGTAAGCCAAATAATATCTGCCGCGTTTATGGCATATCAACCGTTTCTTGAGTAGATATTTAAACCCCGATCCAAACCTTTGAGAGATATGGATAAATAGCAAAGCGATCATCACCTGAAAATAAAGAGCCTGATAATAGCCAAAATAGTAAAAGAACAAAGAAAAAAAATCAACCCTTTTATGGTCATTCTTCAACATCTGCTACACTATCATCCACTGATATATAAAATAAGGTACTTAACCTAATTACAACTTTCATGAATTAGCAATGGTCTATAATTTTTGTCATTATCACTGTATTTATAAATCTACTTGTAATTATCAGGCAACAGAATAACCTCTGAAGAAAGGTGTAAAGAAAAGTGCACGACGTAAAATAGATATGAATGCATCGCTTCATAGTACATAAGATGATCATATAGACTTAGATATTGATATGAGTACTGATAAACCAAATAGCTTACAAGAAGAAAGTGTACTAGAAGATGATAACAACAATGCTGGCAATGACGAACCAATTAGAGATTCAATCAGTGATGCAGAAGAGGGGCACTAAAGAATAATCAGTCTTAAAGTCTTTTCTTATTACCAATTTTAAATTACCTCTTTATATTTGCCTACTATTCTATTTTTAGTTAATACTTTGTTTCGAAGTCTTACAGTAATAAAGTTTTGTCTATCATTTTTTTAAAATAAAAAACCATTCTTACTTAAATTGTAAATATGCTCAATAAAAGCCATTTTCATGGTTTTGTACATGGGGTGTTCTTCAATTGCAAATATTATATTAAACACCACTACTCATAACTTAGTCGTTAATAGTTATCTGTTAGTCCTCTGAAGGATACCCTCACAGCACCTCAGCAGCAATGCTATAACGCCTTGTGTGCCTGATCAACCCAGGGGTTCAGTATATCATATGCTAATGGAAGATTTATGTATTGTATTATCTTTTTATCCTGAGGGGTGGTTTATTCCAAAGAGGAACAAACCACAAGTTTATAGATCTGTTTTATTTTTGTTCTGAAATCTGAATAGTGTCTGGAATTGTTACTTTAATTGTTTATTTTCCATTTATTTTTTCTATTTAGTTCATAATTGATGTCTCTTATTACTTTAATTGTTACCATCATAAATGTGCCTACTTTAACGATATAATCACACAAAACTTATATATTATTTCAATAACTTACTCAAAGATCAGTCCCCCAAAGGTGATATCCTTATTAATTATATATCTGCAGTCGGACCACTCGACAGTAGAGTAAATTCTTAGTAAAATGTAACAAATTTAGATTACATCATTGCAGGTATAGATTAACAATACCAGTTTGTCTTCCTTATGAATTCGTATAGAATGTATTATTTGGATAATAGAAAAGAGAGAAAATACAAGAAAAAGAACTTAGATTGCTGCATATCAATAGGAGAGCACTGCATATCAATAGGAGAGCGCTGCATGTCAATGAGGGAGTTGGACATAATCAAATTAACACATCCATTTGGAATTCTCCAATGGATAAATTTTCTTATGATACTCAAGTGACATCAAATAGCAACTCCCTTAATGCTCAGCTGATGTATAGGCAACAACACCACCAGCAGTAACAACAACTCCTACAACTCTAGCAACAACAACAAATCCAGCAACTACAACATCTGCAACAACTGCAGCAGCAGCAGCAACCATGAATCTCAAACATTTTGTCCGTCAATCTCCAGTACCGATGATACCATTCTCTGAAACTGAAAAACGTAGGCAGAACTGGAAAGTGTAGGCATAACTTGAAAGTGTAGGCCGTTGCCACTGCAAGCGTCCTTACCCTCCCAAACCTACGTCTCCTTCTATGAGATAGCACTCTCTACCTGCCCAGATCGTAGTAAGCCAAGAGCAGAAGTATCCAACCATCCACCCTCCTCTAAAGCCGCTCCATAGGATGCAGTCTATCACACTCTTCTGCATGAATCCAGTCCTTTAGGATATATGAACCGACCCACTCTGAAAGGTTGATCTTCGTTTGGAGAAGGGTAAGACAGCGATAGAGAAGGTAGAATAGGAAATCGCCAGCATCATGATTCTCCAAAGCTCTTATCTCTTGACAAAGCGAGGGACGCTCCGAACTCTGGATTTTCTAGTAAAGGACCACCCACTCTCCTCTCCGTGGATGATCAATAGCAAGAATCTCCGTGGATGGTCAATAGCACGAATCGCATACTGGTAGTTCTTTTCTGGAGGCCATTTCAGAGATAATCCCAGCAAGCAATCTCAGTTGCCTATCATGACATGACTGCCATTGGGAGGCCTTAAATTAGCTACGTCTATAGGTCATTAAAATCTGGATAGCTATAGATTCAAAACACGATCTCATTAATCTTGATTCCTCTTCCATAGCACTGCAAATTTCTTAAGGACTCTATCAGAAGGTCTCTCTAAAGCTTTAGTTCATAATAAAATACACCCTCATAGACTAAAAACTGTGATAATGTGTTTGGACTCATATTATGAAATAATAGGAGAAATAATATTATCTACCCTACTATCTTGCCATGATAGAGGATAGTGCTACAGGAAAATGATTATGTTCCTCCTAATATTAATCAATATCAATGTTGCCGCTTTAATAACAAAGCATATCATATGAAAATTAATCCACAATCCATCTTATGACATTAATCAATGTCAATCACTAACCATCAAGTCCATCACATTCAAAGACAGAAACCATCATAACAATCTTATCATTTACAATACAACATTAAAGCATGCAACATGGTATTTTTACATGACCAAAAGCAGACATTTAATAAAAATCCCACCTCGGTTAGCCCTCAACCTACCCACTCTACGCACTCTACTCTTCCCACTCGCGTATATTACGGAAATTTTCCCACCAGAACTCTTCCTCTAAATTCGAAAGAGGCTTGAATTTATCAAACATTATCCTGTAGTATTTATCTAGGTCAATAATAACGCCAATCAACAGGATTGTATACTAGATTCTTCTGCACAACTTTGTATACTAGATTCTTCTGCACAACAAATTGGACATCGCAAGGATTTTATCTTCTCCGCAATTCTCGTTATGTAAATATTTCAAAAATTAAACATGTGAGCACATTTGAACTTAGTCAAAAAACATACCTCACCCATAACATCTTGGCATATACAGTAAACATCCTTATCAATAACAGTTTTCTCTACAGCCTTTAGCCATTTATTATAGTCACAAAAATCTTCATAATTAACTTCCCTCGTAGATATCTTTTGATCCAAGTACCTCAGCTTCCTAATGTGAGAATAGACATACGTAAAAACTTGATATGCACATTTACTTTCCCAGCAAATGTTTCGAGATGAACCAGCCATTACCTAGCAATAACCAAAACCCAATTAACGCGATGTTTTCAAGCTTCATAATTACATAATCAAAAGGAAAAATTACTGTAAATTCCATTACAATCCAAAGCTTCTTAAGATTATATCGGCAACCTAGAAATTCAATACGATATGAAGGATAAATATGTCAGCAAACCCACAAGCCCTCATACCCCCAATGCTCCATGTTGCCCCATATATCCTTTTATTCCTCCATTGTCCCAAAATTTATCCTCATAGTTATGATCAAGCAACTGGGGATATAGAACCATAAAATAAAAGTCACTCGGCTTTGTTCTACATCGATATAGTTTTCAGCTTTTTTCTCAAAAATACTTGAAGCAGTTCCATTGAAAGGTTATGGTATCATGTATGGTCTTAGCAAATAAACATATGACCCACTTTTATATGGTGAATTGGTCAAAGTTGGGTTCCAAATCACAAAGAAACTTTATCAAATGGATTGTTGCCCTGAATTACAAATAAACTTTAGTAAAAGTACTACCTCAAGCTCTCCTTTACAAATAAACTTTCATATGATGACCCAGTTGGCTCCAGCTCTCCTTGACTCCGCCACTACCACACCAGCGGATACTACCTTTATTCTAACTCCAACCTGCAATCACCAAACCAGCATATGAAAAGTATTTTTTCCCCGTTTTAGCTTTTTCTCATTTTCAATTAACTAGTAAATAGATTACTCTCCATCAAGCTTGAGACTACATTTTCCTTGTTCATATTATGTTTAGTTATATTTCCTTTAAGGACATAGGAAACAGAAATATAAATAGTACTGATCAGTTTGGTGTCATCGACTCGCCCTAAATAAAAAAGAAATTTTTGATTCATTACTATAAGCCAAAGCAAGAAAAAGTTCATCAAAAAGAAAAATTCCATTCATTACTCTGTAATCCCAAGCAAGAAAAACAAACAAATAAATCAATACACAATACCTATTATAAACAACAAGCTCTATTATTGGGATCCATTAGAAATAAGAGGTTTTTTAACCCTATAAATACCCACTGACTCCTCTTACTTAATTCACAGTTCTGAGTGTAAGAGAGTACTTCAAGCATCAATGGCTAGGAATAGAGTTGCTAGCGTTATTTTCCTTTTGTTATTAGGGCGGGGAATATCTTCAACTGCTTGGCTGATTCTCAATTTTGGAGATGAAGGTGGTTATAGTGGAGACTATTGTAAGGAGCTTATTCCGTATTCTTAAGTCTGAGTCATCACTTTCGACCTCTACACCAACACTTTGAGTTAAGCAAATGTACAGTCATCCGTAAAGCTGTTATTCAACAATAAGGATCAGAACGTTAGATAATCTGGTTAGAGAATAATCAAGCATATATTTTGTAACGTCCATCATTAAGAATCTTAATGGTCGTCAAACGGTCATATTATAAGACCTATAAATAGGACCAGAGAATTCGAGATGAAGGACAGAAGAATTCTCACTCTAACTTTCCATACTCAAATACTCAAAACACTCATTGTAATAAACTAGTACTCTCAATAAGATCTTCTTCTTTTTTTAAATCCTCAAGAGAGATCGTGGTTTTTAACCAATTAAAAGGTTTTTCATGCTAAATCATTGTGTTATCTATTACTTACTGTTCTTGAGTATTCTAAACACATCTGGTATAAAGGCTAAGTCTGATTCCCAGAATTAGGCTATTACATTTGGCGTCGCCTGTGGGAATCGAACCCACGACCACGTATAGAATGAATTTCTCAGCCAACACTCCTCGCCCATAATGTTTCTCGTGCTATTAGTTGAGAGTTGTCTTGTAGTAGCTTATTCCGCATCTCGGACTCAAGCCCCATCTTCGACCATCATACGACCACTCAACCTCATCAACATACACGTGGCACAAATCAAGCCGTTACACATATCATTATGAAGACTCATCAAAACCATATATTGTAACATTTGTCATTACAACAGATAACGGTCATATTATAAGACCTCTAAATAGGACCATAGAGCTACATAAATCGAGATCAGAATCAACAAATATCGACACAACAGCAACATCCAATGATCCTCACAACAGAGATCGAATGTGACGATTTGAGTGAGAGAAAGAGATGTCATTCCTCGGTCTACCCTCGACCATTATTTCGTTTAGAATTGTTCAGGGACTATTTGGTTGAAGAGTTTAGTTCGTCAACTACAACCATTACGAAAACAGCTTTTTGGATTGTGTACACCATTACCAACTGGAGATGACAATGTGGCTTCGACAGATCTAAACATTGATGTTTCTACAGATCTGAACATTATGTACGCCGTTATGTTGTGTATACCATAATAATCGATGATTTTACGACGATTTTTGGCCTCCTGCAACGAGGTTTGTTGTCGAGCTCGAGTGAGTAATTATTTAGAGCTCGCATTCAAGTTTGTTTACGAGATTCCAGACCTCCCAAACTCGATCTCTCAAATCGTCAGACGTAAATGGTGAGCTAAAATGGCGTTGATAAAGATACTTCTTCTTCAGATGTCCATCAAAACCCAAGAACATATCAGGGTTGAAATCCAACATCGCAGACGAAGATCCAGAGCCCGAATACCACTTATTGAAATCCAACATAGCCGCTTCAACAAAGTATCGGCCTGAGAGCTTGAATCTTTTCTAGGAAATGTGCACTGGTTTCCAGAGAGAGATGATGATGGTGTCTGAAACCAAGAAGATGAAGAATCCGCTGTTGGATGAACGAGGGAGATCGAGTGAGCTCGGATGCCTCTTTTAGAATGTGTAAAAATGTATAAATAATGGTCCCCACTAATAAAATGATCCATTTTGTAATCCCAAGCGGAAGCCTGACAGAGGTATAGCTATGTCAGCTAAAGACATGAACAAGTAAACACCATGAACCAAAATCAAAATCCTCTCTTTTACTGTCGAATTTTGTAATTTGGAGCCGTCTGTGAGAACGAAGTTCTCAAACTCATTATCTCATAAAATAGTTTATTATCTCTCTACAGAATGATACTTCTAGACCAGAGTACGCTTCCAATCTGTTAGAATCTCAACAATTAGCCACAATTACTAAATTTAATTCGCACATACGACGCTAAATGTAATGGCCTAATTCTGGGAATCGGACTTAGCCTTTATACCAGATGTGTTTAGAACGCTCAAGAACAGTAAGTAATAGATAACATGATGATTTAGCGTGGAAACCTTTTAATAGGTTAAAACACGGCCTCTCTTGAGGATTTTAAAAATAGAGAGAGATCTTATTGAGAGTACTAGTTTATTACAATGAGTGTTCTGAGTATTTGAGTATAGAATGTTAGAGTAAGAATTCTTCCATCCTCCATCTCGAATTCTCTGGTCCTATTTATAGGTCTTATAATATGACCGTTTGACGACCATTAAAATTCTTAATGATTGACGTTACAAAATATATGCTTGATTATTCTCTGACAAGATTATGTAACGTTCTGGTCCTTGCTGCTGCATAACGGCTTTACGGATGATTGTACATTTGGTTAACTCGAACTATTGGTGTAGAGGTCAAAAGTAATGACTCGGACTTAGGGATACTGAATATGTCTTTAGTAAAGCTTCATGATGTTTTATGTAACGACTTGAGTAACTCTTTTTATTTGTAACTGCTCCATAATGTGTCTTTTATAAATGTGCCACGTGTATGTTGACCAGGTCGAGTGGTCGCATGATGGTCGAAGATGGAGCTTGAGTCTGAGATGCGAAATAAGCTCTTTACAGCTATGGTGGTGCCTATGGCATTGGGGTTAGCTCGGGCTATGGAAAGTGCATGGTCTGAATATATAGATTTCTCCCTTTAGTAAGAGATGTAATGGGGTTTGTCTGTTAATTCCTTAAAATGCAATAATTGTACAGATGTACTCACATTGCTCTCAATTGTGGAGTAAGGAGACTCGGGCCTGCCAAAGATTCTACCTTGCTTGTTAGCCTTCTAAGAGTAGATAAAATTCATGGTCAAGAACATTTGATCATAACACAACTTTTGGGGAAGAGTTTTAAACTATCAAACTAAAGAAATTCTACCTCATAAACTGAAGAAAAAAAATGTACCTGATAGAGATCTTCAACTCTAATGGAGTTTTAGGAAATGTGAATTACATACAACTTCAAATGGGGAGAAATAGTTTTGGGACGAGATAGAGGTTTTGAAAACCTTACAAAACGTTTCCCAAGTGATCTAATAATTACCATGCAAACAAAGTGTTAAAACTATCATTATAGACATGGAGTTATCAAATCCAGCCTAAGGATTGGGCCAAATTTGGATAGGCCTTGCTGACATTGAGAGGTCTTGTTTTAGGAGAAAAAAAACACCGTACCAGCCCACCACATCAATGAAAGTTGTTCATAGTAATCAAACATAAATGAACAACTACAATCAAACTGCTAAAAATTATAATTCATTTTTAGCTTTGCCATATAGTGTTGTATGTTGGCCTCTGCTTTGGTTCATAGACCACCATGACGAAGGAACTGCCTAAGATTTATTCAGTTGAATGGCCTACATAAAAGTCTTCAATCACCATGTTTTCAAGCATACATATCTTTGATAAAAATATTGACAATCAAGGGCAACAACACCAACACTTCATTTACCTTATCCGCTCTCTGCCATAATGTGATGCGCTAATGTTATTTGGTGGAGCATTATGAATTCTAGTTAAGAATGTGCTATCTCCATGTACAAACTCGTTTAAACATTGTGATTTAACCAAAATTATAAGGCACAACATATAGTGGTGTCCTCAATGACTAGACTCTTGTAAACAATGTGCTTTAAACAACAGTTTAAGGCATGTGTGATAGTGCGTGCCCGACTGCTAGTATGCAATAACAAAAATAAGGTTTTTGTAACTCAAGGTTTATAGCAAGGCTACAACCTTACAGGAATAAGGTCCCTGTATATGTTAATGTCATAAACTCGTGACGTTGTATTTGTTGTTTGATAGTAGTAAATTTTCATTATTCTACAAAAATATGTTTATTGAAAAACTTACGACATTTTCTAAGACAGCACTGTAGTTTACGTATATCCTAATATATCCTGAATTCCTGATTAACATTGTTGTTTAATAAGCTGTTCCATGTACCATTAAGGTATATGCGTGTAGTAAAAGTAATTTTGGGTGCAATTTTTTTCCACATCGATTTTATTCTGAATAAAATTGATATATATGATCGTCCTATTATGGATTTTATTTTCGACGAAAACCTAGCTCATCACATCTGAGTTGTAACGGGGATTCATTATCACAATGAAGATAACAACGATGGGAGATTTTAGTGAGTTAGTCTAAAATATAATAAAAACAAATAAACAATTAGAGTATGGTTGCTCACATCGAAATTAGGGCAGTTATAAGATAAATAAGAACATAAGTTTAAAAATGTTATTTTCATCAATCAAAAGTAGTAGTACTCGTACCATAGCTTAAACATTCCTGCAAACATTCCCCCGTAAGGCCATTACATAAAACATACCCTTCATAACACAAAACAGCATACCCTACTAATTTAATTAAAACCCCAACAACACCCCTTAAATAAAAAACAACAAAACACCCTAAACTCTTTAGGGGATGACACCAGCAACACCTCCAACCCCACCACCTGCAGCACCAGCAGCTGCGCCACCAACACCACCGACTCCACCAAGACCGCTTGCACCTCCAAGACCACTAGTGCCACCTAGTCCTCCAAGCCCACCAAGCCCGCTTGCACCGCCGAGACCACCTAGTCCTCCAAGCCCACTAGCTCCACCAAGGCCACCTATTCCTCCAAGCACAGGGAACACTCCACCAACGCCTGCAGCACCGCCTACTCCAGCGAAACCACCTACGATCCCACACTTCTTGTCCTTCACACCTACACCATTCTTTCCAGGAGTTGTAGTAGTGGTGGTCACCACAGTGGTCTCATGAGTAGGCAAGTTTCTTGCACTAGTAGTGTCAGCCACTAGTAATAGAGCAAGAAACATCAAACACAAGCTTCTTGCCATCTCTATATCTCTCACAAGTTCTCACTCACTCTAGGGAGGTTAGGATGTGTTGTGATGTTTGAATGTTGAGTGCTAGGGTTTATATAGGGGTGATCAACGGTGGGGGACAGTTGGAGAGTCTTAAATATGATAAGAGTGTGATCTCTTACAGCTCATAATCTCGATCTTGTGACTCTCTTCCTTTGCATGAAGATCAGAGACATCAGAGAGAGTAAATGAGAAACACTACTACAATTCTACTACAGTGCTACAGTATATATTTTTAATGCTAGGAGATCAATATGAGACAGATAACGAGGCATGCATGCATGCAAACATGCATATTAGATATTCTAATCCTACTGATGCATGTATATTAGACATTCTAATCCTACTGTGACCTCAGGCTCTAGTGTTAGGGCCGAGCCAATTTCACCGATATTGTCCCCATCTTTTATCACCTAGTTGGGTTGGGCAAGGTATAGGGTTTTATTCTTAAAAGGCCTCGGTGCAATTTAATAGTCCGTATCTCTTTAAATGTTTGTGTAAACTACATCTCCTTATATATTATTATTAAGGCTTAAAGCTCAACACAAACAGTACATTTATTCCATATTTACCCAATTTTTTATTTTATTTTTGTATTTTGGTCTCACTTCATGTACTATTCAATGTGCTTACAAAAATAATGTACCTTGCCCATGTCTATGTGGGCTCAAATGCTAAATAATATTGTGGTCCAAAATAATGTTTTGTTGATCAGGCACCGCAGTGTGATCAAGTTAACGGTGTGAGTAATAATGTTTGAGCAATAAATTGTAGCACTGGGTTTCTCGAGAAGGAACAGCAACCGATGATAATACATCACCGCCCAGTGCACCCATCTTTCTTTGCATTGCCATTAAAGGGCACAATGGCAGCAGAGGCAAGTGCAAACTTGGTGTGTTTGAGTGAGTGAGCGAGTAAATGAATGTGGCAGTGACTACTGGTGACTATTTTTACTTCCTCCAACAACTACCAAACATCTTCCCCACAGTATTAAAGGAGAGAACCAGAGAACCCGTCTTGACTTTGTACTTAGGAGTGGAGGTAGAGTACCACTTAGAAGAAATTTGTTGTATATCTAATAGTGTGTTTTTCAATGAGATGCTTATGCAAGAAGTATAGAAGTATCATGGCCACTCCCAAATTTGCAAACTAATTAGGGCATCCACATTCGTTTAATCAAATTTCGGTTGCCAAAGTCAAACTAAACACGTAAAAATCAAATAAATTTTTCAATTCTAAAATATAGAGCCAAACTTGCCATGTCATACTTTTAATTCTCTCCTAATTGTGAGATTTCGGAGTTGACACGTCACTTATTTTCAAATTTGAAGTTTTTGGTAAGTGATATACGTAGCTAAATTTGGCTAGGAAATTTAGCTTTAACCATTTTGACTTTTAATTGGTAAGTCGAATGTAGGCCTTATTTTACGTTTTTGGCTCTCTATATATGACTTAAAGTCAAAATGGCAAGCTTGAGTGCAGATGCTCTTAGTTCCCTAAGCGTCATATGAATTTTTTGACTCGGTATGCGGCGGGAGGGTCTACGGTTCCGAGGTATTTCCAGTTCCATGTCTATTTAGAGTTTTCAACTGGAGGACCTAGCTAGAAGGTGTAACGGTGCCGGTTTAGTTCTAGTAGACATGTCTTTATTGACATTGTTACTAATTGTTGTTTTAAAGGTGTATCGCGGTATTATCCGGAATATGCAAATTTAGTTAAACATTGAATAATTGATAATGGCTAGTAACATATAGTAATGGTTAGTGATAGTTAGTGGCGGAGCAAGGGGTGCTCTAGGAGGGTGAGTTGAACCTCTGGCTGCCGGGAACTTCCCTTTGATATAGCAATTTTTTCAAAAAAAAATGATTAAAAAATCACTTATATAGTCTAGTTATTAAATATTTGAACCCCCTCAAGTAAAGTTTAAGGGTTCTACAATTCAACTAGTTCTTAATAGGGATCTTGATAGAGGAGACATGGTTCAAGTCTCATCTCTAACGTAATTTAATTTCTTTTAGGTTCATTTTTTGTATACCCACATTTTGAACCCCCTCATGAGGACCCAGGTGATACTGGCTTATTTTACATTAGGTAAAAGCAACTAGTAGAAAATGATCTAGAACATTTGACAAGGCAAGATCCACTACTATAATGAACTTGATTTCGAACCAATAAAACTCATGGAAAGTTAAGATGAAGTTTAGTAACAATTATAAGGATAGTAGTTATCTACCCAAAATAAATCTACGCACATCCACCCACCCACCTGTGGAGAATTGTGTTTTTTGGGTTTGGCCCTTGGTCGTTCGAACGACTCTCGAATCCGTTCGAACGACCCTTTGGCAACTCTCAAGAAGTTTGGCCCAGGAGCCCAAGTCGTTCGAACGACAATGAATCTCATTCGAACGACCTTTGTTGAACTCCCTAGAAATTGGGCCTAAACGCATATTTCGTTTGAACGACTCCCTATTTCGTTCGAAAGAAATCTGAGAACTTGGTTTTTCTGATGGTTTTCGAACCTCTTGATTGCCTCGAGATTTGAGCGATTGTAAAAGGGTTTCCCTAGTATATAAAGGGAAACTTGTTCTTTGAGAGCCACCCTTTGGGTCATCCTTTAGACAATCCTTTGGTTAGATCATTTGGGGAGGATTTCTTGAGTGAGAAATCCTAATTGGGTTTGAGTGATTGTACTTGGGATCTTGAATAAAAAAAAAAAAAAATTTCTCTCTCTCTCTCTCTCTCTCTATAAAGTGGACATAGACAATTTACCGAACCACTATAAACTTGGTGTTGTGTGTATTTTTTTGTTTGTACTTGTTTGTGACTGCCCCAAATCGACTTGGAATTTGTGGCTTCTGGGCTTGCGGTTCCACACCACCCACCGCAGAAGGATAACCAAGTACGACATGCATATCTAAGATAGATCATGATCAGCGGTACGGACCTCGAGACAAATATGCGTAGAGATATATACGACATGCATAGGGAGTCGTTCGAACGAAATCTGGGAACTTGGTTTTTTTATGGTTTTCGAACCTCATGATTGCCTCGAGATTTGAGCGATTGTAAAAGGGTTTTCTTAGTATATAAAGGGAAACTTATTCTTTAAGAGCCAGCCTTTAGGTCATCCTTTAGACAATCCCTTGGTTAAACCATTTGGAGAGGATTTCTTGAGTGAGAAATCCTAATTGGGTTTGAGTGATTGTACTTGAGATCTTTAATAATCTCTCTCCCTCTCTCTCCCTACTTAAAAGTAGGCGTAAGAAATTTGCTGAACCACTATAAACTTAGTGTTGTGTGTATTTCTTTGTTTGTCCTTGTTTGTGACTAACCCAAATCGACTTGGAATTTGTGACTTCCGGGTTTGCGGCTCTATAATTAGTGTCAGAGCGAGATCAATTCCTCGGTTGTACGCGATTTTGAGGTAACTTAGGGTTTCTCAATTTTAATTTTTTTTTTAGATTTGGTTATTCATAAAAATTGGGGAAAACATGGGAGACGTAGTTGAATCTAGTTCTTCGGCCCCGAAAAGAAATGCAACGGTGATGTTCAATAATGCAAAGATTAAAGTTGAAAAATTTAACGGCACCAATAACTTCGGCATGTGGCGATGTGATCAATTATTAACTAACGTCTTTAAAGACCTACAAGTACACGGTGTACCGTTAAGTACAAGGGTAAGCGGGGTCGTATCCCTAGAGACTTGTGGTACGAATTATACTTCGAGCTACTAGTTTTATCCAATAAAACCGAGTTTGTGTAGGTTTTGAAATAAAAAGATGAACGAAACAAATTATAAGATAAATTGGAGTGAAAACTAAGGCATCGATTCTACTCCACCCTTTTTAATCATTAGATAGCATAAATAATTAAAGTAAATTACAAGTTCCGTATCGCATATCCATGGTCAGGCATATGTAATACATCAAAAGATACAAAAGACTTAGTAATTGGGAACTACCCATAAACCAACTTACTAAACCATGGTTCGGTTGATAAGTATGGATTATGTTCTCTTCTCCATGTTCCTAACCTATCTTGTTATGGTTCAACAAGATGGTTACATAGATTCATTATTTCTCCTAATCCTAGCTATGGTCAAGCATAAGACGAAGGAATACGAATATGCAATATTTTGGGATAAAGAGAAAGTAATTACTCTAACTAAGCTACACAATCTACACTAAGGCTACATTGGGTGGAGCTTCCTTTAGCCTTGGCTAAGAAGATTAGCTACTCATCCCTTTGATAATTGTCATACTACTATTACTACGATAAAATTAAAAGACAAGAACAAGAGAAGAACAAGAACTTTATTGTTTATTGAACTTTGATTTACAGTCTCCAAGATGCTCCCTCATGGGTGGGATTCCCCTCCTATTTATAGAGTATAGGAAGGGTTTACAAAATATTACCATTAATATAAAATCCCCTAAACAATGCCTAAAATTATGCATATATATTACAACTCATGAGAATAATATCTATATCTAATTTTATTCAATGGGCTTCCATACATGGGCCTTTGGTTGACAACTTCAAATAAGAATTATTGTTGGAGTGCATCACCCTTGTTCTTTGTTAAAAACCGGAAAAATGTATGACATGTTTATCATGTGACCGATTTCTGTAAATACAAACAAAAGTACTATTAGTGTCACATTTATTTAATAAATGACTAGGTAGATATAAATTTAGGAGTTGTACACATAAATATTATGTGTCTATCAAATACCCCCGATCTTATATTTTGCTAGTCCTCGAGCAAAGGTAAACAAAAACTATTTTCGCATGTCACGCGGTTTCATTTAGCATATGCAGCAAGCCGTTAGACCCCCAGGTTTAGCCTGGTGGACGAGTGTTGTCTCGTGAGGGTTTGCAGTGACTATACCCACAAAAGTCAATAATGACATTTCAAAAAAATTTAGAATACACATGACTCATTTTCTGTGAACTTAACCTTACTTAGTTGTGACAAAAATATACCAATGAAAAAATCATTAAACTTGTTATTCTCCCAAGTATATCAAAGAATATTTTAAGCTTATCCGAAACTAGAGGTACTACCTCAATATTAGAAAGAGATTCAAGTATTTTGTTTTAGCTATATTTGAGTGTACAATGAAAATAATTTTATCGCCTAATATGTTGTTTAGAATAATTTACTCAGTTATTGGTAGTCTAGTTCTCACTGGAATAAATTCAATGGTCAGTTCGACAAGTGCCTTAGTCAATTCGTCTTCCTAGAATTTTACTTTTTCTTTTCTAAGCCTTTTCTTTTGAGTACTTTATTTCTTATTGAAGCCTCTGTAACAAGGAGTTTTCGGTCGACAATCCCTGCCAGTTGGCGAAGGTTGCCAGGGTGTGGTGTCCCATCATGACCTAGACTCAGAATTCTCACAAGTAACATTTTCTTATGCTCCTTTGATATAGTTCATGGTCAAACTCGAGATTGGTGATAATTTTTCCTCTTTCAGTTCTTAATCATGCGAGTAGCCTTGCAGCGTAAAAGTTTTTAGAGCACATTTGGCTTTTTTTTATTTTTTTTCTTAGGAATGAACTTATTCTTTGGCAGTTGTCTCACTTGTAGCAAACTATTCCTAACATAAATGCTAAATTTCTCTTATACTGAGTAAAAATCTATTGAAGGTATTAATTGCAAAACTACAGTGAAGTGCACGTTTCCAAAATATGCCAAGTTAACTTGAATTAGTCGATAATAAAAAGATAGTACATCTAGCTTAAGATATTCCAAAATATTCTAGTGTATACTTGGTACAATTTCAAAATTTAGGTTTTTTCATAATATTTATGTCAAGGTAAAATCAGTTTAAGTGTTTGGAAATTCGTCAAAAATATATCATAAATTGTCAAAGTGTCATTATTTCACTTTTCTTCAAAAAGCATATCAAGAAATAGTTTCTTACCCCCAATCTTAAATCAAGCATTGCCCTCAATGTTGGAGAGCAGATATATAAAAAATGGAGGATACAAACTGGAATTTCAGACCTGAATGTGTTATGGGTTGTCTCCCAAGAAGCACTAAGTATATTGTCTTCTGCCAGGCGAATGTACCCCCATACTTAAAATGATTTATAATGGTACTATAGGGGTACAAAGTACAATAAGTGATGAACTATCCAGGTTGCAAGATCTCCTAAAATATTTGAGGAACACCAAATTTGTCTTTATCCTTGAATAACCAAATAATAGAAAAATAGTGGTTCTCCTTATCTGCACCTAATTGTGTTGATGCAATCATGATACATAAAAATAACTCAGAGTCTAATCCCCCAGGATAAATATTTTCTTTATTTAATTTATGGGGAATCTCACTTTGAGATATTTTACAAGGTATAATCCCATACACCAAAAATTTATCTTGATATTCATCATTTCCCAAAAAGTAATTTGAATCATTAAAGTGATGTCGATTGGGTGGTTGTAGGTCAGGCTCAAGTTTGTATGACTCAGTTGCAGGTGATAATGCTTGTACTATTTTAAGAATTATGGGGTTATCCCAGTACTTAAAATAATTCAGACATTGATCAATAGAGTAGGTACAACTAGAGTTATCGCGTAACAAATCCGCAAATTTATTAATAATTATGGTACCCTTAAATGGCTTGTGAAATGGAGATGTAGGCATAGGTATAGGTGTGGTTGGTGAAGGAGTAACCAAAATAGAATCAACCCCCAATAATAGTGATATATCCTATAAAGAAGGGTCGTCCACCCACTAGTTTTCAACATTGCAATTTATGTCAGGTGGATGCGCGGCTTAAGGCAAGACTGAGGTGACTCATAAGGAGACTGAGAAGGAAATGACAAGTTGATAACATCTGTAACAGGTTCGGTAATTTCCCATTTCTTGACTTTGGTTCAAATATCATCATCTACAAATTCCTCGCATATTATCGTATAATGAGATGGTGATTCCATATATTCATATTTTATCTCGTCATCATCATCGTCAGAAAAATCATTAAAGGAGAGGAAAAAATATTCTGTTTCAGTCATAGTTTCCTCGAATGAATTTATTGGGTTGATCGATGGTTGAATTTGAAGGGCTTCTTCAATATTTTCTTGTAACATAAGATTTAGCATTCCTAACGCTCAAAACAAGTGATTAATGAACAGCGACATCCTTTACTGAGACTATTTTTACTGTTGTTTCAAAAGGCTATAACTCACAAACGACTAAGCAGAAAAATATTATTTATAGCAATTCGGAAAGGGTTTTGAATTATCTAAAACTTTCGTAGCAAACGTATTTCCCAACTGTGAAGTATAGATTATCAAAAATGGTAAAACATTCAGGGACAAACTTCATTGCAACTATAGCGCCAAAAGAGTTTGAGCCAATCACTTAATCACTTTGTTTCCGGATCCAAAAAAAAGAAAAAGAAAAAGAAAAAAAAACAATAAAGAAAAATTGGCTTAAAATAAAACAACTCAAAAATAAAATACAATTTTACAAGTCCCTGGCAACGATGCCAAAAACTTGATCGATTATAAATCGACATCTTAAAAGACCTGCAAGTGTACGGTGTACCGTTAAGTACAAGGGTAAGTGGGGTCGTATCCCTAGAGACTTGTGGTGCGAATTATACTTCGAGCTACTAGTTTTATCCAATAACAACAAGTTTGTGTGGGTTTTGAAATAAAAAGAAGAACGAAACAAATTATAAGATAAATTGGACTGGAAACCAAGGTATCGATTCCACTCCACCCTTTTTAACCGTTAGATAGCATAAATAATTAAAGTAAATTACGAGTTCCCGTATCGCATATCTTTGGTCGGCCATGTGCAATACATTAAAAGATACAAGAGATTTAGTAATTGGGAACTACCTATAAACCAACTTACTCAACCATGGTCTGGTTGATAAGTATGGGTTATGTTCTCTTCTCCATGTTCCTAACCTATCTTGTTATGGTCCAAGAAGATGGTTACATAGATTCATTATTCCTCCTAATCCTTGCTATGGTCAAGTATAGGACGAAGAAATACGAATATGCAGTATTCTGAGATAAAGAGAAAGTAATTACTCTAACTAAGCTGCACAATCTACGCTAAGGCTACATCAGGTGGAGCTTCCTCTAGCCTTGGCTAAGAAGATTAGCTACTCATCCCATTGATCATTGCCATACTACTATTACTACGATAAAATTAAAAGAGAAGAACAAGAACTTTATTGTTTATTGAACTTTGATTTACACTCTCCAAGATGCTCCCTCATGGGTGGGATTCCCCTCCTATTTATAGAGTATGGGAAGGGTTTACAAAATATTACCATTAATATAAAATTCCCTAAACAATACCTAAAATCATGCATATATATTACAACTCATGAAAATAATATCAATATCTAATTTTATTCAATGGGCTTCCATGCATGGGCCTTTGGTAGACAACTTCAAATAAGAATCATTATTGGAGTGCATCACCCTTGTTCTTCGTTAAAAACTGGAAAAATGTACGACTTGTTTATCATGTGACCAATTCCTATAAATACAAACAAAAATACTATTAGTGTCACATTTATTTAATAAATGACTAGGTAGATATAAATTTAAAAGTTGTACACGTAAATATTATGTGTCTATCACGATACGAGGTTATTGATACGCAAAGTAAAGTAGACTTAGATAAGGTGTTGAAGGACAAACCAAATGTGGTATAGGAGAGTGTTTGGAAGAAGTCGAGTGGTAACAGCCTTCGATCAAAGTCAAAAGGTTATTATTTAAATAGTAACAAATTAGAAATTCTTGGTGAGGTTTCTACCGCGAAAAGGGAGGAGACCACTTCCATAGATACCACTCGGCTATGGAACATGCGCTCAGGGCATGTTGGGGAAAAGTCCTCGAAAGCTCTCGCAAACCAGGGGCTATTAAAAGGTGCCAAGGTGTGCAAATTAGGATTTGGTGAACACTGTAATTTGGGCAAGCATACTAGGGTAAAGTTTGGCACCACTATCTACTGTACTCGTGGAACCCTTGATTATGTTCACTATGATGTTTGGGGACCCTCCAAGAATGCATCGCTAGGTGGGAAACAGTATTTTGTGCCTTTTGTGGATGACTTTTCTAAGCATGTTTGGGTGTACACTATGAGGAGAAATGATGAAGTCCTAGAAATTTTCATGACGTGGAAGAAGTTGATTAAGGCTCATACTGACAAAAATATCAAATTATTGCGTTCGGATAATGGTATGGGGTAAACTAGTAACCATTCTTGCAAGTATTTCGGGATGAGGGGATAGTTCGACACTTCATGGTTAGAGACACACCACAACAAAATCGGGAAGCTAAGCGCATGAATCCAACTTTACTAGAGAAGGTACGATATATGCTGTCTAATTCTGGGTTGGGCAAGGCATTTTGGGCTAAGACTTTTGTTTATGCATGCTAACAATTGATGGTAAGACACCAATTGAAGCTTGGTTGAGAGAACCTGCTACAGTTTATGATACTCTTCATATATTTGGGTGTCCGGCATACTATCATCTTAAGGATGGTAAGTTGGATCCACGAGCAAGGAAGACCATTTTTATAGGTAAGAAGAATGGTGTGAAAGGCTACAAGTTATGGGATACGAGAGACCGAAAAATCATTTTGAGCAGATATATCACTTTTGATGAAGCTTCTTCTATGATAAAACCACATGTCTCTGAGCACACAGAGAAGATGACCATTGAGGTTTTGCAGCGGGTGGAGATTGATACATCTTCGCATTGGCCAGAAATATCAGTACTAAAGGGGGTGTCCTCTATCGGTGTGACAACGGGTGATAAGCTATTAGTTTATACTCCAAATAATGAAGACACAGACGATGGCAGAGTATTTTGTAGTACGAATGATGAGACTCCGGTTGTGGAATCAATTATAGCTAGTAAACCAAAGAGGAATATGGGTAAGCCAGAATGGCTTACAAAGGACATGGTACTTTCAAAGGTGAAGGCCATGGTAGTATATGCACTACCGATTGTTAAAAGTGTTCCTTCCACGGCTAAACATTGGGAGGGAGCAAGGTTGGAAGAGATATATTCTCTTCGCAAGAGGGCAATTGGTGGTAAATGGGTCTACAAGATGAAATAAGGATCTCAAGATGGTGTTTCCCTTCAAATCAAGTCTAGTGGTAAAACACTTCTCTAGTTATATCCTATTGGCTTGGATAATAAATTTTAATTGGAATTGCAACATCTCGATGTTAAGATGGCGTTCTTACATGGGAAGTTGAAGGAAGAGATCAATATGACTTAGCCGAGTGGGTTTAGTATTGCTAGAGAGAAAGATGTGTGTCAATTGATGAAAAGATCATTGTACGGTTTAGAGAGGTTTCCAAGATAATGGTATAAATTGACTCTTAATATGGAAATTCATAGAGATAGAGAGGAGGGAACAATACGTCTCTTTCCAATAGATTGATTTGGCCCCTCACGAGGATTGTGTGAACTACGGGCGACTTACCCCACAGAGGTATGTATGTAGTCATTGATTTGGTGCAATAAATTTGGGTTCCTTGGGTTATTTGGTTAATTTGATCCTTTGGAACATTTGGTTAGTTTGTTCCTTTGGGACGCTTGTTTAAATTTGGTTCTTTGGAACGCTTGGTTTCGAATTTGGTTCCTTGGAACACTTGGATTCAATTTGGTTCTTTGGGAAAAATTTGGTCCATTGGAACATTTGGTTGTTTTGGGTTCCTTGGGATATTTGGTTGGCTTTGGCTCCTTAAGACGTTTGGTTTAATTGGTTCCTTAGGATGCTTGGTTACGAATTTGGTTCCTTGAGACGCTTGGTTTCAATTTTGGTTCCTTGGGACATTTGTTTAGATTTGGTCTTTTTGGACGTTGGTTCAATTTTGTCATTTGGGACGCTTGGTTTGGATTTGGTTCCTTAGGATTCTTGGTTTCGAATTTGGTCCTTTGGGACGCTTGGTTCGATTTGGTCCTTTGGGACGCTTGGTTCGATTTGTTCCTTGGGAAGTTTGGTTTGAATTTGGTTCCTTGAGACGCTTGGTTTGATTAGATTCCTCGAGATATTTGGTTATTTCTTAGGACTTTTGGTTTTGAATTGGTTCCTTGGGATGCATGGTTTTGAATTTGGTTCCTTGGGATGCTTGGTTTTGATTTGGTTTCTTGGGGCATTTGGATTTGGTCATTTGGAACGTTTGGCTTGATTTAGTCATTTTTATGATGCTTGGTTTATTTGGTTTCCTTGGGACGCTTGTGTGTTTGTGTCTTTAGGAACATTTGATGGAGGAGAGGTTTTGTTTGAGTTCGTTTGGGTGTTGGCGATGTTCGGCTCAGATTTTGGTTCGTTGGTTTGGGAAATCTTCACCAAGGTGAAGAATTGTGGAGAATTGTGTTTTTTGGGTTTGGGCCTTGGTCGTTCGAACGACCCTTTGGCAACTCTCAGGAAGTTTGGCCCAGGAGCCTAAGTCGTTCGAACGACAATGAATCTCGTTCGGACGACCATTGTTGAACTCCTTAAAAATTTGGCCCAGACGCATATTTCGCTCGAACGACTCCCTATTTCATTCGTGCGAAATCTAGGAACTTTGTTTTTCTGATGGTTTTCGAACCTCTTAATTATCTCGAGATTTGAGCGATTGTAAAAGGGTTTCCCTAGTATATAAAGGGAAACTTGTTCTTTGAGAGCCATTCTTTGGGTCATCCTTTAGACAATCCATTGGTTAGACCATTTGGTAAAGATTTTTTGAGTGAGAAATCATAATTGGGTTTGAGTGATTGTACTTGGGATCTTGAATAAACTATATCTCTCTCTCTACTTGAAAGTGGACGTAAGCAATTTGCCAAACCACTATAAACTTTGTGTTGTATGTATTTCTTTATTTGTACTTGTTTGTGACTAACCCAAATCGACTTTGAGTTTGTGGCTTCCGGGTTTGCGGCTCTTGAATTGGTGTCAGGGTCAGGTCGATTCCTCGGTTGTACGCGATTTTGAGGTAACTTAGGGTTTCTCAATTTTAATTTGTTTTTTGGATTTAGTTAGTTCATGAAAATTGGGGGAAACATGGGAGACGTAGTTGAATCTAGTTCTTCGGCCCCGAAAAGAAATACAGCGGTGATGTTCAACAATGCAAATATTGAAGTTGAAAAATTCAACAGCACCAATAAGTTTGACATGTGGCGATGCGAGGTTATTGATGCACAAAGTCAATTAGACTTAGATAAGGTGTTGAAGGACATACCGAATGTGGTAGAGGAGAGTGTTTGAAAGAAGTCGAGTGGTAACATCCTTCGATCAAAGTCGAAAGGTTACGGTTTAAATAGTAACAAATTGGGAATTCTTGGTAAGGTTACTACCGCGGAAAGGGAGGAGACCACTTCCAAAGATACCACTCAGCTATGGAAGATGCGTTAGGCGCATGTTGGGGAAAAGTCCTTGAAAGTTCTCCCGAACTAGGGGCTATTGAAAGGTGCCAAGGTGTGCAAATTAGAATTTGGTGAACACTGTATTCTGGGCAAGCAGACAAGGGTAAAGTTTGGCACCGCTATCCACTATACTCATGGAACCCTTGATTATGTTCACTATGATGTTTGGGGACCATCCAAGAATGCATCGCTAGGGGGGAAATAATATTTTGTGTCTTTTATGGATGATTTTTCAAGGCGTGTTTGGGTGTACACTATGAGGAGGAAGGATGAAGTCTTAGAAATTTTCATGACGTGGAAGAAGTTGATTAAGACTCGGACTGACAGAAATATCAAAGTGCTTCGTTCGGATAATGGTAGGGAGTACACTAGTGATCTATTCTTGTAAGTATGTCGGGATGAGGGGATAGTTCGACACTTCACGGTTAGAGAGACACCGCAACAAAATGGGGTAGCTGAACGCATGAACCGTACTTTGCTGGGGAAGGTGCGGTGCATGTTGTCTAATTTTGGGTTGGGCAAGGCATTTTGGGCTAAGACTTTGGTATATGCAAGTTAGCAATTGATGGTAAGATACCAATAGATGTTTGGTCGGGTGAACCTACTACAGATTATGATACTCTTCGTATATTTGGGTGTCCGGCATACTATCATGTTAAGGATGCTAAGTTTGATCCACGGACAAGGAAGACCATATTTATGGGTAAGAAGAATGGTGCGAAAGGCTACAAGTTGTGAGATACGAGAGACCGAAAGATTATTTTTAACAGATAAGTCACTTTTGATGGGGCTTTTTCTATGATGAAGTCACATGTCTCTGAGTACACAGAGAAGACGACCAGCAAGGTTTTGCAGCGGGTAGAGATTGATGCATCTTTACATTGGCCAGAGAGGTCAGTAAAATGGGGTATCATTTACCGGTGTGACAACGGGTGATAAGCCATTAGTTCATGCTCCAAATGATGATGACACAGACGATGACAGAGTATTTGGTAGTACGAATAATGAGACTTCGGTTGTGGAGTCAATTACAACTAGTATACCAAAGAGGAATATGGGTAAGCCGAAATGGCTTATAAAGGACATGGGATTTTTAAAGGCGAAGGCCATGGTAGCCTATGCACTACCGATTGTTGAAGGTGTTCCTTCCACGGCTAAACATTGGGAGATGGAAGAGATATATTTTCTTCGCAAGAGGGCGATTGGTTGTAAATGGGTCTACAAGAGGAAAGAAGGATCTCAGGATGATGCTTTGCTTCAAAGCAAGTCTAGTGGTAAAACACTTCTCCAATTGTATCCTATTGGCATTGATAGAAAATTTGAATTGGAATTGCAACATCTCGATGTTAAGACAGTGTTCTTACATGGAAAGTTGAAGGAAGAGATCAATATGACTCAGCCGAGTGGGTTTACTATTGCTAGAGAGGAAGATGTGTATCAATTGATGAAGAGATCGTTATACGGTTTGAAGATGTCTCTAAAACAACAGTATAAGCGGACTCATGATTTTGAGATTCGTAGAAATAGAAAGAGGGTAACAGTGTGCCTCTTTCCTATGTATTAATTTGGCCCCTACGAGGATTGTGTGAACTACGGGCGACTTGCTCCATGGAGGTACATTGGCAGCCATTGATTTGGTACAGTCAATTTGGGTTCCTTGGGACATTTTGTTGATTTGGTCCTTTGGGATATTTGGTTAATTTGTTCCTTTGGGACGCTTGTTCGAATTAGGTTCTTTGGAACGCTTGGTTTCAAATTTGGTTACTTGGAATGCTTGGTTTCGAATTTGGTTCCTTGGAACACTTGGTTTCGATTTGGTTCTTTGGGAATAATTTGGTCCATTGGGATATTTGGTTTGGGTTCCTTGGGATATTTGGTTGCTTTTGGTTCCTTGAGAGGTTTGGTTTGATTGGTTCCTTAGGACGCTTGGTTACGAATTTAGTTCCTTGAGACGCTTGGTTTCGATTTTGGTTCCTTGGGATATTTGTCCTTTGGGACGCTTGGTTTAATTTTGTTCTTTGGGACACTTGGTTTGGATTTGGCTCCTTGAGACGCTTGGTTTCAAATTTGGTCCTTTGGGACGCTTGGTTCGATTTGGTCCTTGGGACGTTTGGTTTGAATTTGGTTCCTTGGGACGCTTGGTTTTATTTGATTCCTCGGGACATTTGGTTGTTTCTTAGGACGCTTGGTTTTGAATTGGTTCCTTGGGACGCTTGGTTTCGAATTTGGTTCTTTGGGATGCTTGGTTTGGATTTGGTTCCTTGGGACATTTGGATTTGGTCCTTTGGAACGCATGGTTTGATTTGGTCATTTTTAAGATGTTTGGTTTGTTTGGTTTCCTTGGGCAGCTTGTGTGTTTGGGTCTTTAAAAACATTTGATGGAGGAGAGGTTTTGTTTGAGTTTGTTTGGGTGTTGGCGATGTTCGGCTCAGATTTCGGTTCGTTGGTTTGGGAAATCTTTACCGATGTGGAGAATTGTGGAGAATTGTGTTTTTTGGGTTTGGGCCTTGGTCGTTCGAACGACCCTCGAATCCGTTCGAACGACCCTTTGGCAACTCTCTGGAAGTTTTGCCCAGGAGCCCAAGTCGTTCGAACGACAATGAATCTCGTTCGAACGACCTTTGCTGAACTCCTTAAAAATTTGGCCCAGACGCATATTTCGTTCGAACGACTCCCTATTTCGTTCGAACGAAATCTGGGAACTTGGTTTTTCTGATGGTTTTCGAACCTCTTGATTGCCTCGAAATTTTAGCGATTGTAAAAGGGTTTCCCTAGTATATAATGGGAAACTTGTTTTTTAAGAGCCACCCTTTGGGTCATCCTTTAAACAATCATTTGGTTAGACCATTTGGGGAGGATTTCTTGAGTGAGAAATCTTAATTGGGTTTGAGTGATTGTACTGGGATCTTGAATAAACTCTCTCTCTCTTGAAAGTGGACGTAGGCAATTTGCCGAACCACTATAAACTTGGCGTTGTCTATATTTCTTTGTTTGTACTTGTTTGTGACTAACCCAAATCGACTTAGTTTGTGGCTTCTAGGCTTGTGGCTCTACACCACCCACCGCAGAAGGGTAACCAAGTACGCAAGAGATTACAACATACATATCTAAGATAGATCGCGATCAGCGGTACAGACCTCGAGATAAATATGCGTTGAGATATATACCACCCAGTTTGATGTAAGCCAGCCTAGTCGGAGCAAGCACATGCCTAGCAGACAAGGTCTGGGCGAGTACGCGTCATACCGAGATAGTCAGAGGGAAAACATTCCCAAAAGGAGCCATTTAATGATAACTCATCAGGAAGAGATCCAACGGCTTAAGTGGATGGAGCCCTCCCATAAAAAGGGAAAATGAACACTTGAGAAAGGATCCATTTCTTCTTATTATATCTTCCATTCAAACCCTAGGAAAAGAGTGTCAAGTTTGAAGAATAAGAAAAAACCAATGGCATGTTGGTGCCTTCCTATCACTTAGACACAATACTCAGGCAAAGCCTAAACGTTTGGTTCTTACATTCTAGTTCTCACGAGACTACAATTGGCATCGTATATGGGTGTTTAGAATCTCGGGCTTAAAATCATAGCTCACGGAACAATGGGAATTTTAAAAAACACGATAAACATACCAAGATTAAGCCAGGTTCAAGCAATAGTCAAGTAGTTGACAATAGAAAAAAGGAGAGAGAGGCTAATGAAGACGCAAATGAATCGTATGCAGGAAGAAAGCAACCAATTGTGAAAGGAGAGTGTTATTAATAAACTGGGAACACGAAAGGGAGAGGGATAGTTGAGAGAGATGTAGAGATATAAAGAGGAGTATTTGCTGAATAATTCTTGCTCCCATTCATATTCATTCCACAACCTAATATATAGGCTACAATGAGCAACAACTGCTCCATGCATGCAAGTAATGTAAACGTGATCCTAGGATGGTGTTAACTGCTACACTACTAACAATAACCAACTAATGCAATCTCCACTAACTGTTATCCACTAACAATGCATGATTAACTACTAACTATAATGAGAACTCCATGATGATGTAGGTATAGTTGATGTGGTCTTGGCTGCAGCGCATGCACATATCAATTCTCTCCCCTTTAAGAATCCTTGTCCGCAAGGATGAATTCGGGATATGATTTCGAAAATTGCCATTTATTCTCCCATGTTGCATCTTCCACAGGGGCTCCTTTCTTAATGACCCGACTCTCCTTTCCACTTCACCAATATCATTTTCTGTAACAGGTGGAATAGTTGACGAGATTGGGTAGACCTGTCCTAACTTCCTTCGTAAGAGCATGGGCAGTAGCCTCGCTAACTTAGCTAGTCATCTAAGCATAAATTCAGGGAAAACATGACATGTAGCTAGAGCTATTTTTTTTCTTTTTCAGGGTGGGGATGGATGTCAGTTTTTAATATTTAATTTAATTTATTTTTTTTTATTTTTTTAATAAAAAATAATATTTAAAAATTTTGTGCGCCAATTCAATTGGCGCCCAAATTTTTAAAATATTTTTTTTAATAAAAAAATATTAAAAAATAGATAAATAAAATATACACTGCACCAATTCAATTGGCGCAGTTAAAGTTTTAAAAAAAAACCACTAATTTTTTAATAATTTCTTAGACTGAACGGGCTCGCCACAGATAGCCACTAACTTTCTTGAACTTGGCGTAATTTGAGCGATAGCTAGCCTGGAAAAGTAATTTTTTCAAGATTTGGATCGCTAATATAGCGATACCTATCCTGTTGCCCATGCTCTAAGAGACTTACATGAAATACATCATGTATCTGAGAACCGTCAGGGAGATCTAAACGATATGCCACCGGACCCAAACGCTCCATAATTTTAAACGGACCGTAGAATCTAGGAGTCAATTTTAAAGAACTTTAAAACGCAACTGTGGACTGACGATAAGGTTGTAATTGAAGGAACACATAAGCGCCAACCTCAAATGATACCTCACCCCTATATTGGCTTGCGCCTTCATGCGGTCTTGAGTCGTTAGCAAATTTTGGCGTAAATCTTTAACAATCTCTTCACAATTCTTCAAATGATCATCCACAGCTTGCACTTTAGTAGTTCCTAGCACGTACGAAATCATTGAAGTAGGAGAAACTCCATACTCGGCTTCAAAAGGCTATATTTTTGTAGCGGAATGAACGGCCATGTTATAACTATATTTGACCCAGGCTAACCAATTCATTCATTGCTTGGGTTGATCGCTAGTTGATAAGAGGCTTTTATGGCCACTAGCAAAATACCCGCTCAAAGTACGGTTGTCGAATTGTAGCGCGGATGAGTGAGATCGAATCCAAAAGGAGGTTTGGGAAAACAAATACTTTCTAGTCCAAATTACGATTTTATAAGAGATAAATCTAAGAAGAATAAATAAAAACTAAATATAAAACTTAATGAGAGAGAGAGAGCTAAGGTTCGAACTTGGCCTCTATCTTTCAAAGCATTAATCGATATACAACTAGATTCTAATATCTTCACCCACCATATGTTCGTGTTAAGATACATATGATGTTGTAAAATAAACGACTAAATCTATGGTCAAGCATTTAGTGGTTATGCTTTTAAGTGATGCTGAAGTGTGTCTTAGAGAATTATCAACTCAACCATGACTAGGCTTGAGCGAATTCTCCAGTGTTTCATCTTTCTAGATCTCCAAATCCAGTCTACGGTTAGTAGCACTTGTTTATATCTGAAGTTATCGTACATCAAACTGAAGTAAGAGAAAACTAATTAGAACCTAATTAATATCAACTATTGTTCATCCAAGAAGAGGCCTCATCCTAGCCTTAGCTAGGAGATTAGTCGCTCATCTCGGACTTCACCGCATTAAGAACTAATTATTTACAAAAAAAAATAAAAGAGAGAGAAGATAATTAAATAAAACTAAGACTTTATTTCTTCTAAACTTGCTCTAATATGAGATGCCCAATTATAATGGGGGGAAGGTTCCTTTTATAGGAGAAGGAACCCAAATTTAGAAACTTTACATTAAATTGTAAAAAATATTTTCACAATAATATATTCTAATTTTACAACCAATCACCCAACATTCTTGCATATAATTCCCTTAAGTGATGTAGAGATCTTTCTTCATGGAAACTCTTGCATATATCTTCAATATAAAATATCTTCTAGGATCTTGGATGTAATATATTCTTTGATCTTATTCTCCAAAAATATTTGTGTATATATTTCTTCAATCTTGAGACCAAATATATTGTGTCTTTGACTTTTTGTGCTATGAACTGTTGGAGACATTTTTACTTGACTTTAAGAGCTTAGTTTCAAAAATCCATCTCTAGTAGCTACAATCAAACAAATGCGCATAAGTACCCAAAAGTAAATATAATGGACGACTAAAATACATGTTCAGGTATATTAAAAATATCATAATTATGCGCTCATCACTAGTAAAACACTGAAGATATTGTTCCAGCATCCTATTAACCACCTTCATTTGGCCATCGGTTTGTGGATGGTAACTCGAGCTCGTGCACAATTTTGTCCCCTGCAACTCAAATAAAGTTTTCCAAATAGAAGTAATAAACACCTTGTCACGATCACTCACAATTGATGTCAGAATGCCATGGAGACGAACCACTTCGTCTATAAAAGCTTGAGCCACCGTAAGAACTGAGAATGAATGGCTTAATGGGATAAAGTAAGCATATTTCAAAAGACGATCGACGACCACCATGATAATTGTCCTTCCCTGAGAAGATGGAAAGCTTTCTATAAATTCTATGGAAACATCAGACCATATTTTCTCCAGAATTTGTAATGGCTGAAGAAGACTTGCGAGTTTAAGGTATAAGAGCTGCGTGCCAGGTCAATAGAAGAAAAATTTTACATGTATAAGAGTTATATGGAACCAAAAATGCCCTCCTATTGGTGTGGAATGATTATCTACCAAGATAAGAGTAATTAGAGGAGAAGTTGGGGGAGTTTTATAAGCAAGGATAACAATGGTATTGACAAGGAATATTTAAAAACAAAATTTTGGTAGTTTAAATTTATAGAGACAAAGAGGGCCCACCAAATAAAACAACAAATGGTAGTTGTCCCTAAAGTTTTATTTTTAAAGATGGTCTATCTCTCAAAGTTTAGTAAATAAATAAATCATATTTTTCCTCTCACACATGTCATCACAAAAGCTATAACTATTATTACAACATGAACCTGGAGACCAATATTGAAGTATTAGAAGAACATTAGAGGCAAGTTATATCTCTCCAAGATGCCAACATTTCAATTATGCAACATCAATGGTTGAACCCAGAGACCAATATTGAAGTATTAGAAGGACATTGGAGCCAAGCTATATCTCTCCGAGATGCCAACATATCAATTATGCAACATCAATGGTTGTTGGGTTGTAATTTCTTCTCACCATCGCCGCCAAACCAATGATGATATCTAATGATAGTGTCGTAATGGGTGCAACGATAAAATACAAGTAAGTAATCGAAGAAGGAAGAAGAACATTACTATTACATAGGAGGGGATCAATGAGACAAAGACCATGATAGGCAACATGCACAAGAGATCCAAAAAATAACTACTTGGGTTAGAACATTTGCAGCTAAAGCTAATGATAAAGCCGATATTGAGTTTCGTTGAGCCAAGGGTTAAGCCGAATTTCCCATTTCATTGATTATGACATATTGAATTAAAATTTGAAAGCCAAGCGTAAGAAAGAGTTTAATTCCTTTCTATTTTCACTGTGGGGCCTTCACCTTGCCTCTCCAAAAAAAATTAACTTTTTATATCTCCTTGTTGTTACAAAAATATCTCCTTGCTTATAAAGCCCCACTAGAAGTAGGACTCAAAAATATCTTTCCTTTATAGAGCTAAACTCCATCTCATTTTGCATAGTGGTGCTGACCATTTTGAGTAGATTAGCCCATGACTTTATTGTAAAAGGAATCTGAGAATACCTCTTGCTGGAGTTGAGACTTGAGACCACCAGTTGCTTGACAGGAATGGAAATAGCCGAAAGTTCACATTCAACCTTGCGTGATAAAGCATCAGCTCCCTGATTCTCTTTGCCTTTTTTGAACTGGATGATGTAATCATAACCAATTATCTTAGGAAGCCAATTAACGGGTTTGCGTATGGGTAGTAATTCTTTCCTCCAATAGAAATTTTAGACTTTTTTGATCTGTTCGGACGATAAATGGTTTTTTGAAGAGATATGGGCGCCACTTATAGATGGCTTTGACAATTGCAAGCATCTCTTTTTCATAAGTTAAGAGAGGCAGAGTCAAAGCTTTTAATGCTTCACTAAAAAAAGTAATTGGCCGATCATCCTGCATTAGAATTATACCAATCTCAGTGTCACAAACATCGCACTCTATAACAAAAGGCTTGGAAAAGTCTGGTGGCTACAAAGCAGGTGATGATGTGAGAGCCCTCTTGAGTCTTTTGAATGGACTATGAGCTTCAGGGGTCAAATGAAACCCATTTTTGGTGAGGAGATGAGTGAGTGGTGTTGTTATGCCGCCAAATCCTTGTATGAACTTTATGTAATACCCCACTAGACCAAGAAATCTGCGAAGAGCCTTTATTGTTGTTGGTTTTGGGACACTCTGAATCATCTCTAGGTCCACGACTACTCCTTCATGAGATATTTGTTGAGCCGCAAGCCCGGAAGCCACAAACTCCAAGTCGATTTGCGTTAGCAATGAACAAACATAAACAATGAAATACACACAACACCAAGTTTATAGTGGTTCGGCAAATTGCCTACGCCCACTTTCAAGAGAGAGAGAGAGAGATTATTCAAGATCCTAATTACAATCACTCAAAACTCAATTTGAGGTTTCTCTCAAGAACACCACTCAAAAGACCTCACCAAAGGATTATATCAAAGGGGATGGCTCTCAAAGAACAAGTTTCCCTTTATATACTAGGGAAAATTCTTTGCACTCGCTCAAATCTTGAGGCAATCAAGAGGTTCGAAAACCATAAAAAAAGCATAGTTCCCAGATTTTGTTCGAACGAAATAGGGAGTCGTTCGAACAAAATATACGTCTGGGTCAAATTTCCAGGGAGTTCAACAAAGGTCGTTCGAACGAGATTCATTGTCTTTTGAACGACTAGGGCTCCTAGGCCAAAATTCCAGGGAGTTGTCAAAGGGTCGTTCGAACGACCAAGGCCCAAACCCAAAAAACATAATTCACCACAATTTTCCACCTTGGTGAAGATTTCCCAAACCAAACAAACCAAAATCTGAGCCGAACATAGAAACTAACCAAACGGACCCAAGTAAACACTCTCCAGCATCAAATGTTCCCAAAGACCCAAACATACAAGCAGCCCAAGGAAACCAACCAAACTAAGCGTCCCCAAAAGGACTAAATTAAAACCAAGCGTCCCAAAAGAACCAAATACAAACCAAGAGTCCCAAGGAACCAAATTCAAACCAAGCGTCCCAAGGAACCAAAATTAACCAAATGTTCCAATGAACCAAATTGTTTCTAAAGAACCAAATTGACTGCACCAAATCAATGGTTGCCTACGTACTGTCGTGGATCAAGTCGCCCGTAGTTCACACAACATCCAATCAATCAACATGAAGAATTTGAACTAAGGTCCAAACGATGATTGAATTTAATTCTTAAAACAAATTTTGTAAACACATTCGCCGAGTTATCTTTGGTGTGAATCTTCTTCAGCAGAATCCCACCCTCCTCCAGGAGCTCTGACAAAGTGATAACGTACATCAATATGCTTTGTGCGTTAGTGATGAACCTAATCTTTGGCCAAGAAGATAGTACTCTAACTATCACAGTAAACATCAAGATGATACATCTTAATGCCCAAGTTACGCAGAAGACCTTTCATCCAAATATATGCCTTTATCGCCTCAGTCACCGCCATATACTCTGTCTCGGTAGTAGACAGTGTCACCGTTGACTGTAGCGTAGATCTCTAACTAACCGGCTCTCCACCCAATGTAAATACATACCTGGTAGTAGACTGTCATTTATCCAAGTCACCCATATAGTCAGAATCCACATAACCCACACAGAACCGATTAGTCAAATCCTGTTTACAAAATTCCAAACCAATATCCCCAGTACCTTTAATATACCATAGAATCCATTTTACAGCTCGTCAATGATCTCTACCCGGATCGTGCATATATCGGCTAACTATACCAACCGCCTGTGAAATGTCTGGCCGAGTACATACCATAGCATACATCAAGCTACTAACCGCGCTAGCATAAGGAACTTGACTCATATAATCACGTTCCTCATCTGTGTTTAGAGACATAGAAGCCTTACGCTTAAAATGATGAGCGAGGGGAGTACTTACAGATTTTGTGTTACCTTCAATGCCAAATCTCTGAAGTACCTTCCTCATATACAAAGTTTGAGAGAGACACACCGTTCCATTCTCTCTATCTCTATGAATCTTCATACCAATAATCTTTTTCACATCACCAAGATCCTTCATTTTAAATTCTTCACCCATTTGCATTTTCAGCTTATCAATCTCGTTTTTGTGCATACACGCAATAAGCATATCATCCACATACAAAAGCAAGTAAATAAAGGACCCGTTACGTAGCTTGCGTAAGTAAACACAATGGTCATAATGACTCTGCTTATACTTCTGTCCAATCATAAACTGATCAAACCGTTTGTACCATTGCCTTGGAGACTGCTTCAAACCGTACAATGACATTTTCATCTTAAACACAAAGTCTTCCTTCCCCGCAGCCGTAAACCCACTTAGCTGAGTCATATAGATCTCTTCTTTCAAATTCCCATGTAGGAACGTCATCTTAACATCGAGTTGTTGCAACTCCAAATTGAATTGCGCTACTAAGGCCAATAGGATCCGTATGGAAGAATGTTTCACAACCGGAGAAAACACCTCATTATAATCGATCCCTTCCCTTTGAGCATAGCCCTTGGCTACTAATCTCGCCTTAAATCATGATTTATCATCAAAAGATCCTTATTTCTTAGTGTAGACCTATTTACAACCGATCGTTTTCTTTCCTTTCGGCAACTTCAAAAGTTCCCAAGATCTATTTTTAAAAAGAGAGTACATCTTTTCCTTCATCGCTCCCTCCCAATGTTTAGCCTCGGAACCGTAAATGGCCCCCTTATAGGTGGAGGGAAAATCTTATTCAATGACTGGAAGTGCATAGGCTACCGTGGCCTTCACTTTTAGAAGCACCATATCCTTTGTAAGCTAACTCGATTTGCTTATATCTCTCTTAGGTTTACTCTTTGCAATTGACTCCGCTACCAGAATCTCTTCATCCGTACTACCAAATGCTCTACCTTCATCCGTGTCTAAATCATTTGGAACATATACTAATGGCTCATCGCCCGCTATCATACCAATAGATGACCCCTCTCTAAGTACAAAACTCTCTAGCCAATATGAAGACACATCAATCTCCACCCACTGTAATACCCCGCTGGTCATCTCCTCTATGTGCCTAGAGCCATGTGACTTCATCATAGAAGCCTTATCAAAAGTGGCATCTCTGCTCAGAATGATCTTTCGGTACCTCGTATCCCATAACTTGTAACCTTTCACACTCTTCTTCTTACCAAAAAAATGACATTTCATGCTTATGGATCCAACTTACCATTCTTAACATGATAGTATGCCAGATACCCAAATATATGAAGAATATCATAATCTGTAGCAGGTTCTCCCGACCAACCCTCTATTGGTGTTTTACCCTCAATTGCAGTCGAATGCAACCTATTAACAAGATAGTATGTATATGTCAAAACCTCAGCCCAAAATGTTTTGCCCAACCCAGAATTGGACAACATGCACTGAACCTTCCCCAGTAAAGTACAGTTCATGCGCTCGGCTATCCCATTTTCCTGCGGTGTCTCTCTAACCATAAAGTGTCGAACTATCCCCTCATCTCGGCATATTTGCAAGAATGGATCACTAGTGTACTCCCTACCATTATTCAAACGAAGCGACTTGATCTTTCTGTCGGTTTGAGTCTCAATCAACTTCTTCCACGTCATAAAAATTTCTAGGACTTCACCCTTCCTCTTTATAGTGTACACCCAAACTCGCCTAAAAAAGTCATCCACAAAAGGCATAAAGTAATGCTTCCCCCCTAGCGATGCATTCTTGGAGGGACCCTAAACATCATAGTGAACATAATCAAGAGTTCCACGAGTACGGTGGATCGTGGTGCCAAACTTAACTCTTATCTTCTTGCCCAGAATGCAGTGTTCACAAAAATCTAATTTACACATCTTGGCACCTTTTAAAAGCCCTCAGTTCACGAGAGCTCAAAAAGACTTTTCTCCTGCATACGCAAAAAGCATGTGCCATAGCACTGTCGTATCTTTAGAAGTGGTCTACTCTCTTCCCACGGTAGAAACCTCACCAAGAACAGTCGTACCATCCAAATAGTACAAGTTGTTACTTCTTCTGTGGCCCTTCAATATCACCATGGCTCCCTTAAGAACCTTCTGTACCCCATTCTTAGACACAACCTTACAGCCTTGCGCTTCAAGTGTCCCCGTCATCATAATGTTCTTACTCATTGTCAGAATAAACCAAACCTCATCAATCTCTTTAACCAACCCATTGTGCAACTTCAGTCGAATGGTACCTATCCCCATGATGCGGCAAGAATTGTCATTTCCCATCACTACCGCTCCATCTTCTAGTAATTTTAAACTAAAAAAATAAGTTCTTTAAGGAAAAATATGATAAGTAGCACCTGAATCTAAAGTCCATTCCTTTTTATTAATAATACATGTACTAGGAGTTATAGTAAAAGAGTAATCAGAGATATTACCTTCCGTTTCTGTGTCCTGAGCCAAATTCACAGAAGAACCCAATTTTCCCACTTTCTTCTTTTGAGTGTGGAACAATGAACCTTCTAATATCCTATTTCCTTGTAAAATGCGCATAGGCCCTTAGCCAAAAAAAATTGGTTTCCCCCACGACCTCTCGATTTTGATCGAGAGTTGTTACGAAATGGCTTCTTCTTATCTGAGGATCTTCCCCGAATCGTTAGTACTTTGGATGTAGACTTGTCGGTCCTTTTTTCTCTTTTCTCCGATACTCGTGGCTAACTATGGCCGTAGTCACATCCATGTACTTCAAGGAACTTTTTCCATAAGTAATCGTCATAACAAAATATTCGAATTCTTTCGGAAGTGAGTTCAAGAATAAAAAAGCTTTATCTTCATCCCCAACTATCTCTTCAAGATTCTCTAAGTCGGCCAACAACTTAGTGAACGACTTAGTGAAGTCATTCAAATGCTTGGACATACTAATCATTTGCCTTATAGTGAAGCGATAAAGCTTCATCTTCAAGTGGAGTCGATTTTGGATGTTCGTTACAAAAGACTTATTTTCTAATATCCGCCAAATTTCTTTTGCGGAAGTCTCATTCATCATAAGGTATTTAATGTCTTGAGCAAGACAAGACCGAATTTGGCCACAAGCTCTCTTATTCATCATCCACCATACATTCTCCTCTATTTCATCCGGCTTGTCCTCCAATACCTCGTTTAAGTCTTGTTGACTTAGGGGATCAATAACTTCGCATCACCACTTGCCCAAGTTATTTGTGCCATTGAATTTTTCAACTTCAATCTTTGCATTGTTGAACATTACCATTGTATTTCTTTCAGGGGCCGAAGAACTCGATTCAACATCGTCTCTCATGTTTCCCCAATTTTCATGAACTAACCAAATCAAAACTAATTTAAAATTGAGAAACTATAAGTTACCTCAAAATTGCGCACAACCGAGGAATTAACCTCACTCTGATACCAATTGTTGAGCCGCAAGCCCGGAAGCCACAAACTCCAAGCCGATTTGGATTAGCAATGAACAAACGCAAACAAAGAAATACACACAACACCAAGTTTATAGTGGTTCGACAAATTGCCTACGTCCACTTTCAAGAGAGAGAGAGAAAGATTATTCAAGATCCCAATTACAATTACTCAAAACTCAATTTGAGGTTTCTCTCAAGAATACCTCTCAAAAGACCTCACCAAAAGATTGTATCAAAGAGGATGGCTCTCAAAGAACAAGTTTCCCTTTAAATACTAGGGAAAACTCTTTACAATCGCTCAAATCTCGAGGCAATCAAGAGGTTTGAAAACCATAAAAAAAAAAATGGAGTTCCCAGATTTTGTTCGAACGAAATAGGGAGTCGTTCGAACGAAATATGCGTCTCGACCAAATTTCCAGGGAGTTCAATAAAGGCCGCTTGAATGAGATTCATTGTCGTTCGAGCGACTTGGCTCCTAGGCCAAAATTACAGGGAGTTATCAAAGGGTCGTTCGAACGGATTCGAGGGTCGTTCGAACGTCCGCCCAAACACAAAAAACACAATTCTCCACAATATCAAATGTTTGAGGTAGCTAATATGTTTATCTCTGAAGCAACACTTTGACTTTTTGGCATACAATTAATTCTCGTATAAAATAATTAATGCCATTCTCAAGTGTTGGAGATGTACTTTCCAAGACCTGCTATAAATTAATATATCATAAAAAACAAGGATGAATTTTGGAAGATATGGATGGAACAGGCTGTTCATCAACCTTTGGAATGTCGAAGGGGAATTTGATAAGCCGAATGGCATAACCAATAACTCGTGGTGACCTTTGTGCGTCTAAAATGCTATTTTGTGAATGACACCCTCAGAAACTCAAATTTGATGGTATTCAGAACGCAAATCAAGCTTCGATAAAGTAGCTCATCTATAACTGGTATGGGACTTATCCTTCACTGTAATATTATTCAAGGCTCGATAATCGACGCACAATTGCCATCCACCATCGGGTTTGCGAACCATAAGGACCGGCAAAGGAAAGGGCTATGGCTTGGATGTATTAACCTAGAGATCAATAATTCTTGTACTATCTTCTCAATTTCTGTCTTTTGGTAAACTAGATATCGATAGGGTCGTACACTAACAGGGTCGTGGTTTACTTAGAGAGTTATTTGATCATCATGTGTACTTGCAGGGGACAAATGTATAGGCTCATCGATAATATTGGCAAAATCGGTTAGGAGGCTATCAACTTCGGATTGGTGAATAGGTGTAGAAGTAGGAAAATCACATGGATAAATTTCTAAGAAGAGACCCATACCTTCCAAACTTTGGAGCTTCTTAGCGCATCTCTAACAGAGCAGTATGCTATTCCGGTATACCATACCGGTATTCCAGAATAGCATACTGTTTTGGTCAAACACCAAATTACGTTTTTCTTCTTGGGCGCTTAACGGTTCAGCGCCTAACACTAAAAAAACCAAATCATATATTTTTTTCTTGGGAACTTAACGGTTCAACGCCTAATACTAAAAATCTAACTCATATGTTTTTTCCTTGGGCGGTGAACGGTTCAGCGCCTAGAGTCTGGTTTATGTTTCATTCGAACTTTACTTCCCTTTCTCCTTTCTTTCATTCATACTTCACTTCCCTTTCCCCTTTCTTTCATTAGCACTTCTCCTATCATTTCATACAACCCATAATCAAGCAAACAGAGGGAGACTTACAAGATTATAATCACACAGACACAAAAATAAATGGAAGATTTTAACCACACCGCTCGATGCCAAAATCGCAAGGTGGTAATGGAGAGATGCATGCAAGATTCCAGACCCACACACCCACCTCCACCCCTTGATATTCGTCTTGATAGCATGCAGAGCGTGGTTGTGTTGCCGGAGGGTAAAACTCACATATCAAAGAAAGTTGCGACAATCTCACGGTGAGAAAAAAACTAAAATTTCATAAAAAAAATTGTACCTTTAGCCATATGTGTTTGATGAAATGTCTCAAATAAATGCGTTTAATAAAATGTCATGTTGGTGATAATGTAGGGGGATGCTCTTCACTTTCGTGGTGGGATGCTTATGATTGTGAAGACCTGCGACAAGTTGTATAAAGAGCAAAAGGTTTAGCTATCGAATTCCCCATTTGGTAATTTTTTCAAATGTTGTATAGGAAAAATGGTAGATATTTGGCGCTCAGAAAAAGTGATAGAACTTTAGTTCAAGGTCTCTCAGAGAGGTGGTGGCCAACCACCCATACTTTCCACTTAGTGGACACGAAGATTGGTTTTACCCCGTTAGACTTTAACATGATAACGGGGATAGTTATCGGGGATCCTAGAAAGCGGTCATTGCCATTTAGTTTTGAGTATGAAAAGGCGAGAATGTTCGGCCAATTTTTTCCCACTCTAGGGGAAAATTATGTCCATTCGGGGGCTGTAAAAATAAGTTGGATAAAGTGATTTATTAAGGTGAATAAAAATGATCCCATGACACAACCTTTATCGACCCGGGCTTTCATATTTTTTGTAATGGCCGAACTCTTCTTCCCCAATAGTAAAAGTACCATTAGGTTTGGCTATTTGGCTGCGATTGCCGACCTAGGTAGGTTGGATGATTATGATTAGGGCACCGCCATTTTAAGGGCTTTATACACGACCCTTGACACTTACTCTTTGTGCGTGAAGGGTTTGTGTGGTTAGTCGAGTTTGCTTGAATATTGGTACTATGAGTATTTAGCAAATCTTCACCCAAGACTTCAAGATGAGGTAAGCAATGATGTCCACCTCTATTCTCTAAGATTAAATCGATGGACGAGGGTAAATTTGATGGAAAAAGTTAATAGGGGGATGCACAACAACATGAGCATTGCTAGGGTTTAGATTGAGATGCGAAGGTTAGACAATCTCATGTGTTCATGGGGCTTATATTTAGAGATGCAACAAGGTTTAGAGGGTAACGAGGACATGTCCCTAGAAATTGCACGATGGTCTTCACAAAAAAGGGTACCTCCCCATGTTCTTAACCTTCTGTATGCCTGGTATTTGGGGGAGCGGCGTTCTCTTCAGGTATTTGGGGTTATACGTGTTCCAGCGGATGCTTTACATGCTCAGGATATATTTGGAAATCATTGGTTACTTAGGGATCGTTATCTAGACCAGCTCAGAGGTCAGGGATGGGTAGATGGTGAGCAATTTATCATAGATCACATCAACTATAATCTATACTGGGCTAGGGTTTCCACACCATACATTTTACCAGACTACTCACGGACGATCAACGTTAATGTGATCGGTCCAAGAGCGGTAAGAGGGCGGATTATTCCTCTGAGGTTTGCACATTCCATGCCATAGGAGACACAGTTCACATAGGAGGACATGGATGCCAGTGCTGATCCTGGATGGCAGTTTAGAGTTATTAATATTGATGGCACTGATAGGTTGTTTGACCTACCTCGCCTTAGCGACGTCCCCGGGGTACTATCTATTGGTTTATATCATAATCTAGAGGTCAATGATTAATTTGACATTATAACATTTTGATATCATTTTATTTAAATATATAAAATTTGCTCATAATACCTTTTATTATTGCAGTACACTCAGTATCTAGATGAGTCTAGACGTATGTATGTCGGAGGCCAGCAGATTACGTATGATTCGATGGCTTTGATGTGCGACCATTATACAAGTATGATCACTGACAGAGACGAGATGATCAGAGAGAGAGATGCCCACATAGAGGAATTTTATGATCAAAATGAGAAGCTGGAACAATCCATTCTAGAGTTACAGGAGCAGCTTGATCGATACCAGTTGTGATAATTTGTTATTTTTCGTTATGTTCATATTTTAGACTACTTATTTTGGACTATGTCGTTATATTTTAATTTTGGACTTTGGGCTTTATACATTTGAACTATGTTGTTATATTTTTATTTTGACTTATGTCCTTATGTTTTAATGTTTGACTTCTTAGTTTTATATTTAAATTATGTCGCTATGCTTTTATTTTGGATTATACCGTCATGTTGTTAATTTGGAATACTATGTATTCCGCCTCTATTTCACTTAAATGTTCCGCCTTGGTATTTCTCGCTCAAATATCCCACATTTATTTCCCGCTCAAATCTCCCGCTTTTATTTCCTACTCAAATCTCCCGCCTTTATTTCCTGCTCAAATTTTCCACATTTATTTCTCTTATATATATCTTATCAAACATCTATATTTTTACATATTCAAACAACTATCTCTATCTCTATTTCCATGTTTTCAAGCAACATGTTCCCAACTAATAGCCCCCTCGCAAATTATTTGGCTAGTTCCTCTGACGAAGATGATGAGTTATTGGAAGAGTACGTGTTGTGTCAAAGCTCTCATTTAAATTTGTTATTATCATATGAAGCTTTCAAATCTGGGTTACCCGGAAAGGTCGGGGGATCAATGACGGGTCAGAAATACGTCAATCGCAAGCAAAAAATCTTTAATTAACTTTTGTTGGATGATTACTTCGACAAGGTAAATCCGACTTTCGATACGGTTTTTTTTTTTACGAAGATTTCGAATGTCGCGTTATATACTTTTACGCATTCTTCAAGATATTTCTGAGTATGACTCTTATTTTGAATACACGCCTAATGCGTCAAACACACAAGGATTAACGGGTCATCAAAAAATGACGTCCATATTTCGTATGCTTGTATATGGCAAGCTCGGTGATTCGACGGACGAGTATTATCGGACGACGGAGAGTACGGCTTTGGAAGCGTTGGATAAATTTTGCAAAGCGGTGATTCATTTATATCGAGATGAGTACTTGCGATCTCCTACTCCGGCCGACGCAGAAAAGTTGCTCAAAGAAAATGAGGCGAAGGGTTCCTGGGAATGTTGAGGAGCATCGATTGTATGCATTGGGGTTAGAAAAATTGCCCTAAGGTGTACCAAGGGACTTTTAATGGGAAGAGTAAAAAACCGACAATTATACTTGATGAGGTGGCTTCGTATGATTTGTGGATTTGGCAAGCTTTTTTTGGCATGCCGGGGTCGAACAATGACATCAATGTTGTTGAACGTAGCAAATTGTTCAACAACTTGGCAATAGGAAATGCCCCTCCCGTAAATTACATAGTTGAAGGTGACGACTACGATATTGATTACTATCTTCCGGACGATATTTATCTAAAGTGGAGAACATTTGTAAAAACAATTCCAATACTAATCACGGCAATGGGAAAAAAATTGCGGCTATGCAAAAGGGGTTAGGAAGGATGTGGAGCGTGTTTATGGTGTCTTACAAGCTCGTTTTGCAATTGTTCAGAATCCCGCACAGTTTTGGAAGCTCGAAACATTGAATTTGATTATGTACATGTACATTATTTTGCATAATATGATTACCGACGATAAACATGATTGGGTGACATAGTTTTTGTTTTCATGTCTACATACGTTATTTCAATTTAACTAATGTTCTAAACTTTATAAGTTATAATTCATTCCAAACTAAAAATATTGCAATGCATTTCAAAATAATCGACATATTTATTAAAAAACACGATTAGAATTTAAGCTATATTTTTTGATTAAGCATATTATCACTACCACCGCTAGTACTCGATGAAACCATGGCATTATATTTTGCCATCATCTTTACGATCACTTCGTTCTTTAACATTTACCAACACATGGCGGTATCTCTATCTATTCCACTCAAATCCTTTTCCATAATCTCCATGTCTCGAATTTGTTGTTCTATTTTTTTGTTTTTCCGGTATAGCTCGTAATGTTCCGCCGCTTTGGCCTTATTTATTTCCCTTTTCTTCTTACCTTAGCTTAACATTATTTCCAACCATCTCCGTTATACCCTTATGGGCCTTGATCACCTTTTTAAACTTTGTCAAAAGGTTATTTTGCTTTTTTTTTCCTTTTTCCACCCCCGTTGGCCTATTAATTAACCCCAGAGATGAATAAACTGGGTCCGTCACTTCTTCGTCATTATCAATTAAGCTATTGGCGTTCAAATTTATTAAAACCCTCATACTTGCATTTAAAGGCGTTTTTTGTGCCTTAGAGTCGGACTTAGAGCCGCTGCCAACTTGCATTTCATGGACGCTTCTATGGACGATCTTCAAATTTTATTTTGGATACTTATTCATAATATGCCAAATATGTTTAAAACCAACTTGTGTGGTTTTCGATTGTTCTCGATTTTAAATGTTTTCCCAAACATAGTATCCACACGGTCATACTACGTAAAAAGAAAAATAAAATTAAACACTTAAAGAAATAAATTAATATACTAAATTGAAACGTGCCTCGTGGTATTAATTTTCAATCCCGCTATAGTTCGCCTCGCAAACTTTGATATCGCAAGACACAAAAAAGCGGTTTGCCGTTGGATTTTCCCCCAACGTTGTTTTAAGGCCGCTCTTGTACGGGTTTTCACACCACACGTTCCTTCATTTGAAGTTAAAAGAGCTTGAGATTGTATAGAGTTGATAGAGCTTGAGATGGTAGAGAATTTAATAAACTACCCTTATTTGAAGAGATTTGGGTGAAAATTATAAAACTAGCCGTTTGGAGAGGAGAGTAGGGATTACAGAGGGTAGGCGCTTAACGGTTATCGCTTAGAGTTCGAAAAATAATAATAATAAAAAATAAATAAATAAACTTACGAACGCACGCACGCACGCTGAACGATTCAGGGCCTAGACAGTTGTATTAAAAAAGTTATTGGGCGCTGAACGGTTCAGTGCCTAGGCGGTATGCACATACTCCTCGCCAAGTTTAGGTTTCGCATACTTTGGAAGGGTATGGGGGTGAGTATGTTGAACACCATACCCCTGTTGGATGGGTTTTTTGCAAGAGTATGGGAAAACCTTAACAGCATACCACTCTGTTGGAGATGCTCTTAGTATTTAGAATCTCTAGTTCGACCTCTTTAATCCCTGAAATTGAAACTTCTCATCCTTTGTAAATGCCATTGACAGGTTGCGGTAATCAGTTGTGATAGGGCCCAAAGTCTTCAACCATTGGACGCCAAGAACTGCTTGACATGCCGCTACTGAAAGAACATAAAGCCAGCAGTGATGTGTAGTCATGAATCAATAATTTTACGTTTAAACATTGCTCGACACAAGTGACACGCTCCTTATTGGCCACCATCACCTGAAATGATTTATCATGCACACGAGTAAGCCAAATTTTGCAACTACAGCTTGGTCAATAAAGTTATGGGTACTGCCACCATCAATAAAGATGGTAAGGTTGTTATGTTGAAGCTTTCCGAGAACTCGGATGGCTTGTGGGTGGCTCGTGCAAGTCATGGCATGGTAAGATATTTCGAGTATGGGTTCAGGGGTTGTATTAGGGTTTGGTTCCTCAATTGTATTGATTGTGTCATTTGGGTGTAGATCTTCAATCATAAATAATTGTGGGTTTCGGCATTTGTGTTCGGGGAAGTATTTATCATTACAGTAATAACAAAGACCTTATTTTCTTATCTCTTTAGCGACTTGGCCAGTGATCCATTTAAATGTGACTCTAAATGTGTGTGTGTGTGTGTGTGTGTGGGGGGGGGGGGGGGGGGGGGGGGGGGTTGGTAAGCTTTGAGATGGACGGTAATGGTGTTGGACCTAGCAGATCAGCGGTGGTGGTTAGTGAGAATGTGGTGTTTGTACGGGGAAAGGTGCCAGACCTTTTGTGAATAGTATTTCCTTTCTCAATTAAGCGAGCAACATCGATAGCATCCAATAATGATTTTAACATCTAGGCGCACATCGTCTTTCAAGCCGGCTGTAAAATAACCAATTAGATATTGTCAGGTAAATCATCAATCAACTGAGAGAGGCATTTGAACTCTTCTTGATAAGCGTCCATGGTGGTTGTTTGCTTGAGGCGAGTGAGGGTCTCGGAATGATCATCGAATTCGGTGGGTCTGAATCCACGTAGCAATGCTTTGGTAAAATCATCCGACAAGGGACCTTTAAATTTATTTAGTCAACCATGCCATTACAAGGCAATTCCTTCAAGGTCGGCGGAAGCAAGTTGGACTCGTTGGGGTTGGGCAATATTTTAAAATTCAAAATATTGTTCAGCTCGATAAATCCAACCGGTGGGGTCTTCGCCGGAGATTTTTGGATAAAATGAGTATTAGGTTAGAATTTGATGCAAGGGTTTGATGTGTAGTGGATACGGGTTGGTTTGTGGTTGTGGGGTTGTTTCGGATGGCTAGATGGGATGTCTCCCTGACGGGAAAGGGGCTAATGTCATCCCTACCAGGAACTTGGGGTTTCTTTCGAAAGACCTTCAATGATTGTAGTTCGGTTAAGACCTACTGTATCGTGGCATGCACTTGGTCGGTATTAATTTTACTGCGAGTGTCCATAGGACCTTACGGCAGTAATACCACTGTTACAAATAAACTGGGAACACTAAAGGGAGAGGGATAGTCGAGAGAGAGAGAGGTAGAAATATAGGAGGAGTATTTGCTGAATAATTCTTGCTTCCATTCATACTCATTCAACAACCTAATATAGGCTACAATGATCAATAGCTGCTCCATGCATGCAAGTAAAGTAAACGTGATCCTAGGATGGTGCTAACTTCTACACCAGTAACAATAACCAACTAATGCAATCTCCACTAACTGTTATCCATTAACAATGCATGATTAACTGCTAACTATAATAAAAACTCCATACTGTTGATATGGTCTTGCCCATGCACATATCAGAGAGAAAGCGACCACTAGGGTCACCATACCATCCAGTCTCAATGGTGAGTCGCTCACAATTTAGTCCATAACACATGCGCCTTCAGAGGGGGCCGCATAATAGAGGAGTGCGGAGGTTCTTTGGTACAGTCAGAACAGAGGAGTCGGAGACCATCCCTCTCAGATATGGCATACGACATATGTCATCATCGATCTCGAGCTTCTCTCCAGGAGAGACGATGCAACTCCGAGGCGCAACGACCATTGGAAAAAAATACGACGTGGGAGAGATGGTCCACAACATAATCAGACAAACATCAAGTAGTACCAACGCCAACAGTTCTATGGCCCGGTAGCATACGGGTTAGGACAGTTAACACTAATTCGACCTATTCCCCAATACAAACCTCTCAATAGTTGGAGACATTCAACACCAGTCTGATGTGGCAGTCACTAAACTCAAATTTTGAGTTACTGTAGGAAATGATTTAACATGTCGTTTGTAAAGTAAAAAATAAAGAAGAAAATTCTAAATGTTTAAGAAAGATTGGGTAAGAATCACATAAAATACTAACAATTAGGCCGTTATCATGGTAAGATAGGTTGCCATGGTAAGATAGGGTTGTAACTTGGGTGAGTGATAAGCACATTTTTGTGCATAATTTAAGCCCATTTTACATGTACTTTTCCCTTGAAACCCCTTTTGTCTAATTATTGTCTTGTTACCTCATTTTTCAAGTTTCTTACTTTACTGGAGTCAATTTGGCAATAAAAAGACAAAATCAGAACAAAAATAACACAATAACCACACTGATGAATTTCAGCAATTCAACAGATCAATTTTAATTAGAATTGAGCTATTTGGGATCTCTGAAAACCAAAATCATCACTGAAACAAAGAATCAAGAGGTTGGACCTAAATTCATGATCTACCAGGCAAGTGAAGAAAAACCCTAAAAATGGGGAAGATTTTGACCACCACCCACCGACGATCGTCGCCGGCCAAGGGTACCTCACCGGCGATAATCGATCATCGGTGGTCTATAATTGCCATCTTTTGACGCACATCCCGAGGTAGTTTGATAAGAGAGGAACTTCATCAAATGTTTGACTTTCACTACTGGAGAAGACTAGGAGGTAGTAAAGACATTTCAAGATCAGGGTTTTTCCTATTTAATATTATGTTCTCCCTCTCCAAACCTACTTTTCATTTTTTTCAGGGGTTTGGAGACTTGAGAACTGAGTTTGCATCTCTAAACTTAGTTTTAAGATTTATTGAAAGTTAGATCTTGTTCTTAAATTATTTTTAATTATTAAGATGTTGCAGGGCTAATCCCCTTAGACTAGATCTGAGGAGGAAGCTATATAGGTGTATGTTAGAATTTTCTTGCAGGTAATAGGTCTGACCTAGAGGTCTTTGATCACTCTTTAGGGTTATTCTTCAACTCTCCTAAACTTGACAAGTTAAGGGAGAAGGAGAGCAATTCTAACCTGGAAGAGAGATCGGCGGTGTCTTGAATAAGGAACTGGTTTCTTAGTCCACTTAGTAACCTCTAGACCTAGAGACTATTCTTGTTTTCGAAAAAGGAGGAATAATCCCTAGGTCAGCCTTGGAACGATCATTTGGTATGGGTTAGAGGTAACTGTATACAGTAGCTCTTCAAGAACTAAATTCTTTTGAATAGGGTAGATAAAAGGTTTATGGCTTCAGATGTCTTGAAATATAATTAGATGAAGCATCTGAAAGCAAGTCAAAGTTGTCATATGCATAGTGACTCTTTAAGAACTAAATTCTTTAACTTCAACTCTACTAGCCGACTTTGAAGCGATCATTTGGTACGGGTTAGAATTAACTGTATGCAGGTCCCAAACAAACCAGTGCTCGAGCTAGAATTTATGTATTATAATGAGAGTAAGTGCTCGTTACTTTGCAGTGATCACTGATGTCGAATGTGTTATCATTTCTTATTTGTGTTGTTTTTCTGTTGTTTTTATCTATACAAGTCCTCAAGCAACAATTACTCCCAATGACACGTGTCTCTTCGACTGTGTTAAACGAGAAAAGAATGAGCATAAAGAAGTTCTTGTTGGTCTCAAGATCCAGGGGGATAAAAAGGTGTGTGGGTCCCCTGTTGCCTTGGTCATTCAAACGACTATCAGACTCGTTCAAAAGACCCTTGAATAACTCTTTGGAATTTGGCCCAAGCTAGCCAAGTCGCTCGAACGACTATATATTTTGTTCGAATGACCTTTGAACAACTCCCTAGAATTTTGGCCCAGCCACCCATTTCGTTCCAACGAAAATGCGAAACTCTACTTTTTTGATGATTTTATAACCACTTGTTTACCTCGAGATTTGAGCGATTATAACTATGTTCCCCTAGTATATAAAGGGGAACTTAGGTCTCTTTGGAGGCTAATCCCTTGATGAGATCTATTAAGAGGATTTCTTGAGTGAGAAACCTCTAATTGTATTGAGTGATTGTAATTGGGATCTTGAATAAACTTTCTCTCTCTCTTGTACGATGGATGTAGGAAATTTGTCGAACTACCTTAAACTTGTGTATTGTGTATTTATTTGATTATTGCTTGTTCATTACTAACCAAATTAAAGTTAGAGTTTCGGCTTTCGGGCTTGCGGTTCAACAATTGGTGTCAGAGCGAGGTTGGTTCCTTGGTCGTACATGAATTTGAGGTAACTTAGGGTTTCTCAACTTCAATTTGGTTTTTAGGATTTGGTTAGTTCATGAAAATTGAGTGAAACATGGGAGACGTAGTTAAATCTAGTTCTTCACCCCAGAAAAGGAATACAACGGTGATGTTCAACAATACAAAGATTGAAGTTGAGAAATTCAACGGCACCAATAACTTCAGCATGTGGCGATACAAGGTTATTGATGCGCTAAGTCAATTAGACTTAGATGAGGTATTGGAGGACAAGCCACATGAAGTAGAGGAGAGTGTTTGGAAGAAGATGAACAAGAAAGTTTGTGGTCAAATTTGTTCCTGTTTGGCTCAAGACATTAAATACCTTATAATGAATGAAACCTCAGTAAAAGAAATTTGGAGGATTCTAAAGGAGAAATATTTGGTGAAGAACATCCAAAATCGACTCAATTTGAAGAGGAAGCTTTTTCGCTTCACAATGAGACGAGGGATTAGTATGTCGGAGCACTTGAATGGTTTTACCAAGTTATTAGCCGACTTGGTGAATCTAGAGGAAATGGTTGGCGATAAAGACAAAACATTATTATTCTTGAACTCGTTTCCCGAAGAGTACGAGCATTTCATTACAACGATAACGTACGGGAAGAGTTCATTGCAATACTCGGATATGACTACGGCGGTTATAAATTAAGAGTACCAGAGGAAGGAAAAATGTGTGTCTGAGGAGTCGACATCCGAGGTATTGATGGTTCGAGGAAGATCTTCGGACAAGAGGAAGTCGAGTAGTAACAATCTTCAATCGAAGTCGAAAGGTTGCATTTTAAATAATAACAAATTGAGAAGGGACCAATGTGCATTTTGTAAGGAAACGGGTCATTGGAAAAATAAATGTCCCACGCTTCTTAAGAAGAAGGTAGGGGGAAAATTAGGCTATTCGGTGAATGTTGCTCAGGACATGGAAAATGGAGGTAATGACTCTGATTTCTCTTTTACAATAACATCTAGTGAATGTGTTAATGATACAAAAGAATAGATTTTAGATTCGGGTGCTACTTATCACATTTGTCCCTAAAGGGGTTGGTTTTCTAGTTTAAAAATGCAAAAAGGTGGAGCGCTATTGATGGGAATCAATAATCCTTGCTACATCATGGAGATAGGTACCATTCGACTAAAATTGTACAATGGGTTAGTTAAAGAGATTGATGAGGTTCGGTATATTCCGACAATGAGGAAGAACATTATCTCAACGGGTTTACTTGAAGCGAAAGGCTACAAGGTTGCGTCTGAGAATAGGGTGAAAAAGGATCTTAAGGGAGCCATGGTTGTATTGAAGGGCCACAGAAGAAGTAACAACTTGTACTATTTTGATGGTACAGTTATTCTTGGTGAGGTTGCTACCGCGGGAAGGGAGGAGACTACTTCCATAGATACCACTCGGCTATGGCACAAGCATTTGGCGCATGCTGGGGAAAAATCCTTGAGAGTTCTCACGAACCTGGGGCTATTAAAAGTGCCAAGGTGTGCAAATTAGAATTTTGTGAACACTGTATTCTGGGCAAGCTGACAAAGGTAAAGTTCAGTACCGCTATCCACTGTACTCGTGGAACTCTTGATTGTGTTCACTCTTATATTTGGGGACCCTCCAAAAATGCATCGCTAGGGGAGAAACATTACTTTTTATCTTTTATTGATGACTTTTCTAGGCGTATTTGGATGTATACTATAAGGAGAAAGGATGAAGTCCTAAAATTTTTCATGGCTTAGAAGAAGTTGATTGAGACTCAGACTGACAGAAAGATCATGTTGCTCCATTCGGATAATGGTGGGGAGTACATGAGTGGTCCATTCTTACAAGTATGTTGAGATGAAGGGATAGTTTGACACTCCACAATTAGAGAGACACCGCAATAAAATGGGGTAGCTGAGGGCATGAACTATACTTTCCTGGGGAAGGTGCGGTATATGTTGTCCAATTCTGGGTTGGGCAAGGCATTCTGGGCTGAGACTTTGACATATGCATGCTATCTCATTAATTGGTTGCCTTCGACTGCAATTGATGGTAAGACACCAATAGAAGCTTGGTCGGGAGAACCTGCTACAGATTATGATACTCTTTGTATATTTGGGTGTTCGGCATACTATCATGTTAAGGATGGTAAGTTGGATCCACGAACAAGAAATGCCATTTTTCTGGGTAAGAAGAAGGGTGTGAAAGGCTACAAGTTATGGGATACGAGAGACCAAAAGATCATTTTGAGCAAAGATGCCATTTTTGATGAGACTTCTATGATGAAGTCACATGTCTCTTAACTTTCAGAGAAAACGACAGTGAGGTTTTGCAGCGAGTAGAGATTGATGCATCTTCATATTGGCTAGAGAGGTTCGTACTAAAGAGGGTATCATCTACCAGTGTGACAACGGGTGATGAGTCATTAGTTCATGCTCCAAATGATTAAGCTACAAACGATGGTGGAATATTTAGTAGTACGGATAAGGAGACTCCGGTTATGGAGTCAATTGCAACTAGTAAACCAAAGAGGAATATAGGTAAGCCGAAATGGCTTACAAAGGATATGGTACTTCCAAAGGTGAAGGCTATTATAGTTGTAATGACCTAATTTCATAAGCTTGAGATGGCTTAGAATTAGCTCTTACACCAATGTTCTTGTGATAAAAACTAACGTGAAATAAGAAATGACACTGGTGATTTAGCGTGGAATACCTCTGAATAGGTAAAAAACCATAACCTCGAGTTGATGGCTTTTTTAATTGTAACTTTTATTGCTTGAGGCTGATATCTTATTACAAGGGATCTCTCGACTTAGAAATACTTGATCTTGTAAGTAAGAAGTTTTGATATTTTGTGAATCTAGAAAATAAAGTTTTTTTGGTGATTTCTCATATATTTTTCTAGTTCTTGTCTCTTCTGGAACTTTTTCTTTATATAAGCATTCTCCGCAGTTCTTCATCGTGCTGAAGCACGTTCTCTAAACAATGTGGTTAGTGGCAGTTGACTGAATAATTGTTGAGTTTGTGAGAGACATATGTCTTTAACTTGTTTATGTTTTTCTGTTTAAGCTTGACCCATGGTCTTCATCATTTCGTGGGGTAGGTGTCAATGCTGACTGTTGATGTCACGTGTAGAATGTGTGAGTCTGATATGGAGGTATTTTGAACTGGAATTAGCTTGAATTCGGTTAGATCGAGGGATATCTCCCTACAATCGTACCCTCACAATCAAAGTCACGAGTGGCTTTGGTTGAGAAAGAATTTGTGGGTATATGGGTATTAGGGTTTTAAAAATGAAGGAAGTAATGATGTTGATTTGACTGCATGGAAAATACACATTTTTTATGGGGGAATGTTTGTGCATTAAATGATGATGGGAATATTGATGTACGCGACTGTTAGGGTTTCAAGAGTTTTGTCTAAATTGAATAATGATGCTTGGGGAAATGTACCTACACATTAAATATTGTGGTTATATAAATAGTACATGTACTGAGGATTGTGGCAAAGTAAGCTGCTTGTTGCAAAATTCTCTTGAAGTCTTATTGATTATGGTGAAGACCCAGAGAATGGTTCATGAAGAGAGGATCTCTGTTGAGATGCAGAAGTTAAAGTTGAGATATTTCGGTGATCAGTCTTTGGAGATGCCTACCCCCATTCCCGTTACACCAACGTATCAAGGTATATCAAAAGAAGAAGCGGCTGAAGCTGAGGAAGATTTTTACTGTATGCGGAGATTTTATCACGTTATCTTAATATGCGAGCAACGTTGGAGGTGTCTCCACATTCTTGCGGAAGACAAGGTTGAGGAGGTAGATGTGGGAGTTAGCATAACTGCTGGGCAGTTTCACCGATGTCTTGCGTAGGATTGGATTCTAAGGTCGGGCTCTCTTCATCTCTACCAACTCTACAGTGGTGGTAGTTATAGAGGAGGCGATGGTGGTAGTGGAGAAGGGAGACGGAGAATGGAAGTCTGCTTCTGTACTTCTATCGTCTATTGGCTCTAAGAAGACCTTCTGTTTAAAGAGTGAAATCAAGCACTGAGTCTTCTGCTTTTATGTCCAGACATCCTCGAAATCTAGTTTCTGATGAGAGTAAGATGGTATGAAGGGAGAAAGATGAATGGTAACTTCCAATGCCTGTTTTGCTTTAGAAGATTCGTTGAGTAAAATATCACTGAATTCAGATGAACTGAAGGATTTGATTGTTTGGAGTGCCTGAAAGACTTGTTTATCTGTAAAGCACTTGAAAAACTTATTATCTGTAAAGTACTTGATTTTAGAGTACTTGAAAGACTTGTTATTTGTAAAGTACCTGAAAGGTTTATTATCTATAAAGTACTTGTAATATATTCGATCTTAATAAATTTTGTTATCCGAACTCTGCATTGATATATGTATAGAATAACTCTTGAAATCGAGCTATTAGAGGATTTATAAGATAGAGGATGAAATGTTATGTAGAGATTTAGAACTTTACAATCTATTTATAATAATCGAGTTGTAAAAAAAAATATCATGTAAGATGAAATATGTGTAAGGAATTATGTTTGACCTGGGTGGCTGAAATTGATATAAGGAGAGAGAAAACTGCAAAAGCTTTAAGAAGGGGAATTCAAGCTCAGAGAGGTCATTTTGAAAAATTAGATTTGGAAAGAATAAACTCAATATAGAATAGGTCAAAATGACAGAGGTCGATATGGAAAGATATGTTCAAATAAGTTTTCTTAAGATACTAGGTTTTTCTGTTATGAAAGAATAGGATAATATTGTAAAATGTGGGGTATCTGCAACAATCTAGAAAACTTTTATAAAATAAGGGGAAATGAGCTCTAAATAGGTGGTAGAAATGATGTGGACTCCATCTGAGAGAATTTGTTATGCCACTGAGGGGTGGTTGGCGATAAAGATAGCTGAAGTGCGAGAGTAAATTTTTGGCTTGTTGGATTATGATGCTGAACTGTCAGTGAGGGAGTGTCAATATAAATGTTTAGATTTGGTGGGTAGGGAACGTGAGTACGAACGTCGCTTCAATGAGGAGCTTTTTTGGGAAATGATGGTGGAACCTGCAGCTCGAAAAGCTATTGTGAGATTGATTGTTAAAGAAGAGATCAAATTGGAAGATGTGAGGATTACTGGAGGGGAACAGATCGGATGTGGTTCCCTAGGACATCAGGGATGTTTTAGGTGCAATTATATGTGAGGAAGTGAATTGTGACGAGAGTGTAATGATAATAAAGTGAATGTATATAGGGGCAGTATGAGTATATGTAATTATATTGGATCGAATAATTGCCAAAGAAATGAAATGAAAATAAACTTTGAATTTGTCCTCTATTATTGCGAATGTTGTTTGTGACTATTGTGAAAAATGAATTTGAATATTTTTGTTTTGAAATTTTGAGAGATTTGGAAGTGACGTCTTTACTTCTATAAGTAGAAGAAGCACAAAAAAATAGAAAAAGCATGTAGCTTTTGATTTTGTCTCTTGTGCAAATAGCAGGAAAAGTTTGACTGTGTGCAAGTATTGAATCATCATGAGTGTGGGGAGGTCAGAGGGAGATTTGGAAAAGAGAGATGAAAATAGATTAAAATATAGGGTAAAGGGCAATGATGGGAAAGCGTTTTCACCGAAAAAGTATAAGACGTCTGACATTGATTGTAGAGGGGATGCCCCAGTTCCAAAACCGAAGATGGCTCGTGCAGGCCCAATAACTGCCAGCATTTAGAGAGAGAAAATATAAGGAATGCTTCATTTTCGTCATTCAAAGGTTTCTCAACTTCTGAAAACTTGAAGAACAGTGAGAGAGGAAAGAGGAGAAATAGTAGAGAATTTCGTAAGAAATTAATTGAGAGTGATCAACAGTCAAAACGAGCGAGAGTTGTAGAGACTGAGTCACGAAGGTGGTTATATTGTAGCATTGTAAGGGGAGGATTTGGCGCTGTGCCAGATTCACACTCCGACATTGAAGGTTAGTAGAGGATTTATGATATTTTGAATGTGATGCTTTTGAAAATTATTTTCTGTGGTAGGAAAATCTGAAAATTACCATTGGCAGCAATTTATAAAAACTTGTTTGATATATTTATAAACATGATATGAGAAAGATATATGTATGTGGGTGATATATGTGTAAAAGATAATAATGGATACCTAGACCTGTATGTAGGTCGAACGTGAGTGCTCTGTAGGATCAAACCCTCATCTGTAGATTTGTAGTTGATATGGTGACTTTACCTGTTAATGTGGCATCAACCTCTGGTCGATCGACAGAGTCTGAGATTGTACTGTCCGATAGGGAGGAAGAAGTAGGTGTTATTTAATTTCTAGATTTTCCAGGAAAGTTGGTATCCTATCCTTCGAATTCTGACATTTTTAGAGAGCTTTGTAAAGCCAAGGCTACTGTAGGGGGACGATGCGGTAATTGTATAGAACATGCCGGTAGGCATTTTAGGAGTTGCATTGCAGCAACTAGAGAGGAACACTTTTTTCTGTTGGCAGATTTGGAGAAGGAAAAAAGAGATAGGGGTTTAGACAAATCGATCCCCTTGGAGTACTTTGATGGAAACGTCCAGGGTAACCTGGCTGAGAGTTTTTTATGTTACCTATATCAGTTGGAGTACGGGTTAAGTCTTCCCCTTAGCAATTTGGCAAAAGTAATTATGAACATCATCGGGGCATGTCTTGTTCAGTCGAATGGGAATATGTGGGGGGTAATAAACATTTATGAATTTCTTAATAGGTTGTGGGAGGAAAATTAGATTGAGAGGAGGATATCTCATGAGGATGTCTACAGTTTTATGAGGTAAAAAACTTTTCTGCAAGTGGAGAGCCATATTTTTTTGCGAGTTCAACTCGGCCTCATTTCTTCAATCTGAACTCAGTAGGTCTAACGTGGAATGATAATGTGATATGGGTAAAGAGTGATTGCCTTCAGAGAGATGATGAAAAACCCATGGAACTTCTGTGTAGAACTGTAAAACAAAGTAAGTATAACAATGTGTAATGTATAAGATTGATATGTTGAAATTGTATATTGCTCTGCTAATGAAATGTGTTGTTGATTGACAGGTCCTCACTCAAAGGTGACGAGGAAGCAGTCTCTGTTGGATACTATTGCTCAGGAAGGGACCGAGTTCGAGACTGTGCTAAAAGAACTCAGTATTAGTATAAAGAAACGTGCTAACAACCAGTCCGAGAAAGTTCAAAAGTCTTAAGCAACGTGGCTATAAACTTTCCCATGGCAACAAGAAGAGGGGAACTAATGGGGAGAGGCGAGTGAACTTTCCCATGGCCTTTAGAGTGGACTTCACGGGTGTGCCGAAGTCTACTATGTCAAGCAAACTTGCTTGGGTGTTTCTAAAGAAGAAGATGCTTAAGTATGGTTCGACCTCTGGAATTACAGGAAGTGGTAAGGTCGAAGGAGAGGTGAAAAAGATAAGGATTAAGCCTTCTGAACTGATAAGGGTGAAGTCGTAGAGGATTGACCTGTTATAGATGACGAGCTGAAAGAGGTGGAGGAAAGGGCAAGGCTTGCAGCTCTGAATGGGGAGGAGGAGATGAGAAAAATGGTAAGTTTATTTGCTTGAATATGTAATTTTGAATCTTGATTCGAGCTAACAGTGAGGTCGATATCTGTTTGATTTGTAGGCTGCTCGTTTGATGAAGGGGATATATTTGGAGTCGAGGAGGAGAAAGCTGAGCTGAAGAAAGTGAAAGTCAAGCTTGAAAAGAAGGTAGCTTAACTGAAAGCTGACTTGGTTAAGGAGGGCATACGGCTGGAGGCCCTGAAGACTTCTTAAGAGGTAGAGATTAATGATCTGGCGTGATAGATTCGGGTGCCACCTTATAACAAAGGGGTATTATGAAGATGAGGTGAATGCCATCATGGCGGATACCTATGTTGAGGAGGAGGAAGATGAAAAGGCGAAAGATGCTGCTGCTTGAGTGGTGGACGGGTTGGATGGTATTTCTCCCCAAACGGTGCAAGACAACCATGGGGATGACAGTGAGCATCCAGAGGAAGGAAACAGGAAGGTAGAATAGAATGCTGACCCTGTGACTGTATGAATGGTTTGGAATGTTGTAATCTGATGGAATATTGATTGTTGGATAGAATTTTGTTGGCTAAGATGTTCTTGTAAACCTTGTTGTAGGAACTTAAGGAAATGTGCCTCAGAATAAAAGATTTAGAGACTGGGCTCGCTAAAGAGATAGATGCTTCAGCGTCCCTGTTGTCTTTGCAAGCAGAGCTACAGGTTAGAAAAGGGTAAGAAATATTTGACTTGTATGCTTCATTAGTCTAGAGCTACAAAGTAAAAGGCAGAGTGTAGAGGCATACCAAAACTTGCTATCAGTTTAGGGGCAATGGCACTCAATGGTTTATAGAAAATATTAAAATATTGACAAATAAAAATATAGAGAGTGTTTACCTTAGAATTGGAAGTATGTGTTATTGTTCATTCGACTAAGATTGTACTTTGACCTTAAGTTTAGAAGTAGTTTCACAAAGTCTCAAAAAATAGAAATTTTGTTATAAATGAGATATATGCATTGAGTGAATGTCCTTAATCAAACTTGATATATTGTATCTGTGATGTGTGGGTCGAATTGGAGTCAGCTCGCTTGATTGAAGATGAGATACGCCAATGTAACCAAGAATTTGTAGCAGAGTTTGATAGAATAAATGAGGCAAATAAAGATTTAGAAGATCAACATGTAAAGGTGCACTTCAAGTTTATTGAAGCAACCCAAACTGCTGACAACCTCGCTCGAAAGATTGAGGAGAAGGATGCCAAAATTATTAAAGGGAAAAATGAGCTCGCAGAGTTGAAAGAAATGGCATAATGATATGCTAGTGGTAAAGAGTAGGGATACTGATATGGCTCGATACCGTATGCAGGTTTTAGAGAATTCAGAGGAAGGGTTATACCGTTCATTGGCCAGTTTGAAGGATCAAATGATCAGCAAAATAAACGAACAGGAGCAGACTCGAGCTGAACTAGTAAGTACCAAGAATGAGCTGGCCCGATTGAAGAAGAAAATGGTTGAGAAAGATAGCGAGCTGAAGAAAGCTCGAGGTGACCTATCTACCACTGAAGTTGTGGTCGAGCAGTTGACTGTAGCCTTACATGCTAAGGATATAGAGTTTCGGATGGTGCAAAGGAAGTGTGATGAGCTGAATGAGAGGGTGGCACAATTGAAGACCGATTTGGCTCAGGCCAATTCGCATACCAAAAATGCCTAGGCTAGAGAGCGCTCGAGAAAGAATATAAGTGATGTCAAGGTCTCCCTTGTTCAAGGGGATGTAGTTAACCTCTTAGATCAAATAAGAGAGCTGAAGGGAAATGTAGCTCGAACTCAAGGTCATGTGCAAAAAGGAAATGAGCGGTTAAGGGAGTGCCAAAGTAAGTTAGACACTGCTCTTGCCATGGAACATGAGTTAGAGTGAGTTATCAGGGGTAAGGAGATTTTGATAAAGAAGAAATATGAGTTGTTAAAGAAATCTCCTATTGGAGGAGATTTAAAAAGTAAGCTTAAGGAACTTTGTGTTCAGGTAGAGGATTTGAGGGTGTTGAGCCAGGCTGAAGTAGCTAAAGTTTCTAAGAAGGCGAGGGAGAACATCGAATTCACTTCCCGCATATATAGTCTAATGAAATGGCAAGATGCATGGTATAATAGGTTGAAATAGCACCTAAAAATGGCAAGAGAGAATTTTTCTAGAATGGTTGTGTCACAGGCTCTGATCTCAGAGATGTTAATGGCAGTGATTGCCTATTTTGTTGTGGAAATTAGAAGGCTCGAGTTAGAGAGGAATACCTTGCAAGACTGTTTGTCGGGTAGAGGATACATCTTTAGAGCTAAAGTAGATTGAGGAAACTGTATGAACTCCATAGACATGGAGTTAGGTCCTCGACCTGTTGAATTGGTAGAGCTGGGCAGGGTCACTGTGGCTGCTCGAGCTCTAGAGTTTATGGCTGATCGTCCTCTTGTTGTAGGGGAAAGCGTGGCTGACCTCCCAATAGCATAAAAGAATTCTTTGTAGTTATTGTAAATTTGACCTGAAAAAGTATCTGTCGCAGACATATTGAGAGATGAAAGTTAGTTTTACCTATGCTTTATTTTATGTCTGGTAGAGTTTATTGATTGAAAACTAGTATTACCTTTATTTAAATCAGAGAGTACTAATATCGCAGCCATATTGAGGTTGATAAAAGTTAGTTTTACATTTACTTTATCTTATGTCTGGTAGAGTTCCTCGATTGAAAACTAGTATTACCTTCGTTTTAATCGCAGAGTAGTAATGTCGCAGCCATATTGAGGTAGATGAAAGCTAGTATTACATTTCCTTTATCTTATGTCTGGTAGAGTTCCTCGATTGAAAACTAGTATTACCTTTGTTTTAATCTCAGAGTATAATGTCACAGCCATATTGAGGTAGATGAAAGCCAGTTTTACCTTTGCTTTATCTTATGTCTGGTAGAGTTCCTTGATTGAAAACTAGTATTACTTTTGTTTTAATCTCGGAGTATGTATAGAGTTGATCAAAGTGAGTGTTATCCTTGCTTTAATCAGAATAGAGGTCGATTGAAAGCTAGTATTAGCATTGCTCTAATCTATGTATTGTCTACGTAAGTAAAGAGTTGTGTGGGAAAATACTTAGAAGTTTTTATTGAATAGAAAAGGATGTACATTGGATGGAGATGAAAATTTTACTTTTGGAATGGAAAAAGTAAAAATTCAAAATGGAGTAGTGAGGGACTTAACGATAGTACCATTTCAGTCGCCTAGTATTCCAAGGATTTGAGATGTAAACTCCCTCTTCTGTCATGAGGTAATATAATCTTAGGCCTATAAGACCAGTGATAAGGAATGGACCCTCTCAGTATTCTGGTAGTTTCCCGGCATGTGCCTCCTTTTTGTTCTGAGGGATTTCTCCGAGGATGAGATTGTCAATTTAGGAAGTATAGCTTCTAACTCGTCTGTTATACGAACTGGCCAATATATATGGTGATATCAACCTAGGTTAGCAATTGTGTATTCCCTGGTCTCATCGATCTAATTAAGGTTACAAGCCAATTCAAACTCGTTTTCTTCGTCAGTTAGCTCGTGATCTTTGACTAGATGATGATGTTCAGATGGAATGACAGCTTCGGTCCTTTAGGCAAGGAGGAATGGGATGCAGCCGGTTGATTGACAAGGAGTGGTATGATATGCCCATAAGACGTGAGAAAGTTCTCGAACCCAGTTCCCTTTGTTTTTATGAGTGAAGCCTTTTCTTGAGTCCATCCACGATGGTTTTGTTGGTGATTTCAGCTTGGCCATTACCTTGAGGGTAGCAGGGGTTGGAAGGTGAGTGGATGATATTGTGTTTGTTGAGGAAGGCTATGAATTTTTATCCAACAGATTGTGGCCCATTATCGATACGAATTAGGTGGGGGCATCCAAACCGAGTGATGATGCATTCCCAAATAAAAGAGATGACTTCTTCTTCTCTGGTTCAATAGAGTGGAACTGCCTCTACCTATTTTGTGAAATAATCCGTAGCTATGAGTAGGTATCGGCGGTCACCTGGAGAATTAGGAAATTTACCGACAAGGTCGAGTGCCCATCTTTTAAATGGCCAAAACACCTTGCTTGCATGTAGTTTGAGCGCAGGGGCGCATATCATTTGTCCATGCCGTTGACATGTATCACATTATCTTGAGTACTCTTCTGCTTGCTTGTGCATTCCAGGCCAGAAAACTCCTTGTGTAATGGCCCTGTTTGCAAGTGATCGACCTGTGGCGTGGGAGCCACAAGTCCCTTCATGTAAATTATGGAGCATCTCGTCCATTTTTTTTTTGGAGAGGCACTTTAGGTAAGGCCCCGTGACTGAATGGCAATATAAATAACCGTTTTGATTTGTGTAGTGCTTTGAGCTGCCGATCAGCTATTGGTGCTCCTTTTGATCAGCTGGAAGGGGTCTTTTGCATTTATTATCAATACCAAGAAAGGCTAGGAAGGGCTTTCACCAATCGTCATCTTCCCCTTTATCACCCCAAGTATTGATCGTGCATACAGAAATACAATCAATACTGGGGGTTAAAATTACTTTGATCTGGAGATATCGAGCTTCTGTTCCCAAGAACCCAGCTAGATATGCCAAGGAATCGGTATGTTTGTTTTCACCTCGAGGAAGATAATAAAGAGTTGCCTATGCAAACTTACTCATTCTATCTGCAATGAGGGCTGCGTATTCGATCATCTTGCCATTCTTCTTGTATGGTTCAGAGTAATGGCAGTCGATAAGTAGTGAATCTGTGTAAACTGAGAGTTCTGGGACACCGAGCTCAAGTACGAGGTCGATTCCATGAATGAGAGCTTCGTATTCGGTGACATTGTTGGAGGCTTCAAAATCCAAGTGAATTGATTTATCAAATCTGTCGTTGGAAGGGTTAATCAATACGATTCCAATGCTCAACCTTCGGTAAGAAGTCTCCACCCTTTCCTTGTTATCCATTCAGCTCGTTCGTCAAATGCTTTGCCGGGTGAATCTTCTGTAATTTTCTCTGTAAGGTCAGGATCGTGCTCCTCCCACTCGGGATCTTCCACTAGAAAATCTACGAGAAAATTGGCTACGATCTGACCTTTTTTAGAATGACATTGTTCCAACTTGATATCATGTTCTCCCAAACTGACTTATTATTGCTGCACTCTCCTTAATTTTTCTTTCTTTGATAGAACCTCTTGGAGTGGGTAGTTCATCATGTCTTTAACTGAATAAGCATGAAAGTAGTGTTTAAGTTTCTGTGAAGTATAAACAAGAGTTAGAAGAAGTTTCTCGATTTTAGAATACCTAGTTTTCGCTGGAGTGAGGGTTTTGCTAATGAAGTAGACTGGCTTCTCGATTTTACCTTCAAGTTGAATGGGAACCGAACTGATTAAAGTATTTATAACTGCTAAGTACATGATTAGTTCCTCATTATCTATTGGGGTGTTCATTATGGGAGACCTCCCCAAATAGGTTTTGAGATGCTGAAAAGCTAATTTGCATTCTGATGTCCATTGGACCTCTGTATTTGACTGAACTTTTTCTCATTTGGTACAACTGCAGAGTTGTAGGAACAGCCAACGACAACGGTCTAAATATTTTTAAACAAATCGGTTGATAGTGGCAATCTTGCTGGCAATTTTTTGTACGTCTTTTGTCGTATTTGGAGATGGCATATTTAGGTGAACCTGAATATGATCTGGATCGGCCTTAATCCCTTTTTTGCTAATGAGATGGCTAAGAAATTAACCTGAATGTACTCGGAATTAATATTTATCAGGATTGAGACGCATCTTGTAAGATCGAAGAATGTTGAATATTGTGTTGAGATTTGTAATGTGGTTGACCGACTATATGCTCTTGTACAAGAGATCGTCAATGTTGACTTCCATGACTTTCCCAAGATGTACTTTGAACATAGTAGTCATCAACCGTTGATAAGTCGCGCCTACGTTTTTGAGTCCGAAGGGCATGACATTGTAGCAGTAAAGTCACCTTTCAGTAATGAAAGTGGTCTTTTCTTAATCTTCTTCCAATAGTGGAATTTGATTGTACCCAGAAGCAGCGTCTATCACAGATAGAAGTTCGTGACAGCCAGTTGATCATCCATGAGGATCTAGAGTTATTTGAAGATTTGTCAAAGTCGTTCGAACGAAGTTGAGTGTCGTTCGAACGAGTTGTCATGTCCTCTGGAATTTTGGCCCAGAACCATATTTCGTTCGAACGAGTTGGGTTTCGTTCGAACGACCAGGCAAGTTTTTAGAGCTTTAGACCAATTAGTCATAAAGTCGTTTGAACGACTCCCAAGTTTGTTCGAATGACTCTGGCAGTGATTTGATTCTAAGGCATTGTTTTCCCTCGAGATGCGTTCTATTTTGTAATTTTGAGTTCCCTCTATATAAAAAGGACTTAGGTTATCTTTTTTTCTTATGTTAGATCTGAAAGAGTTCTGAGAGAAGCCTAGGGTTTTGGAGTGATTCATTGTAATCTACTTCATTTTTTTAAGCAATTAAAGCTTTATTTTTCCCAATTGGTGTTCTTCGTGTTTTCTCAACTAACTAAAAGCTTCTCAATCGTATTGTGGATTAAGTGGTATCAGTTTTCCAGTTACGATCTTCGGGGTTGATTATGGTTTATGGTCTCAACACGTGACCCTCTCATGCAAACGAAGGATAAGCTAGTGACTTTGTTGAAGATCCATCACAAACCTAATTCGAAGAAGAAGGAAGATTTGGAGATGGACGAGGCCAACGATCGACTCACGCTTTTGGAAACGACAGTTTTTGACCTAACTTCTACGGTAGGGGAGTTAGTTGAACAATTGCGTCTCACAAACCTCGCGAAGGCTTCCACTTCGGCGACACGACGAGGCCGCTTGAGGAGAAAAGTGGTTATGGAGGTAGATTAAGATGACAATTATGTGGAGATCGATAGTGATTCTGGTAAGGCCGAATCCGACAAGGAACAATCAGGTATTGGTAAGTCATCGAATCCTATTCGTAATCTTCGCAACAATTTTAAGATTTAAATTCTGGTATTCGACAGTTCGATCGATGCCGAGATAATGGATAACTGGTTAGATAGGTTAGAAACTTATTTTTCAGTTTACGAATACTCTAATGCTCAGCAAATTTGCTTTGCTACGCTGAAATTCGTAAGTCATGCACTCACGTGATGGAAATCTTATCAGAAATGCCATGATGTAGGAGATTTGGGTTGGAAAGAATTTAAAATTTTAGTGCGTAAGCAGTTTTATATGATTAGGTATGAGTAAGAGAGATGATATAAATGGCACAATTTGTACCAAAAGTTTGAGCAATCTGTACAGGAGTACACTACAGCGTTCCATAACCAAGCTTTGGTTTTGGACATTGATATGGACGAGTATGAGGTGCTCATGAAGTACACGGGGGGTTTGTCGGAATCAATTAGAAGAGAGTTAAAGTTCTTTACTGTGGCCAATATTGAGGATGCTACCGAGAAGGCAATTGCCATTGAAGGCAAATACTTGAAAAGTGACAAAGAAGACGACAAGATCAAGTTGGGGCACAAGTCTAGTTAGAAAAATGAGCAAAAGGGAGAGACCAAAGGAGAGGGGTCTTCATCCCAGGAATTTTAATTTAATCATTGTAAGGCGAGTGGGCATCTTTCCGATTATTGTTGGAAACTTCACCCGGGGCTTAAGCCGAAAGAGAAGAAGCGCAATAAAGAGAAATATGTACTAGCCGCTGAGGTTGTTGACCTTACGGATTTAGATAAACCGAATCCTAAGCTTACACTTATGTTTAAGCAGATTTTGGTTGCCAAGGAGGAGAGCCAGGATGAACTTTTTCATGTCAGTATTCAGGTAAAACTGGGTTTAGTCAAGGCCATTATGGATCTGGGTAGTCAGAAAAATTTGATTTCTGAGACGTTGGTAAAAAAAATGGGTTTGACGACTACAACTCATCCTAAGTCGTATGGCTTAGGGTGGATTCAGAAATATGTAGATTTGATGATCACGAAGTAGTGTACTTTCAGGTTTGCAATTTTTGAGAAGTTTATTGACGAGGTGACATATAAGGTGGTTCCTTTGGATGTGTGCCCGGTCATCTTGGATAACCCTTATCTTTTGGACCGCGATGTGATTCATTACCGTCCAGCTCACAAGTATCGTCTTGTGAAGGAGGGAAAGGAGTTCCATATTAATGCTTGTAAGGAGCATGTCACTACATCAAATTTGGTAACAGCGACTCAGATGAAGCGGTTGGTAGATCCGAGCGGTAAGTTTGTATTATTGGTGCGACTGGTTCAGGAGGGTACGTCAGCTCGAGTATTGTCTCCTATAACAATATTTTATAAACAACAAACTGAAATGGGGAAGTTGCAAGAGGAGGTTGTGGTACATACTGATCACAAACTGTTTCAATTTTAACTACACAGTCCAAGCTATAGTAAGCTCGCCAGATGAGGCGGATGTCGTATTTTCAACAATTTCCCTTGATTATGCAGTATAAGAAGGGAGTGGACAACAAAATGGCTGATAGGTTATCTCGACCCCCATTACAAACTACTTCCGCTATGTTGGTTTTTATGCAGAGACAGTCTTTTGTTTCGTCAGGATATACTGCAGGATATGATGATCCTAAGGGGCGTAGTGTGTTTCCACGAAAGTTGCTACAAGATAAGACATGTGATGGTTTTGAGTTGTTTCGAGTTGGGATAAAAGGTCAGCTAGTTCGTAAGTCGAAGTGGTATAGCAGGGTAGTGAGCAGCGTCACATTCTCACCTCTCCAGTTCCAGCTTGAGCAGAAGCTCAAGGCTCCTAAAGGAGGGAGCCATGATCCAGGAGGATCTAGAGTTATTTGAAGATTTTTCAAAGTCGTTCGAACAAAGTTGAGTATCGTTCGAACGAGTTGTCATGTCCTCTAGAATTTTGGCCCAGAGCCATATTTTGTTCAAACAAGTTGGGTTTCGTTTGAACGACCAGGCAAGTTTTTAGGGTTTTAGACCAATTAGTCGTAAAGTCGTTCAAATGACTCCCTAGTTTGTACGAACGACTCTAACGGTATTTTGATTCTCAGGAATTATTTTGCCTCGAGATGCGTTTTATTTGGTAATTTTGAGTTCCCTCTATTAAAGGGGACTTAGGTTATCTTTTTTTCTTATGTTAGATCTGAAAGAGTTCTCAGAGAAGCCTAAGGTTTTGGAGTGAGTCATTGTAATCTACTTCATTTATTTTGAGCAATTAAAGCTTTATTTTTCCCAATTGGTATTCTTAGTGTTTTCACTACTAAGAAAAAGCTTCTCGATCGTATTATGGATTAGCAGTAGAATCAAGGATTTTATGGATATTCGGGAGAGGGAAACTGTCCTTCGGAGTGTATTTGATTAGATCTGAGAAATTTACGCAATATCGGAATTTTCCTTTCTTCTTTGGGACAGCAACGATGTTGGATATCCAATCTGGATATTTAGCTTCTCGAATGAATCCCACTTTGATTAATTTCTCAATCTCCATTTTAACTTCATCTCGAAGTTGAGGTGGTAGTCGCCGTTGTTTTTGTTTGACCACCATGACATTGATGTTGATAGCCAATTTGTGACACGCCTTAGCCGGATTGACCCCAGGCATCTCTTCAAAAGTTTACGCAAATATGTCTTAATTTAGTCATAAAAACTGAATGAGAGCATCCTTATCGTGTTGGATTAACTTGGTACAAACAAAAGTACATTTGCTAGGTCTATCAATGTTGACGTATTCTGTAGGCTCTTCTGTTGAAAGTTGATCATCAAGGTGATCAGCTTTCTATAACTGTTATACAGAGTATCTGTATAAGGTATCTAAAATTGCTGAGATGGTATTTTCGCAAGCTCGAGAAAGCTTTGACTACCTTTGATTTCATAGATACCATCGTTGTGCTTGAAGCAGAGTGTTTGATGATAGGTGAAAGCGATTGGTTCCATGTTTTGAATACAGTAGCAACTCATAATCCTAAGATAATGAGATTTAACATTGATTACGTAGAAGATGACATCGATGGTGGCTGGTCCAGCGGTAATAGGTAAGATGATCTTGCATACTCACTCTTCTTTAGAACCATTCAATCCACTGATAACGGTATCGTTTGGAATAACTTGATCGGCCAATCCCATTTGGTCGATAGTGCTTTGAAAAAGAATCTCAATACCGCTTCCAATATCAAGCCTTAACGTGTGCATGAAAAACTTCTTCATTTTGAGCATTATGACTAATGCATCATGATGTGGAGAGAGACGGTATAGCTTATCCTTGGAGAGGGTTGGAAAAATTATAGAGATTCAAACATTCATCCTTGGGAGGACAAGTTTGAGTTGTGAACATCCTTTCTGAGGGTTGCCAATATTTCCCTTGGAGCGCTTTTGATCACCCTGATCCTCCTTTGGTTCAGTGTTTCGATCTGTGGATGGACCTTCTGTGGTTAGGACAGATTTAGTAGATTTATTCCTTTCAAACATCATCCTTTCCAGGTTGACATAACCATTGACCTTGGTGATCATATCTTCCAAGGTCGCAGGTTTGTTGAGGAAGAGGTATTCTTTGGCCTTACAGCCAAGCTGGAGCACATTGGCGAAAGCAATAACGGCTATTTTTTTATCGACATTGTCTACTTTGCGTGCGAGCTCCAAAAAATTCTTTGCAAAGGCCTCGAGCTTCTCTCTGTGTGACTGCTTAAGACTAATAAGAGAATATAAATTCTCCTCTTTGTCTCTATGGTGAGCGTACATCTTGATGAATTGTTTTTGTAGTTGATCGAATATGAGTATATAATCTTTAGGTAACGAGTAGAACCACCAGAGCGGTTCTTCCTATAGACTTGTTGCGAACAAACGACAAAGGATGTGGTTGAGATTGAAAAACAACCCCAATGAATTACAGTATTGTTGAATATGGTTCTTTGGATCGGTGCCCTTTATTTACAAATTTTCATAGTATGGAAATCTTTCGGTATTTCCATATCGAATAATTCTTTGGCAATCCGACTCCCTTGTAACTTGGCAAGGTCGTTTGGAGTGCCCAGAACTTGTGCTTTGATCAACCCCTTGATACGTTGATCCATATTCTCTTGTGTGACATATTGACGTGTTGGTTGAGTGGCTTGATAAGGAGGGTGAGGATTGTGAGTACCGGTACCCTCACTCAAACGATAATGTACTAGAATTTGAGGTTAAGGTCGTTGTTCTTCCTCCTGACGTTTGGAAAATTGGTGACCTCTGCTAATTTCGGACTGAACATCACCACCCAAATAAATGGAAAGTTGATGTTCATGCTGAATGTTTCTGGAAATAATTTTGCTGGTGGCTCCTCAAGGTCCCTTGTTGGAGGTTTCTGTCAATTGATCGCAATCCCTTGTTGGAGGATTCTGTTAAGTGTCTTGCAGAGCTTGTAACGCAGTCTGCATGGTTATTATCTGGTCTTCATATCATTTGAATGCTGTCAAACGAGCTTGTCGCTCGGCTTTGAGCTCCTTCTAATGGAGCTCTCGATCAAGAGTTAACTGACGTTCGAGCTCATTGCACTTCTTTGTTTTAGATTGGAGATTCACCCATCATTCTGTAAGTTGTTCCGGCTCAACTGAAAGATTGAGCTGGATTTAGATTGTTGGTCTTCTAGAAGTGACCATGATTGAAGTTGGTAGTTTAGTGAATCTATGTCTTAGGATATTGTAGAAATGTTTTTTTTTTCCACAGACGGCGCCAAATGTAATGGCCTAATTCCGTAAGCTCGATATGGCTTGGAATTAGCTCTTATACCAATGTTCCTGTGAAAAAAACTAACATAAAATAAGAAATGATATAGGTAATTTAGCACGAAAACCTCTGAATAGGTAAGAAAACCAAGACCTCGAGATGAGGGTTTTTGTAATAGTGACTTTTATTGCTAGAGGCTGATATCTTATTACAAGTGATCTCTTAACTTAGAAATACTTGATCTTGTAAATAAGAAGTTTCGATGTTTGGAGAATCTAAAAATATAGTTTTCTTGGTGATTTCTTGTGTATTTTTCTGGTCCCTGTCTCTTATGGAACTTTGTCTTTATATAAGCCTTCTCCGCAGTTCTTCATCTTGTTGAAGCACGTTCTTCAAACAATTTGGTTAGTGGTGGTTGACTGAGTAACTGTTGAGTTCCTGAGAGACAGGTATCTTTGATATGTTCGTGTTTTTCTGTTTAAGCTCGACCCATGCTTTTATCAGCTTGTGGGGTAGGTGTCAATGATGACTGTTGATGTCACGTGTAAAATACATGAGTCTGACATGGAGGTATTTCAAACTAAAATTAACTTGAATTGGGTTAGATCGAGGGATAGGTCCCTACAATGCTTGATTTGGAGCTATGTAATCATTAATTCGACGACTTCTCAATCATGAATAAACGCGACTACGCCATCATTTATTTTACTGTGTTTCTTTGGGTACCGTTTGTCAACCTCATTTTTCTGTATTTTGGTTTATTACACATTGGAAGTGAAAAAAAGTTATCAAAATGATGCAGACATCAAGGGCAAAGCTTTTAAAGGAATATAATGATGTACAGAGAGAGAAACTGGCTGATCCAGATATTCAGTTGGTATGTGATGATGCCAATATATTTAAATGGACTACTTTAATAAAGGGACCATCATAAACTCCTTATGATGGTGGTGTTTTCCAGCTTGCATTTGCTACTCCTGGGTAGTACCCTTTGTAACCTCCTAATGTGTGATTCCGCTCCTAATGTGTGACCCTTTGTTTGTTACATAGTCTCCTCCATGATGAAATTAATTCCTTCTGCAAGCAGATCGCGACTAAGAATTTAATTATTATTGGGCTGTTAAGAGGGTCGCATGCTCTCTCCAAGTCATATGGCCTCGGTCAAGAACAGGCATCTATGGATCAAACATCTATATGATGTTTCTTATGTGAAGCTCAATTGTATGGAGTGGATAAGGCAAGGAATCATTTTCTTGAGGTTGGTCCAAACCCTTAGCCTGTAATGCGTGAAGCTTATAATATAATATGCTTAAAGATGGTGGTGACCCAGAAAAGATTGTTTCAGTTTATGAAGGGGATAAAGCGTGAATATTTTATGCTTCTCAATATGTTGGCCTTTACTATGACTCTCAAGCTAAAATAGAAGCTGCAAAACTCCACATATTTGTTGTAAGTCAGTCTCCAAATGATATTGACTAAGGTCCGATAATTATATGGCTGCCCTTGCCAAAGTTCAATGTCTATGTCGTAAATGGAGCTAAGACATTATTGCACACTCTAAAACTGCTTGATTCCTCCAATATACAAACCTTAAATCATACTTGGGGGCGAGCTCGACCTCAGCTTTAGGCTCAATGCTCTACCTCATTATTAATCTTTTCAGCAACTCTCAGCTAAGCTCGACGATCAAACCGTATTAATAACCTCTTCGCCATCTTCCAACTAACCGTATCAAACCACAACTTGTCATCCATTTTGTAATTCCCCCATCTCCATGTTAATTTCCTTTTATATTTCAAAAATTATTTTCCTATATCTAACCCCTCCGAATATATAAAATATTCTTCCTCATCTTTTGTCTCTATGTCTACATTCCCCGTTCCCGCATCCTCGACTTGGAAAGACACATTTTCTACAATTCTCATTCCTACTTCTCTACTATCCCTAACGCCCTTCATACCTCCACCATCGTCCTTTCTACCTGACGACGATGTTTCCTCTAAGCTGGACGATACTACAAATTTACTCATAGGGATTAAGTTTTTAGAACGCATACTCGACCTACAAACAATTTTTAATTTTTTTTACTCAGTTTATCTCTATATTCAGTTCTTATACAATCACAAATAGATCTACAACACATAAAATACAGCCCCCCCCCCCCCCCTTTACTTTCTTTTTACCCAATTACACCCAAAGGTTCAGTCAGACCCACCCCTTCTCCTACAAACAGTTATAATACACCATTACTAACAAACCCAAAAACAAAGTTAAAGGAAATCATACTTCATACATAAATACTACCCAAATTCCATACCAAATATCAAATATAAATTCCATTCATCCCTCTAATCACCCCATATTCTACTTTATCCACATACATAATCTATATACAAACAACAAGACAAACAGAACTCTATGTAATTAAGTAAAATATAAAGATTCAAAGAAACTCACTCACCTGTAATCGAAGAGCCACAATCTTCTTTTTTTCCCATACCCTTTGACGAGATTCTTCGCTTATGTTGTTCTTCCAATACAGGGGTAATACTAGACAAATTTTTTGTTAACAATGGTGGACGATTGCCAAAACTCAAACCCTTCCTCTCCTTCGGTGCACTATTTTCCAACACATTTTATCTCTCTAAAACTTTAGATAATTTATGAGGGAGATACAAGTTGTTATACTAGCTCTCCCTCGATTTTTAAAATGACGGCTCCCTCAGACACGTGTCAGTCATCTCTCTCACCTTTATAGATACGTATATTCGCAGTACAGTATCATTATTGCTTCTTGGATAATGAGATCTATTATCACGTCTCTCTTTCACATTATCCATTAAAAAAATGTAATCCCTCCTTCCCAAGAAAAGCTATAAGAGTACAAACTCGACTTTTACCCAACAACTCGTACTACATCATTCCTCATCACCATATATAGCACAAATTCAAAGTTCAAACTACATAAAACAGCTGTTGATATCCGTCACAACTGTCACACATAATAACCGCCCTATACACAGCGTAACATACATATCCATTCTACCATTCAATACGAAAATTACTACATACTTATCAAAAGATAGCAGTTAACAAATAGCAAAATTTTGCAAGTCTCTTTATTTCGATCTCGAGAAATCCCATTTACATATCAAGATAGTTACATTTAAAATAACCCGGGTGATTCGGTTCCCCATATGGTATTATTTCCCCACCTGCTGCTTGTTCGTCCTCTTTCATGAACTTATCCAGCGTAATTTCTTGAACTGCAACCTCTCTCAATACAGCGTCAGGAATAAGAGTACAAAAAATGCCACACCAGAAGTAGCGATCTGGCTCCGCATGCTTCCCCTCATCATCCAAACCCCCCAACTATAACAGCCACTCAGGCAAGACAACGTCATAAGGTAACAGACGAAAGTATCGTTAACGCAATTGGCCACTTTGATGGCTAACCTACCTTCCACAACATGTTGCGTACATTGAGAGCATGTTCTCACCACGATAAACTTACAGCACCTCCAAAAAAAATTTGACTGATGAAGAGTAAGCTGATCAAGGACCTTTTATAGCCAGCAAAAGATCGTACAAAACAGATTTTGGGGACTATTTATTCTCAACCAAACAGATTTTGGGGAATGGATAATCTTAACAAAACTGATGGTTGGAAATAACATATCTTCTTTCCCGATGTATCCTTATCATCGATACAAGAGGACTATTTATTCAGAGAGATCACACTTACCATGCCAAGGAGAATAGTTTACTCAACCCGTAGACTATACCCCCAACATGATTCGAACTTCAGCATTGCCAAACAGTACGAGATAGTTCTGAACTAATAGTTCTAGATGCTCCACTACAGTTCCAGACAATTTCCTACAGGACGAGTCTCTCTCGCACATTGTGAATGAACAAATAGATTAACTTAATATCTAGTATCAAAGAATGAATATGAAAAATGCTACTAACCTGTTAAATGCTGCTATCAATTCTAACATAACAGTTTGGGGAAATTTTCTCAAGTCGATCCCACCTCCTTGCCACTCCATATCAAAAGGTCAAAATCATTTTAACAGGACGATATATTTAGAAGAACAAGTACAAAAACATAATAAACTTATAGTACCAAGACAAAAAGAATGCATTTATTAACAAAAAAAAAGAGGTTACAAATTCAGTTATTTTTAAATATCCAGGTTACAACTACAACAACTATCAGAATGACCCTCACAGTTATCCTTACCTGCAACAACATCTTCATCTTCCACCGTCGCATAGGCTAAATCACGAAGAATATTAATATGTTTTGCCGCCGTTAGAAGAATGTAGTAATACTGACAAAGGAAGAAGAAATCCAATTCAGCAGCCTCCACCTCCAACTCAGTCATTCTCTCATATAACTACTCAATGGGTATGGGTGTCCAGGGTGATAGAGACAGCTAGTCAAAATATTACGTTTTTAGTAGCCAGTACTTGGCTTCTACACGTCTTATAAAATCCTCATGACAAAGTTGGGCTCTAGTCTTTACCATATTACAGTGAGAATAGGATATCTTCTCATCGCAAAAACAAGATATTTATAACCTTCCAAGTTTGATTTACAAGTCCCAATAGCCGAAAAGGCTGTAATTAATGACTATTGGAACTCTAAACAACCCAGTCAAAGCTACATCGGATACGAAAGACAAGATGTTGGAAATGACTACTGTATTAAATACCTTTATAAAAATTCTAAGAAAATAGCTCAAGACCCCTACAAATAGTTTGTACACCACAGTTCGAGAAAACATAAGTTCAAGTTTGTTTTTGTACTCCATACCAGTACGTATAGCAAGCAACTCAAAAACACAAGAAAAGAGGAAGTCAAATTTTTATTTCTTCAATAAAACAGTTACAAATCGCTTGAGTTACCAATAAAACCTACAACTCTCATAATCATCCCCTGTGTAGGGACAATTTTCATCATCAACCATCTCCTCGACCAATGAACGTAGACTCGCCCTATGCTCCGCCTTCGTCACCAGGACATAATTGTATTAAAAGAGCCAAACGTAATCTTCCTCAGTAGCTTCCGCCTCTAACTCGCTCATCCACTGGTACGTTGGTTTTATAGGTACGAGAGTCGAATCCGGTAAAGACTGCTGCCCAAAATACTGTACCTTCAGTTCTTCAAATTTGACCCCTACACGCCTCGCGTATTCTTCACTACGCATCTGAGTCCTGGTTATCACCATGATGCAGAAAGAATGAGTTAAACTTTCTTCCCAAAATAAGGATACTTATAGCCTCAACAAATTCAAGTTAGAAAGCTCTACAATCAATAAGAAAATCATCAATGATTTTTGATTGGAATACCTAGACCTATATGTAGGTAGAGGCGTGAGAAGGCTCTGTTTTAGAAATAATCCTCAATTTTAAGCATACACTTGACATAGAGAGTTCGACCTCTGGTCATTTGATTGAGGTTGTACCTATTGAAATTGATAATATAGAATATGTGGTGGTGGGGGGGTGAGTTAAGAATAAAGAGGTCTAATACAGTAGAGTTAGAGGTGGAGGGGAAGGATAAATTAGAGTTTCTAGATTTCCCTGGGTACTTCGTACCATATCCTGTAGATTCAGATGTGTTCAAGGATTTTGTTAAATTAAAGGCAGTTTAGGTGGCATATGGGGTGAGGTGATAGAACATGCCGGGAGGTCGTTTAGGGGGTGTACAATTGAAAATGCTGATAAATACTTTTCCTTATTACCTGATTTAGAGCATGAGAAATCTGATAGAGGAGTGGATGAGTTTATCTCTTTTGAGTACTTCAATGGGGGTGTCAATAGTGATCTAGACAAGGGATTCTTGTGTTATCTGTCCTCATTAGATTTTGGACTGATGGTACATTTAAGCAATCTTGCTAAAGATATTTTGAATGCCATTGTGGCCTACCCTGCCCAACTGAATGGGAATATGTGGGAAATGATAAATAGGTGCGATAATCTGAGTAGAAGGTGGGCTTTTAAGGGGGTGAAGAGAAAAATAACTCATTTAGATGTTTTGTAGTATTATACTGTGAAATACTATGCGGCGACTGGGGCCGCGTAGTTCTCTTCTAGTTTATCTCGACCTCAGTTCTTCAGCCTAAATTTGACAAGATGAGTATAGAATGATAACTTGGTGTGGGTGAAGGGCGATTGTCTCCAAAGAGTAGGCGAGGAACCCATAGATCTTATAAATAAAACTTTAAAGAAAAGTAAGTAATTGTTTGTGATATCCAATTGCTGCTTTTATGTTAGCATTCTGTTTGTATGTGACAATATGTTGTATTTGTACATATCCATGATCTCAAGTGGCGAGAAGGAATCGCTGATTGATACCGTAGCTCGAGAAGAATCGAAGCTCAATATTGTGTTGGGAGAGCTTGAAATAAGCATATTTAAAAGGGCTAATAGTAGGTCAAAAAAAGTACAGAAGTTTCAAGCTAAGAAAAAAATGACTAGAACTGGGGCAACCGCAGGATATGGAGGAAAAGCAGCATCAGATGTTGAAGGATGCCCAATACTATTAAATGCAGTACCGATTTATCTAAAGCCAAAGCCTTTGGGGGCTACATCAGGCAAATTAATTCAAAGGCACCCAAAAAGGAAAAATATGAAAGTTGATGGGTCAAACTCGACGACCATAGAGAGGGGAGAGGTTGGAATGAGTTCAAAAAAGAGAAAGGTGGATACTCCAACTTCAGTGAGCGAGGTAAAGGAGTCTGGGAGTAGTCCCATTGTGGAGGATGAACTATTGGTTGTGGAGAATAGGCTGAGAGTGGCAGCTCGAGAAGGTTCTGAGGGTCTGGAAATGTCTGTGAAGTTGGAGCTTTGTAGGGTAAGTTAAACACTTCGTTTTGTTTTATTCTTATACTATTTTTGAACTAAAATGTTTTCTTTTTATAGTAGGTTTCTCGTGTGTTCAAAGGAACCTGTCTCGGGTTCGAGGATGGGAGGACTGAGCTCGAGAAGAGGGTTGCTTAACTTGAGCCCGATTAAGCACAAAAGAAGGAGCATTCAAGCTTAGCGATATCAAACATGAAGGATTCGTTCTGGGTCACGATGCTCGAACTTCAAAACAGCCAAGGAAGAATGTAAAGGAAGTTTCAGTTGCTCACAACAATCGCGGTCAAAAGCTCCTCGAAGTTGGATACTCCATGCCTGATATTAAGGCTGTTATAGAGGGGCCTTTTGTCAAAGTTGAGAAGCCTGATGTTGAAAGTGGCTTTTCTTAGGAGACGGTAAAATGGTTGGATGCAGTCTCGGCGAGAACTGATTTAGAGAAAAGTAATGGAAGAGAGTAGATAAAAATCATGTTAACGAAAATAATCCATGAAGTATAATTAGACCATTTTGGAATTAAAGAGACTGAGAACGTAGAAAATGTATACCTTGAAATATTATAGAATCAACGGTATCATCTGATTCTGAGAGGTAAAAAGTATGGCCATCAGTGTGACATAATTTCATAACTGGAGGGTTAAGAATCATCTCATTTTGGTGGTTTGTGATAGATAGAACTGTCTGTAGATATGTGTATAGAAAACTGTAGCTTACTGATCCAGGAGGTCTGGGGTATTTTTATGAAGTTTTTGACCAAGTCATTTGAACGAGATTTGGAGTCGTTCGAACGACTTCAAGCCTATTCGAACAAACTTGATTTCTATTCGAATAAATAAAGTTTGGAGTATTCTGTTCGAACAAAGACTTGTTCCATTCGAACAGAGGCAGATTATGTCTATTGTTTACGTTTATGGGTATAATTATCCTATTTCATAACTATGAACTTGTAACCCTTATAAAGAGGCAAGGCTAGGCAAGATTTGACCATGTTAGATCAATCAAAGTTCTGAGAGAGAGACTTAGGGCTTGAGAGAAATTTGATTGTAATTGACTATTGATTAAGCAATTAAAGCTCTAAAATGAATTTTTCCCAACCAATTTGTGTGTTCTTTATACAATTCTTCTTTTTAGGGTTTCTCAATTCGTATTGTGGATTAAGTGGTATCAATTATTGACCGTATCTGTGAAGTATTGTTCAATCGAGTTGTTTGTGCAGGCTTAGTTTGAAGTTGTTCGAACTAGTAAATAATATGCTTGAATGCAATTATGAGTGTAAGTTCGATTTTAAAAGGATAAAAGAGGCAAGTGAAGATAGCGAGGATCAGTATGTCGAAGTGCTAATCAAGCTTGCTAACGCAGAGAAGACTGTGAATGAATTGACCAAGCAAATCAAAAGTAAAGATGATGAAAAGGAAAAACTGCAGGGAGAGCTTGCTATTGTACATAATGGAGTAGGGAAGTTAAATAGATAGGTAGAATTATTAGAGCGAGAAGTAAGGATGCGGATGTCGTGCAATACCGCATCAGAATGCTAGAGGTTGAAGTAAAAGACCTGAAGGATAGTTTGGTTAGTTTGAGGGGGCAAGTGGAAAAGAAGGAATGCGAGGTAATGAACGTACGAGCTAATTTAGCTAGTGCCGAAAGTGAAGTGAAGAAGTTGAGTGATGTTGTACAAGAAAAAAATGTTAGTCTTCGAAGCACTCAGAATCAATATAATAAACTGAATGAACGAGTGGCAAAGTTGAAGGATGACATGGCAAGAAGGTTGAGGTTGGAGAGAGGTCGAAGAAGAGAAAGAATGATGCCGAGGTGGCAACTGTAAAGGGTGATGTAATTAGTACCCAGGCTCGAATTAAAGAGTTGGAGGCAGAGTTAGTTTTCGTTCGAGCTACTCTAAGGAAAGCTAATGAATGAGTTAGAGAAAGTGGTAATTGGTTAGAGGTTTCTCTCCTTAAAGAGAAAGAGTTAAATGAAGTTATCCATAAAGAGGATGAGATGTTGAAGAACTCTAGTATCCGGGGACATGATGTAAATGATGTGGGGACAATGGCACAACGAAGTGAATTAGAGGAGTTAAAAAAGAAAAATTGAGCAGAGCAAGAGAAGTCAATGGGATTGGTATCACAATTGACTGATCTCATGTCAAACTTAGAGAAATGTGTAGAGCGAGCTAATGCCCATTATGTTCATTTGGACAAACATCATAAGAAACTAAAGCTGAATTTTACTGAGTTGGCCGCTCTGAACCGACGCAGGATTTCCATGGAGGAGGTGTACTCGAGGGAGATAATGGTAGTAATAGCCTATTTTGTAGAAAGAGTAAAGAGGCTGGAGTTCGAAAGGGATACCTTGCATGATTGTTTGATACAAAGGTTGTATCTGCAATACTAAAGTAGATCGAGGGAATTGTCTGAACTCTATAGAAACCAATATAGGCCCCAGTACTATAGAATAAGTAGAGTGAGAAAGAGATATTATAGTTGCTCGAGTGTCATATTTTGCAGCTTCATGACCTCCCACGGTAGGGGAAAGCGTAACTGACCTTCCATAAGAAAAACTTGTGTAAGTGACCTGTTGTTTATGTATGATAGATGTTTAAAGAGATAAAAACTAGTATTACCTAAGCTTTATCATGTATCTTAGAGATAGCAGAGATCATTGATTGAAAACTAATATTACATTTGTTTAAATCATTGATATTTGTATAGATGTAATGATTGAAAGCTAGTATTACCTTTGCTTTAATCTTTTGATTATAGATGTATCCATTGAAAGCTAGTGTTACCTTTGTTTTAATCTTGAACTATTGTATCGATTGAAAGCTAATGTTACCTAGACTTTAATTTTGGAGATTTAGTAGATACTACATGTATGCTTCTAGAGAATAATGTGGGAAAAAACATGAAAGTTTGCATTGAGTAGAACAGAATTTACAAACCTATGACCTTGGAGGATATGATCACCAATGTCAATGGATATATCGACCTGGAAATGATGATGTCCGAAAGGCATAAATCTACTAAATCCGTTTTAACCACGAAAGTCCCAACTATAGACCGAAATAATGAACCGAAGGAGGATCAGGGTGATCAAAACAATTTTAAGGACAATACTTGCAATCCTCAAAAAGACGGTACATTACCTAAACCGGTCCTCCCAAAGATGAATATTCGAATCTCTACAATTTTTCCAATCTTATTCAAGGACAAGCTATACCGTCCCTCTCAACAATTGGAGCCAATCGAAAGTCACCCGTATTGCATGCATCACAAGGTAAACCATCATTCTACTTACAATTATTATGCTTTACAGAGTTGCTGGAATTCATTTTCAAGGAAGAATAGATATACGAATATATTATCGACCTGGAATCATATAAGGATGGCAGCTATAAGAAACAACTTGAATTAGCCCAGGTCGAAGATCAAGCTGAGGAGAAAAATCTCTTCCATATGTACCACAGAAACATGATAAAAATCTATTAGATCAACAACACTTATCGATTCAAGCGCATGAGACTCTCAAAATACTATGATCTCAGACCTCAAGATAAGGAAACTAAGCTTCTACCTGAGTCGAGCAATCGCCGGCTTAGGATCTCATTCGAAGATTGCAATATTAGTCATGTAAATTTTCTACATCATGATGCATTAGTCATAATGCTCAAGATGAAGAATTTTGTCATGCATACAATGATGATCGATACTGGAAGCGGTATTGAGATTCTCCTTCAGGGCACAATCGACCAGATGGGATTGGCCGATCAAGTTATTCCAAGCGACACTAATATCAGTGGAATCAATGGTTTTAAAGAAGTGTGAGTAGGCAAGATCATCTTACCTATTACCGCAGGACCAGCCACCATCGACGTCGTCTTCTAGGTCATCAACGCCAAATCTCATTATCTTGGGATTATGGGTTGCTGCTGGATTCTTAACATGGAAGCAATCACTTTCAACTATCACCAAGTACTTCACTTCAAACACAATGATGGTATTTATGAAATCAAAAGTAGGCAAAAGCTTTCTCCAGCTTGTGAGAATACCATCTCTGCCATTCTAGATACCTCAGACAGATACGCTGCATAACAATTATAGAAAACTGATTACGTTGATGATCAGCCTTCAAGAAAAAAGCCTACAGAATACATCAACATTGATGGACCTAACAGAGATACTTTTATCTGTACTAAACTGATCCAGCATGATAAAGATGCTCTTATTCAATTCTTACGACTGAATTGAAACATTTTTGCATGGACTTTCGAAGAGATGCTTGGGGTCGATCCGACCAAAACATGTCACAAATTGGACATCAACATCAATGCCAAGGCTGTCAAACATAACCAGCGATGACTATCACCTCTTCTTCGAGATGAAGTAAACATAGAGATTGGGAAATTGATCAAAGTGAGATTCATTCGAGAAGCCAAGTATCTAGATTGGATATCCAATATCGTCACTGTCCCAAAGTAAAATCGAAAAGTTTGAGTTTTAGTAGATTTCACATATCTAAATAAGCATACTTCCAAGGATAGTTTCCCTCTTCCCAACATCCATTAAATTCTTGATTCCAAGGCAGGTCATGAACTCCTATCTATGATTGATGCTACTTCAGGATACAATCAGGTTCCGCTCTTGGGAGAAGATCAAGAAAAGACCACTTTCATTACTGAAAGAAGACTTTATTGCTATAAAATTATGCCCTTTAGACTCAAAAATGCAGGCGCAACTTATCAACGGTTGATGACTACTATGTTCAAAGGGCATCTTGGGAAAATCATGGAAGTTTAAATTGATGATCTCTTATGCAAGAGCATATTGTCAATCAACCACATCAAAGATCTCAACACAATATTCAACATTCTTTGATCTTACAAGATGCGACTCAATCCTGATAAGTGTCAATTCGGAGTACATTCAGGCTGATTCCTTGACCATCTCATTAGAAAAAAAGGGATTGAGCCTGATCCCTATAGAATTTGAGCTCTCCTCAACATGTCATCCCCAAAGATGATGAAAGATGTGTAAAAGCTTATCGGCACGATTACTAAAATCAACCGATTCATTTCAAACTCTTTAGATCATTGTCGTTGGCTATTCTTACTACTCTACAGATGTACCAAACGAGGAAAATTAGCCTAATACAGAGATTCAATGGACATCAGAATGCGAGGCAGCTTTTCAGGATCTCAAAACCTATTAGGGAAAGTCTCCAATAATTAGCACCCCAGTAGATAATGAGGAACTGATTATCTACCTAGCAGTTATAGATGCTTCAATCAGTTACAGATACTTCTAAAATCAAGAGACTCCTTCTAACTCTTGTTTAAACATCCCATAAGCTTAAGTACTGCTTCCAAGATCATTCAGTCAAAGTCATGATGAACTACCCACTCAGGGAAGTTTTGTCCAAGAAAGAAAAATCCAGGAGAGTGTAACAATGGTTAGTCAGTTTAGGAGAATATGATATCAAATTCAAACAATGACATTCAGAAAAAGGTTAGGCCGTTGCCGATTTTCTTGCGGATTTTTTAGTGGAAGATCCCGAGAGGGAAGAACACGATCCTGACCTTGCAGAAAAAGTTATAAAAGATCCATCCACCAGAGCATTTGACGAGCGAACCAAATGAGTTACAAGGAAAGGGTGGAGACTTCTTACAAATGGTTCAGCATGACTCGCAGGGTCAGGAATTGAAATCGTATTGATTACCCCTTCCAATGACAGAATTGATAAATCAATATGCTTGGATTTTGAAGCCTCCAACAATGTCACCGAATGCGAAGCTCTCATCCATGGACTCGACCTCGCACTTGAGCTTGACATTCCAGAGCTCTTAGTCTATACAGATTTTCTACTCATCGTCCACCATTACTCTGAATAATACAAGAAGAATGGAAAGATGATCGAATATGCAGCCCTCATTGTAGATAAGATAAACCAGTTTGCGAAAGGAACTCTCGATTATCTTCCTCGAGGTAAAATTAGTCATTATGATTCCTTGGCTTATCTAGTCGGGGTCTTCGGTACAGAAGCTAGATATCTCTAGATCGAAGTGATATCAACCCCCAACATTGATCGCATTTCTGTATGTACGATCAACACTGGGGGTGATAAAGAGGAGGACGGCAATCGGCGAAAGCCCTTCCATGCTTACCTTGGCACCGATAACAAATGCAATGGACCCCTTCTAACAGATCCAATAGAACGCCGACGGCTAATCGGAAACTCAAAGCGCTACAAAAATCAAAATGGTTTTGTATATCGTCGTTCAGTCTTGGGGACTTACCTCAAGTGCCTCTCCAGAAAGAAAGCAGATGAGATGCTCAGAGATTTACATGGAGGGACTTGTGGCTCCCATGCCGCAGGTTGATCACTCGCAAATAGATAAATTGCACAAGAAGTATTCTGGTCAGGCATAAGCAAGCAAGCAGAAGAGTACTCACGTAAATACGATATATGTCAACGATATGGATACATGATCAGCGCCCCTATGCTCGAACTACATGCAAATAAGGTGTTCTAGCCATTCAAAAGATGGGCGCTCGATCTCATCGGTAAATTTCCTAATTCTCCAGGTAACCGCCGATACCTACTCGTAGTTACAAATTATATTACAAAATGGGTAGAAGCAATTATATTATGTTGAACTAGAAATGAGGAGGTCATCTCTTTTATCTGAGAACACTGATCATCATACGATTTGGATGCCCCCACCTGATTCAAATCGATAATGGGCCACAATTCGTTGGTGAAAAAGTCATAGTTTTCCTCAATAAACACAACATCATCCACTCACCATCCAATCCCTATTACCCTCAAGACAATGGTCAAGTCAAAATCACCAACAAAACCATCGTGGATGGACTCAAGAAAAGGCTTCCCTCACAGAAAAAAGGAAACTGAATACGATATCTCCCTCATGTCTTATGGGCATACCGTACCACACCATGTCAATCTACCGGTTATGCCCCATGTCTCCTCGCCTATGGAATAGAAGCCGTCATACCAATAGAATATCCCCATCTAGTCAAAGATCATACGCTTACCGATGAAGAAAATAAGTTCAAATTGGCTTACAACATGAATTGGATTGATAAAACTAGGGAACACGTTATTGCCAACCTAGGTTGATATCACCATATGCTTGCCAGTTCGTACAACAGACGAGTTCAAAGCCATGCTTTCCAAATTGACGATCTCATTCTCAGATAAATCACTCTATACCAAAAAGAGGCACATGCCGGGAAACTAGTAGAAAACTAAGAGGGTACATTCCTAATCACTAGTCTAACTAGTCTGGGATACTATTATCTCATGGTTGAGCAAGGAATTCGAATCCTAACTCCATGGAACACTAGGTGACTTAAACGATACTATCGTTAAGTCCATGACTACTCTACTTCAAATTCTCGTTCATTCCATTCCAAAACTGAGATTTTCATCTCCATACAATGTACATTCTATTTTATTTAATGAAAACTTCTAAGTTTTTTCCTACACAACTTTCTACTAATGTAGACAATACATAGATTAAAACAAAGGTAATATTAGCTTTCAATCGACAACTATTCTAGTTATAGCAAAGGTAAAACTAGCTTTCAAACCGTACTCTATATATACTCTACAATTAAAAGGAAGGTAATACTAGTTTTCAATCAAAGAACTCTACCGTACATTAGATAAAGCAAAGGTAAAACTAGCTTTCATCTCACAATATGGCTGCAACAATTATACCGATTAAAGCAAAGGTAAAACTAACTTTCAATCAAACTCTATACATACTCTACGATTAAAACAAAGGTAATACTAGTTTTCAATCAAAGAACTCTACCTATCATAAGATAAAGCAAAGGTAAAACTAGCTTTCAACTCTTAATATGGCTGTGACAATTATACTGATTAAAGCAAAGGTAAAACTAGTTTTTAATCGAACTTTATACATACTCTGCGATTAAAATGAAGATAATACTAGTTTTCAATCAAAGAACTCTACCAGACATAAGATAAGGCAAAGGTAAAACTAGCTTTCATCTCTCAATATGTCTGAAACAGGTACTTTTACAGGTTACATATACAGCCACTGGAAAAGATTATTTTCTACTGTAAGGAGGTCAGCTACGCTTTCCCCTACAATAGGAGGATGATCAACCATAAAATCTCAAGCTCAAGAAACCACAGTAATCTTACCTTGCTCTACCAATTTAGAAGGTCGAGAACCTAACTTCGTTTCCATGGAGTTCATACAATTTCCTCGATCTACATCAGCTCTACAAATGCATCCTCTATCTGATAAACAATCATGTAAGTTATCTCTCTCTAACTCAAGCCTTCTAACCTCCTTAGCAAAATAGGTAATAACTGCCATTTGCATCTCTGAACGCGATTCTTTGGGCATAACTGCATTGGCAAAATTTATTCTCACTTTCTAAAGACGCTCTTGCAATTTCTTGTACAGTACTTCTGCTATGCTATACAAATTTCTGCGTGGGACATAACATTTATATGCTCCCTCGCCTTCTCATCTGCTTTATCAGACTCAGCCTGGTTCACCGTCCTCAATTCTGCTACCTGGGTATGAAGTTCCTCAAGTTCCTTGACTACACCTACCCCAGCAAGGAATTTCCTTAACAAATCGTCATTTCTCCTTATTGAAATCTCCTTACCTCTAATAATCCACTCTAACTCTAATTCCCTGATAAGAGCAGCATCTAACTTACCTTGGTACTCCCTTAACCGTTCATTTCCCTTTTGTACGTGACCTTGAATTCGAGCTATATTTCCTTCCAGCTCTCTGATTTGAGCTGATAGGCTAACCATATCCCCTTAAAAATTGGAGACCCTGGAATCACCTTTATTCTTCCTGGAACGCTTTCCAGCCTTAGCATTTTTGACGTGCTAATTGGCCTGAGCCAAATCGGTATCTAAATGTATCACCCTCTCATTCAACTTACCACATTTTCTTTGCACCAACCGAAACTCTATATATTTAGCAGTTAAAACTACAGCCAATTGCTCAACCGCAATTTTAAAGTTAGATTGGACATATCGAGCACTTTTTAATACGTTATCTATCTCAATCATTTTATTCTTCAATCGCATCAGTTTACTCCTTATACTCACTAAATTAGCTCGACTCTACTCTTGTTCGTTTGTTTGTTTTTTCTTATCATTTGGTCCTTCAGACTGGCCATAAAATAGAGTAACTCTTTTTTGACGTTTTAACACCTGGATACGGTATCGAGCCATGTCAGCCTCCTTACTCTTTACCATTAGCACATTATTCTAGTTTTAAGTTTCATTGTCTTTTTCTTCATCTCCGCAAGCTCTTTTTGCCCCTTACTAATTTAGGCATCCTTCTCTTCGATCTTCTGAGTGAGGTCATCAGCGGTTTGTGTTGCCTCAATAAACTTGAAATGTACCTTTATGCGTTGATCCTCCCTATCTTTATTTGCCTCTCTCATTCTATCAAACCCTGTCGCAAACACTTGGTTACATTAACGTGTCTCTTCTTCGCTCAAACGAGCTGACTCCAATTCAACCTATACATCACAGATACAATACATCAAGTTCGATTCAGGACACTCATTATATACAAACATATTATTTCTAACCTAATTTCTATTTTTTGACATCTACTGTGCGAAACTGCTTCTAAACTTAAGGTCGAAGAATGATCCTAATTCAATGAACAATAACATATACTTCCAATTTCAAGGTACACATTCTCTATATTATAACTTTTTCAATACTTTGATATTATCTATACACATTTGAGTACTATTGCCCCTAAACTGTTTGTAAGTTTTTGGTCTGTCTCTACACTCTAATTTTTACTTTGTAGCCCTAGAGTAATTAAGCATATAAGTCAAATATTTATTGTTCTTTTCTAACCTGTAACTCCGCTTGCGAAGTCAACAAGGACGTTGAGGCATTTTTCCCCATAGCATGCTCAATCTCTAATTCTTTTATTATGAGGTGCATATCCGTACGTTCCTACAAACAAGGTTTACAAACATAACTTAGTCTATTAAAATTTATCATACATTGATCCAAACAATTAAAGTTCACAAACCACTCATAATCACACAACCAAATAGTCAAAAATTCTACTCTACCTTCTCATTCACATCCTCTGGATTGACATCATCATCCCCTTTCGTTCTCTCACACAGTCTGGGGAGAAACTCCATCCAGCCCTCTCACAACGCCAACCCTATTATCCTCAACATCCTCGTCTTCAACATAGGTATCCTCCATAATATTATTCCCCTCAGTTTTGGAGTACCCCATTTTCAAAAGGTGGCTCCCAAGTCTATCACGCTGGACTACCACCTCTTTTAGATTCTTCCCTGCTTCTTCTCTCAGCTCGCTAATCTCCACCTCTTACATAGCCTTCACAAAACTCAGTCACTTCCTTACCTGAACCAAGTCGGAATTCAATCGAGCTGCCTCCTTTTTGAGCTTTGCCTTCCCACTTTTGAGCCCGACTTTCTCCTTCTGCATCCCGACGCAGATCCCCTTCATCAAACGAGCAGACTGCAAACAGACAAAAAAAAACAAATCAAACATATTTTTAGAGATACATCACTATACAGAATTCAGAGAAAACTCAAATTATCAAACTTACCACTTTGCTCATTTCCTCCATACCCTTGCGATTTTTAAGCCTTGCCCTATCCTCTACATCTTTCAACTTATCTTCCATACCAGGTCGATTCTCTACGACCTTCGCCGCAATAAGTTCAAAAGAAGGATCTACCCTTCTCCTCTTCACCCTTCCCTCGACCTCGCCACTCCCTGTAGTTCCAGAGGTCGAGCCACTCTTAAACATCTTTTTCTTCAGAAATGCCCAAGCTATCTTGCCCGATGTGGTAGACTCCAGCGCGTCTATAAAATCCATTCCATAGGCCTTTGGCAAAGCCGCTCCTCTCTCTCAATTAGCTCCCCACTTCCTTTTGCCACCAACACCCGTCATAAGTCTTGTTGCTTGAGACTTTTGAACTCTCTTTGACTTGCTGTTAGCACGTTTATTTCAATTTATACTAAGGTCTTTCAGCACTGCCTCGAGCTCAACCCCTTCTTGAACAACAGTATCTAACAGAGACTTCTTCTTCTTGACCTTCGACGAAGGACCTATCAAACAATAATATATTATCAACAACAAAAAACATTTGATTTTAGCAGTTCAATATTATATGTTATTACAGTTACTTTTCTTCATAGTTCTATACAGAAGTTCTATGGATTCTTCATCATCTCTCATCTCTTTGAAAGCAATCACCTTTCAGCCAGATAACATTATAATTCCATATTCGACCTGCTGAATTAAAATCGAGGAAAAGAGGTCGAGACGAGCTAGCAAAGAAATATGCCCTCCACTTTTAGAATAATTTTTCACTCCACAAAACTGTAACACATCTTCAGGGGATATTCACCTCTCCATCTCATTCTCCTCACATAATTTATTCAAACACTTACAGACATTTATTACCTCCTACATGTTCCTGTTCGACTGGGCAAGACATGCCCCTATGATATTCATTATCCCTTTTGCAAGATTGATAAGGGGCAAACTCAACCCATACTCTAACTGATACAGGTAACATAGAAAACCCTCTTCAAGGTCGCTCTGAACATTCCCATTATAATACTCCAAGGAGATCGATTCGTCTAAACCTATTTCTGACTTCTACTTCTCTAAATCAGCCAACAGAAAGAAATGTTCCTCCCCAGATTCTACTATACAACTTTGAAGCTGCCTACCGGCATGTTCTACAAAGTTCCCCCATCTTCCCCTATAAGAGCCTTGGATTTACAAAACTCTCTAAACACATCAGAGTTCGAAGGATATAATATCAATTGTCCAGGGAAATCTAGAAATTGAACCACTCCTAGTTCATCTTCCCTATAAGATTCAACATTGCCAGATTCAGCCGAACGACCAAAGGTCGACACCTCCATCACAGGGAAAGTCCCCATCTCAACTACAAATCTAAGATGAGATTTGATTCTACAAAAATACTCCTTCCGCTTGACCTACATACAAGTCCAGGTATTTTATCATTATCCTTTATACATACATCATACATATACGTATATCATTCACATCTCTTTTATACACATATACTAAACAGATTTTTATAGGTTACTATAAATAGTAATTTTTCGAAATTTGAAACCACAAAAATCTTTCACAAAATTTACATCAACAGTATCACAAAAATATTCTACTAACCTTCAACATCTAAAAACGAATCTGGCGCAGCGCCAAATCTTTCCATCACAACCCTGTTATACAACCATCTTCGTGACTCAGTCTCCACAATCTTATCTCGCCTTGACTATGGATCACTCTGGTCTAATTTCTTCAAAGAATCTCAGCTATTTTTTTCTTTCTTCTCTCTTTATTCTTCAATATTTTAGAAGTTGATAAATGTTTTAATGAAAAAGATAAAACATTATTTATAGTCTCTTTTTCTAACTGATGGCAATTATTGGGCCTTGTATGAGCCACCCTTGATTTTAGAACTGAGGCGTCCCTTCCATAATTATTGTCAGACATTTTGTACCTTTTCGGTAAAAATACCTTCCTATCATTGCCCCCTACCTTATATTTTATTATATTCTCATCTCTATTACACAAATCTTCCTCTGACCTCCCCATACTCATGATGACTCAACACTTGCACACAATCAAACTTTCCCTGTAATAACATAAAATACAAAAAACAAAACTACCTATTTTTTCTATTCTGGATTTTACTACTTATAGAAGTACTAGCATCATTTCCAAAGCTTTAAACATTTCAAAATTTTTAAATTCTTTATTCAAAACAGTAACAATAATACTTGTAACAAAATGGGACAAATTTAAACTTCATTCTAATTACATTTCCTTGACAGTTATTCGACCTCAAACAATTTGCTCCCTTATATATAATTACACCTGAAACATCTCAGATGTCCTGGGGAGCCACACCTAATCAGTTTGTATCCAGCAATCCTCACATCTTCCAACTCGATCTGTTCTTTAACAATTAGTCTCACAACCTCCAATTGAGTTGAAGGTTCTATAATCACTTCACAGAAAAGTTTCTCGTAGAAGCGACGTTCTAACTCAAGTTCCTTACCCATCCAATCTAAACCTACAAAATGATACTCGGACACTGGAAAGTCAGCATCATAATCTAGTAAGCCAAAGATCCGTTCTCGCACTTCAGCTATCTTAATCGTTAATCGTCCCTCAATGGCATAACTAATTCTCTCAGATCAAGTCCATACCATATTCCATGTCTTAGTCCTATCTGCACTCATTTCCCCCTATTTTATACAGCTTTCTAGATTACTTCAAATCCCCCATAATTCGTATTTGTATTATATTCTTTCCCAACAGAAAATCTTATTATCCTGAGTATAAATTATTTGAACTTATCTATCCACATCGACCTCAATGAATTTAGCATATTTTATCTTGAACTTATTTTTTCCAAATCCAATATTTTAGAGAGACATCCCTGAGCTCGAATTTCCAATTCCTACCTATTCTAAATCTTCTATAGTTGTCTCCCTCAATAATTCTAAGTTACTCAGTTTGAAAAAAAAATTGTACACATCTTTTATGTTGCAAACACATATTTACAACTCGATTGACATTGTATACTTTCTAGTTCGAATATACCTTACATTTCATCCTCAATTCATACATCCCAGAATTACACATAGCTTGATTACAATCAAAAGAATTAATTCTATCTATCAACACAGAGTTTGAATAAACATATTTTATTAAGCTTGAGTATAAATTATAGGTACATTATAGAAAACAAGTTTTTCATGTACTTTACAGATAACAAAACTTTCAGGTACTTTATAGATAGCAAGTTTTTCAGGTACTTCACAGATAATAAGACTTTCAGGTACTCTAAAAATAACAAATCCTTCTGTTCATCTATCTTTAGTGATGTTTCACTCCAAGAATCTTTTGAAGCAAAGCAGGCATTGGAAAATGCTGAGCATCCTCCTTCCTCCGAGTTTGATCAAAGTCGAGATATGAAGCCAAAATTTAAATGGAAACTATATAAGAAAGAAAGTTAGTGCTTGAACCAACTCTTCAAAATGAAGGTCTTCTTTGAGCCAAGAAACGATGATGGTGTAGAAGCAGACTTTTAATCTCCATCTTCCTTCTCCACTACCACTGTTGCCTCCTCTATAACCACCACCATCAAAAAGTTAGTAGAGATGAAGAGGGCCTGACCATTGAATCCAATCCTATGCAAGAAACTGGTAAAACTTTCCCACAGTTATACTGACGCCCACATCTATCTCCTCAACCTTGTCCTCCGCAAGGATACAGAGAAACCTCCAACGTTGATCGTTTGTCAAGACAACACAATGAAATCTCCAAATACAATCTTCTTCTTCCGATATACCCCGATACGTCGGTAGAACGAGAATGGGGGTGGGCATCTCCAATGATTGGTCACCGAAATATCTCAACTTAAATTTATGCATCTCTGCATAAACTCTTTCTTTATAAACCATTCTTCGGATCTTCACCATTATCAATCTAGACTTTCAGAGAATTTTTCAATAAATAGCATACTTTGCCAGAATCCTCGGTACATGTACTATTTATATAACCATCGTATTTAATGGACAAGTACATTTCCAAAGCTGTCATCATTCAATAACAGAGCCACTCTCAGAACCCCAAGTATCGCATACATCAATGCTTCTAACATCATTCAATGCAGATACATCCTACCACATAAAATAAGTACCCATTTTCCATGCCAGTCAAATCAACATTAATACGTCATTTCTTTTCAACTTCTAATAACACAACTCTACAGATTCTTTCTCAACCAAAGCCCACATTTTACATGTGATGTGCACAATCAATAGTATCTCCTAGCCCACGAACTAATAAAGAACGGGGATCGAGCACAAACAAAAAAACATAAACAAGTTAAAAACACCTGTCTCTTATAGAACTGCGGACAAGGCCTATATAAGGAAAAAGTTTTATAAGAGACATGGACTAGGAAATTATATGAGAAATCGCCAAGAAAACGATATTTTCTAGATTCTTAAACACAAAATTTCTTATTTACAAAATCAAGTATTTATAGTTCGAGAGATCACTTATAATAAGATATCAACCTCAAGCAATAAAAGTTACTGTTACTAAAATCTTCAACCCAAGGTCGAAGTTTTTTACCTATTCAGAGGTTTTCCACGCTAAAATACATGCATCATTTCTTATTTTACATTAGTTTTTATCACATGAACATTGGTGTAAGAGCAAATTTTAAGCCATCTCGAGCTTACGGAATTAAACCATTACAGGTGGTATTCTATTAGAATGATGGCTTTAGTTCCGTAAGCTTGGAAGAAGGGGGAACATCTAGTTGATTGTCTCAGTGTAGTACGGTATACCCATAAGACATGGGGCAGTTCCCGAATCTAATTTCTTTTCTTTTATGATTAAAGCCGCTTCTTGATTATATCCACTATAGTCTTGTTAGTTATTTTAGCCTGTCCATTTCCTTGGGGGAAGTATGGATTGGATGGGGAATGAATGATGTTATGCTTGCTGAGAAATCTACCACCTTAATGTCAATAAACTGCGACCTGTTATCAATCCGAATCAGGTGTGGGTATCCAAACTGTGTAATAATATATTCCCAGATAAATAAGATGGCTTTTTTTTCTCTAGTTTGATAAAGGGGAACTGCTTCTACCCATTTTGTAAAGTAATCTGCCGCAAAGAGTAAGAACCTTCAGTTACCCGACATATTAGGAAATTCGCCAACTAGATCGATCCCTCACCTCTTGAAATGCTTAAATATCTTCCTTGCATGGAGTTCAAGTACAGGTACTTGTATCATGTTTTCATGTCGCTGACATGTGTCACATCTCCGTGAGTACTCCTCCGTTTGATTTCATATTCTCGGCCAGAATACTCCTTGGGAATCGCTTTGTTTACAGGTAGCCAACCTGCGGTATGGGAGCCACAAGTTCCTTCATGTAAGTCTTTTAGCATTCTATCGTCTTGTTGCTTGGAGAAGTACTTTAGATAAGGCCATATTATTGATCTATGATATAAACGGCCTGTCTGAACTGAATAACGTTTCAAATCTTTGATCAACTGTTGGCATTCTTTAGGATCTTCTAGAATAGGCCCATCACATTCGTTCTTCAGGCCAAGGTAGGTGATAAAAGGTTTCTTCCAATCGTCCTCCTCCTCATCATCGCCCCCAGTGATGATCGCGCATAGAGAGGGAATATCGATACTAGGGGTTGAGATCACTTCGATATGGCGGTATCGTGCTTCTGTACCCAAGACCATGGCTAAGTAAGCTAAGGAATTGGCATGTCTGTCTTCCTCTCATGGTAAATATTCGAGAGTAGCCTTTGTAAATCTACTCATTCTGTCGGCAATGAGGGTAGTATAATCAAACATCTTGCCATTTTTTATGTATTGTTCGGAGTAGTGGTTGACTATGAGTAATGAATCTATATAAACTGACAGCTCGGGAACTCTGAGTTCGAGCGCTAAATCGAGCCCATGAATCAAAGCTTTGTATTTTGTGACATTATTTGAGGCTTCAAAATTTAAGTGGATTGATTTTTTGATTCTGTCGTTTGATGGAGTAATTAGTACGATTCCATTACCTGACCCTTCAGGTCCTACTAAGCCATCTTTAAGAAGTTTCTATCTATTTCTTGAGACCCATTCAGTTCGCTCGCCAAAGGATTTGGTAGGTGGATCTTCTATTATTTCATCTGTGAGATCAGGGTCGTGTTCTTCCCAATCTAGATCTTTTACAGGAAAATCTACTAGAAAATCAGCGACTGCTTGACATTTTTTTGAATGGCGCCTCTTGAATTTGATATCATGTTCTCCCAGGCTTACAAAACAATGTTGCACTCTTCTTATGTTTTCTTTTTTTAGATAGAATTTCCCGGAGTGGGTTGTTCGTCAAAACTTTGACAGAATGAGCTTGGAAGTAGTGTTTGAGCTTCTGCGAAGTGTAAATGAGAGTTAGAAGGAGTCGTTTGATATTGGAATATCTTACTTCCACTGGAATGAGGGTTTTACTGGCTTTTCAACCTTTCCTTCAAGTCGAATGAGGACCAAGATAAGAGAGTTTTCTGTAATGGCAAGGTAAATGATCAATTCCTCATTATCTATTGGGGTGCTCATTATGGGAGATTTCCCCAAATAGGTTATGAGACTTGAAAAGTTGTATCGCATTCTTCTGTCCATTCAAACTCTTCGATGGGTCGAATCTTTCCTCGTGTAAAACATCCTCGAAATAACATGAACAGCCATCGGCATCTATTTGAAGACTTAGAGATGAACCGATTGATAGCGGTGATCTTGCCAGCAAGCTTTTGAATGTCTTTTTTTGTTGCTAGAGACGGCTTATTGAGGAGAGCTTGAATTTGATTCAGATGGACCTCAATCTCTTTCTTGTTGATGAGATGTCCCAGAAATTTACCCGAGTACACTCTGAATTAACATTTATCAGGGTTAAGCCTCATTTTGTATGAGTATACAATATGGAAGATTGTATCCAGATCTGTGATATGATCCTTCTTTTGTAAGCTTTTGAAGAGTAGGTCATCGATGTATACTTCAATGATCTTTACAAGTGTGCTTTGAACATTGTTGTTATTAAACATTTATACGTTACTCTGGCATTCTTCAGTTTGAAAGGCACGACTCTATAACAGTAGATCCCTCTTTCAGTGATAAAAGTGGTATTTTCCTAATAGTTATCTAGAAGGGGTATCAAATTGTATCTGGAAGCAGCATCTATTATAGATAAGAGCTCGTATCCTACCGTTGAATCAAGAATTATATGAATGATTGGAAGAGGAAAACTATCATTTGGAGTGTATTTGTTTAGATCTGTGAAATCCATGCAAACTTGAACCTTCCAATTCTTTTTTGGAACGACGATAATGTTGGAGGTCCAATACGGGTACTTAGCTTCTCGAATGAATCCTACTTTAATCAATTTTTCGATTTCATTATTGACTTCATCTCGAAGATGAGTTGATAGTCTTCTCTATTTATGTTTAACTGTCAAGGATTTTTGTTAATGCTCATTCTGTGACATGCCTTGGCTGGGTCTACTCCTCGCATTTCTTCAAAAGTCTAAGCGAATATGTCTCGGTTCATTCATAAAAAGTAAATTAGGGCCTCCTTTTCGTGTGAAATCAGCTTGGTCATCGATGTGACAAGCATACTGTAATTATTATACAGTAAATCTGTCAGATGTATCGAGTATGGCAGGGATGGCATTTTCGCAAGTTCGTAAAAGATTCTGACTGCCTTTGATTTCATAGATCCTGCCGTTGTGCTTGAAGTGAAGTACTTGATGGTACGCGGAAGTGATTGCTTCCATTTTGTGAATCCAGCAACGGCCCATAATCCCTAAGTAACGAGATTTTGCGTTAATGATATAGAAAATGATGTCGATTGTGGCAGGTCCAGCAGTAATGGGTAAGATGATCTTACCCACTTGTTTTTCCTTAGAGCCATTAAACCCAATGATATCAATATCACTTGGTATAACTTGATCAGTTAGTCCCATTTTCTCGATTGTACTCTGAAAGAGGATTTTGATACCGCTACCAGTATGATTCATCATGGTATGCATGACGAATTTCTTTATCTTCAGCATGATAACCAGAGCGTCATGATGAGGAAACTTGAAGTGACTGAGATCATAATCCTCAAATAAAATCCCAAATCGTCGATTGCTTGATTCAGGAAGGAGTTTAGCTTCTTTATTCTGAACTGTAAGGTCACAACATTTCATTAATCTTCTTCGCTTGAATCTGGTACATTTGTTGATTTGATAGATCTCGATCATCTTACTATGGTACATATGGTATAAGTATTTTTCCTCAGACTAACCTTTGACTTGAACTATTTTGACCTGCGCCTTATAACTTCCATTTTAATATCCTTCCAAGTTGATAATGTACTTGCGCATTCTCCCGTCTTTGAAAATATATTCCAGCAACCTCTGTAAAAAATAACAGTTATCAGTTTCATGATGAGTTACCTTATAATGCATGTAATACTATTTGCCTTCAATTGGTTCTAGTGGTTAAGAAGTACGATAAAACTTGTCTTTCCCCAGTATAGGAAAAATGGATGATATCTGGACATTCATATTGGGGAGGACTGGCTTGGGAAATAAATTGTCTTTCTGAGATTTACTTGTGTTTACTTTAGCACACTTTTGATCACTCTGGTCCTCCTTTGGTTTACTGTTGTAATATGTATTTTAACCTTTCTTGGTTAGGATGGATTTAGTAGATTTATGCCTTTCGGTCATCATCATTTCCAGGTCGACATACCCATTGACCTTGGTAATCATGTCTTTCAAGGTCATGGATTTGTTTAAGAAGAGATGTTCCTTCGTATTGCAATCGATCTGCAGTACATTGGTAAATACATAAACGGCTATTTTCTGATTGAGATTATCAACTTTCTGTGTGAGTTCCAGAAACATCTTTACAAAGACCTCGAGCTTCTCTCCTTGAGACTGTTTAAGACTGATAAGAGTGTGTAAATTCTCTTCCTTGTCTTTATTGTGAGCATACATTTTGACAAAGATCTTCTAGAGTTGATCGAATATGATGATGGAATCTTTAGGTAAATAATGGAACCACCGTAGTGGTTCTCCCTGAAGGCTTGCGGCAAACAGATGACATAGAATATGGTTTAGATTTGAATATAATCCCAGTGAATCATGGAATTACTGAATGTGCTCCTTCGGATCAGTACCTTTATATTTACGTATCTTGGGAGTATGAAACCCTGTTGGTACTTCCATATCAAATAACTTTTTGGCAATTGGACTACCATGCAACTTTGTTAAATTATCCTTTTTTGCCTAGAGCTGGAGCTTCAATCAACTCCTTGATACGCTGATCCATGTATTCTTGTGTGATGTACTGACATGGTACTTAAGCAACTTAGCGTGTTGGTCAGGGATTATAAGTACCGATACCCTCGCTCAAACATTCACGGGCTGGTATCTTAGGTTGAAGTTCTTGCTCCTCTTTTTGACGCTTGGAAGGCCGGGGACCTCTACTGAGATCAAATTGTTCTTATCGCCCCAAATGAATTAAAGCTTGTGGTTCATTATAAAGACCTCTGAAAATGGCTTTACTAGTTGCTCTTCGAAGTCCCAATCTTTCCCGGGCAGAAACTCAGGAGTTCGTCGGGATTTGATTACGATCTCTGGTAAGGGGAGTTTGTTAATTATCTTGTAAAGCTTGCAAGGCGGTCTACATTGATGCTCACTCTCGAGTTCTTATTTGCGGAGCTCGCGGTCAAGAACAAACTAGTGCTCGAGCTTATTACATTTCTTTATTTCGGAGTAGAGGCTCGCCTATAGTTTTGCGAGCTGATCTGGTTTGACTAAAAAATTGAGCTCGACTCCTGTTGCTGGTTACTTGAAAGTGACCATGATAGGAAATGGATAGTTAAGTAATTGTATGCCTTAGAATATCATGGAAATGTTTTTTTTCCACAGATGGCTCCAAATATAATGGCATAATTTCATAGTAGCTCGAAATTAGCTCTTATACCAAATGTACCTATGTTAAGAATTAATATAACCAAATATAAATATGATACAGGTGATTAGCATGAAAACCTTTGAATAGGTGAAAACCACGACCTCTGTTTGAGGATTTTGTAACTATAACTTTATTGCTTGAGGCTGATATTTGATTACAAGTTTTTTATTATCTTTGGAACTCATCCTTTTTATAGACCACACTCTCAGATCATTATCATGTAGAGGTGCGTTCTCCTAAAAATGGGGTACATGGTAGTTAAATGTATAACTGTTAGTTCGTATGAGATAAGTATCTTTGACTTGTTCATATTTTATGTAGTGTTCGATCCACGTTCTTTATCAATTCGTGGTCCAGGTGTCATTGTTGATTGTGCATGTCACGTGTATAATGTGTGAGTCAGGTATAGAGGTAGCTCGAGTTTGGTATAGGTCGAGGGACAGGTCCCTACAGTCGAAACGATTATTTTTATCACTTATTTCACGGATTTGGGATGCTTTGAGAAGCGGTAACTCTGCTCAGAATGTTGTTATGGCAATTTTTCGAGGTTACTCTGTCTCTCTCTTTGAATCGGCTTGAGCTTCGATCGGCCTTAACAATGGTAGGTCACTCTGTTCCTGCAACTCCAATCCTCAAAGATGAGCTCAACATTGTCATACCCCATAATTCAAAACCTCAATTTCCTTGAGATGTGGAGACCATACCTTCAACCATACCATCTAATCATTGTTCAAGATGGTGATCCATCAAAGGTGATTGATATCCCTGAAGGGTTGGATTACAAACTCTATAATTGAAACGATATCAATCAGATTAATGTCCCCTAAGTATGATCGTAATCCCCCAATAACCAATGTGGTCGATTACAAGTTGGGGTAAATCACTAAGCCTATCTGCCTCTAACTCCTCGATAATTCTTTTTGGCAATTTACAAGTCTTAAATGGTTCAACTATAAATAGACTACTATGTTAGGATAGCAATCCTGCTTATTATAGTATTGATTTTCTTTTATTTGATGTTGTTGATCCAAAAAATTAAGTTTTTCGGGTGGAACAATATCAATCCCTTCATGGGGTTCCAGGTGCTTAATTGGCTTTGATTGCTACTACTAACATAAAAGGTGGCGCAGTGGCCCGGTATCGGTCCCCGGGCAAATTTTTTGCAGGCTATTGGTATCCGCTTCGGATCTCGCAAAAATGTGAATCCTAGAGGCTCTCTATCTAAACTTTGACAAATAGGTTATGTATGCGAATTTCAATACGATTTCAAGCATCATGCTAATTTAGTTCATGGTATTCCTGAATCACATCTGATAAAGCACTTTTATATTGGCTTTACGTAATGATATTGTGGCTGCTCTACGCACCGTTCAACCAATAATGCTAACCCAAGCTTTTGAGATGGCACTTGCAAAGGAGAAAGAATTTGCTGCTATTCAAAATTATAATTTTCGGCGTCTTTCTAATCCTTCTACAATTACTAGGCCTTCCGCTACGGCTACTAATATTAAGAAAAATTTGTCCATACCTGGTTTTTGACGCTTATCTAAGCCTGAGCAACAAGAGCGTCGCTTAAGGGGTCTCTATTTTAACTGTTATATAAGCCTGGTCATCTATGCAAGGTTTCGCAGAGTCTACTCACAATTTCATGCATCCATCTATTGCTAAGCATTATGGGTGTGCTATTCAGTGTGCTTATTATAATATTTGTGTTATGGTTGCTAATGGTGGATTTTTACCAAGTCTCGTCTTGGCTATAAAGCGTTTCCCCAATCCGAGAAAGCTAGCCTCAACAAAGCCTCTCCTATGGTCACCAACCATCAGGTTGTCCTGGTCATCCTGGAATGCTTCCTGCTCTCTGGATAAGATACCCGTATTGATGGCCAAGACAATATCAAGGAAACTGCCACAAAGATCGTTGTTGCGGGAAGGAAAAGGCTCATTAGTGAAAGAGGTATTGCTCTATAGATACAAGGATGCATAAGGCTTACTTCTCTTTATTACCTCTTTTTGGATTCCATTCGAATTGGCAAAACAAAGTGCAGTAGCATATTCCCCATATTCGACAAGGAGATGCTAGTACAACCATGTCAAAGGTATGTGATCATTCGAGAATATGTCAAGTACACACCCACAGATCTTGATGCACTACAGTAACCGTTACACTTGGTCAAATAGAGCCGTTATAAGAGATTCGTGAAGTTCGCCCACTACCCATAAAAATAGGAGGCCAATTATTTGTAACTACCCATATCCATTATAAATATAGGTAGAGTACATGTTAAAAGCCATCCAGAACTCTATTATTTTTCATTATTTGTATCTACTCTATTATTCATCAATTTTAATAACTAGCACATATTGAATTTCACTCTCAAACCCTTCTCGAGGTTGTGGTTTTTCTCAAGTTTTACTAAGTTTCCACATAAAATCTATTATGTTATAGCTTAGAATTGCAACCTCCTTACAAAAGTATTGGCAAAGTTTCCCTTTTGAAAAACATGTCATTATAATTAGCGCCGTATGTGGGAATTTTTATTTTTTCTTTACCAAATATCGTTATGTACAATCATTTCCATGATCAACATAAACCTGAGAAATGCCTCCAGCACCCAGAGTCATAATGAAGATGTTTCAGTCACCATCCAACCAGAAACTGTCAATATGCACAATATTATTGTCAAGCTTCAAAAGATGATGGAATCTAATAGAAACCAGCGACTGGAGGATCAGAAAATTCACGTTCAAGCCCTCCAAGTTGAGAGGGATGAGAGGAGGAAGGCCCTGGAATAACAAAGCCCAACTCATCAAAAAGAAATGGAAAGTCTATGAAGGCAACAAGATCAAATCACTGGTCAACAAGGATCACCTCCTCAGGCCAGAAGTGATCATCGGACATGAGCTTCCCAAAGGGAGAACCTACCGAGAGAAAAGCGAAATCAAACTTCCAGATCTCGTTCAAGGAACCCAGATAGAGCATCTCAATATTTTAGCCTCACATCGTCAGCATCGATACCTCAAGGAAGTCAACGAACACGTCATCAAACCCCACCACCACCTCCAAGATGACCAGCTAGTGAACGGTTGGGCCCAGAAGGACAAGGATATTTTGATCCACAAGCTACAATTGAATCAAACACTCTCCAACAATTTATGAAACTGATAACTATTACTCCTTCATACGAATTTTTCACCATATTGTTCTGGCAGGAAGGCTCCACGAGTATGTACTCGATGTCCAAAAGTTCCTCAAAGAAGAAGCAAAAAGAAAAGAAATCAAATCAGAGCAAGACCCATGTCAAGCTCGACATCTTTACATGATCAAGATTAAGAAAGCAAGAAGCAAAAGAAAGATGACAAAATCATATCCTGCTGCAAGAAGACGTCATCCAAGAAATCCACCAAACTTCTAACTAGCTTCAGTAAAGCCAAATGCCCACATCACATTTCCATCAAAAATTGTGACACCAGCCATGTCAAATACCTTAATGATTACCCGTTGGTGATAATGCATAAAGTAGGACAAGACTATTTACATACACTCCTTGTCAATACTAAAAGTGTCACTGATGTACTGTTCAAAAAAGTGATTAACATTTTAGGCCTCAATGATTCAGTCAAAGCTTCAACAACAACCATCACAGGATTCAATAGTTCAAAAGAATTGGCCTTGGGAAAAATCACTTTACCTGTTCAAGCAAGACCAAAGACCACCTTCGTTAAATTCATTGTCATCGATGTTGAATCCAAATACTTGGGAATCTTAGGGCGAAGTTGTATCAACTCTATCAAAGCAGTACCTTTGACATATCATCCTTCATTACATTTCCCAATAGATCATGGTGTTTATGAAATTAAAGGGAGTCAAGTTGTGGCACGAATGTACAAAAATTCTACCACAAACTCTCACGCATCAAAACTCCTGAAAGCATAGTATTTACAACACGAGCCACCTCCAACGTAGCAACGTGACACTGAAGCAGCTGACTCTGTAGAGCTAGATAGTTTGGGGGAAATACTTTTATTGGATCTAAATTATCATCAGAAGAAAGGGAAACCCTACTTAAACTTTTAAAGAAAAATATCGATATCTTTGCATGGTCTTTTCAAGAGATGCCAGGAATCGACCCTTCTATTGCATGCCATAAATTAAACCTTATACCAGACAGCAAGGCTATAGTGCAGAAGCGTCGTAGCATAGCCCCTAGGTTCTGAGAGGTAGTTAACGAAAAAATGGATAAGTTACTTCATGTTGGGTTCATTCGAGAAGCTAAGTACCTGAAGTGGGTCTCAATCATCGTAGTTATCCCGAAGAAGAATGGAAAAATCAGAGTGTGTGTCGACTTCATTGAACCAAATAAGTTTACACCTAAAGATAACTTTCCCCTTCCTTTGATTCCTCACCTCCTCGACTCCGTAGCAGGACACGAACTTCTTTGGATGCAGCTTCAGGATATAACAAGGTCCCTCTCACCGAAGAAGATCAAGAAAAGATTACATTCGTAACAGAAAGGGGCCTTTACTATTACATAGTCATGCCCTTTGGCTTAAAAAATGTAGGAGCCACATGCTAGCGACTCGTTACAAGAATGTTCAAAAATTACTTGGGTAAAATCATGGAAGTGTATATCGATGACATGATCTACAAGAGCCTGAAATAAGAGGATCATTGCCACAATCAGCAAACCATCTTCGACATCCTTCGAACGTACTCTTTGAAGCTAAATCCTAAAAAATACCAATTTGGGGTTGCATCAGGAATGTTCTTGGGCCATATAGTTAGCAAGAAAGGTATAAAAATTGATTCAGGGTAAATCAAAGCACTTATGGCCATGCCATCACCGCAAACTATAAAAGATGTCCAAAAACTTGCCAATAAGGTTATCGTTCTAAATAAGTTCATCTCGAAGTCATCAGATCAATGAAAACTTATTTACCTCCTCCTCCAAGGAAACCCACCTCCTATGACAAAGAAACAACCTAAAGAAATTGCCTAGACTTCAGAATGTGGATTGGCTTCTTAAGATCTCAAAAGATATTTGGGTGTCCTCCTATAATGATTAATCCTGTTGAAGGCGAAACATTAACAATGTATTTATCGACAACAGATGACTCAATCAGTTATGTTTTTATTTTTAGAAGACAACAGAGTAGGAAAACCCATCTACTTCATCAACAAAACTCTCATGCCTATAGAAAAAAGATACACTACCACTGAAAAATAGCTTCTAGCCCTTGTGTATACTTCTCTAAAACTTCGACCTTACTTCCAGGTACACCCCATTCAAGTCATCAATATATTCCCCCTCAATCTAGTACTTTTAAAAAAAAGAAATCTATAAGGGTCCAACAATGGTCTGTTTTCATAGGAGAATACGACATTTCCTTTGAACCACAAATATCAGTTAAAAGGCAAGTAGTAGCAGACTTCTTGGCAGATTTTCCCGTAGAAGACCTAGAATGGGAGGAACTCCAAGAAGTGTTGGCCGATGACTCCATTGCAGAGCCAGATGCATGGTTGAAAAGTACAGGATTGATACTCTTTATAGATGGATCTGCTGGACTAAGAGAATCAGGGATTGACATCATTCTTGTTACACCGCCCAATCACAGAATTGAAAAGGCTATCAAATTTATGTTTTATGCAACAAATAACGAGATAGAGTATGAAGCTATCTTGCATGGCCTGGAGCTCGTATTAGCACTTAGAGCAGAAGAAATAGTTATTTATGTGAATTCCTTACTAGTGACCAACCACTGCAACAAGACATTCAAAACATCAGGCAATATGGTTGATTATGCTGCGTTGGTCAAAGAAAAAATGAATAAATTCAAGACAACAGCAATTTCTTACCTTCCCAGAGCATAATACTGCCATGCCGACGTACTTGTATACATTACAGTTATGCTCGAAGACAGTGAAAAGATGACTTTGGACATTGAAGTAATCAAACATTCCAGTCTCAATACAACCTATTCCATACAAATCTTAGTTACCAAAGATGAAGATCCTAAAGATTGGAGACAACCATTTCTTACATACTTCAATTCTAATACCCTCCCCAAGAATAAGGAATCAGCTCGATCTCTACTAGCAAAATGTTTGTGATTTAAGGTCCAGGAAGGAGTACTATAGTGCATTACTGGTGAAGGTCTCCTTATCGAGTATATTTATCAAAGACAAACCCAAATCAAAATCAAGGAGCTTCACGAAGGAATCTGTGCCACACATGCTTTAGGTTGATCACTAGCACAAAGAGCATTCAGATAGGGGCTATACTGACCGAAGATGTGGTAAGACTACCAAGATTTTTTCAGAAAATGCTGCAAGTACCAAATTCATGCCCAAGACATCAAAAGTCTATCCCTTGGCTTACATGTCACTAATGTCCTTTGGTCATTTAAAAGATGGGCGATTTACATCATTGGTCTATTTTACACTGTATCAGGCAGCAGAAAGTTTGTTATCATGGCTACAGACTACTTCACCAAATGAGTCAAAGTTGTACCACTTTATCATACTGATGAAAACGAAGTAATCAAATTCCTTTGGGAGCACATCATAACCAGATTTGGTTGTCCACATATGATAAGATCAGATAATGGGAAACAGTTCATCAGCACCAAAGTCCTCAACTTCCTTCACAAGTGCAATATTTAATTGACAGCTTTGACACATACTATCCTCAGGGAAAGGGCCAAGCCGAAGCTATCAATAAAAGTATCAAGTCTGGATTACGAAAACGACTCAATAAAAAGAAGGGCAGATGGACCGAAGAACTACTTTGTGTTTTATAGGCATATAGGACCACACTTCGAATGTCCACAGACTGTATATCATTTATGATGACCTTTGGAATCGAAGTTGTATGCCCATCAGACCTTGACTTCCCAACCGCTAGGAGACAAGTCACGGGCAAAGAAAATGAACTTGGACTTCTCTGTAATCTCAATTGGATTGAGGAAACTTGAGATCATGTCAATACAAACTTGGGGTGATACCATGATACCCTTCAAAAAGCATACAACAAAAAGGTACAGAAACATACATTTGACATCGGTGATCTTGTACTTCGACAAATTCAAGTAGTTCTGGAAAATTATCAGAGAATTGTGAAGGACCTTATATTATAAATAACAAGACTGGCAGTGATACTTACTGGTTAATGACAAAACATGAGGTACAACTCGAGTTCCCATGGAACACAACCCATCTGAAGATGTTCTAAAGATAGATTATGGACACTATTTATTTTTACATTAATAAAGACATTTTTCTTTCCATCCATCCATACAACATCTATTCTGCCTTCTTTCTTTTGGCAAAACTTAATAAGTATTTGCCAAATTTATAGTCTCATTTCTTCGACCAACATACATCCACTAAAAGGAACACATGTTTGAAATCATTACTACATCCGACAAATGCATCACATCTTTTGTCTTGTCAAAACCAGATATATATCTCATATAGGATAAACATCTGGCAATTCTTCACAATTGAGTCAGCCATAACATGGCTATCCAATCTGTCCATTCAAATAAACTTACCATGGGCAACATTCCAAGACATATAACGGACAGTATGTTATACGATCAATCATATCGAAGTAAAAACTTAATATATTATACATCCTTACTACATTGACAACTAGTTTTAATTATTTTATCGATCGAACAAATCTCCCATAGGGGAATCTATCTAATAGATATTACTCGACAAACTTAGCATAACTAACTTCTTCTAACACTCAGTTATCGACTACCATACCTCGACAATTATAAATATTCTATTATGCTAGCATTTAACCATTCACAAAATTATTCAACAATCATATTCATTACGATCAAATACCTAACCATCAATATCCATAATTATCAAACTTATCAAATTCAGCCACGAATCAAATTCCTAAGAATATTATGAGATCCTATCGACCACTTGTACATAAAAAATCTTTCCAAAACATAAAATAGATACTACTTTTTTCTCCATACTGCTCATGGGGAAGAGGTGGGGAAGGAAGCTTCACGAGTAAACCATGAGTCAACGCATCCCGCACTTCTTCGTGAGCATTACCCTCGGTAACTATAGGAGTAAGAACTTCAGCCTCAATCACCTTGTCCTCGGCGTCAGAGTCAACAAAAGCCAGACTGGCAGCAATAGCAAGACCTTTGTAAAAGTCTTTCCACTCATTCACAACCTCAAACTGATTAGAAAAGTTTGACTTCATCCGCTTCAGAGAATCAAGAAGATGACTATCAGATTCTTCTTTGGCTTTGGCCAGAGCCTCGGCCTTCTCTGCTTCCATCAAACCTCGCATAGTAAAAATTAGCTCACGAACATCATCTTCAAAGGTAGACTTTTACATAGCCAAGACTTCTTCCCTCTCCTTTGGTAGATCAGCTCTGATATTCTTAATCTCCCTTTTTTCTCCCCACATCTACTTCGTATCCTGAATAACAGTCTCCTTCGTCTTAATCACACCAAGTCTAACCTTCTCCAACTTTACCTCCAAATCTTCTTTCTCTCTCACCAGCTCATCTTTTTCTTTGATGAGCTCCTTCTCGATGTTTTTAAAAACAAGGAGCACATTAACAAGGCTCTACCCACCAAACATCTAAGGCTTGGCATTGAGAAGAAGCTTCTTGATCTGTATTATAGCCCAAACATGAGATTTCGAGGACATGACCAAAGTCAGTAAACTAGTTAAGGCATGAAAATTCATAACCTAGTTCATCGAGCGATGACCTTTGATGAATTAGGTCGACAAGCTTTCAGCCCTAACCAAACAATTGGCGAACTCTTCTGCTCAAGAGTTAGCTCTATAAGCATAGGACTCAATCGTTTGTTGCATTTCCTCCTCAGAACTTTCAAGAGTTCCCCCAGACTTCAACTTTAACAAGTTGAGGGGACCCATCTTCACAGGTGCAGCTCTCTCGTGCAATAGTCCACTTTGGTGGTCGACTTTCTGGGACATTGGCCATCCCAGACCCCCCACCTTCTGCCATCTCCCTCCTCTCGACTGGAAGCTATCGAACCAACCTCTTCGATGATTGTACAGGGGTAAGAGGATGATTGGGAGCTTTCTTTCTCTTACTTTTCCTAAAGACCCCAGACAAAAGAGCCTCTGCCTCTGCAGTAGTATAATCAGTGGTGTAACCACTTATAGCAGGATTCTCGAGGGGAATACCTGTTTTAGCAACTCTCTTATTTTTTGTTGACATTTTACCATCGATCAGTAGAATCTCAGAACCCTTAGTTCGGGATCTCTTTAACCCAACCTCCCAAAATAAACCATCGACCTTCTCTTGGTCTTCGGCTATAGAGTCGATTTGCCCAAAGTAATTTGCTCCCAGGTTATACAACCTCTCCTTCACCGTCGAATATCTATCGATCTCCTTTAAAGCAACAAAAAAAAATTAATAATGAGTTAACACATCATCATACAATCAGAAAGTTTGACAACATATACATTCTTGTATATACATAAACCTAAGTGAAAACTTTACTTCTTCAGAGGCTCCCTAGGGTCTTCAGGATCAAACTCATAGTTCCCCAAAATAAGCAGCCTATCGGTAAAATATTGCTCCCCGGTCGATACCATCTCATAAAAAAGAGGCCTCCTGAGAAACTTAGTTAAATGTCTATAGCCCACCATCTGCAGATTCTGTTTTAATGTATAATATACACATTAATCATTCACAGAGATCAATTTCTCTCCCCTTTCCTCTAATCTACCATTTATCACATCCACAACCCTAAACAGGTCATGCACATTCGGATTGAACTGACCAGGGGCAACATTATAACAACTTAAAAACTTCTTCTGGTCAGCTCGAAGGGGCAACTTCAACCCCTTCTTTATTTGTTCTCGATGTACGAGAATCTCATCCATTGGGAGATCTTGGTCAATCATCTCCCCAAGATACTCTTCCAGCATAACATCCTCAGGGATGTCATACTTCTGTTTAAAGTTCAAGATTTCATTCGTTTCTGGGGTATCCTCATAACATTCTCCAACGAAATCCATTTCTCCCTCCTCTCCTCCTTCTCCACCCCCACCCGTACACTCTTCTCGAGCACTTGTTTGTGGCTCAAGTTCCACATTAGTTTCTGTCCTCTCCCCATCATAAACATCGATAACCCCAGCCTCCAACTCTGCTCGATTCTGATGAACAGCCTCTGCATTGTTCGCCCCCACCCTATGCTTACTACCCAACCCTTGTACGTAGATGGTCGCATCCATTATTATCAGTTCTACATTGACAAGGATTTTAAAAATTCCCTCTGCGTCAGTAATAGGGCAGTTAGCATTTTCAACTGGTTCAGCAATTTATTTAACTTAAAAATCATATTCCCTTTTTTAAGTTAGTATGGTATCATATCTTATACACTATATTCTTATTTGTTATATATCAATATTGTTGTTAAATTATACTCTCCAATAAAACATTATATTTGTTACTATCTAGTTCTCCACCACGAGTACAACTAATTTTTACAAGTTATAATTAATACATTCGTTTCTTCGGCATCCTTAGTTCAGTTCTTGATAGAAATCTCAGATAAATGTTATTTAGTTCTAAACATCGACATCATTTTATTTCGAGAACTAACTTATTTCTCGCATACTTACTCTTGAAGTTTTTTTTTACCAGGACAAAGCTTCTCGAAGACGTTTAAGTTCCCCGCTAAAAAGGGAACCACGTATAAATTTTTAATTTTCCGTTCTCTCCGGCGTAAAATCAGGCAATATACAGCGTACATTCAATAATTTACTTTGCTTCAGACATCCCCGAAACCACACCGTAAAATTTAGGTACCCAAAATTCATTCTTTCTCCACATCACCCCAAATTAGAACAAACCTTTTTATCCCAATGTTCCCATACCCTATACGATACCTTATCTACATCAAGAACACCCCAATTACATCCCACCAAAATAGAAAACACAGACAAACCCTAAACACAGCTTTCTCGATTTTCTCCCAAAATATATTTCCTTAATCAAATTCCTTCATCCATCACATACATACATTTACTATCTACAATGGGTTTCAATCAACTATCACATAAAAAAAACATATTAATTCAAGAAAAATACAAACATGATACCAACCTTGACGACGTACTGCTTGGATATCCTTCTCCTTTGCAACCTTAGCCCTTTCAATAAGAACATTAATATCCTCAGTACCAATGGTAGAAATAGAAACAAGAGACACGCATAGAGAATCAGAGAAAATAGAAGAAAAAAAATTAGACAAAGTGGAGTGTGAACAGTCACCGCCCACAAAGGTATTTATAGGCCACACACGATTGTTCATCGTACCCCTTCGCGGCCCTTCGACTACCCTCCCATCAAAATGCCTCATACATCTCTTCTCGAAGTCTTTTACCCTTCACCTCCTAAGAGACAGCAGGCTCTTATACTGCTGCTCCAAACCACCTAGAAATATCTCTACCTCCCCTATTTTATCTCTCGTAACCAATGCAGTCCTAATTTTCATTAAAAGATAGTATACATCTAATTCTTTGTACCTCAATACATCACCTACAGGAACACACCTAGCCATTGTTCCTTGTACACCTAAAACCATAGTCCTTAAATCATATTTCAATTTTTTATCCTCCTCTTATTTCTCCGGGACAGTTGTAACCACAATTCAAAATTTAAACATTCAAATTATATTTGACAAGACTATTACCATTAGATCGAGAAAATGTCAAAATTCAAAATTCCTTATTATTATCATCGAGAACTTTATACCACAATGGTCAAGAAGTCACAGCAACACAGTAAAAGAGGAGCAAGACAAAGATAAAACAACTTTATTCCGTTACACGATGGTTACAAATGCAGTTGTTTTTACCCAACTGGTCTACACCTACGACAACCACCGGAAGGACCCCCATAGTTAACCCTGCCCACTAAAATATCTTTATCTTCTACCGTTACATAGGCTAACTCACGAAGACTATTAATACGCTCCGTCACCATCAGAAGAACATAATGATACTGACAGAGAAAGAAGAAATCCAATTAAGCACACTCTGCCTCCAACTCTATCATTTCTTCATATGACAGAGATAGCCAGCCAAAATATCGCATCCTCAACTCCCAATACTTGGCTTCTTCACGCCTTACAAATTCCTCATGAAGAATCTAAGCTCGTGTCTTCACCATGTTGTAGGAGAAATGAAATACCCTTATATCTTCATAACAGGATATTTATAGTCTTCCAACCTCAATTTACAAAGTCCTAACAACCAAACAGACTACCATTGTTGAGCATTGGAACTCTACACAACCTGGTCAAACCATTCTCAGATACGTACGACAGGAAGTTAGAAATGACCACTGCATTAAAAACCTGTCCCACAGTTCGTACACCACAGTTGAAGAAAATACTAGAATATCTAATAGTTCCTGATACATAGTTCAGAAGTTCTTCTCGACACAACAACAAGTAATTGTATCGAGAATGGGGCAATTGTAGTAGCATATTCCCTAGATTCGACAAGGAGAAGCTAGTACAACCATGTCAAAGATATGTGATCATTCGAGAAGATGTCTAGTGCACACCCACAGATCTCAATCCTCTATAGTAACCGTTACACTTGGTCAAATAGAGTCGTTGCAAGAGATCCATGAAGTTCGCCTACTACCCATAAAATAGGAGGCCAATTATTTGTAGCCTATATCAATTATAAATACAGGCAGAGTACATGTTAAAAGCCATCCAGAACTCTATTATTTTTTACTATCTATATCTATTTTATCATTTAGCAATTGTAATAACTAACGCATATTGAATTTCACTCTCAAACCCTCCACGAGGTCGTAGTTTTTGTCAGGTTCTATGAGTTTCCATATAAAATCTATTGTGTTATAGCTTAGAATTGCAACCTCCTTACTAAAGTATTGGTGAAGTTTTCCTTCTGGAAAACACACCATTACACAAAGATATACTCGAATTGTTCCATTTAAGTAATGTAAACAACATTGCTGATGCACTTCGTAACTCGCCCATTCTTCTTAAAAAAATTCCAAGCTATGCCAAAAATACCTCCACAAATCAAGTTCATATTTAATAAGGTACTCGAGGTCAACATAGAAGCTGCCACTTGCTTCCTCCAACATACAAACCCCAAGTATTAAATTCAGTCAATCGACTTAAATCAAACTTGGGGGCGAGCCTGACCTTAGCTTCAGACTCAATGCTAGACCTTATTATTAATCTTTTAACCATCTCTTAATTCAAGCTTGATCATATCCAATAAGGTGTTCGAGGCCAGCGCAGGAGCTACTATTTGCTTCCTTCAACATACAAACCCTAAATATTAGATTCAGTCAATCGGTTTAAATCATACTTGGGAGCGAGCTCGACCAACTTATTACAGGTCAACAATTGGTTCAGCCAATTCAACTAATACATTACTGGTCAATAATTGGTTCATCCTAATTTGACCAACACATATACTAAATTACAGGTCCACAATTGGTTCATCCAATGTGGCCAACACACCTACTATATTATAGATCTACGATTGGTTCATCCCATTCGACCAACACATCTACTATATTATAGGTTCACAATTGGGTTATCCAATGCGACCAACACAAACTATTTTACAGGTCCACAATTGGTTCATCCAATTTGACCAACCTATCTAATATGCTATAGGTCAACAATTGGTTCATCCAATTCAACCAACCTATCTAATACGTTACAGGTCAGCAATTAGTTCATCTAATTCGACCAACCCATCAAATATATTACAGGTCAACAATTGGTTCATCCCAATTCGATCAACCCATCTAATATATTACAGGTCGATAATTGGTTCCTCTAATTTGACCAACAAATAACATATTACAGGTCAACAATTGGTTGATTAATCCCAATTAGACTAACACATTACATATTACAGTTCAACAATTGGTTCATCCAATTCGACCAATACATTAAAGGTTGGTAATTGGTTTGTCCAATTCGACCAATAGATAGCTTATTACAAGTCAGCAATTGGTTCATCTAGTTTGACCAATACATTACATGTTGACAACAAGTTCATTCAATTTGATCACTACATTACAGGTCGATAATTGGTACGTCCAAGTTGACCAACAGATTATATATTACAGGTTAACAAGTGGTTCATCCAATTCAACCAACACATTTATGGTACATTATGAGGCAGTTACAAAGAAGAAAAGTTGCTCGTACCATTAGGAATGATTCCAACACATTTAATACAGCAGTAATGATGCTTCTCAACCAACACCACTCGCTCATGATGCTTCTCGCGTTCTTGGCTGAGAGGGGGTGGTTGTAAGGGCTTATTCTCATTATCGGTCTCACAGGGATAAGATATCGACCTTCGTGGAAACAGCTCGAAACTCATTGACACACGACGTCATTTAATAAAGTTATTACAAGACAGAAGAGTTACTCATGCCGTTACACAATTATTATGAAGACTTATCAAAACTATGATTGTAACGTTCGTCATTAAAGTGAATAATGGTCGTATTATAAGACCTATAAATAGGACCAGAGAACTAGAGATTAAGGACAGAGAATTCCATTTACACAAGATTTTCTACTCAAAAACTCTATACAGAACTACTTAGAGCGTTCTTTGTAATAGCTAGTCACTATCAATAAAGATCTCTAATTCTAAATCCTCAAGATAGGTCGTGGCTTTAACTTATTCAGAGGTTTTCCACGCTAAATGTTGTGTTAGTGATTACTTATTTCTTGTTAGCGTTCTAAACGTATTTGGTGTGAGATACTAAGTTTGAGATACAAAATTAGGCTCTTACAGTAGCGGTTGAATAACAGCATGGATGTCACTTTTTCTTCTTGTAATTGCTTCATAATGTGTCATAACTGTGGTAAGTCATCTTTAATGAGATCGAATAAATATCTAATAGGTCGAGGCTAGGGTTCGAGTTCGAGGTCAGGAATAAGCCCTTACTGTAAGAGCCTAATTTTGTAACTCGAACTCAGTATCTCACACTGAATATGATTAGAATATAATAAGCAACAACTAATCAAACACAAGAATTAGCATGAAAAGCCTTGAATAGGTAAAAACCGGCCTCTCTTGAGGATTTAGAAAATGAGATGTTATTAATTTACTAGCTATTACAAAGAATGATCTAGATAGTTTTATACAGACTTTCTTGATAGGAAAAGTTTGTCCCTAACCTGTAATTCTCTGGTCCTATTGTAGGTCTTATAATATGACTATTTTATGACCGTTATTCACTTTAATGACGAACGTTACAATCATAGTTTTGATGAGTCTTTATAATGGTTGTATAACAGCTTAAGTAACTCTTCTTCTTTGTAACTACTCCATAATATGCCATAAATGTGCCACGTAATCTCATGTTGATGAGGTTGAATAAATATATGATGGTCAAAGCTAAGACTTGAGCTCAATATTCAGAATAGGTCCTTACACCCACCCCATCTCAACTAAAAGTACAAGTGGTTCTGGTTGAGAAGTCTATCCTATATCCGTTACCAGACATTTTTGTCTTCATTCTGGTGTAGTCATTACCGATGTCATTAATGCTTGCCATTAGGAATTTGGGGGTTTAAGGTTACCCCTGAGTACGATTTAAGTCGATTGACTTGTAATATGCTGGCCAATTTGGATAAACCTGCTATCAACATGTTATCTACTGGTCAATTTGGACAAACTAATTATCGACCTGTAATGTATTAGATCTATTGTTCGAATTAGACGATCTAATAGCCGACCTATAATATGTAATATGTTTGGTCGAATTGGACGAAACAATTATCGACCTGTAATATATTAGAAGATCGAATTGTATAAAGCAATAATCGATATGTTATATATTAGAAGATCGAATTGGATGAACCAATAACCGATCTGTAATATAATAGTAGAATTGGGATGAACCTATTGTTTATCTGCAATATAGTAGATGTGTTTTGTATATATGGTATATATGAGATATTAGAAGAGTACTGTATAAGATAGTAGAAGAGTACTGTAATATAGGTTGGTCAAACAAACGTATTTCATTAGTGTAAGAACGACATACAAAAATGTAAGAATTAGTAGAATGTAAACTGTAATATATTATCTGTTGGTCAATTTGGACTAACCAATTATTAACCTGCAATATATTAGATGTGTTGGTCAAATTGGATGAACCAATAACTGACCTGTAATGTATAAGATTATGTTATCTGTTAGTCAAATTTGGACAAATCAATTATCGACCTGTAATGTATTAGATCTGTTGGTCAAATTTGGACGAACCAATTATCAACCTGTAATGTATTAAATTTGTTGGTCAAATTGGACGAACCAATAACTGACCTATAATGTACTTGATCTATTGGTCAAATTGGGATGAACCAATTATGGATCTGTAATATGTTATCTGTTGGTCAAATTGGATGAACCAATTATCGACCTGTAATATAGTATATGTATTTGTCGAATTGGGATGAACCAATTGTGGACCTGTAATATGTTGGTCGAGCTCGCCCCCAAGTATGGTTTAAGTCGATTAGATTAATAATGAGGTCGAACATTATGTCTAAAGTTGAGGTCGAGCTCGCCCCAAGTATGATTTAAGTCGATTCACTGAATCCAATACTTGGGGTTTGTATATTAACGGAAGCAAGCAGCAATTTCTATGCCGATTTCAAGAATGACTCAGCTCGAATACCTTGACCTTGAACACCTTATTAGATATGAGCTTGATAATAAACTATAATAGCCTCAAGTACCTCGACCTGGAATACTTTATTGGATACGATCGAGCTTGAATTAAGAGCTGATAAAAAGCTTAATAATAAGGTTGAGCATTGAGTCTGAAGCTGAGGTCGAGCTAGTCACCAAGTATGATTTAAGTCGATTGACTGAATCCAATACTTGAGGTTTGTATGTTGGAGGAATCAAGCATTAATTTAGATCACCCAACCAACATCAAGAATAGGAGTTGGCGTGGGCAAGTCAAATGAGTCGACTTGGTCAAGTTGATCATAGAAACTTGGACGAACCGATTCAACTCAGTCTATTGGTGACTGAAGCTCCTCTTGAACTGGGCCAAAGAGGTCTGGCAGACCGAGTCTGGTCCGAGTTGGGATTTGTGCTTGAGTTCGAGTTGGAGTGTTGGGCAAACTACTAAACATGGGTCGAAGAGACGAGCCACCCCTTAGAGAACCAAAATCATAATCAATTTGAATAAATGGGGGATAAAATTTAACCTTATTAAGTTGCAAATGGTGAAGGTTCGCCACAATTTTATTGATAGAACCCAACTTGAGAGAGCGACTAAGTGGCGAAGGCAACATGGGTGGAGAATCACTCGGTAGAGACCCAGGAGGTGTAAACATAGTCGAATTAGGAGACCCCTTTGCAAAATACGAGTCGAAAGTGTGTCGAAGTGGCGACCCATCATACGATGGAGGTGACTCGGACAACAAATGTAAATGCGATCTAGGACACAACTGAGGTGCTAAACATAACTGATCAGGTGTTTGAGCAAAGAAACAAGCGCAACGACGATAACTAGTCCCATCTTTATAAGGTTGAGTACGATATTGAGCAGGGTGCAACCAACACCCAAATACACCGTGTGTGAACTCGCAAGAGTTACCGTACATACAATTCCCTTTACAAAAGTTAGGGAAAGTTGTACCAGAATAATGAAACTTACTTGGGTCCCTTCATTTCGCTTTCTCGCCAGGGTGAACATATGGGCACTCAGTCCAATCATGTGACTTACCACAGGCACATCTACGCACATTGAACTCATACCAATAAAAATTATTGCCAGCTATATCAGCCTCTCGACATAATATATATCACTCTTTGAATCGATATCGATTGAAGGAATGTAAGAGCCTTATTGAAGATCTGAATAGCAAACTCTTTACAATGTGAGAACCCAATGGTGTGAACACCACTCAATGCCATTAAATCAAGCAGAAATTCAGAATATGGTAATACTCCTCGTTGGCATGTGCAATTATCTCTTGAACCGCAATATCTTTAGCCATAAATAATCTAAAAGCACGTCCTTTATCCACAATCGCGATCGGGAAAAAGCTAAATTCTATAAGAACAAAACCCTCTTGTACTTAAATTTGTAGTGGTCTCTGAGATAATAATAACCACAACCAACATTTTTATCATGGGATAAGGGACCTAAAGTCGAATTGTGGTTGTTTTGCTTTACATTTCGCTCTCGAACCTCATTCGCCTCATTAAATGATCCACCGGATATCGAAAAACGTTGTTAGCACCAAAGAATGACTCAACACAAGATGACTCATAAACAGACACCTATACTCTGAGATCTCCTTTATTTTCGAGAGATTTCTCAAATTATCGCCTCTTATAGTACGATCTCGTGATTCTGCGACTGTTTTTGACCGGAATCGACTCTGGATTCGTGTCGATTTGCCTCTTGGAGCAACGAATTGAGTGCGGTTCGCTTATGATTTCATCAGGGAAACATGAGGATGAAGTTGAATAAGTTTGTAAATCAGAGATTTAAGGTATAGGATTATCTAGAAAGAGAGGAGCTGGAGTGATTTTGGGGTTCTCCTTTCACGTTCTTAAATAAGAATACTGAAAAAGAGAGAGAAAAATAGAAAAACAAAAACCTCAAATGTTTAGGCTCTGCATCTTGTCCAGTCGGTTCAGTTTTTGAGCACTCGCTAATCGTTCGGGGTTCCCACAGACGGCGCCAAATGTAAGAGCCTAATTTCATAACTCAAACTTAGTATCTCATACCGAATATGATTAGAACATAATAAGCAACAACTAATCAAACACAAGAATTAGCGTAGAAACCTCTGAATAGGTAAAAACCACGGCCTCTCTTGAGGATTTAGAAAAGGATATGTTATTGATTTACTAGTTATTACAAAGAACGTTCTGGATAGTTCTGCATAAACTTTCTTGATAGGAAAAGTATGTCCCTAACCTGTAGTTCTCTAGTCCTATTTATAGGTCTTATAATATGACTATTTTGTGACCGTTATTCACTTTAATGACGAACGTTACAATCATAGTTTTGATGAGTCTTCATAATGGTTGTATAACGGCTTGAGTAACTCTTCTTCTTTGTAACTGCTCCATAATGTGCCATAAATGTGAAAGCTTTAAAGCTTGAGAGAGAATTAAAGACTGTTTCTCATTAATCAATATGAGTTTATACAAGAGTATATATAGTTGTAATACTAACAGACTAGTAGAAATACTAAACAGTTGTAACTAGATAGTTAATTTAACTAACTTCTATTGGTTATTACACCCCCTCAAGCTGAAAGGAGAGGATAGGACAAAAAGCTTGGACTATAACTGTGTAAATCTTTGGCAGGATAGTCCTTTGGTGAAGATATCTGCTACTTGATCCTGAGTACATATAAATTTGATCTGAAGTAACTTGAGAAGAACCAACTCTCTGATGTAGTGGTAGTCAACCTCAATATATTTTGTTTTAGCATGAAACACTGGATTTGAGGTAAGAGCAATAACACTCATATTGTCACACCACTGACTAGGGTGGGGGGACAAAGAGAGGAAACTGTAAATCCTTAAGTAAGGAGCATAACCAAGTGATTTTTGCTACTGTATTGGCTAGTGATTGATATTCAGACTCAGTGGATGATCTTGCAACTATAGGTTGCTTCTTTGCACTTCAGGAAATAAGATTATTACCAAAGAAAACACAGAAGCTACTTGTATATCTTCTATCATTAGGTCAACCAGCCCAATCAGTATCATAATAAGCTATAACTGAAGTGGATCCTTTTGTGAAATATATCCCATGATGAAGGGTGCATTTCAGAAATTGCAGGATTCTTTTTGTTGTTGTCATATGAGATGTTCTAGGACTGTGCATATGTTGACATACTTGATTAAGAGCAAAGGATAGATCCGGTCTGGTCCAAGTTAGATATTGCAAAGCCCCAACAATATATCTATATTTTATAGCATTGTCTAGTGTATCTCCACTGTATGCATCCAGTTTGAAGCCAAAAGAAGGTGGAGTACTACATGGTTTAGCTTCATCCATTGATGACTTTTCTAGTAAATCTAGAGCATATTTAGATTGACACATGAAAAGACCTGTGGAGGTTCTGATGACTTCTAGCCCCAAAAAAATAGTGTAAGGGACCTAAATCCTTAATAGTAAATGCAGTACCAAGTTGGGAGATCATAAAGTTATAATAAGTAGATGAATTCTCAGTAATGATGATATCATCAACATAAACTAGGATAAAAGTAATTGAGGTGCCTTCATGTCTTGTAAAAAGAGAAGAATCAGATGATAAAATGTAAATCCCAATGGCAAGTAAACAATTTAATAGTTCTTCATACCATGCCCTAGGAGCCTGTTTTAATCCATAAAGTGATTTATTAAGTTTGCAAACATAAGAAGGTAGGTTAGGGTTAAGGAATCCTGGAGGCTGGACCATGTAAACTTCTTCATTTAACTGTCCATGTAGAAAGGCATTAGTTACATCCAATTGCTTTATATCCCAATCAAATTGAAGAGCTATACTAATAACAAGTCTGATAGTAGAAGGCTTAACTTCTGGGGAAAAGGTGTCTGTAAAGTTAATTCCTTGAAGTTGGTGATACCCCTTGGCAACCAATCTGGCCTTATACCTTTCTATGGTGCCATCTGATTTATCTTTCACTTTAAAAACCCATTTACATCCAACCACATGTTGGTTATTATCTGGTGGAACTAAGGACCACGTGCCTATTTTTTATAAAGCATTAAATTCTGTTGTCATAGCTTGTCTCCAATTATTGTCTTTGACTGCTTGAGAAAAACAAGTAGGAACAAACACAAACGGTTTGGTTTGTGAAAGAAGGACTTGGGAAATAGGATGTCTGGTAGAGATAAATGTTTTGGGTTTGTATATCCTATTTTTGGACCTGGTTGTCATGTGATGGGAGATTGTAGGGTTAGAGGATTAATTAGTAGAAAGAGTTTGTCTTCTAGGTGGTCTACGTGTAGTAGTAGGTGGGATAGTATTATCATGAATAGTCTTTTGTGATTGAGCAATAGGTAAGGTAGTAGTAGTACTTGTGGGGATAATAGAGGATAAAATAGGTGGTAAATAAAGAGGTTGAAGAGATGATGTAGTAGGTGGTATAGATGGTGGTCTAAAGGAGTATCAATAGGTGGTGTAGTAGGTGGGGATAGAGGGTTACTTGTAGTAGCCTACTCGCAGCCTTCTAGCACCAGTTGAATGATTGAAGGCTACATCGAAGCCTACCTAGAGTCTTAAAGCCCAATAATACAGTAACTAAGTCCACGAAGCCTTCCGAGACAAATCGAACACTCGAAGGAATTATCGAAGCTAACTATCATATTCTAAGAGAGATGAGCAGCGCCAGAACTCAGCATCAGTACCAGAAATACTTTGACCTTGGACGTACATGGTCGAAGGCAGACACGTCTGACAGCCAGCTCACCAGATAGAATAGTGAAACAAACCGCTCGATAACTACAGTGTCAAAACCAACAGCTACAGTGTCAGAACTGACTCCAGGTACAAGTCAGTTATCCCTAAAGGGTATACATGTAACTTGACCACCCATGGTGACTCAACCCTTTCTATATCCTATAAATAGGAGGGAGGAGGCACTATGAAGGGGTTAGAAAATCTCTCCCACTAAGCTTTACAAGATTACCTTCGAATACCCTGTAACAATCTACTCCTTGATCCCTTGACCAACTCGATATATAACATTTTTCCTTAAAATCCTCACTAGAAGTCGTGGAGTAACCCATTCTAGGCCTCCACGCAAGTGTATTATCTTAGTAGTATCTTTTATTATTGTTATTTATATGCTTGCAAACTCTTAGTCAAAGATTAACCCCTTGGTGTAAGAGTCAACTTCCCTCATATGAAACTTGGCCCCTAAATTTGGCATCGTTTGTGCTACACCCACCCTACCCAACTCCCCTTGTTTCTTTTATCTTTCTTTTTCTACCCTTCACTGCCATCATCAATGGCCCCAACCCTTCGCTCCAACTCTGTTATCATCGGAAACTCCACCGACGGCATAGTCGCCCAACTCGCCCTCATCAGTCAATAGTTTACGTAAGCCAAAAAATGTCATTCCAATCAGCTACGCCGAGAACGTGAAGACAGACGTAACGAGCTCGAGGCTGAACGACAACGCCGTTTGGATGATAACGAGCGCCAACATCGTGCCCTCAACGAACTGCGCCACACAGTTTGAAAGCTTCAGCAGGTCCAAACCCAGGATGCTCCTCTGCGATTCTAGGCACCTGCCCCTTCTCGCATTTTAGCCCGTGCTCGCCTTGGGCCTCACCCCCAACTCGAAGTTCCCCCGGTTCACCTTGGCGCTGAGGGTGCTCCCACCATTTTACCTACCGGTTTAATCCACCTTGGTGTAAACCCCACGGAGGATTCTTTTGACTCCACTCTTCGAACTACCCGATACCCCAAACGCCGCCCTGCTCGAGAATGTCTCGGGGAGCGCAGCGTTGAGCACACTCCAAACCTTCGACCTCTTCCCCCTTGACCCCAGTGCTCTCCCCCTCACCCTTCTTACCTCACTCAGCAGGAACTCGATCAAAAAATCTGTGCCGCTATTCGCGTCAGCGCGAGCCCCACACCAAACTCTTGGAGTTGGTTAAACAACCCTATCTGCCCCAAACTTCTCGCGGTCGAAGTACCTTAAAATACGGACCCTCAGTCTCAATTCCTTAAATTCTAAAATGCCTTAAATCTGTATTCTGCGGCCAACCATATTTTGTGTCACATGTTCCCCACCAGTCTAACCGATAGCCCTCTCAAATGGTACTTCAACCTCCTTAATGCTCGATCTAAAGCTTCGAACAATTATTGAGCCTTTTTATCACCCAATTTTCCTTTAACAAAAACCGTGAGGTCCGGGTCGATGCCCTCTTCAACTTCCACAAATCCCGTAACGAAACGCTTGAAGATTTTACTAAGCGGTTTCTCGATGAGTCACGCAAAGTCAAAAACCTAGACTGTGCGAACAATGTCCTCGCATATTCTAACGTTCTTCCAAATCACAGTCGTGTCAAGGAGTAGATCGTGCTTCATAAACCACGAACCCTTGAGGAGATGCTATCTAAGTTAACCGATGCATCGACCTCGAACGCCTTCGCGAATCCAATCACCAAGGGCAAGCCTCGACCCCCAACCATAACAAACCTTGAATACCTTCTACACCCATGGTCACTCCCGTCTCATAGAAGACCAAGAACCACAAATTCCCTCACTCTAATGATACCCCTGTTGAGATCTACAAAAAATGACCCAAGTCGGTCCTTCCCAAGCTCATTGCTCCTATCAGTACCCTTCTCAGACAAATATAGGACGACCCTATCTGGCGTACCCCCTACCCCATCGAGGTCATGAAAGACGAGCCTTACTGCCAAAATCGCCACGCTAACAATAAATGTTATGCTCTTCAACGTTCTCTAGAGATGATCTTTAAAGCAGGTCGTCTACATATGAAAATGTGATCCAGTGTTAAAGATTTGCAAACCTTGACCATTTCCAACTAACACTGTGTCTGCTCCATCATATATAAAATGATTGGGCAAATTTGTGAGATCTGCAGTAACATGATTGGTGGCTCCAGTATCTGCATACCAATTTGTAGTTGAAGGTGTCCCATCAAAGCCAGCTTTGCTTGCTACCATAATTGTGAGTCTTGGAGGAGCAATTCTACCCTGGTAGGCATAGTTCATCCAGTTGTGACAGTCAATTGCAATGTGTCCCATTTTGTTGCATATTTGGCAAATTGGTCTGTTTGTAGAGGCTGTACTGGACTCTCCATATGAGTAATTTGAGAGAGCTTTATTGTAGTAGAAATATCCACTGTAGTCAGAAGAAGGGGTCCTTGTGTAGTTTGATTCTCCATAAGAGTAAGTTGATAGAGATCTGGTTGTATTGTAGTATCTGTTTGAATCACTATAAGAAGATTGATTGTAGGACTCACTGCTTTGATTGTCGTTTCTTGCAGAACCTCTACTAAAGCGTCCACCTTTACCTCTGTATGTGCTAAAGCCTCTGCCTTGACCATTTTGTTGCATACTTGGTACTCTAGTTGCAGAGAAGGCATGATTTGTCAAATATGATTGACGAATTGCCTTGTTCCTATCTTTGATTGAGATTTCTTCACTAAGAAGTAACCCGTGTAATTCATCACTGCTAATAGGCGTATATCGGGCTTGAATTGAGGTTGAGAAAGAGTCATATTCTGGTGGAAGACCATTGAGGATGTGAAACATAACATCATCATCATCAATGTAAGAACCAGATGCTGCAAGATTGTCGATGATTTGCTTCATGTTTTGGAGATATTCTGCAATTGTGTCACTGTTATTCTTCAAGCTTTGAATTCTGCACTTCAATTGCATTACATGAGATAGCAAAATTGAAGAAAACCTCCTTTTTAGAGTTCTTCGTAACGTCTCTGATGTTGGTAAACCAACAACATAAAGAAGAAGACCTTCAGATAGAGTTGAATTCATCCAAATCAACAAGGTTTGATCTTGCTTCATCCAATCGTTAAAATCAGGATTTGGAGATAGATCTTGAGTACCTGATTGAGAGACTGTGGTGACGAATTCAGCCAAACAAGGTTTGGATCCATTGACGAACCCAAGCAAATCACAACTTCGTAGAATTAGAAGAAACAATGATTTCCAAAGGATGTAATTATCCTTGGTTAGCTTGATCAGGACGAGATTTACTATGTTGTGAATAGCCATTAGAGAGCTTGAGTGTGTTTGTGGAGCCATTGATGAGCTTGGAGAGATGAAATTGGGTGAAAATTTAGGGATTTGAGAGTGAAATTGGGAAAAACGAAGACAAATTAGGGATTTTGGGATCGTTTGATCGGTGGATTTGGTCGCTCTGATACCATGAAAGCTTTTAAGATTGAGAGAGAATTAAAGATTGTTTCTCATTAATCAATCTGAGTTTATACAAGAGTATATATAGCTGTAATACTAACAGACTAACATAAATACCTGACTGTACTAAACAGTTGTAACTAGACAATTAATTTAACTAACTTGTAACTAAATTCTATTGGTTATTATTGATTGTATGTTGACGAGGTCGAGTAAATGTATGATGGTCGAAGCTGAGACTTGAGCTCGAGATTCGGAATAGGCCCTTACACTTGCAGGTTCCCGAATTATAAGTGTACAAATAATAGTAAATGCTGGTAGTTAAGATAAGTTTTGATAGCCAGTGTGCTTCATATTTCTTTCTTTGATTTTGTTTTTCATGTTTTACAATTCAACATTGTCGAAACAATAACTAACCATAGAAAAGTTGTAAAATTGAAGCCATGGAGGCAACGTTACCCGCCAACTCGAATTTTATTACGGGATGAAAAAGACGCATGGTTAACACGGTCAACCCGACCAAACCTACTTGGGCAAGACTCGGGCTGAATGGGTTTCGCGCGGGACACGGGTTGAATATCCTAAACCTTGGGTCGGGTTGGTATTTGGGTTTACTGCCAACCCGATTTGCCCAAATTGCAGCCCATATCTCAAGTTTCTTCAGGATTGGGCTCGTGTCGACTGATTTTTGTAACAAATCAGTATTGATGATTACCCAAACCGGTCAACCACACCCACACTGCACCATTGGAGCTACTTTAAGCTCAAGAAATTAGATACTGCTGGAGCATACTCCCATTTGCTTCAACCTTCAGATTTAACATTGCATTACTTTTTTAAGTCATCAAACCAGAAATTAATTTGTATCATTTCGCGCTCATTCACTCCTGTGATCTCTCTCCAATCACCCTCTCGCCACAAACACCCACTCCCTCAAAAACTCTTTCTTCTCTACTCTTCGGTTAATCGATAAAGGCAAAATGCTCCACGAGCTTTTGCTAGCTCTCATAGGATACACAGGCGATCTCATCATCGATCAAAGAGAGCATCACAACTCACTCGACAATCCATTACCTGGAGACTGCACTTTTAAACTCGCTCCCGATCTCTCGTTCATCGAAATCCCAGAACGGTAATTAAATAAATCTAATTGATGTTTACCTCGCGGCATTGTAATGAAACTATTATGTTTGTTTGTTAATTTAATTAATGTAGGGATGCAATTGAGAGACTTATTTCGTTAGGATATTACTATAAGGAGTTGGACAACTTTGCAACAAGATCTCGCGATTTAAGTTGGACTAGGTCATCTTCAACTGAAACGAGGACGTCGGGAAAGCCGAGCGTGTATCGGAGGGCTATTGCGAATGGGATTGTGGAAATTTTATCGGTTTATAGGTCTGCTGTTCTGCACGTTGAGCAGAAGTTGCTTTCGGATCCTATTCCTATATTGGCAACAGTAACTCATGGGCTCAACAAGGTAACTAGTAACTAGCGTGTATTAGCATAATGCTTTGTTTAATATGTTTACGTCTGTGTTATAAATCATCAATCATGGGAATATATATTAGGTAGTTATGCAATCTAGCAATACACTGAAAAATGTTCAAATGATAAAGAGAGGGATAAATGAGAGCGAGTGTGACTAAGTTAGACTGGATGCTAGCCTTAGGAATGTTTGATTAGTTGAATAATTATTGCTAATTAAAGAGTCGTTTGATAAACTAAATAGCTGCAGATATGCAAATAGGAATCTCTAGAAATAGAAAGAGTTTCATGTTGGTTAATCAAATCTGGATTCGCCACTGCCTTGGATACTAGGAGTTTTTTCCTTCCAGAACTTGGAGAGTTTGTAAATACAGGGTTTTGGCTGACCCTGTAAGGATATTCACTTCGAAAGCAGTGACAGCCCATTGTGAGAGAACTGACAGCCCATTGCATAATGAACCTAGCAGTAAGAATCCAGAGCAAAAAAAACACATGTGGGTTATTACATGTAAATATTCATGACATAGTTGACGGGAATGCCTTTTTTTGTTCTTATGATGGTTACTCAATTGTCAGTCCTTTTGAGTTAAAGTGACCCAAGGTCTATAGAGAACGGTGAAAGAGGGGTTATCTTTGTTAACACTTTCGGAAAATTACAGGAAGCACCTTCGTGCATAGAAGAAAACTGATCATTAAGTAACAATTTTGATAAATAACATATAACTATAACGAGTTTATAAGAAGTCAGGTACATTAATTTACACTGAAGCTATGATTTTTTTAAGCTCCTGTAAGAATTTATCTTACTTATTAACTTCAATGCTTCCTATTAAATGCCCATCTCAGTGTACACTTCAGTTGAATATTCATCAATGCTCTTAGTGTCATTCTGTGTATTTTCTCTTGTAGTTTTGTATTTGTGGCACTTTATCTTACTATATTTATTTGGTGGTTGATACAGAAAAATATATTTTGAATGAAAATGAAAACTATATTATAAACATGATATTATTTTTTATAGGTTCATTCAATGAGTGCGCTGTACTTTTATTTAGTGTAATTAACATGTTTAATGTCTCCCAGTTTTTTGTGCTTTTACCTCCTCTTTACAAGCTCATTGTGGAGATGGAATGCGATGATGTTCGGGGAGGACAACTCCTCAATCTGTTGCACAAAAGATGCCACTGTGGGGTTCCTGAACTTCAAGCTTGCATTCAGAGGTATGGCTCTGCCCCTTTTATGTTTATTAACGTTCAACGAATTAGTCTGTTAGATTTTATTTTATATATGATGATGTGCATGTCAGTTCTTTGTATTACATATATGTGCGTAACTAATAGGTCGTGGGTCATCACGACCACGACCTAGGCACACATCTTTCGTGACCGATCTCGAAGTAGTTTCCTAATTTCGTTTATTTTATTTTATTCTATTTTGTCCTAGAGAATCCTCTAAATTAGGATTGTAGTTACCTAATTTGATAAATATAGTTGAGTAGGACTGCTTGGTGAGATACTCCATCAGGCTATGGTGTCTGTTTAATCCTAAGGAGAGGGAATACAATCAGGTTTTGGGAGAACGTGTGCTGTGGTTCGACCTCCCTTGAGTAGGACTGCCTGGAGTTATTCTCATCACTCGGTTTATGTTTACCAGTTTGAGACATTATCATCTGCAATAGTAACAACTATATGAACCGAAATTATAATCTTAGAAGGTGTCTCTATGACGAGAGCAGGGCCCATGGCTAAAGGCCCCGAGAGTATCGGGGCTAGTCCATCCTATCCCTAATAGAGAAGATAGGAGTCAAGGACTCAGGTTCATCATTTTGGTCAGCACCTTCTATTGGGCTTTTTTAATTTTTGAACCTGCCTGACATTCGGCTATCTATAATCTCCTTCAAAGTTACTTTCTTCTTTTGAACAACATGCTCTTGGCAAAATTAATCTGCCATTTTCTTAACTTAACAAACTGATAGTTGGTGAAAATGTTTTACAGTTTTAAGAAAGGTGAGGAATCGGATAATCACTAATGAACTCTGAGATGGCTAGAGGAGTTTGATCATATTTCTTTATTGGGGTCTGGCTTGGATGGGTTATATCTGAGTGGGGCTCTTATGTTGTTGGCCACGTCCTAGACTCTCTCATAAAGGTAGATTGCCTATGGGATCTGATCCCCTTTGCGATTATGTTGGACTGAAGGCCGAAGAGGAACGTAAGGATATTCAGAGGGAGAGTACAATAACGATATGTTTTTCTTTTGGGTTACAAAGATCTCTTCTCTTAGATATACTTGGGAGCTTCAGAGGTGTTTACTCCTACAATTTCGGCTAGATGGACGCCATGGTTAGTGAAAGATAGCTATCTCTTTTGGTTGGGGGAGATTGTGTCTAGGTGTCTTATCAGACTTGTTCTCCATTTGTCTCATGATGTTGTTACTCTCTAGTCTCTTCTTCCATTAGAATATCTTAACTCTCGTTTATTTATTAAAAAAAAAGAAGTTTTTCTAGCGAAGGTCTTTGGAGAGCAAGAAACAACGTGATATTTGAAGGTCGACAATAATGTCTCACAAACATAGAATTGGCATAAAAGGGATTTACTGCATACTGCATTGATCCAGGAGGATCTATATCCCTTATATTTTTTTGACTCTATATTTCGGCGCAGATTGGGTATGGATCCATGTATTTAGCTTAAGCCTAATTTAGGTATTTTGCATAGCAAAACCCTAATTTCTATTATGAGTAGGATTCCAACTCCACTTTATAAATAGGTATTGTAACCCAGAAATGGGAAATCAAGACTCTCTATATTGTAATCGTTTTTGAGCAATAAAGAGAAAAACCCTAGAGGAAATTTCCTCGAATCGATCTGTGTTCTTATTTCTTCTTCAATTACTGTTCCTTCTATAGATTGTAGATTAAGTGGCATCAAAGCGAATTCCGTTCAACTGGGGAGTTATTGTGGTTTATGGTCTCAATGCGTGACCGTCTCAAACAATCTAGTGAAGGACCTGTTGAAGGGTTAAAGATTCATAGGAAACCGAGTTCAAGGAAGAAGAACAACATGCCTGAAGACGATGAAAATCGAATCATGAAACTTGAGAATTAGGTTTCGTCCCTAGCAGTCACCATCGACAAGTTGGTGCTAGGTTTATCTGCCAACAAAGCCTCTACGACTTCCACTTTTGAAAAACGACAAGGTCGCGGCGAGAAGAAGGGGGTTGAGGAGAAAGAGGAGGAAGACACCGAATTTGGAGATTCTAGCGATGCCGAGTCTGTGGAAGATACAGAAACTGGTAAGTCTACGAATCCCATGAAGAATCTTAAAATTGATTTTAAGATTGATATCCTAGTTTTTGACGGATCTGTGGATGCCAAAAAGCTGGATAATTGGATTGATAGGCTGGAAACATATTATACCATCTTTCAATACTCTAATTCTCAAAGGTTCAGTTTTTCAACTTTGAAGTTTTCTAGTCACGCTCTTACATGATAGAAGTCGTGTCTAAAACGTCATGATGTGTCAAAATTGACACATAAGAAATTCAAAGTATTGGTTTGAAAACAGTTCTACCCTATTGAGTTTGAACAAGATCTGTGGTTTAAGTGGCAACTCTTTCGGCATAAATTTGGGCAGTCAGTATAGTAGTACACCACCGAATTTCATAACCAAGCTTTGGTTTTGGATATTGATGTTGATGAGTACGATATCTTCATGAAGTATACGGAAAGTCTTGCAGAGTATATACGGAAAGAGCTGAAATTGTTCACCATTGATACAATTAAAGATGCTACTGTGAAGGCGATTGCCATTGAAGACAAAAATCTTAAACCTAAGAAGGAAGACAAGCAAAAATCTGGTAATAAAGTAGATTAGAAGAACGGTAAACATAGATAAAAGAGTGGAGATGGTTATACTTCGAAGAATAATTATTGCAACACCTGTGAGATTAGTGGGCACGTCCAAGAGAAGTGCTGGAAACTCTACCTTGAACTCAGACCGAAGGAGAAGGGGAAAAAAGGGAAGAAAACGCTAGCGACGCAGGTTGCAGAAGAACTTCTAGACGTACAAAATCCTAACATCAAGCTTACTCTTATGTTTAAGCAACCAGTAGTTTTTGAGAAAGCGAGTCGTGAAGAGCTCTTTTACGCCAACATACAGATTAAACAAAGTGTGGTAAAGAAGTTGGGTTTGGCCACAACTGATCATCCTAAACTGTAAAGATTGGGCTGGATTAAGAAAGATGCAGAGCTGGCAGTGTACTTTCAAATTTGCTATTACTAATCGTTACATTGATGAAGTTACGTGTGAGGTAGTTCCCTTGGATGTGTGTCAGGGTATTTTCGGCAGTCCATACCTATGGGACCGAGATGCTATACTTTATTGCAGATTACGGAAGTATCGTCTTCTGAAGGAAGAGAGAGTTTCATATCAATGCTGCTAAACAACACGCTACTACAGAAAATTTAGTTACGGTGACTCAGGTTAAGAGGATGGTTAATGCAAGTGGGAAGTTTGTGTTCCTGATGATACGTCCGGTTGATTAGAGTACGTCAGCTAAGGTTTTGTCTACTGTGACATTATCTCCTAAGCAGCAAACCGATATAGGTGAGTTGCAAGCCGAGTTTGAGGAGTTGTTTCATGGTGTAGGGGGTGTGCCTCCTAGGAGGACAGTAGAGCATGATATCCAGTTACTCAGTGATGCACCATTATCTAATATTGGGTTGTATCATTCCTCTATTACTGAATCCGATGAGATTAAGAAAGAGATACAAAAGCTTCTTGAACAAGGAGTAATTCAGCCTAGTTGTTCACCTTGTGGGTCTCCAGTGTTTTTGGTGCCGAAGAAGGATGAGACGTGGTGGATGTGTGTGAATTATAGGGCGCTCAATATTTCACCAAATTGGATCTCAGGCTATCACCAAGTCAGAATCCGGAAAGAAGACACATGGAAAACAACTTTTAAGACCAAACAGGGACTCTTCGAGTGGATGGTAATTCCGTTTGGGTTGTGCAATGCTCAAGCTACCTTTATGCGTTTGATAAATGAGGTATTCCGTGAGTTTATTGATGATTTTGTTATTGTATATTTAGATGATATCTTGATATATAGTAAAACATGGGGATAACATCTTGTTCACATACGGAGGGTATTGAAAACATTGAAAGCAAAACAATTATGCCTTAGTGGGAAGAAGTGCGAGTTTGGGAAGGAAGACCTTGTGTACTTGGGGTTCATTGTTGGTGGAGGAGAGCTGAAAGGTTCAGGTCATTACTAATTGGCTTAGGCCCCGTACAATGACTGAAGTTAGGAGTTTTATGGGTTCATGTCAGTATCTGCGCAAGTTCATCATACATTTTTTTTTACAGATTTCAGCGCCTTTGCACTATTTGACAAAGGCAAATCCAAAATTTGAGTTGACTGATCAGCATGAGAAAACCTTTCAGTTATTGATGCGGAAAATCTCAGAAGCACCAATATTAGCATTGCCAAATATGCAAAGACCGTTTGAGGTGGTAGCAGATGCTTCCAACTATCCTTTGGGCTCAATATTACTTCAGGATGGGAAGCCAGTTGCATATCATTCTGAGATGTTTAGTGGACCTGTACTCAACTATCCGACTTATGATAAGGAGCTCTACATATTGCATCAATCTGTGAAGTATTGGCGTAGCTACTTGTTAGGGAAGGAAGTTGTTTACTTAGATCATAAGGCGCTATAGTTTTTTACTACATAGTCTAAATTACAGCAAGCTCACCATATGAAATGGATGTCGTACTTACAACAATTTATCATTATTATCAAATATAAGAAGGGCGCGAACAATAAGCTGGCAAATATGTTATCCCGACCCCCAACACCAGTAAGTTTCGCATTATTGGTGGCTATGCAGATTTAGCCTATTGTACTTTCCGATTATGTTAAAGGGTATGACACAGATACAGAGTTTGGGGTGGTTCACTAGAAGCTGCTGCAGGGAAAGACTTGTGAGTACCAGAAGGATGGTTTGATTAACAGGGCAGTTTATTGTGCATTCCGGAAAATGGAGATCGTTTACAGTGGATTCGTGAGGCTCATACTTCCAGAGTTGTAGGGCATTTTGGGGTAGAAAAGACTCTTTTGAATCTTAGGCGTTATGTCTACTGGCCAAAAATGCATTTAGAAGTTGTTCGTGTGGTTTGTGGTCGTGTTTTATGCAACACCTCGAAGCCTTCCAATCGTAAGTTAGGGTTGTACCTTTCTTTACCAGGACATAACAGACCTTGGGAGAGTATTTCAATGGATTTTATGGGCAGATTGCCTATTACTAAATCTAGGAACGATTATTTGGTCGTGGTGGTTGATCGCTTCAGCAAGATGATATTCTTTATTCCATGTAAGAAGACAATTACAGGTGAAGGGGCAGCTAAGTTATTTTTCATACATGTGTGGAAGTACTTTGGGTTACCTTCTTCTATTATTTCAGATAGAGATAGCCATTTTCTTGGCCATTTTTGGAGGTCTTTGTGGGGGATGATGGATACGAGATTAAAGAGAGCACTGCTTTTCATCCACAGACAGATGGACAGATAGAGGTTGTTAACAAGACTTTAGTACATTTATTGAGGGGATTCCATTCTAAGCATCTTAAAACTTGGGATGAAAGTCTACCTTATCTCTAGTTTGCTTTTAGCCGAGCAATACATGGTTCTATACTGAAATCTCCTTTTAAAGTATGTTTAGGGTACTTGCCTCAGAGTCTTTTTGATATGGAATTCAATCTTGGCGACAAGAAGGTGACAGGGAAAGAGGAAGAGGATCAGGTTAAAGCTTAGCGTTTCTTGGAGATAATCAACAAGCTTCACAGTGAAGTTGAAGCATAATTGATAAAAACTCAGGCAAAGTATAAAGCTCGACATGATAAGCATTGCATGGAGTGTACTTTTCAGGAGGGTGACCTTGTACGGTTACACTTGAGTAAGGAGCGGCTAAAGGGAGAAGGGAAGAAATTAAAGCCTATTCGTTACGGAGCGTTCACTATCCTCAAGAAAATTGGGGTCAATGCTTTTCAGCTTGCCACCATTTATGAAGATGTACTCGGTTATTAATGCCGAGCACTTGAAGCTTTTTGAACCATCTCTACTAGATGAAAACTCCACAATAGACACTTGTCTTCTGTCAATTGATGATCTATGGATTGAGTGAGAAGACCCTTTGAAGGAGGTCAGTTTTTTAGAGAGGAAGATAACTAAAACCAGGAGGGCGAACATTTAGTCTATCAGGATTGGTAGAAAGGGCCAATTTCCCAGCAAATCCAAGTAGTACAGTCGTGATAAGGGGACTTCTGAGTTCTCTCATCTCCAGTTCTAGCTTGAGCAAGAGCTCAAGGCTCCTAAAAGGGGGAGCCATGATCTAGGAGAATCATACCCTTTTTATTTTTCTGACTCCGTATTTCTGCGTAGATTGGGCCTGGATCCATATATTTAGCTTAAGCCTAGTTTAGGTATTTTGCATTGCAAAACCCTAATTTCTATTATGAGTAGGATTCCAACTCAACTCTATAAATAGGTATTGTAACCCAGAAACGGGCAATCAAGCCTCTCTATATTGTAATCGTTTTTGAGCAATAAAGAGAAAAACCCTAGGGAAATTTCTTCGAATTGATCTGTGTTCTTGTTTCTTCTTCAATTATTGTTCCTTTTATAGATTGTGGATTATGCATACCCAGAAGGTGTTTAGGCATGGCTTCTTGAAGAATTTTTTGTTCGGTGGGAGGAGTTGCTGAGAGCTATCTAGGTTTCAGTTGTGTTTTTTTTCTTCTCACTTGCGCATGTTTGGCATGTTTTTTCTTTCTATTACAACCATTTGCCTTGGTTATTATGAACATTAGCATTTGATAAAAGAAAATCGGACATTCAGTAGGAAATAGTGATCAACATCTGGGTACCAATACTTCTCTGGGTGATGTCAGCAATCGAGATGTGTGTCACAATGCATCCTCACATCATCTTAAGCCTGACCCAATTTTCTGTATTAATTCCAGATTGGGCGGCATTGCATTTTGTACTCCGAGCGGGGGTTGGTTAGTTGGCTGGCAGGAATGTTTTGAGTTCTTAGAGTAATTTTTATGGTTCTATCTCATGTTAGTGGTCTTTTTTTTTTTCTTTTTTTTAGAATGCAAGTTCCTTTGTATTTATGGTATATTTACTGATATTTTTATAGGCGAATGAATAATATAGAAAACAATTCGGCGGAAACAAACAAATTGACGATTAATCAAGTATAAATATAAGTGACAAGGTTGAAGTATACCGAGTTTCCTTTTTTTATCTTCTCTCTATTCTCTTATTTAACATGGACACTCCATATTTGGGGGAAAAATCCATTTCCCCAAATGTTGGACAGTCCGGCACATTGATACTCACCTGAACACACCAATCGATACTCCGTGCTTAGATCATCAACTTCTTGACATATTTTATTAATGTTATAATTAGTTAAACATGCTAGTCAAAGATACTAGTTGTCATTGTTACTAGTTGTAAATTACTCTATGTTACCCGATTTACGTGCTTAGAGCATCTTCACAAAAGTTTAATATCGTACATGTAAAGAATCAAGCTTATATGCATGTAACAAGACAAAATATAAGAATTGTAAAAAATGTATTATGATGTAGTATACATAGCGCGATCCATGATATATTATTTAGCTAATGGCTTTTGTTGTTGTGTATGTTAACCTTATCATACGTTTTGTAGTCATTTAACATGATTAGTGTGCTTGTAAGATATACAAAGTGCTTGTCTCTAATCAACCGCAATTGGTATTTTTTTCTCATTCTTGGTTTAAGTTAACTTAAAATATGATTTAACTAATTGGCATGTGGTTTGGTATTCATGTGGATTCCTCAAATGTGCACGCTTGAAACATATGGGGTTCTCCTATTAATTTATCTAACAATCTCATGACATTTCTTATATGTAATAGTTGCTCTGTTAACAAATGGAACTGTTCTGTCATACTTGAACAATTGAACCTATATGGAAACAAATCCCATGATGATTTTTATTCTTTCCTGATCCTTATGCATCCAATGTGTAGGCTCCTCTGGCATGGACATCAGGTCATGTATCATCAGCTTGCGTCCTGGATGGTTTATGGAATTCTTCAAGACCAGCATGGCGAATTTTTCATAAGAAGGTATTTTGTTTCAAAATAATTCAGTACACTAGCATAAAATCTATCTCTGCACCAATCTTTCTTTAGTTGAGTACATTATAAATTCTCTAACGGAATGCATATCCCTAATTCCCTATATATAAATACAAGTGTGAATTTCTAAAAATTATCGGTTTAATGTAAATGAAATAATAAAATTAAATTATGAGCTCTAGCCTCAGGGCAACCCACCAGAACTCTAATAAATTTTGTATTGAACGTATAATGTAAAAATAATAATGAGCTTTAGGGCAGCTTACCACTAGGGCAACCCACCAGGACTCTAATAAAATTTTTATTGAACGTATAATGTAAAAATAATAATGAGCTTTAGGGCAGCCTACCACTTTAAGAAATATTTGACTTTTGTCTTCCACATCCTGCTCAGCTGTGCATTCGTGGTTACAATCTGGTTACGTAGGTCCCGGCGGTCAGTACGTCTCCATCACATAGCTAGCCTTTAAGTCTAGACCTCGATTTCAGGGAGAACAATGGACTAATGCATATTGTTGTAGTTCTTATTTCTATGCTGAATTTCTCATAGTTTCTCATTTCTGTAAGTTCCATTTGCGATTTTGCTTCATATGACGTATTTACGCCCTGCCCTCTACATAGATACACAGAGAAACAACTTATTTACGCATCTGTAGATTTTCAGGCAGGAAGATATGGATGTAGAAAGTGAGTTAGGGACCACACAAAAGTTTGACAAGGTGGTGCGGAAATCACCCAATCATGCATTTTTGACTGATTGGCACTTGGGATTTCACATTTTCCTGGTATGTGTAAAGCTTATTCCATCTAACTTATAAATAATTTCACATTAGGACTTTTAAGTTTCAAGATGCTGAAAAAAATTTGGCTGCGTAAAATGTTTTAATTAACAATGCACCTCATTAAGATATTTGTACACCACTTGACAACTTAGATATTGAATTAAGGAAGTAAACAGCTAGTCTTGTAGGGATATTTTGACTTTGAATCCCGTTATACTCCCCATAAATTTCATGTTTGGTCATATACCCCATTATTCTGCCAAAAAGGTATTTTGATTGAAGTCTAACTTCAAAAACTGTGGTGGGTATCAAAGTCAAAATATCCATAGAATTGAGTCTTAACCAACAATTGGGAGTAAAGTCTAAACCGTGAACTTCAAAGATGTAAGTTGATGCGAATCTTTTATTGTTGTTAAAGCAAAGACCCATACTTTTCCGCTCACGCATATTTATTGTTGTTAGTCGCTTGAATGGAACCGTTCGCAGATCGTTTGGTTTGTTAATTGCCTCTTTTTGTGATTGATTACAAGCTTCGTATAAACGGGTTAGTCTAATGACTGATGATATGGACGTAGGACGACTAACTAGTACACCAGCTTTAATGTGTCCTTCAATCCGCTAATAGAATCATAAACTTAGCAGCTTTGAGGATTGTGTCCCACATTAAATAAAATATTCTCTAACTGGGTGATAATCGTATACAAATCCAACTTGCTCGAATTTAGTTAACTCTTCAAGAAAATGTCTTGGAAATGATTGGGGCCAAACCAATTATTTATACGTTCACAAAAATCTTGCTAAATTACCATATTTCCTTCGTGTTTTAGAATTGATACCATAACTGAGCGTCCCCCTCAAAATAAAAAGATGCAAGCACCACACGTTCTTATTTCGGTATTCGATCAAATTAATGTTCCACCCTAAAAATCCAGCTTGTTGGATCTCCTTCGCCATTCAAGCGAGGAAAATTGAGTTTGGCAAAATTTGGAGTGCAGGATTGCTGCATTCTACTATGACAACCCCCATTATACTTGTCAATTAGTCCACCTTGGTTTTAGGGTTGAACTTTTGAGTTTCTTTCTTCCTCACGGGTTCATAGATTGAGTTCATTGGATAAGTTAATCAGCTCTTGGCCCAATTTTTGAGAGGCAACTTCAGTCTCTAACTTCTCCTATCTATGATCCACTACTTGGTTTCAATATCACCTTGTACGTACAGAGGAGAGATCCTCTTTTGTTTCCTGGAACGTATGGTAGAGCTTTAGATTAGAAGATTAATCGGTTAATAAGGAACCATGACCTCTGTTACAACTCAAGTTGAACAATAATTTGACTTTTTTTTAATTCATGTCTCCTTCACCTATAATGTGTTTAATTACAACTGAATAACCAAGAAAATAGAAGAAAAAAGTTTTCTCCATTTTACCTGCAACTTCCTACACAACTTCCTACAGAGAAAGTCTTAACTCCTCCCTACTTATTGCCCTTATAACAACTAAGACTTTGTCAACTTAGGAAAACTTTACTTTTTTATTTTTTGAGAAAGAACCTAGGATTAGGCAGACCCCCACCTTAATTTAGAAAAACACATAACATAACTCTATTTTTGATCCTGTGTAACAGTGATATGAGCATGTGCGTCGATGTCAGACACAAGTACGAAATCGGACTTGTCAACTTAAAAACTACCGAAATAAGGACACACCTGTACATTACAATATATTATTTTTCCCTGTTGTAAACTTCACATTTTCTCTATAATTTGTACTTCCAGATCTAGACATCTCGTAGGGCTACTTAGTTCACTCTTAGCATAATATACTCATCTTCCTTAATTCCGTATCAACAAAAAAATGCAAATGTTTGAAACATAAATTGGAAATGCATAGAGTGATTTACAAACTGCTAACAAATTTAGAAGCAATGATCTAACGTGGTAAGATTAAGTAACATGTCTAAAGAATTGGAACCTTCAAAAGATATGTCAGAGAGTTGAAGAACTAAGCAAGGAGTTTCATTGGCATGTCTGAGCGTGTGTCCAGCGTGAGAAAATTTTGAAAAGTGCCACCTCCACTTTAGATGGATGTTACCATTTTTATAATATAAGCACATGTACAAGAAAATATAAGCTCTAATGCAAAATACCAGTTGATGCTTCCCAGACACTCCTTATTTCTGCCATTTTATAATTTTCTTCCTAACTAAAGTTCATGAATGTGCGTTTCTTTGGTTAACTTTTGCATTATCATCGTTTATGAAGTGACATTCCGTACTATGTACCTGCCTTTGTTCGACCCTTTGAGAGATGAGAAGCCTAAAGCTAAGATAGAAAATTTTATTTCTCATAAACTCTCTTACTAATATTTAAAACCTAGGGTTTGCTTGCATTCATTTATTTTTCCTGCATAACTTATGCAGGACATGCTGCCAGATCATATCCATATGCGGGTTGCAGAATCAATTCTTTTTGCTGGTAAAGCTGTTAGGGTTCTCCGAAATCCAAGTTTCACATTCAGGTCTCAGGATGTTGTTTCTTCGCAGCAAGTATCGAGAGGGTCACATAAAGTCGTAGGATATACTGGCCGTTTTGCTTTCCAAAAGCAGCCTGTTGCTGATACAAAGATGATTGAAGAAGAATTACTTCCGCAGTCCGAGGCTGATAAAATCGATACCATGCTTCAAGAGCTTAAGGTTGTGTAGTTTCTTAAGCCCTTTTTATTTTTGCTAGGGATGCCAATTGATTGGGTTAATTCTGAATTCAATTCCAATCTGATTTATGATAGAATTCAAATTTGACCCGAAAACCATAGGATAGAGTCCTGCCCTATCTGTACCCACCCAATTTTTTTTATTTTTTTTTCAATGAGAAAGCCCAAAAATCCCTGCTGCAATTGAAGTCTGAACACGTTGCGATTATATTGTTATTCGGATTGATTGTGGCAAATCCTAATTACCCAAAGCTTAATCTTAAACCATCTGTTCGTATCTGGTTTGGGTTGATGAAATTGTTATACGTATTCAAATTTTGATCAGATTTAAGAATGTCAATGCCATTTTCATTTAGAGTTTCTTGTAGAAGCTAAGTTCTTACGTAGTTTCTCCCACCAGTATATATTCCCGTTCTTTGTTTACTATAATTGCTATTCCTATATTTTGTTTGTGTTACTTTATTCTGAGATGTTAATGTTGTTTCTTCCTCTTCAGGAATCATCAGAGTTTCATAAAAGGTCATTTGAAAGTGCTGTTGACTCTGTTCGTGCTATTGCAGCTAGTCATCTTTGGCAGGTAATGTGCATAATAAATATGTTGTCCGACTAATTTATGCTATTAAATCTACTGTCTCTTTTCTTATCTTTACAGCTTGTGGTCGTACGTGCCGACTTAAATGGCCACTTGAAGGCCCTTAAAGATTATTTTCTATTGGCGAAAGGAGATTTTTTTCAGGTGAAGATTTTCCTAGTAGTACTTGAAAATTATGTACTTCGTAGCTTTCTCTTGGACGTATTTGCCACTGTCTCCTTGCAAACACATTTCTGCTGATATGGCATTCAATGCGTAAAGCTAGCTGGTTTCACTGCCATGTTCAAGAAAGGGTAACTGTGAGCTGTTCCACAACTTGTTCATCTACATTTGAAATTCCCCTCCCACCCCAACATTTGTTATAACTAGGGTACTCCTGAGATTGTGTCTTTCGTAATTGGCCTCTCGCATACCCCTTGACACAAAGCAACTATCCAGTCCTCCATCCTTACTATGTTTGTATGAGGTTTATTTGATTTTTGGTGTTTTTAGGTGGACAGTAGGTTTTCCGCAGAATGTGAAAGAGTACTGTTGTACTTCGAGTGCGTGCGTGAGAGGCAAATGACCTGTTATTATCAAATCCGTTAGTCAATGATTTGGAAAACTCGAATCTTTGGGTGTGAGTAGTAACTCAAAAACAAGCTGACAAGTTGGGGCACGTCTCATTACCCTTTAAAAAATCATCTTGATTTGCTTAGAATCCATCAAACACATGATAATCAAAAACTAGAAGCATAACTCCACCTCGTTCTAATTCTATGTGCAACACAATCCATTTCTCAATCCTTTTCATAGATGTCCAAACCTAGTCAAAGTAAATAGCTATTTTGAGGTACTCTCACTACCTTATTGTTCAGAAGTCAGTACTGACTATAATTGTCTAGAAACTAGAATACAGAAACAATCAATAAACTTCAATTTAGTTCAAAAACAGTTTTAAGAATCAGTGAGCCTTCAATAGGCATTAGCGAGTAAATACATCTATGCCTATTTAGCTTTCATCCAGATTAACTATATGACTACCAAACTCAACTTATTCGAACTTTAGCATCTGCTGGGGTATACCAAACGACCTCTGACATATGAAATTTGATACTTCATTGTGCCAACATACTCATATCTTCAATATATCATTCTGATAGAGGATACCCTGCGGCTGTTGAGATAAACAGGATACCGCTCGTACACATTTTACAGTGGGGAGTTGTCTACCATGTCTTTGTCAACATTCGTACTTGTACTTGGACCTTAGATTCTTTACACATCGCTTGTGTGAAGTTGCGTCCATCGTACTGTCTCTTGGTCTGACTTATTCTGAATCAGTTGATATATTAGTAGTTTTCAAGGACCGCACACTATGCAAATTACTTGATTTAATTTCATATGATAGGATATTAAAAGGCGGGTTTACTGTGCAAACATGGCTTGTAAAAAACTGATTGTAACTATGTTGTATGATGATGTTCGTATGTGCTTCACTTATTATATTGAGCCAAAATGTTCACGAATCAATTTCACTTGTGCTCTTAATGTAAATTCTCCGCTACCTTAGAGAAGACAATATATTTATGTGCATGTTGCAAGAATGAGCAAGCTATTTTTTTTTTTTTAATTTTATTGAAACCTTGCTGGATATGCCAGTGTTTTCTCGAGGAGAGTCGTCAATTGATGCACCTACCTCCTCGTCATTCAAGTGCTGAAGCTGATCTTATGGTTCCATTTCGGCTGGTGAGATCACCATCTTAGCGACTTCTAATTGTTCTTTTTTCCTTCTTTTTCATACGATTCCATAGTAGCTTTACTTACTCTCAATTACATTTGTTCTTCGTCTGATATCCTACTTTGATATAGAAGATGTTTGAGTTCTAAGTCCACTATTATTTTGTATTTATTGTTCAAACATAAGTTAGACATCTTTCTCTGTGTGAATACTTGGAAGGGAAACACGAGATATTAACTGAAAACAAGGTAAGCTTTAGTGATAGGAAGTATGGTCGTTTACAACGCTTGGACACATGCCAGGTCAATGCCTGCTGCTGCCTCAATTATTTTGTATTTATTTATTTATTTTCCAAAACAAAATATTAAGTTTAAAAATAAATAGATAGGGTGAAGCCTGCGGAAGGTTCGCTTTGGCAAAATTTTAACACTTAAAGATTCCAAATTTAATAAAACCTCTCTTTTGTTAAATTCTCAAAACTCTACTACAAACTAATAGTTTCTAATAAACCAACCTAATGAAAGCTAAACCTAGTGCCTCCTTTTTATAGACTTAAGAAGCTCTTACAATTAGAAAATCTAATTCTAGTCTAATTATGTAGTTTCCCTTAATTTATGTAAATAAAATAAATATAAAAAGAAGTAAATTAACTTCTAATTTGAGAGGGTAGGATTCGGTTTCTAAAAAAGGGAAGATACGCAACGCAGGTGGGTGACGACCAGTTACATGAGAAGCCGTATTATATTCTTACAGTGCTGTATAGACTAAGACTAACTGTAGAAAACACACATCGGCAGTTGTAGAGCATCTGTACTTGTACAAAGCTTTATATATAAACTCAAGGACTATACTGTACAAGGACCTATTCTTTTCTTCAAATCATCTTCTTTTGATCCCTTCTCTGTGTTTGAATTTGTAATGCACTTTTAGGGTGAATCCATTGCAGTTCCAAAAGGCATTGATTTTTCGTATTGATTTTGTTGAATACCAAATTGTTTGTATACTAAATTGTTGAGAAGGTTATTATTACTAAAATGTTTAACAGTGTAAAGTTGTGTTAACTCTAATCTATTGTTTAATTTTCATTGCAGGCTGCAATAAAGACTGTCGGCGATGAAGACAAATATTTTTCAAAAGTATCACTAAGGTCAGTCACAACTTTCAACTAATCAATGGCCACTTGCAGTTTCTTTCCCTTGTGAAAAGCTTAATAAACACTTAGAATTAATTCTGTTATTTAAGACAACTATTCTAAATATTATTAAAGAGAGAACCTCTAGGGGCTGGGGCATTTGAATTGCCACTTTCGGATTTTGGGTTTTGATGGCAAACGTTGTTTGTAATGTAATTATCAAGAAAAACTACATTCAGATTGCCGCTTCTCTTCTCTTTCATTCATTGCCTATATTTGATTATTCTCGTTAGGTTTTTATTAAAAGTTCTTGATAGATATTTCTCTATTTTTATAACAGAATTCCCTCCTTTGGAATTCCTGTTGCGTCTTCCCAAGCAGGTTTACTGAAGGTTAGAGCTGGTGCTAATGGGAACATAAATGTCGTTAAAAGAGAAAATACTTCTTCAGAATTGCCCCTTGATGGATGGGATGGTATAGCTCTTGATTATTCAGTGACGTGGCCCTTGCAATTGTTCTTTACTCAAGAAGTGCTCTCAAAGTAAGGTGTCATCTTTAAAGTTTTTTAGTCAAACATTCCCACTGGTAAAAAACATATATCTTGATACTTGCCCACACTATATAGCTCTTGAATATTCAGTGATATGGCCCTTGCAATTGTTCTTTACTCAAGAAGTGCTCTCAAAGTAAGGTGTCATCTTTAAAGTTCTTTAGTCATACATTCCCACTGGTAAAAAGCATATATCTTGATACTTGCCCACACTATATAGTCGAAACGAGACTTCATCGAGGAAGTTGTGAGTATTTGACTTACACCCTCCATTCTGGCTGAAGAGTATAATTTTGATTATACATCGGAGTTCAAAAATTTGAAAAATCCAGGCTCGTAAGGCTAGTTGTCATGTATTGAGAGTAAAAAAGGCAAAATATCATGTGAAGTTTTTGAGCTTCACATGCGCATCTTATGATTTTATCTTTCAGGTACCTTAGGGTATTCCAGTATTTGCTCAGGCTGAAGAGAACACAGATGGAGTTGGAGAAATCATGGGCTTCGGTAATGCATCAAGATCATACCGATTTTGCTGAACGACGCAATGATCGAAGTAATTGCTCCGTCTCTCATCAGCGTCGGCAACGGTTTAGGCCAATGTGGCGGGTTAGAGAGCACATGGCGTTCTTAATAAGAAACCTGCAGTTTTATATCCAGGTTCATTTTAAACTTTAAAGTTCTTTTTATTTCAAATATAACCTGTAAGAAAAAGAAACTAGAATCTATTGGTGAAATGAACGAAAAATCCCCCATGAGTTGATGTACAGAGGAATCCTCCAAATCTAGAGTCAGAGGTTGATGATGGATTGTTGGAATAACGAGTATATCCACCTTATTATCCAGACTTATATTGTGATTGAAAAAATTCAATGTGGGAAATGAGACTTGCTTCCACAAATCTTTTTCTCGGAACAAGGTAATCGAATCTCTGTTGGAGGTTGATCAGCTGAGTGGAGATAAAATTTTCAGGGTGGAATCTCAGATTGGGTAGAGCGTGATAAAACTTGGGCTAGATAATTTTTCGAACTTGTTCTCTTAATTATGTTTGGTGAGTTCCAGACATGGCGTTGTGCAAACCACTAAAGAATTCTCCTATTCTGTCTTGATTGTCAAAACATGTTTCATCATATTGATTCCTTAGAACACAGGTCGACATTGCAGTCTCTGACCTAGTACCTTAGAAGGGCACAGAAGACATTGGGGTTTCTGACCCATTAGATCTGTTGGGGGACCTTACAAGATACTTAGAGGGTTTCGATGTACAAACCAAGATAAATCATTTGTTAGGTTATGCTTCAATTTCTGAGATCCATCGCAAAGAACAGAGAACAATATTAATGGGTGCTTGTTTGTCTAATTCAACTCAAAGAACCTGAAAAATAGGCTAAGTGATATAGAAGTGGCTGTTGATAATCGTCAATTCAACTTAACATGTTCTTTTGTCCCTGAAAGTTCGTCGGAACTTCACGTACTATGCTATTGAAAAAGTACTTGTGGGGAACTGAAAAAGGTGAGAAATTTTAAGGGGAAAGAAAAGGCTCTCAATGGTGTTTATTGGACATTTATGCAGTCATCTTGTAATGGTCGTAATGGACCTATATACTCTTAAGAATATTAGAGGAGTGAGATTCTAAGACATAATTGTAAGATGGAGGCTTTTAGTACTCAGTCTCCCATTAAAGGTTTGTTGTCTTCTGTCCGCTTTCCATATCAGGCTGTATTTGTTTAATCTTCGGAATGTTCTCGTGTGAATGTTTTTAAAGTAACTATGTTCTTAAAGTTAGTAAAATCCGTCATTTAGGGGATGCAAGAGTTGTCATAGTTCCCCAAACAACTCCACCTTTCATATTGTTTTCTTAATTTGCTAGTCCGTTTCTGGTTCCCTAATGCGCAGCATGTCTAATGTATTTTCAGGTGGATGTGATAGAATCTCAATGGAATGTTTTGCAAGCTCGTGTTAAAGATTCCCATGATTTCACTGAACTTGTTGGTTTTCACCAAGAGTAAGTCGATATACCTTAATGATATAATTATATCGTTTTAGCTAAGTTTAAGTGTCATCTTCCAATTGATCTGAAAATATGACTGAATAATGTTATTACTCCTTGAATTGACTTTTACATTACAAAAAAGCTTCTACGTATTCTTAATCATCTTGCTTACATTTGGCACCATTTACACTCCAAAAATGTATGTAGCAATATATGTAATTCTGTTGAAATTGCTCACATTTTCTTCGGAACTTCGTCCTATAACTGTTTTAGTCGGTCATCTTAGGCTCTGCTTGGTATCCCGTTTATAGCTCCACATATCAAGGAATTCCATTTATTTTTCTTGATCCAACCGTTACTAACCATTGGATCAAAGAAAATAAACGATAATCCTTGATTCATGGAGCTATTAACGGGATACCAAGCGGAGCCTTAGTCTGTAGTTGATTTGGGAACTAGGTAAGCTGTTTTTCCATGTATAATCGAAAAATATAGTATATGGTAATGCTCGATTTTCTTATGAGATTGTAAATGTAATTTCTGATTATCTCAAAGGAAACTTTCTGAGGTGGAGAGTATATAACCCGAACACTCGACGTAACTAAATCCCCTAGTTGCCTCACAAGATCTTCAAAACTCACCCCCTCATCATATATATGGGGAAGAGGATCAATAATTAAGCGTTGCATATAAGTCAAAGATGATCGCTTCAACGTTCTTTGCCTTCCTTGAAATACCTATCATTCTGCTCCTTCCACAAAGCCATCCAATCACATAAGGAGTAAGGTCCCAAGAATTTTTCCGATCTTTCTTACTGGCTTACACCGCCACGCTTTTGTTTGCTCATATGTTTGGGTACTTTCTTTGCAGATATTTGTCAGCTCTCATCTCCCAATCATTCTTGGACATCGGGTCTGTTTCGAGGATACTGGACAGTGTAATGAAACTTTGTCTACAGTTTTGCTGGAACATCGAAACTGAAAGCAATCCAAATACATCTGAGCTGGAACATATAACTGAGGTATTAATTTAAATTATTGAGAAAATGTAAAATTTTAACTTTGGGGCCTACTGTAGACCATCATCCTTACCCTTTAAACTAAAAAATTCAGTTAGCAATACGGACCCTACTTTGCAAGTTAAATTTATCTTGATCCATCATGTCATTTTCCTTACTGATTCGATGCAGTATTCTTTTTTGCCCTATCAATCTTGCATTTATCTTATTATCAGGGATCTCTATAAAATCTGTAGAAGCAATGCTCTTTTTTTTCTTTTCTTTTTCATAATCATACTAATCCTCCATCATATCATTTCTACCTTCCACACTTTGTTTATGAAGATGTTATAGTTTATCGTTTGCAATATGTTCCTTAATCATACAAGGTCTTATTACGAGCTTGCAATGCTTTCCAAGTCTCGGAGTATAAACCTCGTTGCGGAGGTCTCCCTCCCACTAAACATTTTTGACAGCCTTATAAAGTCTCACTTCCCTGGAGATAAGGTGTTCTGTATCAACGTTGGCGTTTCAGGGGTATTGATTTAAGAAGCAGGAGAATGTTATGGGAAATTCATCGGCAGTCCCCAGATCCTCTGCAGTTCGGCTTGGGTTGCCAAGTCTGTTCCATCACATTTGTTTCAAACTTATTCTTCTTGATAGTATATTAACAAATGGGGTTTGATATCAGAAACTTGAGAAATAAGACCTTGCACTTTTCCCTCAACTTTGGGGGATTTTTCATAGTTCTTATTGATAAGTCATGTGGTTGTCACAATACCTACGTAGGCGGTTGTCTCTCCAACTTGCATGACCACTCTCTCTATTTTAGTTATTTCTAATTAGTTTATTTGATTTGCATTATAATTAGGAGAAGTCTCCAAATTAGAGTTTAGCTAGGGTTTCTATTTGTGCTAGTTCTCTTCTCCTATAAAAGAGAGCATATTTATTTATAATGTTGGTTTGAGTGAAAGAGAAAGGCTTAGCCTTAGAGAGATACGTAGAGTTTGGGGTAAATCTCATAAACCCTATGTCTTTTGATATTTTATTTTATGCAATTGAGAGATCATAGTTTTAATTGAGATTAATTGAGCTTTCGCAAACGTAGTTTTTAACAACTTGGTATCAGAGCTAGCAAGATTCTGCGGATTTTTTTTTACACCGACTGCTACAGTGATTTCGGCATCTTCTTGGTCATTTGCAGCTGATCTCAGACGTGAAAAGCAATCGAGTAGAGCAAGGTACATTTCCCCTTTGCATCGCTTAGGCTATGTTGAATGGTTAGACTATGTTGAATGGAGGGGAAAGAGTACAGGAAAGGATAGCCAATTCGTGAAGGGGTGGGGCTTCCACCATGGTTGAGACTATTGATGGTGCAGAGTGGAGCCTAGGTGGGAGTTGACCTATTCTGGGAGTGATTCCAGGCGGAGACCCGCAGGACATGAGCAGAGGAAATAAGCATGAATCAACTACGAATGGGGGAGACGGCCTCCACGAGGAATTCCTTGGACGAACTGTACTTTGGAGAGGGGTTTCTTTAGAAGAATTGAAGCGGCCACTCTGATCAGGATGTAGATGCCCAAATCTCTGTCACGGATTCACAATTAGTCCAAATTCTCTCGGAGGCTCGTGCCCACACACCTTGCGTCAGAGGGTTCAGACCTAGTGGGGTTTAGGGTGTAGGTGGAGTTGGGTTCAGAAAGAAGCTCTTGTGTAAGCAATTTCCCTCCAGATCAACAGAGAGTTCGAAAGGTAGAGTGGTCCTACCTTTACCTACCTTTATGAGTCTAGTATAGACCGCGTAGACAAATGAATGCTTGCAAGAAAAAAAAGAATAGCCTGCAGAGGAATAGCCCTATAGACATCAGGGAATTTGTAGATTTTGTGGCTTAAGATATCTACTACATTTAGGGAGGAGAAGCTCTAGCAAAAAAATCTACAAAGTCAAAGTCAATTTCGCGCGGTGCTGAGAGTGGGAACTAAAAGCACTAGAAAACGAAAAAGAATCATGGGCTACCGCGCTTAACTACCATTTAGCGAATAGCTCCAGTTCAACATAGCCTACTAGCGACCTTATAGCACTACGGGCTTGGGGCCCAGACCATTCAGTTGTAGAGCAGCTTTTGCGTAAGACTATAGCTGAGGAATCGTTCCAAGCGCCGCGCGAGGACACCAAAGGAGCCGACGATGGGAGGTGAAGAGGCTAAGGAATATTATAGATAGAAAAGAGGGAACTAGGGTCATTTAGAACATACCTATAATAGCCTACTGGAGTTCGTGACGGCTATAGTCCTTCAATTTCAATCGAGGGAACTGCAGTAATTTCTGCATTTCTACAGTGATTTTGGGCATCTGCTACGGTGATCTCTGCGTTGCTATAGTGATTTCTACTATGGCAATGTTAAGCCAAGAAGATTTAGACGGATTATGGGACAAGTTCGGGTGGAAAGACTCCGAAGTAGAGGACTACATGAAAAGTTGGATAGAACAAAGATTAGAAAAGGACGAATGCATACTTCTATGGAGAAAAGCCAATGAAGTATGGATTCCGAATCGTCATGGATTGCTAATGTTTTTATGTTTAAAAAAAAAGCTGACAAGAGAGGCGTTTCAGATGCTTGAGAACTCTAATGTCAGAAAATATGAGTTTCAGACGAGTGTAGGTGTTGTGACGAAGGATTCTATGAGATTCAATGGAGTAGACTTGAAGATTTTCCACTACAAGGAGACGGCGGAGAAAGAGGGTCACTGTGCTATTGATGTTGGAGGTGGGAAAGACGGAGACGTGTTGAAAAGTTCTCGATTAAAGTCTCACGATAGGGTCGCGACCTTGATGCGAGAAGTTTACCCGATTGACGATTCCGATCATCATGAAGTCCAACTGAAGAAGACCAACACCGCGCTAATCAGAGGGGTGGTCAGAGAAATTGAGGAGTGGGGCTTTGACAATTTGTTCGGCAGCGACGAATCCGCATATGAAAGTGAGGAAGAAATTCTTAGCAATTCCGAAATTGCGGGTTTCGTTCATGATAAAACGATACAAAAACACATGATTGCCGTTACTGGAGTGCTTGCAAGCCCCAACCGGAGTGGTGGGTCAGCAAGCTTATAACGAGGGATCCTCTGAGTTCGGCTTAGGGCCGATAAAATCGCGGAAACACGGAGTTGTTCCAATCGTACATGGAATCATCGGGGAAGGTTTCTGAGGTCGAGGGAGGCCAGAAAACGGCGGATCAAAACTAGAGTTTCGGCAGGTTGAGGGAAGAGTCGGGGAAGAAGAAAGTTCGCCCCACGTACGGGTCACATCATATGTGCGGCATGGTATGGGATATGACATGGAACGAGGCATTGGGCATGACATGGAACAAGGCGCACACTGCTTCAGGTAGGGCGCGACTTGCTTGGGCAGGGAAAAGAATAGCATCGGGCACGGCACGACTTATTTGGGCAGGGGCACAATGGTTACTGGCAGGGGCATACATGGCATCAACAATGGCACATGGAGTGTCATGCCTTTAAAAGGAACATGTGCTGTACACGTGCTAACAAGTTTTAATGCTAACAAGTTTTAAACATGTTGGCTTGGGCCTAAGCCCCATAACCAATCCGACCATGATCGTCACCCTTAATGGGGACAACCAAAACGTAGTTACATTGACTTACACAAGAGCTCTTCTACAGCCCATGGTCACTAGCCAATCCCACACAAAACCAGCAATAACCACAACATCTTCTACAACGTGTCCACGCACCGGGTTAGAGAGAGTATGGGTAACCCACTAAAGGTTGAGTTTCGCAATTCATCTCATTAGTTGATTGAGATAAACGTCCAATCTTTGATGAGTCTTGAGAAGAGGTAATTAATTCAGAGTTTAGTGATCCGTTTTTGCAAAGGTTTGAAGACTATTCAAGTCAAGATTTTAATCAGTTTTTGGGGCTTCAAAATGAAGTCACGCACAATATTTTTGGCGAAGCAATAATTTCTCTATTTGTTGGTAAACAAAACGGGTATGGCAAGTATCGTGGGAGGATTTGTAGTTAACTATGCTCAGAGTTGTCTCTTCTGTCTTCAAAATTCTCCCACGAATTTTTCAAAGACGGGGAGAGTTGATAAGTCACGTGGTCGTCACAATACCCACGTAGACGGTTGTTTCTCCAGCTTGCATGACCACTCTCTCTATTTTAGTTATTTCTAATTAGTTTATTTGATTTGCATTATAATTAGGAGAAGTCTCCTAATTAAATTAGCTAGGGTTTCTATTTGTGCTAGGTCTTTTCTCCTATAAAATAGAGCCTAAGCTTAGTTTATTTCTAATGTTGTTTTGAATGAGAGAGAAAGGCTTAGCCTTAGCCTTAGAGAGATATGTAGAGTTTGGGATAAATCTCATAAACCCTATGTCTTTTGACCTTTTATTTTATGTAATTGAGAGATCATAGTTTTAATTGAAATTAATTTAGCTTCCGCAAACGTAGTTTTTAACACTTATCTCTCACTTTACTTATCACTTTACTTAACAATATCTTCTTTTTGCCTTTTTTTTCCAGGAGTTCAACAAGAAATCGATTTCGTTATATACTATATTGCGAAGTAGCAGGCTTGCTGGGAGTCAAAGGGCGCCCTTCCTGAGAAGGTTCCTCTTGCGTTTAAATTTCAATGCCTTCTTCGAGGTAATTTCATACCAAAGCAACTTTTAGATACGTCTTCATAGATTGCGAATTAAGATATTTTATGGCTCAAAAATACTGTTTTTGGACAATATAATGTCCCTAAAACCAATAAACTTTAGGAAAAAGTGCTTTTGCTTTTTGGTAAACTGAGAGAAGTTCTTATTGACAAAAATTAATTGGGCTTGACAAAACTAGGTAAGCCTTCCCCACAAAACCAAATTTACCAACTTCAAAGACAGAAGGGGACTCCCATCGTTCCATAATTCCAAAGTAGACAAGCTCTGAATGCACTGGTCCTGCACGTCTTTCCATAATTTCCAAAGTAAACAAGATCTGAATGCAATGTACCTGTATGCTGATTGAATAGAAATCCAATCAAGAGAGATATGATCCGTTGAGGGGTAGGAACCAGTTTTAGTTTGAACCAATGACCAGATCTGAATAATACTCCTGCAGTTTATAAACAAATAATCTACGATGTTCACTCCTTTTAATACATAAATTACATGTAGCATCCTGCAAGACTTTTTTTTGATCCGCACACTTCTGATTAGAGTTCTCTATGAGCGAGGAGCCGGGAAAAAATGATAATCTTACTGAAATTTACAATGTCGTCAGAACATAACTGTGATATATCAACTAACAACAATTTTTCTATTACATTATCTCGAGAATATTAACATGGTACTGATTTTAATCCCAATCAACAGACAACAGCTATAGGGGCGCTCAATGTTGTCAGATCACGTCCAACCCTTCCCGACTTGCATCAGTAATGAGCCTTATGTAAGCATCATGTCATTATCCTAATTCCTATGAAGTAATGGTTGCACAATGGTGTGGGTTACGTACTGACAAAATTATACTATTTTTTCACCAACGTATAAAAGCATGGACGCCATGGCATTCTAGGACTTACGAAGGCTATCTATGTGGGACTCCCTTCTCTCAATATTTAACAATGTTCTATGGTGTCTATCAGGGTATTGATTTGGTTTGTGCCGCATGTAGTCAGAAAATAGTTCAATTAAATTATTGTTATAGCTGTACAAATATGAGTTGTAAATATTGTAATGCGAAATATATATATATATATATATATATATATGGCAATGCATTATTTTGCTCTCCAGGAGTTCATGTTTGTGTGGGGCCTTTTCAAGATAGCTCTGATGCTGTATCACTCTTCTTTATTTGCCTTTCGATATCTAATGGACTCTGGGGGTCATAATTTCCGACATTTTCTCTGGCAAATACTCACCCTGAAAACCACCAGTTCCGATTTAAACCACAAGCCAGAATAACGTTGATGGATGCAACTTATACAAACCGCAGCTCCAACAAATATCTTTACCTCAGTTTTGCAGGTCTCATTTTAGAAGATGTACAAACAGAGGTTAGTCAGAAAAAATATAAGAAGAGATGACTTGTGAGTTTTGTTTAGGCAAATGCCACTCCTGATTTTTGTCAGTTTTGTTTTCTAAATATAGATTGAACGCAAGGATGAACTCTTCGTGATGAACTCTTTGTCTATTGCCTTTGCTCTTTGAAGGCAACTCTCTTAGCAATTTAGTTGGTGCAATACAATATACTCACAATTACATTTTTTGGATGTTTTTCTTTATTGCAAATGTAACACCCCGGTTGAGCGGGTATTGGAAAGGCGCCTAGCCCATTAGTTATGTGGGACTAAACCATTGGTGCTACTATCACCGCTACTGGGCTAGGCACCTTTCCAATACCCGCTCAGCCGGGGTGTTATAGTGGAGATATCAGATTTCCCGCCGAAGCGAGACATTGATTTCTGCATCGATTTGGCGCCGGGGACTGAGCTCATTTCCCGAGCAACTTATTGTACGAGCTGAAGGAGTTGTATGCACAGATTGAAGAACTGATGAAGGAGGGTTTTATTCGTGAGAGTGCTTCACCATGGGGGTTTCCTCCCCTCTGAGGATGTACTGTAATATAAAGTGTGCTTTTAAAAAAAAAACCTTGGGGGTGCGTTAGAATGTTGTCAACCGTTTAAGTAAATCTCGTTTCTAGTGGTGAATCTAATTCGGGACCTCTACTTCTTGAGTACACGTCAATTGCACTAGGGACTGTGTAATACCCCAAAACTACATGCTTTCTTTTAAGCTAGGACTCCCAACGGAGACCCACTTTGATGGAGAGTTACTATCAGGATAAATGTTTCCTGAGGCATGTTCTGTTAACAAAATTGCTCCAATGCCCGTTGTCAACACCGTAATATTTTCAAGCTGTGACTGCTCCCAAGTTGAGCTCTAGCTGAACTCTACTGCAGTTTATCAGGTCCCCAAAGATGCATCAAACTTGATTGCCATTTTGTTCATGAGCATACATAACTAGTACCCAAAATAAAAATTATATGATATACTTAGTAGAGTTCAAGTTTAGGATAAAAATAGATAAGAGCAATAAGACTAAATCAAACAACAACAAAAAGAACCACTAATGTTGGATTAATCCTGACCTTAAATTAAGGCAGTTCTTCACCAACCATGTAATAGGAGAGAAGTACTCTCCTCCTTTGACATATCTGTAACATTGCCATATATATACACACAAACAACACTAAATGATTTTATCGTAAAACTCAAACTCAATAACAAAATTTGATAACCAGAAAAAATGTCGACCTTTTGCCTAACAACCGCTCTTCCACGATTCAGTGCTACATTCGCGAGGAGAAGCACTTTCTCTAACCCAAGGACTTTTGTAAGTGCATTTCCAAGACCTTTGCAAGTGAGTATATACATGTACTAATTAACTATGATGTTCGATGTAAAATGTATGTTTGTTAAGGGTTTGCTGTGAAACTAAACATCTTGACAGGCGAGCGTACAACAAGAGGTATCGGGAGCGTATGATAAGGCAGGTCATGCCATTAAACAAGGGAAGAATGAAATCAATAAAACCGCAGAGAACGTAAAAGAGAAGGCTTGCTCCACTGCCGGAGACGCAAAAGAGAAGGCCAGCTCTACTGCAGAGCAGGTAAATTCTACGTGCACCATATTGTTTTTCTTTTGCAAAGGTCATGGGGGTGTCATTATTTATCAGACAAGGGACCACATTGATTGAGACTAGATGTCTAGATCCCAGGATCTTAAGCGCAAGACCTAAGACCTGCTTATGGTCCTCGGACTAGGACATTGTCGCTAAAGAAAACACAATGTCCCTGACTAGATGTGACCTTTATGCTTACTGAAGCATAAGGTCCATGACCGATATATATTCCAACCCGGCTGGTTAAATACATAAAATTAAGTACACAATTACATACTTCCTTCATCATTTTTTGGATGACTGATTATTTTTTGGATTGGGTGAGGTACTCAGTTGACTGAGAAAGCAATGGACATGGCTAACAAGGTGTCAGAAACTGCACAAGACGTAACCGAGAAGGCAAAACAAAGTGTACAAGAATCCTGGGGATCAGCCAAGGATACCACCCAAAAGATCAAGGACACCGTGGTGGGAAAGGCTGAAGAAACTGCAGGGAAGGAAGCTGCCGATGAAATTGAAGGATACCGTGGCTGAGAAAGCCACGGTCAGGCCTTGAACACGGTCAAGGAAACCATGCTGGGTTAAAACACCAACACAAATCCACCATCATTTGATCTATGATAAAGCACTGGATGCATGTATTCTTGTGTCACTCTCAATTTTTTTTTTTTTTTTTTTTTCCTTTTTTTGCTTAGCAATGTATAGTTGCTATTGCTCCTTAATTTTGGGTTTGTAAAGAGGCTCTCGATTTTGATAAATAAATATCTATACTACCAAAGGAATACCCACTCACCTTGGGAATCAATCTCAGCGGTTAATCACAATACCCTACACATGTAGAGAATCGTAATAGCCGTTAGATCTTGAGGGTTATTTCGGCTATTCCTGTTGGGAAACCGAGGGGGGCAAATAGCAGCGCGGAAGCACAATACGATTAGCAAGAACTTAAGATCTTACTCTAACAACTGAGAATTCAAACAAAGGCAATAAAACACATACACAAAGTTTAAATTAGGTAGAAATCCCAAAAGATCAAACCCACCCCCGACAAGCACGACGAATATATTATCACTTAGCGTTACAAGAAGTTACAAAAATCACTCAATCTCACCTCTAGCCTTACAGATAATCCCCAACAAGAAACCCTAGAAAGAATACCCAATAAATCTCTCTAGAGCAAAACCCTAGATTTCCCTATTTTCTCTCTTTAACCCTTTCTCCCAGTACTGAGACCTTTAACTTACACCCTATATTTATAGACTTTCCATTAGGTCATCTCCGAAGTACGCATCACGAGATAAACCATCGCTTTGGAATAAATTCCCTTCAGATCGAACTTAGAAACAAACAAACAAAATAAATTTTTTGAACGACCAAAGCCTCGTTCGAACGACTTCAACGTAAACATTTTCGTTTGAACGACTTAGTGACTCGTTCGAACGACTTCCCATGTTTTTGAGCCGTAACCTAACAATCTCCACCTCGGCGAAAAAACCATTTCTTCTGCTGCATTCGTCGTGTATCCTTGTCGCGTTGATCCTATGGGTAACTTCTCAATTAAGAGAATCACCCGAGTCTAGACTTTTCCTTGACCCATCAATCGGAACCCACTTTCTGATCATCTTTGTAAGCCATGCCATTGCTCCACCTTGAACTAAATTCCCCTTTCGAGAAATCTCCATAGCTCTATCGGTACATGCAACCTTCACATCTCCACCCACTGATTTACCAACCAATGCATACAAGTTCCCTCTTAGAACTTCCTTCATGATCAAAGAAGACTTCCAATAAAATTTTATTACTCCACCTCGCCCGGAGTAATTGTAACCCTCATTATCTAACTTGGAAAGTGAAATTAGATTATGAGTCATATTCGGCACATGTCGAACATCATGAAGAACTGCGATGCGTCCATCGGACATCCACGTGCGAATATCACCCAGTCCCGAAATCAGCCTTCGAGAGCCATCGTTCGTCAACACAAAGTTGCTACCCTCACACCTTGCATATTTGTCGATCCATGCCTTGTTAACACATACATGCATTATAGCCCCACTATCAAACACCTATCCTCTATTGTGGCAAGAACCATCAGCGGCTACCACGAGGATCACCTCGTCACCACCGTTGTCAGACCTTGAAATCCAATAATCAGAATAATGATTAAAATATGGATAACTGGGTGTGCAGGTCGGGGAATATAACCGATTCGCCCCACAAACAACCGAGCCATAGACAAGTTCAGGCTCAGTCATTCATAATAGCAATATCATCAGAGTAAAAGAGAAATACAGCGGAAGCATAAGATATATATATATATATATATATCTGAAAATGTAAATACAGTACCTCAAAGTACTACACAGCGACAAAAGCTAGAATCATACATGAGTATACCAACAAGAACAGATCTGCAGCAACCTAAAACTGGATCCAACAGCTGAACTCTCAACCAACAACAACTACTCTGCCTCTGAAAGGGGGGACAAAGCGAGAGTGAGCAAAACCACGGCTCACTAATGCCCAACAAGGCTAAACAATGTACTAATATAATAGGTGCAAAGAAAGAGAAAGATGGATGAGATAAATGATGCTAGCAGCTAAAGTAATAAATATAAAGTTGCGAAGGAGGGAGGAATAGAAAATAGGAATGAGATTAGGAGTAGGAATAGGAATATAAGCGATGGCGTGATGTTATGATTACATGATGATGATATGATATGATGACTAGGATAATCCCATAATTATCCCAAATGTTGGATGATGCCCTAAGTCCTAATGTTGAATGATAAATGACTAATGATTTAAAAGAACTAGACCTTATAGTTAAAAATATTGGGCTGATCAACCACTAATGCATAATAACCTTAACGAGAATCTCAGTTGGATACAATGGTACGATTTCTTGTCCAAGCTCGACAAGTCTAAAGGATATTATCACTTGATCAGAGTGTTCCGGGCTTTTCAACCCACGGAGCCAACGTCCGAACTTTATTTTACTTATTCCAAAGAATTTCAACCTCACCGAGGAGAAGCTCGATACCTGAGGACTGTCTCACACCATCCCATACTCCTAGATGGGTAATAGATGTGATAGTACCTGTCACCAAAGAATCACCCTACTATTTTAACCCGATGTAGGAATCCTGATAACCTATCGAGGGTTAGCCGATGTAAAGTTTGGTTTATGCATCCGATCCTGTTAAGTTAAATTATAAGAAACCCACGTTAAAACCAGATCCCAAGGATCAAACACCACAGCCACACCCACGGCCTACGCCCAGGATAACCCTTTCCTAGAAAAGGGAAAACAATCCAAAATATAGATGCTAACAGTGACTAATTTACCAGTCACAACATCCAAGCACAGATGAACAGTGACTAATTGACCAGTCACAACATCCAACAACATCAGTCTCAAAAGATTGGAACACAACCACCAAGGGCAAACCAAAAGAAAATACCACACAATGCACGACCTCGTTAAGGACAAGGGAAACACGTCTTACATGCCTAACGATAAGAAAAATAACAATACTGGAATCACAACTACAACCGAGAATTAATGCAGTCAAAACCTAATCACAAACACTTCAATGCCAATAAGCACAACTCTAACTAACACAGGCTAACCAGTAAAGAAATTTAGCAATGAAGGGACACTCGCCTAATAAACGGCTCAAATTCTGCAGGATAAACTCAGAACTCCAACAATCGCAAATCCAACAAACAACGGAACAACCCGCGGTAATAAACACGCCAACACCATAACCCAATACCTGTAATAAGGTACCCGCAACATGCAAAACCCCAAATCAAACCACAATCACAAAACCCTAGAATCACGAATCACAATTATGAGAGGATAAAAGGAAAATACTCACCGAAGGAGTTGGCGAAGAATCCGCCCAACAACGACCGCAAAACTCCAAGGAATCGAGAAAGGATAGAGTGAGGGAGAGGGTGAGTAGAGAGTAAGAGAAAGAGAATGAGAATGAGGAAGATAAATGAAAATATAAACTAAAAGAGGAAAACCACCGCCAAGTCGTTCGAATGACAAGGAAGTCGTTTGAATGGATAAGAGGTTCACAGAATGGACACAGAAGTCGTTCGAATGGACCCAAAAGTTGTTCGAACGACTAGGAGATCATGGGCCAAATTCCAGGGGATTGGTGAACTCGTTCGAACGGGACATGGAGTCGTTCGAACGAGCCACCCTCAAAGACAAATTTTCCAGAGGACATGTCAACTCGTTCGAACGAAGATTTATATTCGTTCGAACGATTTTGACAATACTAGAAAACACAAGGCTTCCCTCAGAATCACGAGATCTCCTGGTATCTCACCACCAAGGACAAAACAAAATATCAACGACTACAAGAACAACAAGAATAACCACATCAATAACCACAAACTCCTCCGCCCACCCACCAAAACCACCGAAAGAAGAATTCAAGGACCTGATGCTAAAATGAGATGAGGATGCAAAATGATATGAATGCATAATGTATGGATGCAGATGAATGGATAAGGAAGAATAGCAAAAAAAAAAATAAAAGAATTTTACGGGACACTACATTCTACCGTCCTTAAAGAAAATTTTTGCCCCGAAATTTTACACATACCTCAATCCGAGAAGAAGTGTGGATAACGGCCTCTCACATCCGCCTCCAACTCCCAAGTTGCCTCACTAGGATCGTGGTGAGTCCACTGCACCTTCACGAAAGGAATAACCTTGCTACCAAGAATCTTTTCCTGGCATTGCAAAATAAACACTAGACGTTCTATATATGAGGCATCGTCCTGAACCTCTATCGGTTCCCAGTCAATTACGTGAGTCGGATCCCGCTCATACTTCCTCAGCATGGAAACATGGAATACGTTGTGAACTCGACTCAGCTGTGGTGACAGTGCTAAACGATAAGCTAACTCTCCAACTCTGGCCAGAATTTCGAACGGATAGAGGTCTCCTGCGGATGTCGGCATAGCTCTTCTGTCGGTTCTGTGCTGTACGTAACCGATCTCTGATAATAGTAACTGTCTCAGTAGTCTCACGAACCAAGTCTGGCCCCACCAACCTCTGCCCAACTCAGCGGTGATCTGTAAGGTTTACCATACAAAGCCTCATAAGGTGCCATACCAATGCTCGATTGAAAGCTGTTGTTGTATACGAACTCTGCCCAAGGCAAGTACTCGTCCCAGCTACACTTGAAGTCTAAAACACAAGCCCTAAGCATATCCTCAAGGATCTGGTTAACTCTCTCCGTCTGACCATCGGTCTGTGGGTGGAACGCTGTACTTAAATCCAATCAAGTATCCATGGCTTGCTAGAGACTCTTCCAAAAGTCACCGGTAAATTTGGCATCTCGGTCAGATACTATAGAAACCGAACCCCGTGCAGACGCACTATCTCTCTCACATATAATCTGCTCAGCTCGTCGACCGTCAAAGTCTTACGAACCAGAATAAAATGTGCCGACTTGGTCAATCGGTCTACAATCACCCAAATAGAATCGTGGTTCCCCTTTGTCCGCGGTAAACCCGAAATGAAATCCATCGTCACGTGCTCCCATTTCAACTCTGGAATAGGTAAAATTTTAAGTTGTCCTGCCAGTTTTTGATGCTCGGCCTTCACCTGCTGACATGTAAAACATTTGGAAACAAACTCAGCTATCTCTCACTTTATGTTGTCCCACCAATAGTGCTTCTTCAGGTCCTGATACATCTTCGTACTGCCTGGATAAATAGTGTACCTCAAACCGTGAGCCTCACTCAAAACCTCACGCTTCAGTACCACTAAATCTGGCATGCATAATCTGCCCCTGTACTTGATACTGCTATTTGAGCTAGCGGTCCAATCGGGTCTGCTGTCATCTGAAGCCCATGACTGTAATCTAGCATCCTGCTGCTGTGCCACAATAATCCGAAAAATCAATAAAGGCTGAACTCTCAGATTTGCAAGAAAACTACCTGTACCCCATGAACGCAAACTCAACCCAGAATCTACCACATCGTAAAGCATCAACCACTCATGAATCATCAGACGTGCAAGAAATCCCCTAGGCAAACGACTCAAAGCGTCAGCTACCACATTCACCTTCCCTGGGTGATACTGCAAGTCAACATCATAATCCTTCAGGAATTCCATCCATATGCGTTGCCTCATATTTAGCTCTTTCTGCGAGAAAAGGTACCGCAAACTCTTGTGATCAGAAAAGAGCTTGAACTTCTCCCCGTAAAGATAATGACGCCAAATCTTTAATGCAAAAACCACAGCTGGTAACTCGAGGTCATGAGTAGGATAATTTCTCTCATGCACCTTAAGTTGTCTTGAAGCATAAGCTACCACTTTTCCTTCTTGCATCAGAATACAGCCAAGTCCACTGAGCGAAGCGTCGCTGTAAACTATGTACTTCTGCCCACTGGACGGAACAATAAGAACAGGTGTTGTAGTCAATCTTTTCTTTAACTCTTCGAAAGCTGAATCACATCTACTATCCCAAACGAATCTAACATCCTTCTGCGCCAAGCGAGTCAAAGGTGCTGCAATCTGTGAAAATCCCTCGATGAATCTGCGGTAATAACCGACTAATCCCAAAAAGCTGCGAATCTCTATAACGTTCGTCGGCTGAACCCAATCTGTAACGGCCTCAACTTTAGAAGGATCCACTACAATTCCATCCTTGGACACAGCATGCCCTAGGAATTTTACCTCTTTCTACCAAAAGTCACACTTCTCGAATTTTGAAAATAACGTGTTCTCCCTCAAAGTCTGCAATGCAACTCTCAAATGTTCTTCATGTTCGGCCTTGGTCTTTGAATAAATAAGAATGTTGTCCACAAACACGATAATGAACCGATCTAGATAAGGATGAAAAACTCTATTAATCAAATCCATAAAAGTTGCGGGCGCGTTTGTCAAACCAAACGGCATAACCTGAAACTCATAATGCCCGTAACGAGTCCGAAATGCTGTCTTCGAAACATCCTCCTTCTTAATCCTTAGCTGATGGTAACCCGATCTAAGATCAATCTTTGAAAAGAACAGCGCTCCCCGAAGCTGGTCAAACAAGTCCTCGATCCTAGGCAAAGGATATTTGTTCTTGATCATGACTTTGTTCAACTCGCAGTAATCAATACACAAGCGCATAGACCCGTCCTTCTTCTTCGCAAACAATACTGGAGCTCCCCACAGTAAAGTACTCGGTCTGATAAACTTCTGCTCCATCAACTCAGAAATCTGATCATATAACTCTTTCAGCTCAACAGGTGCCATACGATACGGAGCCTTAGAAATCGGAGCTGTACCAAGTAAAAGATCTACACTAAAATCAATCTTTCTCATCGGCGGTAAACCGGGAATCTTCTGGAATAGGTCGGAAAAGTCACACACCACCAGAATAGTACTAACGTCAACACCAGCGGATTCTAACTCTAAGAATGCCAACAAACCATCTCCTGACTGCGCCTGTTCCGAACTAGCAAACACAAATTGCTTCTCACCAGGATTACTGAAAGTAGCTGTCTTCTCAAAACAATCTAAAGTGACTCGGTGTGTCGACAACCAATCCATACCCAGGATAATATCGAACTCATGCATCGGAAGCACTAACAAGTCTGCAGAAAGAACACGATCACACACGACGATCGGGCAATCTCTACAAATATGGGAGATAGAAATCGAAGAATCGAGAGGAGTACCACGGAAATCTCGTCATGCAATAAGGAAGACTCAAAACCAATAGTACAGAAGAATGCATATGATATGAATGAATGCGATGCACCAGAATCGAAAAGAACACGAGCGAGCGAGTAAGAAATATAAAAGCGTACCTTCCACTACAAGTCGAGCAGCGTGAGCACCTCGCCTTCCTATTGCATACATCCTGCTCTGCCCTCGGCCCTGACCCTGGCCCTGCTGCTGACTCGGCTACTGCGGTCTCTATCCACTCTGAGGGCCTGAAATCATCTGTCTACTCTGCGGACCCTGAAACTGTCCCTGTTGAATATGCTGAAATTGCTAAGTCTACTGTGGTCTCAGCTGGTGACCAATAGGACCCTGAAACTGTCGTAATGGCTGTAGACCCCAGTCTGGTTTATGACAACTCCTCTTAACATGCCCCTTCTCCCCGCAGTTCTAGGAATAACGGGAAACAAGCTGTGGCCCATCTAAGTGTGGTCCTCCCATAAATCTAGCTGGTGCACCATCAGTACTTCCCAAGTTCTGCCTCTTCAGACCAGAGCTCTTATAATGACCCTGAACTGCCTTGCCCCTATCAAGTCTTTGTTCCTATCTCACTTGGCTCCTCAAGTCCTTGGACTTGCGCTCCTCAACATCGTTTTTCTCTATGGCCAACGCTTTCGACAAAACCTTTCTGTATGAACTAGCCCCCGAAGCGATCAAAAACTTCTAATAATACGGACGAAGACCCTTTAGAAATTTCATCTTACGCTGTTCCTCATCCTGAACGATAAATGAAACATATCAGGAAAGCTCATTGAATCGCTGATCGTACCCCACAATACTCATATCGCCTTGCTCAAGCATATAGAACTCCGAGATACAAGCGTCCCTGTAACTTTGCGGGAAATACTACTCAAGAAACGCTCCTAAAAGGAAGCCCAAAGTACTGGAGTTTCTATTATGGTCCTCTTGGCGGTATCCCACCAGTGATCTACCTCGCCTTGCAAAAGATATGTCGCCAATGTCACTCGCTGATCCTCGGGATATTTCATAGCGTTCAAAGTCTTCTCTATAGACTTGAACCAAGTCTCAGCCTCAGATGGAACCGACGTACCAGAAAAAGTCGGATGCTTGTATTTTTGGAGCTGTTCAAGGTAACTGTACTCTCTGACCAGTGGGCTCCTGGTATGCTGTAAATGAGCCGTGAAACTCTTCATGAATTGCCTCATCTCTGTCGAAATGTTGGGAACAGCTGGGGTAGGCAAAATGATAGGCTGCTCTGGAATTACTAAAGCTGGAAGAATTCCCTGGTCAATCGGGATAGACCCCAAACTGTCCTGATTGATAGCTGGCTCATCGGCAAGAGTACCGCTGCGTAACCCTCTGCGGCCATGACCCACTGCACGGCCTCTGCCTCTGCCTCTGCCACCTCTAGCAATCTACACAACAGAAGCACACCTCATGAAAGAAGGAAAGATGACAAAATACATAAAACCGGAAGGGATCGATCCTAACTCCACTTAGAAAAATTACTTGTCATATGATTACTAGACCAGAGATAGGGATTAACCTACAACTCTGATACCAAGTCTGTCAGGCCCCGAAATCCAATAATCAGAATAATGATTACAACATGGATAACTGGGTGTGCAGGTCGGGGAATCTAACCGATTCGCCCCACAAACAACCGAGCCATAGAACAGTTCGGGCTCAGTCATTCACAATAGCAATATCATCAGAGTGAAAGAGAAATACAGCAGAAGCAAAAGATATATATACATATCTGAAAATATAAATAACGTGTCTCAAAGTACTACATAGTGACAAAAGCTGGAATCGTACATGAGTACAACAACAAGAACAGATCTGCAGCAACCTAAAACTGGATCCAACAGCTGAGCTATCAGTCAACAGCTGAGCTTTCAGCCAACAGCTGAGCTCTCAGCCAACAACAACTACTCCACCTCTGAAAGGGGGGACAAAGCGATAGTGACCAAAACCACGACTCACTAATGCCCAACAAGGCAAAACAACATACTAATATAACAGGTGCAGAGAAAAAGAGAGATGGATGAGATAAATGATGCTAACAGCTAAAGTAATAAATATAAACCTGCGAAGGAGGGAGGAATAGAGAATAGGAATGAGATTAGGAGTAGGAATAGGAATATAAGCGATGACGTGATGTTATGATTACATGATGATGATATGATATGATGACTAGGACAATCCCATAATTATCTCAAATGCTGGATGATGCCCTAAGTCCTAATGTTGAATGATTAATGACTAATGATTTAAGAGAACTAGACCTTATAGTTCAAAATATTGGGTTGATCAACCACTAATGCATAATAACCTTAACGAGAATCTCAGTTGGATACAATGGTACGATTTCTTGTCCAAGCTTGACTATTCTTAAGGATATTATCACTTGATTAGAGTGTTCTGGGTTTTTTAACCCACGGAGCCAACGCCCAAACTTTATTTCACTTATTCCAAAGAACTTCAACCTCACCGAGGATGAAGCTCGATACCTGAGGACTGTCTCACACCATCCCATACTCCCGATGGGTAATAGATGTGATAGTACCTATCACCAAAGAATCACCCTACTATTTCAACCCAATGTAGAAATCCTGGTAACCTATCGAGGGTTAGCCGATGTAGAGTTTGGTTTATGCATCCGATCCTGTTAAGTTAAATTATAAGAAACCCACACAGAAACCGGATCCCAAGGATCAAGCACCACAACCACACCCACTGCCTATGCCCAGGATAACCCTTGCCTAGAAAAGGACAAACAATCATATGACAAGTACAGATGAGCAGTGACTAATTGACCAGTCACAACATCCAACAACATCAGTCTCAAAAGATTGGAACACAACCACCAAGGACAAACCAAAAGAAAATACCACACAATGCACGACCTCTTTAAGGACAAGGGAAACGCGCCCTACATGCCTAACAATAAGAAAAATAACAATACTGGAATTACAACTACAATCGAGAATCAATGCAGTCAAAACCTAATCACAAACACCTCAATGCCAATATGCACAACTCTAACTAGCACAGGTTAACCAGTAAAGAAATTTAGCAATGAAGGGATACTCGCCTGATAAACAATTCAAATTCCGCAGGATAAAATCAGAACTCCAACAACTGTAAATCCAACAAACAACGGAACAACCCGCGGCAATAAACATGCCAACACAACAACACAATACCTGCAATAACACCCGTAACACGCAAAACCCCAAATCAAATCACAATCACAAAACCCTAAAATCACAAATCACAATTTGGAGAGGAAAAAAGGAAAATACTCACCGAAGGAGGAGTTGACGAAGAATCCGCCCAACAACGACCGCAAAACTCCAAGGAATCGAGAAAGGATTGAGTGAGGGTGAGGGTGAGGGGAGAGTGAGAGAGAGAGAATGAGAATGAGGAAGATAAATGAAAATAAAAACTAAAAAGAGGAAAACCACCGCCAAGTCGTTCGAACGACAAGGAAGTCCTTTGAATGGATATGAGGTTCACAAAATGGACACAAAAGTCGTTCGAATGGACCCAGAAGTCGTTCGAACGACTAGGAGATCATGGGACAAATTCCAGAGGATTGGTCAACTCGTTCGAACAGGACATAGAGTCGTTTGAACGAACCACCCTCATAGACAAATTTTCCAGAGGACATGTCAACACGTTCGACCAAATATTTATATTCGTTCGAACGAATTTGACAAAATTTGAAAACACTAGGCTTCCCCCGGGATCACGAGATCCCCTGGGATCTCACCACCAAGGAAAAAACACAATATCATTGACTACAAGAACAACAAGAACAACCACATCAACAACAACAAACTCATCCGCCCACCCACCAAAACCACCGAAAGAAGAATACAAGGACCTGATGCTAGAATAAGATGAGGATGCAAAATGATATGAATGCATAATGTATGGATGCGGATGAATGAATAAGGTAGAATAGGAAAAATAAAATAAAAGAATTTTACGGGACACTACAATCGTTACTAGTAACCGTCGCCAGTTTGTACTATCACTTTCGGATCCCCATGCCGAACTTGCTCCTATAGCTTTCCCAGTTTTACAATCCGATCTATAATGACCCAATTAACCACAGCTCGAACAAGTTCTTTTTATGAACCTATTAAATCTTCTCTTCCCACTAACCACCATCGTTGAGTTTTCCACAAAGGATTAGCTACCCTTAAGCCTTCTCTCCTCAGAAAGAAACGTACTTGTAACCTCCTCAAAACTCAAAGTTTCCTTCCCATACATCAACGTAGATTGAAGATGCTTGATGGTAGAAGGAATAAACCATATGAGTTGAAGCGCCTTATCTTCATCCTCAACTTTAACTCCAATCGATTCCAATTCCGAAACGATCCCGTTCAAAGAACCTAGGTGATCACCAACGCTCATACTCTCATCCATCCTAAGCGTATGAAGCCGTTCCTTGAGGTATAATTAAGGGATTCGAAAGTCTCTTTGTTTGGTACAAAATTTTAAGCTTTTCTTAAAGACCCTTTGTAGTCTTCTCCCCAACCACGTTTGCCAAAATATTTTTAGTGAGACAAAGGCGTATCCCGCTCGTATCCCTTGAATCCATATATTTCCAGTCTCCTTCTTCATCGTCGTCTGCTTTCTGGGCCGCTATACATTCAGCCAGAGTTTTAGGTATAGGCTTACCTTTCAGTACCTTGCGTAACCCGCCTTGAATCAAGATATCTTGGACTTGTATTTGCCATAGTCCAAAATTGATCTTCCCATCAAACTTCTCCATATCAAACTTGATCGCGTTAGAGTACTTAGATCTTCCCATCTTGCTTCTTTACTTGTCCCAAACCTCGCTCTGACACCAAATGTTGGGAAACTGAGGGGGGGAAATAGCAACGCAAAAACACAGTACGATTAACAAGAACTTAAGATCTTACTCTAACAAATGAGAATTCAAACAAAGGTAATAAAACACATACACAAGGTTTAAATTAGGTGGAAACCCCAAAGGATCAAAACCACCCCCAACAAGCACGACGAATATATTATCACTTAGGGTTACAAGAAGTTACAAAAGTCACTCAACCTCACCTCTACCCTTGCAGATAATCCCTAGCAAGAAACCCTAAAAAGAAAACCTAAGAAATCTCTCTAGAGCAAAACCCTAAATTTCTCCCTTTTCTCTCTCAGACTCTTTCTCTTTGTACTGAGGCCTTTAGCTTACACCCTATATTTATAGACTTTCCATTAGGTCATTCCCAAAATACGTATCACGAGATAAACCATCGCTTTGGAATAAATCCCCTTCAGAACGAACTTAAAAATAAACAAACATAAATTTTTTGAACGACTTAAGCCTCGTTCGAACGACTTCAGCGTAAACTTTTTCGTTTGAATGACTTTTCCTATTTTTGAGCTGTGCCTAACAATTCCTACATATTTTTAATACTAAAATACCCCTATTTCATTATTCCTCCATTTTTTTAATACTAAAATACCCTAATTTCGTCTATATTAAAAAAAACAAAATAAGCAACTCAATCATAATTAATTGATGACTTCTGGGTAGATATGGAATTTTCCACTTTCGTCCAGCCAAAAAATTGAGAAATTTTAAATGCACCCCATTCTTTAATTAGCTCATCACACTTTTATTTGCCTAGGTTAATGAGCTCACCCCATCTCTTTTAGAAATGCAAAATTAAGTTAGGAAAAATAAATAAATGTATAGCTCACCTCACTCTATATTAGCATTTCTCTTCATTTCTAGGGTTGTTAAGTCTTTATTTCTAGGGGATTTAAGTCTTCAAGTAAGACTCCCCCGATTGGACTCTTAATTAAGTTTTGCTTATATTGTTTGATTAGATATAGAGATGATGAAACTAATCAAAATTATATAACATTTAAATTATTTATAAAAAAATTGTTCTTCCTCGCCACTAAGCTAGAGTAGTGGAACTTGTTGTGCTTAAGAGAAATTAAGCCAAGCAGTAGGAATTATGGAAGGGGTGAACGTTTAGATTGAAAAATATTTATGTTTCTATTTTGGGGGCATACTTGTCATTAACTATTAAGGTGTAATTAACTTAAAAAAAATAGTTGGATGAGGTGAGCTTTTAGAGTTTAGGGTGTATTTAAAATTTCTCCAAAAAATTTCTTCACAATTTTTCTTAAAATTCATAAAATAACCCCTTAACTTTATCTAAATTTCACAACTATCTTCTCTCCTCGTCTTTAACTAAAAAACCAAAACCTAACCCCAAACATTTTTCTCCAATCACAACTGTAATGGAGGGTGGCGATCCCTTGCACTGGGTTTTGAAACTCAATCCATCTTCCAAACTCAAACGAGCAAGTGGAGAATAACGAACCAACTTCATTAGGTCGTCACAACTTCATTAGATTTCATCTATACTACTAAATTAAGCATTATTTCATCTACCTATTGCTTAGTTATGTCCAAAAGTTAAGTATAACCGTGCGCAATCTTCATAAGATTATTCATTTATTTCAACCATCTTTACCCCAATAACCAAGAACGAACATGATTTCTTTTCACGAACTTGGTGTTTAAGATATTAGAGAAAAAATTGATTGCAAAAAATCTGAAAGAAAAAGTTGCAAGAATGAAGAGAAATGAATCTAGCGTGTATGCAACATGTAAGGTAGACACTCTCAATTTTCACCGATGCATGTCGAGATTTTAATCCAGCAATCTAGCTAAATATGGTTAAGACATTCTCTTGAGCTATTTTTTTTAAGATTCGATAGTCCATACACCATGAGAGACATACAAAAAAAATAATGTTACTTAGAAATTTTCCTACTAACGTCATTAAAAGCAGCGGGGAACATCGGTTGTAAATATACTGGGTTTTTTTTTTGGGTTTGAGGAGTAATTAAAGGAACTATTAGTTAAATGTGTTTTTGATTATGCTGCAGGTTTGGGTATGTACATCTGATTGTTTGGCGAAAAGGAATTTAGTGTTACTGTAAAGGCATTTCGATCAGAAGGTAGACTGTCATTTAACCCGGTTAAACTTGTAAGTTGGGGTTGGACTCTCTCCCGATGTTGTTACATATAGAAATCTTATAGATGCTTCAAAAGGTTGGTAGGGATGATGATGCCCTTGTAGTCTTTAATCAGATGATGAGGACTAGTGTTACTCCTACGTTGACAGCCTATAAGACATTAATGACTTGGTTTTGTCGAAAGGGTGAAGTTACTGCATCTTTCAATTTTTGGTTCAAATATGTAAATAGTCATCCAGTTCGTGAAGAGGGGGCAAATAAGAATAGTTGAAGAAAACTTTGAACGTGGGGATTTGGAAGCATGAGTACGACGAGGCTTACTCGAAATGGACATGAAATGTGTAAGGGCGTATTTCTCATTCTCGACCTAAGCCTAGATATCGACCTCAACACCAACAGCTCGATTCAATAAACACTCAGAGTCATTAAAGAAGCCATTACAAAACAAAAGGATCAGACTGTTACGTAATCAGTTTAAAGACTCATCAAAATCATATTGTAATGTTCATCATTAAAAGTAATAATGGCCATAAAGCGGTCATATTATAAGACCTATAAATAAGACCAAAGAACTACAAATTAGGGAGAATAAATTCTACACATAACTATCCAGAGTGTTCTTTGTAATAGCTAGCCATCATCAATAATATCTTTTATTCTAAAATCCTCAAGAGAGGTCGTGGTTTTTAACCTATTCAAAGGTTTTCCACGCTAAATATTGTGTTATTAATTACTTGCTAGCGCTCTGATTATCTTTGGTGTGAGATTCTAAGTTCGAGATATTAAATTAGACTCTTACAATATGCAAAACATTTTATCCATAACCTTATACCATTTCCCTTAATAGATTTTATCAGGCTGGACGGCTAAATGAAACTTTAAAGATCTTTTCTCTCTTTGAAGAGTTTAGGATAGACGTAACATCCCCAAGTTGTGTAACATTGATCAATGGCCTCTGTGGAGAAGAGAAGGTAAATCTTGCTTCAAGTATCTTTCTATATGCATTAGAGAAAGGTTTCTTATTGATGCTGAATGTGTGCAGCCGGTTGATTTGGTCCCTTATCTCACAAGAAAACAAAACACGTGCTTGACCTGGTAACAAGAATGAGATCTGTGGGTTATAACTTGGATGTCTATCTCTACCAGCCTACAAAGGCTTTATTGCGAGGTTACAAGTTACACATGGAAACTTTTTCTCCTCACTAATACTTATGCTTCCAGCTTTTCATTTTTGGAATCTGGATAATTCTGATTACGAGATGCTTCTTCGCATGTACCTAACCTACTTCCCAGCCTGTAGTTCATGTACTATTAATATACAACTTCACCAAACTTAGATAGTGGTAATCCATATATGACCTTAAAGGTTTGGAAACATATGTCGACGATAATTTGTAATGTATTAGATAAATGATTGGGTACTGTCATATACATTTTCGAAGGGGATTTAAGTCTTAAAGTTGTAGTAGCTCTTAACTGTAACCTTCGGCTTCAGGATTTGTGAGATGAAATCAATAAAAAAAATTTTTTTTTTGGGAAAAAACGAAAATAATATTAGGCTATAAAGGGCAGCAAGGAAGCAACATAGTTCACGAGGTTATAAGCCTCAGGGGGGTTATTACAACAAAAGCTAGAATAATAGGCACCCCAGGCCGCGAGGGCGTGAGCCTCAACATTAAAAGTTCTACTAATATACTCGAAGCTAAAATTGTCAAAAGATGCCGCCAAGCTCAGTAGGTCTGGAGCAAGAGTGAGAGCGCCCCAGGTCAGGTCTGTAGACTTGCTCGCGAAAGATTTAACGGGCCTCTTGCAATCCGAGACCGCCAATACTCAATTAATCCCAGCATCCCACGCCGCCTCTACTCCTCTAATGACCGTTCTAGCCTCCGCATCTTCAGGATCCGCTTCCTTGGAAAAGTCATGACCTACAGTAACAATCAAGTTCTCATCAGTTTTGATAACATAACCTGAACCACAGTAAGAGTTGGCAGAAGACCACGATGCATCAACCGAAATAGTAGTCCATCTTTTCCCCACTCTGGGTTGAACGGGGGTCTTGCAAGTGGACATGGTCGGGGTCAAAAAATGGGGGGGGGGGGAGATAACTTTTAGCTAACTTAATAATCTCAGGGGGAGGAAGCCAATTATTTTTGAAAATAATATTATTTTTATCGTTCCAAATAACAAACATAATAGTCACAGTCTTCCCCCATAGGGAAATGGTATCCTTGCCATACCAACTCTTGTTGGCCAGAAGATACATCACCTTTTGGAGAGAATCAAAGTAGGGCCAATCGCTATTATTGAGAGTGAAATCAGAAGCATACCAGATGTCCTTCAAGTTCTTATAGTAAAAGAGAACATGCGTAGTAGTTTCTTCTTCTTCCCCGCATCTGGGGCAGATGACTTTGCTCATATCGTCTCTATGGGAAAGATTAACCCCAGTAGGGAGACCTTCGTTCATCACTTTCCAGAGGAAGTATTGAATTCTGAATGATGCCTTGATTTTCCAAATGGAGGACCAAGTTTTATCGAGATAAAGTACATTATGATTCATGCTCTCCCTTTCATCCCACTCCCCTGCAATGGCTTTATAGACAGATTTAACCACGAGAATCCCCTGTTGTTTTCGATAGTCCACCTGAGGGTATCTTTAGCAGGATAATTACTAATAGGTCGAAAGAATGTGGGTGGCAATCGATTCCAAAAAAATGTCTAGGATGCGATTAACCCTCCAAGAGTGAGTATATATCAGGGCAGATAAGGTTTGCAACCTTAGAGAATTCTCTGTTCTTTGGGATCGGCCCTGTCGGCCTGCCGTTCAGAATATTAGGGATCCAGGGTTCTTGCCAGTAGTCAATGCTCTTCCCGTTCCCAATATGCCACCTGAGATTATTCTAGATTTTGTTTCTGGCTCTAAGAATACCTTTCCAGATCTAGGAATTGGAAGCTTTAATGGGGACAGTCATAATGGACTCCTTGGGAGAGTATCTCTTCATTAAGTTCTAAGCCCAGAGATTTTCTGGTTCTTTGATGATTCGCCAGAATAGCTTAGCCAGGAGGGATTGGTTATGTTGGGTAACCCTCCTAATCCCAAGGCCTCCGATCTTAAGGGGCATGTAAATGCATTTCTAGCTTATGAGGTGCACTTTACCCCTTCCTTCCTCATTGTTACCCCAAGAAATTGGACGTTGAGATAGTTCAATTTGTTGCATATCTTAGGAGGAAAAGGAAAAACCGATATAAGATAAGAGGGGATTGCCGAGTTAACAACTTTTATCAGGGTGAGTCTATCTGCTTGAGAGAGAAACTTTGCTTTCCAACCCTCAATGCAGTTTGAGACTCTAGTAATAATGCTTTGGAGATCTGAGCATTTAGCTCTCCCAAAGGCAAGCGGGGCACCCAGGTAGTTCTCTCCTTGGGTATTCTTCTTAATGTTCAGGATTCGATGGATCATCCTAAGATGATGGTGATGGCAATTTTTGTTGAACATGATGGAATATTTATCGAAATTAACTTCTTAACCAAACACACTTATAAAGGTATCTAGGGCTTCTATAACTGTATTAGCTTCATCCAGAATGGCCCTACAAAAGACGAAACTATCATCAATGAAGAGAAGATGAGAAATGGGGATACCTCCTCTAGGGGTCTGAATACCGTGCAATTTCCCATCGGCCTCATCTTTAAGGAGAATCCTGAAGAAGGTCTCAGCACAAAGAATAAACAAGAAAAAGAAGAGGAGGTCTCCCTGGCAGATGCCCCTTTCCAATTTTAGAAGGACAAAGGGAGACCCGTTCAGGTTAAATGACAGGGTCGAAGTGGAGACACACTGGTTGATCCATTGTCTCCATTTTTAGCAGAAAATCATTGCTTCCATAGAATCATTAAGGAAATCCCATTCAACTCTGTCAAACGCTTTTCTCAGATCAAGCTTAATGGCTATGCACCCCTTGGGGCCTTTCCTTTTTTTCAAGGAGTAAAGCAGCTCTTGCGCCATAACGATGTTATCAAAGATAAGCCTCCCCGGAACAAAGGCATTCTGGGCAGGGGAAATCAGCTTGTCAAGGAAGGGCTTCAGGCGATTACCTAGTATCTTAGAGATAATCTTGAATTTAACGTTACACAGGCTGATAGGATAAAAAAATCCCCTGGCTTCTCAAGGTTGGCCTTCTTGAGGATCAGGGTAATGTTAGAATGATTAAATTTTGATAACAGGTGGTCTGACTAGAAAATGGCAATGATAGCTTGGAAGAGGTCGTCACCCATCATGTCCCAATATTTCTAAAAAAAGTGAGGGGTGAAGCCGTCTGGGTCAGGCACTTTGTGGGGGTTCATAGAGAACAGGGCTTCTTTTACCTCTTCTAGAGAGTGTAGCTGAGTAATAAGCTTATTAGAATCCTCCAAGACAACTTTGTCAAAGATGTGGAGGTCCTTAACTTTGAGCTCTGGTTTGGAGGAGGTAAAGATATCCTGGTAGAATTTAGTTATAGAATTCCCAATCTTTGTTCTAGTTGAGGCCCAGGTGCCGTCTTCTTTCCAAAGTCTGGTAATAGTATTCTTTTTACGGTGACATACGGTAGAGAGGTGGAAGAACTTAGAGTTTCTATTCCTTTCTTTGAGCTAAAGCTCTCTAGATTTGTCACGCTAGAGAGATTCTTCCTGTTGTAAGGTACTCTCAAGCTCATTGATAAGGTCCGCTTCGATGAGGGAATTAAGTTCCGACGGCCTAGCCATCTGGATCGTGTTAATCTGCTTACGCAAGTTCCTAATCTTGTTGGGGATGCGAGCAAAAACTTCTTTGCTCCAAATGGATAAGTCTTTTATAGGTTGGCGAATCTTACGAAAGAACTTGAGGGGACGTGACCTAGTCTGGCTCATAGCCCAAGCTTTTTAAATAACATCGTTGCAGTCCGAGTGCTTCACCCAGAGAGCCTGAAAGTGGAATTGCTTGGTGTGGCTATCAAAATTTGGGCCCGTATCCAGCATAATGGGGATGTGATTAGAGCCAATGATAGGAAGGTTAGTGAGATGAGCCTTAGGAAAGCTGAGGGACCACAAGTCCGAAGCCAGGGCCCTATCCAGTTTCTCTTTAAATAGGTTGAGATCTTTCCTTTTGTTGGACCAAATGAATCTAATATCTGAGTACCCAAGGTCAACCACGGAAGAGTCAAAGATAAATTGTTTAAGAGGGTTCGGAAGGGCTGGATTAAAGGGAATTTTGCCGCATTTTTCTTCTTTGCAGGTAATACTATTAAGGTCCTCAATAATCAACCACGGGAAGCTCACTCGAGTAAAGAGACTCATCATAGAATTCTAGAAGGCTTCTCTATCTTGGGGATCTGGGGGGGGCCATACACAAAAGAACAAATCCAGAGAATGGGGGTCGCGTTAGTGGGAGAAGTGGGGGGGGTCAGAAAGGGGGACTGAAGAGATAAAGGCATCAATGCCTCTCGGAGAGGAAGTGATAACAGTGAGATTAATGGTGTCCTTCCAAGCGAGCCAAAGCCCTCCTTCAAGTGAGTCCGAGGAGTTGACAATGTAATTGGATGAAAAACCAAGAGCAAAGAATTTACAGAAGAAGTTCATATTAGAACATTTAGTTTTGCTGTGGAAAATGATGTTGGGGTCAATCTTGTTTCGGTGAGAAAGGAGCTCACGGAGGGTGGCAGGTTTCCTGCCCCCTTGGAAGTTCTAAGAGAGCACTAAGATCTGTAAGTGAGGGCCGGTGTCGGGCCCCCTTTCGAAAGGTAGAGAGGATTGGAACTAGAAATGGAATCACATGTGGTCTTAAACCTGCAATTGTACGACAGAGAGTGGCGATCCTTGGGTATCCGCCTTAAAAAATTAAGCAGGGAGTGTAATCTCATATAGAGTTGTCGCCTCAAGACTGGCTCAACTCTAGCCTTGGACATGCCAGGGGGATGGGTTCTTTCTGAGGGGCCTGACAAGGGGTTAATGTCGTAGCAAGCCACAGAGGGCTGGTGCCTCTTATGTCTAACCTTACAAGAAGAACTCTTGGGCAATGCATTGCAAGAATTAGGATATCGACTAAAGAGAAGATGAGGTTTACCAATAAATTGAGGCCTCTCCCACAGGGTATCAAAATAACTCTGCAGTTTCCTTGGGGGGGCAATACATACATACATACATACATGAATGCATACATACATACATACATACATGCATACATACATACATACATACATACATACATACATAAAAGGCTAAAAGAGACTCAGGGTGGAAAAAAATTGGGAAGACAAACTAAAATTTGGTGGAACAATCAACACAATTGAGGCATTAATCAACAATTGCAAATTGGAGAAACTTGGGTTTGTAAATAGTGCATTTGAAAGTAAACATGAGTAAATAGTAGTCAAGAGATAATCAAGCAACTACAAATTAGGGTTGCAAAACCTGAAATTGAGAGAGAACTACAAATTAGGGATACTGGAGATCAAGGTTCATCATCGCATTCGTCGAGATAAAGAGGGAAGGCTGAATGAGGCATTAAGCCACTTTTTTGGCTTACCCAAAAGTGTTGAATGATACTGCTGAATAGCACTACATAAGCATTCAGCAAAAAAAAACACTAGTTGAAGTGCTGAATAGTGCATTCAACACTCCATTAAGCAATCAACAGTTTTAAGTAAAGAAAACAAACACCCCCTTAGTGTCAATTATATTGTTTCACTATAAAATGGTCGGCATTAGCTGTGGCAATCTTCTAAAAAGCCTCCTTTAGCCCAGGTCTCTTACAATTTATAGCACCAACAGTGTAGTGATCCCGACTACCAGATTGATTAAGTTCCCTATCTCTTATGAAGGCTATTATTTCTTGAATGAATATGTTTGTATGGGTGTAGAAAGTGAAATGATATCATAGTTGGTTGATGACATTTTTGTCGAATGGAACTTGTAGTAGCTCGAAAACCTATGTCATTTTTATGCTGAGATTTGAGAGGAACCTTCCCTACTTTATCAATGCCTTTCTTGTTTATCAGTATCTTTCTTGTTTGTTTGTTTTAACTGTAGACACCTTCAGATGCGACAGTTGAGGTGAAAATTTGCTGTGAGTTTTCCTAATGATCATATTTAATATCTAACTTGAGTATTTTTCTTTAGGACGACCAAATTAGTAAAACAATGGTGGGATGCATTTACGATATATGTACTAATGAATAGCTAGGCTGCTGCTTTTGATAAAAAAATTGGCATGAAGTACTTATTGGAGTTCATAAATATTTGGTGTACTATTATAATGCTTTCATTTCAATGACTTTTAGAATAGTCAGTTTGGCGATCCTTCTGTATCTGGAGCTCTTGATTGTGATGGTGTTTTTTGGGATTTATTTTGGTTTCTAGATTTTAAGACTATTTTTAATTTTTTATGTGTAGTGTCTGCAGGATATTTGAGGACATCTTTGATGTGAATCATTTCGACTATTTGTAGGATGATGTGAGAATTGTTCCTGACATCCTGATGTGAGAATTTGTAGGATGATGTGAATCATTTCCATGTGCTCAAATGCTTATCTTATTTCATTTTATAATTTGAGTTCCTTTGTATCAGGGTTCATCACTTAAGGTTTGAGAAAGGAAAGGTAGATTTATCCTTCTGCGGTTTTGTTGGAACCAAAGACCAGAAAGCTAAAATGCCTTAATACAGAAAAAAAGTGTGGTCTTGGAGGTATAAGGTGAGTGACTATGACTAATTTCATTTTTTGCATAAACAAACATTTTAAAATGATATACAACCTTATTTATATATGTTAACTTGGCATTTTGTCTGCAGAATGGATTCTATCTCTGGCAACTAGCACTACAAAAGAGAAATGAAGGACGGTCTCCCCTTGAACCTGAGGAAGTTGTCGTGATCCTTCGGGTAATGGGTTACCTAAAGAAACTTAAATATATGTTGCTATTGGGAAGGTCTACGGTGGAAAAAATCGAATCGCACCACTCATGAATATGTTCCATAATCTGGTAACTTGTTTACCATGATATATAACTAAATAACATATGCAACATAACACACCTATGAAAGATAAATAAATATTGTAAATAACATGTCCAATTAATCTAAAAAGCCCACTTTTAGAAGTTCCGAATCAACAATATAAAAGTAAAAAATTTCATTAGTTCAAGGAATGCATGATGCAATAAATAATAAAATAAAATGTGCAGAAGTTACACTGTTCCTTCAAAATTTGTGCCTTTTTGATCTATATCTTGATCACAAAAACATTGAACTCCACTTTAAGACTGCTTGTTGTGATTTAACTAAATTCTTATCTAATTAACTTTTGGCTTCTTGGGGGTAACTATATTGTAGGTTACGAAGGAGGAATTAACAAACAAAGAGTAGTTTTATCATTTCATGAAGCATGTCACCAGTTTGGCAGCCTTGAACTTCTTGGCCTGCATGAAGTCTGATGTATATATTTGTCATGACTTATGGTAGAAACCAAAGGTTGAGACCTCTCTAAACCAAAGTTAACCAAAGGTTCGTACCACTCTAAACTAAAGGTATTGATTATCTCTCAGTATCAAGCCTTTATTGGAGTGTTTGTAATCTATTTTAGGGCTTACGATTTATGATAGGGAGGTATTTCTAAATCAATAATGAATTTCATTTTCTTCTAATCGTTGATTTAACTTCTGCATGATTTGCTACTTGATATGTTGCTGGGTTCCTAAGTAACAGTTTAAATAATTGGTTTTTCTTTTCGAATTTTGGCAAAAAAAATGAACCACGGAAATAAGTCTTTAGGACATTTTTTCAAGGTTTATAAGGCCTTTTTGGTTTGTTCTTCTTATCCTTTTTATATTTTTCTCACTCTCTGCACATAGTTTCTAGACTAAACACTCTCCATTTCAATATTTTTCAAAGAAATTCTAATTATAAAGGTTAATCAAATCTTCAATGGAGGAACTATTTTTGTGTGTTTGATTTGATCTTTCTCTTTGTTTTTTACAGGCTAAATATAATGAGCTCTTACGAAAACCATCTCAGACCATTTGCTTTACGATGAAGGTATTTATCTTCTCCCTTTCTCCTCCTGCTATTCACAGTATATTGATGCATCGGTTTTACAGGAGTTATTGGTGCATTCTGAATTATGATGTAAGGTATGTCAAATTTTTACTTAATCAACACCTTCTAAAATGATTATAAGATTTATTTCAAACTCGAGTGTCTACATAAATAAAAAGAACTTACAAGCATCATGAAGGGATTACGCCATTCTTTACTGAGAAATACTCTCAATTTTGAAGCTTCTCAAATTTTTGCTACTCTGGCTATTTGACATTTCGGCATTTTCCCATGAACTAGCAAATTTAAAGCAAACTAATAGAATAAGATTCAGGTACTCTTCTTAAAGCCTTTTGTTATATTTGAATCAAGGATAAGTAAAATTGAGATCCATGTAGTCTTTTGAAGGATAATGGGCTTTGATTTGGAACTAATGTCACCTGGAAAGTTCTACGAATCTAAAATTAAAAGAAAGGAGGAGAAGCTTTAACGCCCCTTTTTTCATTGATTTCTTCAGGTTCTTCATAATTTATTTGTTATTTCTTAAATTACACCCCGTTAGCTGAAGAATAGTGCATCTTTCGTATTGTTCAGGTTTATTCACCGTTTATATATATAGATAAATACCGTCTCAAGTATAATTACCTTAAGATGATTTCTGATGTGAATCGTCATCTAATAGCCATTCTCACCATCAACGTATTATCTTTATTTATGTTATTTTGATTCAAGCCTCTCCATTGCTGGAGATGCTATGTAGATTTTAGGGACTTGATTGTTTAACCAACATAAGGTTAAAGATAAAGTTTTGCCAATTTAAGTAGAATTCTATTTAGATTAGAATTAGGGTTGCTAATTCTAATCCCCCTTGTGTTCTATAGAAGGAAAAATCTAGGGTATTTGCTCTTCAATAGTTAGTAGAGTTGTTTTGTTTATGAAAGAGTTAAGTTTTCATCTGAATTCACCCTAGTAGAGATCTAGTTTAAACTTAGTTAATCAAATGCGAATTAAGCTTCTGCGTTCGTAAATTCACATTAATTGGTATCAGAGCCACGTTCACATCTCTGGTGTAACAAGTTTCAAGAGCAAGATGCCTCGTGGAAAATCTGCGATGAAGAAACCTATACTCGCTCAAGATCTAGCAAAATTTATGGAAAGAATCGATAGGCTTGTTTAGGCTTTAGATATGGAAGCCTTTACCCCCATCCCCACCCCCCAATCAATGGCGATTTTACCTCCTATTTACGATGACTATCTCAAAGATTGGAGTACCACTGCAAAGACTGGGGAACGGAAACCTTGTTTAGACATTTTCCTGTCGATAGTGACGCGAGATCGGAGACCCCGATGTTTGATACGGCGAACAAAGAGACGTTGACCATCTTGGAAGGTCTGGTTAATGACCTAACATCACCGATAATAAGTTCACACCCGAAGTTAGCGTCAAACGACGTCAATTTTTTTTTCTTTTTGAATCCGATATAAAATCTTTGCCGCAATTTACGATATCACAAGGATTCATGATAGAGGAGATACCATAGTTCATTACGGGGTCCAGTGGGTATGGCCCCAATCAAAGCTTTGGCATGTAGTACAGCTGCTAATGGTAGTTTTATCGCCGCCGGTAATGAAGATTTCAAAGCTAATTTTGGAAAGGTTCTCGATAGAGGACTCGTGGGAAGCTTTCCTAGAGTCCAAGGGGAGCTTAAGAACGATGTTTCGATCGGAAAAACTGCCGGTTCAACGCACCCAGAAAACTGAGTTACAGTTCTTGTGATGAAGAAGAAAGACTTCACGTTTGAGAGAGAAGAAGAGGCAACACGTAACCCACACGTGGTTTCTTTAAACCAAATCCAGGCCCAGCTACAGGCCACCCAAACCAGGCCCAAACCCAAACCTTGGTATCGGGAGCCTTTTTCCTGCCCCCCCCCCCCCCCCCTCTGTTGGGCATAGTAGAAGACCCATCTCTTGAGGGAAACATCGCCGCGTGGAGCGGCGATTTCATCAACCCTTTTGCAAGTCTTAGTATCGAAGATGAAACTTCTAGTGGTTTGGGAAACGAAACTCGAACCATCGCCGAAGGTCTGGCCATCACACTACTGACCAGTATGTAGAGCCTACTCGACAGCGCCAAGTACCACCGACAACAGCCACCACGACGGTAGCAACACCGGTAGCGCTAACGAAATCAGATTTCTTGACTTGGGCCGCACAACAACAATCCCAAGTATACAAGGCCAACACCAAAATCGTGATCCACTATTACCACACCCAAACCAGACCCAGTCGGACCAGATCCATACAACCGAATCTGATCCACCCGAACCAGTTCCAGTTAGTTGCAGAGTTAGGTTACCCGCAGCAAGTGGAGACCTGATCCAGTACTTGTGGGCTCGATGGGTCGGGCTTCACCACTCACATCAACAACCAAACTTTGAAGGAATATATCCATTATGGTGGATTCCCCACGACAATGTGACTACCGACAACTTTCTTGACCGGCATCAACCAACAGCACCTACCCTGGCTACCCTCCCAACAACGTCAACAACAATAGAGGTGATTGGCCAAGAGAGGACCCCCCTTCCCATGGGTTTTGAGTTATCGAATGCTGAACTACCGCACGGACCGCCAAAGACTTCGGTTTACCACCCCTCACAACGCAAAACTGGCTTACCAGCCACAATGGGGACTGATCGACAGGTACCACCACCAGAGACAACTCTGTTAGGTACCCATGGAACATCTCTCCCACCAACAGATCTGTACCATACTAAAACCGATAAATGTCCTCCACCAAGGATGACCCCTAAGTACAACTTTGAGTTTCGACCTCCTTACGGCGAAGGATAAGGGCCGCGTGATGATGATATGTTTAGTATTTAGTCGAACGGGGGGGTTAAAAATGTAGGTTCTTATAATGTACAAGATGAAAAGAGAGAGAGAGAAAAAAAAAAAAGCAATTAAGTGGGAGAGATTGGGGCCGTGGTTCTCACCCCCTGGTTGGTACCCTATTGCGTGATCATTACCGACATCGTCCACTTAGTTTACCTCTCCGTCCACCAAGATATCTGTATGCTACAACTCAGCAAGATGATGAGTACAATTCAGACTACGTCCACAACCGCGACTCAAGGGTAAGGGTAATGATATTGAAGCGTTGGCCAAAGCTATTTCATAACAGATGCAAGATGTTCACCCCAAAGTGCTAGAGTTCACTGGAAAATTTGATGCAGACGCCTTTATTGAGTGATTGGATAAGGTTGAGCGTATTTTCAACTACAGGAAATATGAGGATCCAAAGAAAGTGATGATCATTAAGTCCCACCTTACTAGTTTTACTCTCAACAGGCTAGGCGTACAACGGGTTACCATCCCATTACAGAGTGCTGGAAAATGCGGAGAGAGCTGAAGGAGAAATTCATCTTTATGAACTACGGCAAGGTTGTATTTGGGAAACTACAGTCCCTCAAAATGGCTCTCTCTTCCCTTGATGATTACACTAATCAGTTTTATCTCTTTGAGGCACACGACTCCATGAGACTGAGCAGCAGCGAGTTAGTAGGTATAAGAATGAGCTGACAAAGAAATTATAATAGGCAACTGCAGTTTAACCAATCTTTTACCTAGAAAAAATTGTACAGCTGGCCAAATAGGCGAGCGAGCTACATGCGTAACATTACCCTCCAATTCTAGTAGTATCAGAAGCAACTCTAGCTATTCCAACAGTCACTGCAACATGTACCTTTGTTTTGGGTAACTGTTATGAATGTGGGAAACCAAGTCACCAAAAACGTAATTGTCCTGCATTTACAAAAAAGGCCGGCCTAGTCTTGGATGGTATGCGGGAAAGTGCGATAACAATAATTCAGCGTATTCTACGGGACGAAGATGAAGAGATGGATATGCACACTACATTCATGCGTGAGTCATCTGGATCATCGCCTCCTTGATTTCATGGATGAAATCTTCTTAGACGGAGGGTTTGACGTGGCACGTCCCTCCTAGGGTCGTTTGCCCCTGTGTGACATGTTTATTTTATGCTTAGCTTATGCTCTGTTAGAGAGGTCCAAAATGGGTTATTAACAATTTCTATTTTTTAGGTTAGTTTCCTAATTGGATAGGTTAGGGAAGATATTGTAGGAGTGATTCTAGGAAAACCTAGGTTATAAGTGGAGAGGGTGGTACAATATAAGCAGGTGGTTGTTAATGAAAGTTAAGTTGCCTTAGTAGAAATAAAAGTTTTCTCTAAACCTAACCTATCCGGGATATTCTTACGAATTCTACTTCCGCGTTCGTAGTAATCACGTCAATTTCTCTAAAAGTTTTTTCGTAGGGTTCCTATGTTTTTACTAATTTGACAAATCTTAAGAGGAATTAACATAGTTTTGCTCTTATACAAGATCGGTTTAATGCAAAAGGAGATCATCATCCAGTTAATAAATTGTTTTTGCAAATCCAGTAATGATACTACTACCCTCCTGTTCAGGTTAAATTTTGCTAAATTTTGCTATTGCTTTAAAAATATCATATCAAAAGGGAAGGTAGCTTAATGATGAGGTTCAATGGCTTGGTTCACTAACTCAAAGATTTAATTCTTCTATCTTTTCTTTCTTCGTATATCAGTTATGGAATGCTAGAACCCATATCATATTTTGATGAGAAAAAATAACAAGCAATCATATATGTTCTCAATAACTAGTGATATTGCAACTAGAAAGAAATAGTTATTTCCTTTCGAAACGTCAATTTTTATTTTGGAATACAATAACTTAGTTTACATTACAAAGTAGTTTAGAATACAATAAATTAATTTTAATTTTGAAAGATATAGTTATTTCTCTTCATCATCAATCTTCTTAGAAGAAAAAGAGTTACAATCTCGCCTGAAGTGGCCCTTCTTTCCATAAGTCCAACACGCACCGGGCGGCTTAGACTTTCCTCTTGACTGTGATCGACCCCTTCCAAATTTCGGCCCTTTTCTGTAAGACCTCCCTCTTTCCTTGACGTTCATCATACTGCCGTTTGAACTCAAAGAGGGTTCAGATGTTTTACGTCTATTATCTTCACTCATAATCAACGAGACTATAGTGTCAAATTTGATGTCTTTCTTCCCCGATGAGTTGCTCACGGCTGTAATGAACTCTTCCCAGCTCTCTAGCATCTGCCTTAAAAGAGCCCACACTCTCACCAATTCGGTAAAAGTGATTTTAACAGATTCTAGTTGAGCATGTATGGTATTGAACCCACTGATATGAGCTTGCACACTACCATTATCCTTCATCTTCAAAGTAAACAAGTACCGTAAAAGGTGTACCTTATTTACCCCTAACGGTTCCGAGTACATAGTGGACAATGTCTCCATCAAACCCTTCATTATTGTAACTTTAGAGATCATGTGTAGAATCTGAGATGGCAACGCTAACCTAACGGTTCCAAGCGCCTTGTGATCCAATCACTCCCACTTAGCAGCATCGTATTCTGTTGGCATCATCTTAATATCACCCAGTAGTAAATCCGAATCCTTCTGATAGAGATAATCTTCTATCTGCATCTGCCGTACTCCAAAATTTGATCCATTGAACTTTGTGATCTTCAACTTCTCCTGATCGGCCATCACTCTTCACCACACAAGCCCTAACACTTGCTTTGACACCAATTGTTAAGAATTGAGGCAGCTACTCTATCTTTCCTGACAAAAACGATAACCTGAAATTGCCAACTCAAGTAGTAAATTAACAAAGAACAATATAAATGACACAAAAATTTTCCATGAGGAGGGAAGTGGAAAACCCTTACGGATGAAAAACCACTCCCCACGAACAATTTACTATTATATCAAATAGATTACAATGATCTCTCCAAGCTTCTCAAGCTTTAATGGAGTCTCTAAAATTCTAGGTCTCTCTAAAATTAAACTCACCAAGATATGCTAACAAAATAACCTAAGTCCCCTTTATATACTAGGGAACTAAAATACAAGTACAACGGATCTCGAGGTAAACCCAACGTCTCAGAATAATATCCAAAGAAAACCTATGCCAAGCTCATTCGAACGACACCAAGATCGTTTGAACGACTTTGCGATAATTGGTCTCCAGCGCTAGAAACATAACAACTCGTTCGAACGACATCCAAGCTCGTTCGAACGAGATTGATGAACCAAATCCAAAACCGCGAAAACAGAGATTTCGTTCGAACGACTTTGAAGCTCGTTCGAACGACTTCGACAATTTCCTTTTTTCTTCGACAATCCATAGTTTGAGTTTACACCCAACACTTTCCTCATATATATCAAACCAAAAATATATATTTAATGGCAAGCTCCCTGAAGATGTCAACGAAAGAAGATGATTGATAGATAATGCTAAATGATACATCGTTGTCAGCAATCTCTTATACAAAAGGTCAGTTACAGGGACCTATCTCGAATGTTTATCTGATAAGGAGGCCCAAGACTTCCTGCACAATTTACACGAAGGTACTTGCGGATCCTATGTAGCAGGGCGGTCCTTAGCAAACCGAGCTATTATTAAGGAGTCTTTTAACCTAATATAAAAGCTCAAGCCATCACATATATAAACAAGTGTGATGCCTGCCAACGACATAGACCCAAAATTTAAGCTCCGGCTTTGAAACTCCATTCTAGCAACGTTGTCTGGCAATTCAAAAGGTGGGCCCTCGATCTCGTGGGAGAATTCCCAACTGTACTGGGAAAAAGGAAATACCTCTTAATAGCAATAGGCTACTTCACCAAGTAGGTCGAAGCAGTCCCTTTGAGTCGAATGCGCGAAGACGAAGTCATTAAATTCATATGGGAAAGCATTATTATACGATTCGGTTACCCCCACCTCATCAGAATATATAATGGACCACAGTTCGTTGGTTCAAAGTTCATCAACTTCCTCAATCAGAATAACATCATCCACTCTTCTTCAAATCTGTATTACCCACAAGGAAATGGTCAGGCCGAAATTATTAATCGTACTATAGTAGACAGAAAAAAAAGTATTTTACAGAGAAGAAAGGTAATTGGGTGTAAGAATTAGCACACGGGTTGTGGGCATACAGAACAATACCTCGAAATCGACGGGATGTACACCGTTCTTGCTAGTCTACGGTACCGAAGAAATTATCTCTAGTCAATATCATCACCCATTACGTGATCATACAATGACGGATGAAGAAAACAAGTTTTACTTAGCATGTAACATGAACTTGCTCGATAAAACAAGAAACAAAGCAATCATGAACTTGGAAAAATACCATCAAGCCTTGGTAAAGTCCTACAACAAGTACGTTCGTCATAGAAAGTTTGAAATTAAAAATCTTTTCCAACGAGAGATCCCTAAACATAGAAAGGAGCTCAATGCTGGGAAACTCGCAAAAAATTAGGAAGGACTTTTTATTGTTATCGACAAAAGCTGCCCTAGTGCTTACGACATCATTACATTAGATGGAGAATGAGTCCCCAAGTCTTGGAACACGAATAAACTAAAGTTGTATCGCAGATAGTAACTTATCACAGTTTATATTCAACTATTTTTTATATTTTTGTGTACATCATTCTTACATTAATGAAATACTTTGTTTGATTGACCTACACTACAGTACTATTCTACTATCTCATACAGTACTCTTCTACTATCTCATATATATCTACCATATATACATAACACATCTACTATATCACAAATAAACAATGGGTTTACCCCAATTCTACTATTACATTATAGATCGGTTATTGGTTCATCCAATTCAATCTTCTCATACATAACAGGTCGGTTATTGGTTCGCCCGATTCGATTTTCTAATACATTATAGCTCAATTATTGCTTCATATAATTTAATCTTCTCATACATTATAGGTCGGTTCTTGGTTCATTTAAATTTGATCTTCAAATATATTATAGGTCGGTTATTGGTTCCCCAATTCGGGCAACAGGTTACATACTTCAAGATCACAATTGGTTCATCAGAGTTCGATATAAATATCTACAGATCATTAATCCAACTATCAGACAATATTAATGTCCCTACAGCATTTATACTTTATCTACTCTATCTCGGGTGAAAAGGCAAATTCATTTTTACTCAATACCAATGTCCCAAAATTACAAAATTCAGTCAGAACGTCAATCAAGCGAACTTTCCCCACATTTCGAAGGTTGCGGAAGCCTCAGTTCTAGTGCCCTCGCAGTAATAATTTATCTTCCTTCAACCCATTGTCTTTCGTGAGCAATTTTTGACACAACACGATCCAAGTATTCGGTCTGCACTAGTTGCATCTCACACTTCACACCATTTTTGATCATGCTGTCATGAATCGTGTATCTTTCCATTTCTAGTCTCTTAAACTCAGACACAACAAAGGTAAGCACTGCTACCATTTTTTTTATCATGCGCCTCATTTACCCCGAGCTTACCCATGTCAGGCACAGCGAGCTCTGCAATCTTTCCCCTTGCCTCATTTAGCAAACTTTCCAAGTCTTTACAACGATTTGCCACCATAATTTTTTCTTCAATAGCAATTTTATTTCGTGTTTCCATCACTCTCACAAATTCGTCCATCTGTCCCAACATAGCCAATGATTCCTCTATAACGAACTGGTCGTGACACCTCTGACCAACCTCTATGTTAAGGTCCCGTTGGGTTATCACAAGATCCGTTCCCAATTTTTCATTTGAACTAGTCAGCCCCTCCACTGTTATTTGAAACCCCATAAGGTCTAATTCTAACACTTGGACTATGTTCTCTAAGTTCCCTATCCTAGCCCAATAAGTTTTCACCAACTCATTTTGTTTCCTGTTAACTTCCTCCAAATCTTTTTCTTTATTTTTAGCAACATTCCACATTCCTTTAAACTCTCTCGATCGCTCATTTTCCTTCCTAACAGAAACTCACAAATCGACTACTTCCGCCTCTAGCGTGTTGATCTGAACCTGAGAGAATTTCCTACCATCCTCTTCTTTCTTTAACATCGCCAATAACTCTGTTAGTTTAGCTCGCGCAAGTATTAATTACCCCTCTTACTTAGTTACTCATTCTGAGATATTACTTATGTGGCAATGATCTTTTTCAATGTTCAACTTAATTTTATTCACAACCTAATTTAACTCTTCTATTTTCTCTTGGGCTCTTGCTAGTTCACCATCCTTTTTTACCATTTTTCTCAGACAACTGACTTACCATGCCTTGCCCCTCGATCATCCTCAATCGTATTTTCACATTTAACTCCGCAATATTTTTAATGCTTTATGATGCTAGTTCAGATCAGCGTTCAACTTTTCATTCAAAATGTGCAGTGCTTCACACTGACTTTGAACCTCTTCCAGTTTGACCTGCGTGAACAATTTAAATTGCATACAAAACAATTCATACATCAAAACAGTTTATATATCATCACAGTTCATAATTTTACTCACAAATATGGTATACGATCGATCTTATGACAATAAAATACTTGTATTCGATCGATCAACATTTCTATTCATATCTATTTTACCATCACAAACATAACACATTTATTATTAAAACAATATACAGATATCTAATGCATATATGCAAGTTTTTGAACAACACAGATAATTTACTTTCGTTCCCTCAAACTACGAGAAGACTGCCCCCTATTCCTCGATCGACCTGACCTGTCTCCTTACACGTCTAGAGGTACAACAAAGGTCATCACCTCCTGCTGGCGCTGCCTTCACCGTGAACGAGGTATAAGACTCTCGCCCTCCCCCTCGTCCTATACTGATAAATTTTGTGTCGGTATAGGAGTTGGTCTTTCAACACCTTTTTCCTCCTCATCCTTCGTAAACCACATATTTTCAGCCTTTTCATTCTCTACATCAAAATTTTACCACAATCCATAACATACTTCCTAAATTCATTCTCCGCCCTTGCTAATTCCCCTCCATAAAACACAATCACACTCGATATATGACGTTCCTGGTCAATTTGAGTAACGACATGTGCTCGCGTCGGATACAAATATTCCTTCAACAACATCTGCGATCAATGCAGACGCTTACGCGTATCCTTCTGCAATACACCCAATGCTTTTGATTCCTCTTCTACCTTCTTTCTAACAGTTGTTTCTACTGTCAGTTGATTTGCCTGAGATGTATTTTGTTCTGTACATCACTTTAACGTATTTTGCAACTCATTTACCTTACTCTCTAACTTGGCTTGCACCACTCTCTGCTCATTCCTTATTTTGGAAAACAAAATCCTCATTGCTCTAAGATCCTACATAAAGTCAAGAGCATCATGTAAGGGACCTACGTCACCCCATATAATAGACACACTAGCTCAAGCCAAATATTTTTTTGCCTCTGCGCTATGACGATTACGTACTTCTTAAGCTGAAAATATTACTCGAGCTAAATCAGGTACTACACCCCTTTCATTTAAGAGCTCTACATAAGCCTCTTTTAAACCCTGCTCACTATCTACTTTAGCCTCAAAATACAATGTTGAAGTTAATAAAAGCCTCTGACACCTGGCTTTATCACTCGTGTCAGTAAAACACACAAAGTCTTTAGCTTTTTGTACTAGCGTACCTCTATCCTCCTCTTTTCTCAAAACCTCATCCCTCTCTATTTTTATTTTTGCATATCCATACAGAAGATCGTATAATTCTTTAAATAAAATTCTCTGAATTAGATTTAAACTGCCTTCTTTCATATTCAATTTTATTTAATACCTGTTGAATACAAGTCACGGAGTCCCTCGCTTCACTCAACAATCTCTCCATTGTGGTAACAATTTTTCTCTACCACTCTATTTCCTACATAGATTACAAACTTTTTGTTATCAAACAAACATTCAAACAAGGCACAATAAACTCATGACTATCAAACTTTACAGTTTCAAAACATACAGAAAGCAGTCTCATCAATGTCAAAGCATAATATAATAGTTCGAACAGGATACTACAGAATGATATTAATTATTCTTTTTAATCTCTACCATAAATGGTGGCTCCACATTAGTGCCTGCAGCTGGAACTTGCTCAATTTGAGAAGAGGGTACATTTACTAGAGCATCAATATCTTCAACCGGCTCATATTACGCATCAGAAGAAAAAACTATCTCCTGGTACCTTCCCTCTAGGCCAAGAGTGATATCGGCCTCGGTTAACCCAAAGTGACGATAGGATTGGATCAGATTTATTAATTATTCTTGCCAATCTTTACCTCAAATGGTAGCTCCACTTTAGTGCCTGTAGCTGGAACTTGCTCACTTTAAGAGGGGGGTACATTTACTAGAGCAACAATATCTTCAACCGACTCATCTTCCGCATCCGAAGAAAAAACTATCTCCTGGTACCTACCCTTTAGGCCCAGAGTGATATCGTCCTCGGTTAACCCAAAGTGACGATAGGATTGGATCAAATTGTCTCTACCAACCCTCACCGTTGCCACAACTTTCTCTAAGGTCTCTTCGTGTGCAGACATTTAAACATGTCGCTCCTCATGAACCTTCACCACTTCTGCCTTGCTCTCTCTCTCTCTCTCCTTCTTGAGCTCCTCCTTGAGCTACTTTAACCAAGTTGTTTCCGCATCAAACTTTTGTACAAGCTTTACATACTCCTGGCTTCTCTTCTCAATAAAATTTGTATCCCCTTTCACCAACATCGAGAGCTACTAATATAATACACATAATCAGTAATAGACATATCAACCACACTGCAGCAAATAGAGAATATTAATACATACCTGCGTTGTTTACTCTTGAAATAAGACTTCGAGCTTCCTTGGATCAGTCTCAGCCATGTTAAAACATTCTGTTCTACTTCCCTCAGCTTGGCCATAGCTTTAGCCCAAGTTTGGTCACTACCTTCGATCTCATGTTGTTTTCTTTTTAGAGATGTCTTTTTATCTCTTGATGTCTTTTTATCTCAGCTTGGCCATAGCTTTAGCTTAAGTTTTGTCACTACCTTCGATCTCATGTTGTTTTCTTTTTAGAGATGTCTTTTTATCTCTTGAGGAACGACCTCACTCACCGTCTGCCGCTCCACTGCATCCGATACAGCCAGCTTGTCACCCATTTTCCCTTGGGCCGCCTCTACAGCAAAATGGGAAGATTTTTGTAACGTTCTTTTTGCCCTATGGAGCTTCCGTGTACCGCTAAAACTCCTTGGCAGAGGCGGAGGGATACCAGTCAAATCCCCTAGAGAACGAAGATCCTTATTCACAACCTTTTCAGTAACCTCTTGACTAGAAATAACTCAATTTTTGTGAGCTCATTGCACTTTTGGAACTCTGAAGTTCAGTCTTTTATCCCTACAGATATTCAACTCTTCAAGCACTTGCTTCAACTCGACTTGTTCAAGGGTTACATAATCAAATAAGCTCATTTTATCAGGAACGGCTTTGGGATCAGGACTTGACAGACAAAATTAAGAAAATGATTAGGAGCTTGCAGACAAACTGATATTCGGTCAAGTTAGCAGGCATTACTTACTTGGATTAAAATATTTATATTCTAGGTCGAGTGCTGGTTCTTCTGGAAATTGCTTACAATTACCCCTTAACCATACAAGATGTCATTCCACGGTTTACCAGCAGATTCAAAGTCAAAAAACTTCAGCCTAGACGAATCACTAAAAAGGTAACCACTCCTACGAGCTTACACATACTTGATTTTGAAATATTTCAGTACGCCAGCTGCAATGAACTGCTTCGCAGTCCCGTTCTTTATCCACCATTCATTCAACACCTCACACACCCTTATCATCTCATAAGCATTTCTATTTAATTGTGCGGGGCAACACTGTAATGCATTTATAACCCCTTTCTGAAAATACGTCAAAGGAATCCTAAGACCGTATACCACCAGGTTAAGATAATATAAAAACCCACCGTTCGGGCCTACCATACCTGACCCATTATAGTACGTAATCTTTATATCTTCCTCAATTTCTTTTTCCCTCTTCCATATATCCAGATTAGGCACTTGATAATGTACCTTATCGCCTTTCTCTGGTACAAAGTTCCTAAACCACAGGCCTTGCTCTATTACATAATTCCCCCATTTTCCATTTAACTTCTTTTTAAATTTCATATATTCTTTCCCTACATCTGCTCCTTCTAGATATGTATAAAATATCTCATCATCCGCCCCTGTTTCATCATCCTGTTCCACTACATTACTCACTTCAATGGGCATCTCTGCCACTATCCCCACAGTCACTTCCCTACTGTCTATAATCTCCTCCATGACTCTACCATCGTCCTTTCTACCTGACAAGATGTTTCCTCCGAACGGGATGATACAACAAATTTACTACTAGGTTTTAAGTTTTTAGAACACATATTTGACCTACAGGTAAAAATAATCTTTTATTATTTACTCTCTCTGTGATTCATTACTTACATAATCACATGACATACCACAAACACAGCAGATACAAACCCCACCTATACTTACTACCCAGGAATGACATTTATTTTCAAAAGTTTCCAAAATAACATAAAATCAACTTTAATTTTCCCTCTTCTTTTTCAAAAATAGTTTTCTCTTTCTAGACATTTGTTACCATACATAGAGCTTTTGCAAATATTCACCAATACATGAAAACAATCCTTTTTTAGCCCCATATATTCTAAAATTTCTCATCCCCAATTAGTTATATACAAATGTGACTAACAAAACAACACATACATAGAATACCCTTCAAACAAAATAGAGGAACAAAATTTACTAACCGGTACTGGAAAACCCACAATCTTCTACTTTGCCCACAACTTTCAAAGAAATTATGTGATTGCACTACTTTACTAATAAATTTCTCTCACTAGATGAAGTTGTTACCACGGGATTACGCTCAGAACTTAAATGTTTTCTCTCTTTAGAAATATTGGTTACACCACTTTTTCTTTCTCTATAACTGTAGATAATTTATGAGGGAGAGAGAGACAAGTTTTTATACTCTCCCTGGGTTTTTGGAACGACGGCTCTCTCAGACACGTGCCAGTCACCCATACTACCATTATAGGTACGTCTTTTCGCCACACAGCATTATCATTACTCCTGTGATAACGTGTTTTGTCATCATATTTGTCCCTTACTTCAGCCATTAAACAATTAAGTTCCTCCTTCCCAAGACAATTTACACGATCCCTCACCTTGCTTTTACACTCAATAAAGTTTGTACCACAGTGTATGTCATTTCTATAAATAGCTAATATTCAAAATTCAAAATCCTCTACATAACTATTGACATCAGCCAGCTGTAATCTATCATAACTGCCCCATAAGTAGCTAAATAAATGCATTACACCTAATTTTCAGATCGTAGATTCAATTTACACTTTATCCTAAAATTTAACAGATAACAAACACAGAACACTGCAAATATATTACTTATTCATTTCGAGCTATAAAAGTTTAAACTTACATTTAAATATAGCTATATTTATAGCAACCCAGGTGATTCAATTCACCACATGGAATTATCTCCCTTCCTACTGCCCTCTCGTCCTCTTCAGCCATCTTATCCAATGCAATCTCTCGAATAGCTTCTTCTCGTAGGGTTGCATCCCGAAGTAATGCACGGAACACATTACACCAGAAATAATAATCAAACTCCATGTGCCTAGCCTGGTCATCTAAACCGTTCAACTGCAACGGCCACTTTGGTAATATAACATTATAAAGCAATAAGGGAAAGTACCGCCCACAAAGTTTGGCCACCTTGATATTTAGCCTACCTTTCGCTGCATGACGAGCACACTGAGAACATATCCTCACCATGATAACTTCTCCTCAACCAAAAGTAAGCTTGTACTACAGAAGAATATAATGCACAATACCAAAAGATCAAGATCTTATATAACCAACATGAATATTTTTTTGTACACCGCCAATATTGCCTATCAATCAGATTTTGAGGGAAGATATATTCTACAGGAACAAATTTTTAGTACCAAGTATATCAGCAGATTTTTGGGAATATTTTCGGCAACTATTGTTTTCCATCCTGAGAAGTATATCCTCAGGAGATATTATTCATCACGTTCTTCGCATAGATGATGCATCCGAAAAGATAGAGCTCGCACATAATATTCTAGTCCATTCAGAAGTAACTCCAACCATGAAACTATAGGACAAATATCATTTACCTAACTACATCACGACATTTTCAAAACAGTTTGAAACAACTTCTCTAAAGGACACCGCCAAATCACAAAATCTTGAAGTACAAAGAAAATGTCTTCTATCACCAACAAAGGATACTTATTGCATACCAGCAACATACTATGACTCCTACAAACGTCAAAAAGGCACAGCTGATTAGAACTCTAACGACCTAGTCAACAGAAGTAAGCATATTGAAAATGACAACTGTGCTGAATACCATTGCACAATTCCAAGATGGAAGATCGAAAATTCTATAAATAGTTTGCATAAGAAAGTCCTACAAGAAGTTCAACAAAAGCATTCTCATATTTGCCTCGTACAGTTCAACAACCCGTAGACATACCAATCCCATCTCAAGCGTTATGATCCTCTTCGCCAATTATTTGAGTTTATTTTCCCAAAGTGGCCTCATTACATTTTGACCATCTCTTTTTCGAACTTGCTTCCACAATCTCTAAACTATTTCATTTCAAAACATCGCCTCTGCAATAGATTGATGTCATGTAGCTCGCTTCAATAGACTTCCTTCAGTTCGGCACAAGTCCTTGTCACACTTGCACATTTCTAAATAGAACAATTCATGCATTATACCACTAGGCCAAAATGAGTAAAAAATGATGGGGCAGGTTAGTCGTTATTTTGCTAAAGCGACATCCATTTTAGTAAAAAAAATAGCATCGTTCTTTTTGAAATAGTTTTATGTTATCGAATTGAAAAGCGTCGTAAATTAACGACTAAGGGGCAGGTCGAAGTATCCGTCATATTTACTAAATTTTATGACCCTTTTAATAGTTTTTTGTTGTTGCAATAGAATGACACAATTCTTAGTCGCAACAACCGACGTATTTCATAGTCTTTACGACTATAAAATTCGTTGCTCTATGCGTCGCTAACCTAAACATCAAAGTATCTAATAACACATTTATAAGTTATTTCATACCTCATAAAAAAGACATCACAAATAACAGTCACAACATCAGTCATAATAATTACATTTTAAGACATGCCAATTAGTCATTTTATATGTCGCAAATATAAGCGTCCCAATTTTTGTCACATTAACAGTCATTTTGTTTCAATATACAACAATCATATCAATCGGATCATAATCACAATAGTTGATATAAATTTCATTACTAAGAAGCAATTAATGTTAAAAACAATATATTTCAATAACAAGAATAAGTTTTATTATAAATTAAAAGGTTATTGCCTAATATCAATGTCAAACTTTATTTTAAGAAACAATAAAATAAAAAAATGGCGTTCACCCGAAACAGGTAAGACTCTTATACAATACAACAGTACAACAATTTCACTCGAAGAGATATCACCTAGAGTACCGCCATCCATAAATAATTGCACATCATTGCGAATAAACTCATCTAATATGACACGATAAAACCCTTAAGGAGCCACCCCAGATAACTGAATACTTCCATAAGCAACTGTTCCACAACATTATTGTTTAAAAGATGTTATGAAATACTACCGGAAAGCACTTCCTCATAAAATATTATCACAGACTGTGTAAATTATAAATTAATTTTTTTTTATTCAAGTAAAAAAAAAACATGGTAAATATTGGAATCACTAGGGTCTGTTTTTGGAACTGGATATCCTTATTTTGTTTTATTATTGCCTAAGACATACTATCGAGCCTCGATAAAATCGTTACTCTTGGAAAGATCATCAAAAGGATCTTCAAAATAGCATCCACAAGACCACAACTAGTGAAGATTCTGAAGAATGAGTTTAGGTTGGGACGTGTCCGTATTTTAGCCATCTTTGAATGGTGGCATAAATCTGGATATGAATGTTTCCAATTCTCTAATATGTGTAAGAGAAGCTTTGGGATAATAGAGTTCAGAAACAAACCTGATGATCTTGGCCAATGTCAAGCATCCACCATGCACAATTTTTCTTATCCTCGATCCGAGGCCCAACAAAAGGGGTCTCCTAATACATCGAGAAGATTAATTCACTTTCCATCCAAAGAAGTTTAAAAGAAAATGTGATAAACCTTCTACGAAGTTGTATTTGCAATACCTTGAATTCCCTAGAGACTAAAGCCTTTGGGTCGATGTATCTTGAAGGGGGACTCCTAGCTGTCACACTAATTTTCTGTAACAAACAGTTTGAGAATATAACTTATCTAGTTAAACAACAAATTGGTATGTTTAGTGTGAGAATAAGTTGTTTTGCTTACTTTATCTAGTATAGGATTGACCCACTGATGCTCGCCATAAGATGTGCCGGTGAAGTAGATAACTCTATTGCTGTCCCCATCGCATAAGTATTGAGGCTCCTTAAAACTAGACCGTCGATGTTGATATATTACACTACAAGAAAAAGATGTGTTAGACACACGCAATTAGCATATAGCACAAACAAAACATGGAAAGTGTTTCACTATATCGAGGAAAAGAAAATGTAATAGATAGTTCTTTAATCCATGTTGTAGGGCATCTCTGGCGTCTCTTACAAAGAAACAAAAACAAATAAAATAGATGGAAACTATAACAAAAGCTACATATCTTAGTTTAGTTAAGGCTTACTTCTAATTATTTCCTTGTTGCATTCCAGTATCTAAATATTTGATGGCCTCCGTAACCTATTACATAATCATGAAGGAAATACTATAAGACATGAAGTTTAAAAATTATGAAATAGATATACATAAAGAGCATTATTTAGAGTTTTTTTACCAGCTGTCCAATTATAGGAATCTGGATGCTAAGGATGTTCTTCTCCAGCTACAACATACAAAATTATATATCAGGTTGTACTTAGAAGTGTGTTAATCTAGAAATGTGGCTATATTTAACTTATGACCAAATACCTTTTTAAGCAAGTCCAATGACATTAATGGAAAACACACTAAGGGAAGCAAGGTGTTAAGTAGCAGGAACCTATCTCCAAAAAGGAGATCGAGAGTTGATGACATCACGTATGCATCTACAACCTGCCATCCACACAATCGGTTGGTATGTGCTCCCCACAGTAAAATGGCGTCAAGAATACTTTCTTCAGATGTGACAGTCAAATTCGGATGCTGTGAAGTACACAACAATCATAAAATTAGTATTGACAGCACCACAATACACCCAGAGCAAATGAAATTTTGTAAGAAAATATGTAATTCTAAAAGTATAACAACATGGCAAAGTACTGTGTTTCCCATTTTTTGACATGTCTGCATCATGATCCATGTTTTCTGTCTGCATGTTATAATTAAATTAGTCTCAGTAAAACATAAGTTTGCATCATGGTCATATAAATATGTATTTCTTATTTACACAGTGCAGCAGAGATTGGCAGTGTTGGGCAGAGACATAGTTAAGCAGTTAGCTGCATGGCCAACTTCTATAGACACATTGGCAGGTTTCAGATGAAGAAGTATGCAGAAAAGGTTAAGTAATCTCATTAGAACTCCTCCGCTTTAGAAGAAATGTGGCTCTAGGGCATAATGAGATAAGCTGAAACCTTGGGCTCAGATTGAAGTCAAACTTGAGAGCTAAAAAATCTACAAAAATTTTAACTTGTAAAATGGTTTGAAGAAAGTTGAATGGATAGACCTTGATTTCCCTAATGGACTGGTCCTCCATACATCCATTTATGTTAAGAACAATAATTTTGGGGAAAGGATGAATCCAGCTACAGAAATTGATTAGTGCAATCACCCGAAGCTTATGTTTTACTTCAAGAGCCAAGAAAGCTTAAAATCTATTATACATAATACTATAACAACCAAAGGCTGTTCTTTACGACTCCAAATTACCAAGTTCTCATCAAGAAAGTATCGTAATCTCTAGCAGAATGGAGATCAGAGGGGGAATCTATCCAGTCAGCATTGTTCTAGCCTGTAAGGTAACTATAAGCATCTTTACAAGATAAATGAAAAATGCCCCCAGGAGCTCCTTTCAGGTACGAATGAAAAGGAAGTACAACATCCCAACAAGGGATCTAGCTACCTGGAGAAATTAGCTAATTGTTCTTACTACAAATTAAATGCTAGGTCAGTTACAAGTGATATATATCAATTTCTAATTATTCACTGATATCTCAAGGGTTCAGCAAAAATAGCTCGATATGGCCCAAAAAATAGCTGACCGTGTGAATGAATTTCTATGACTCCATATGGCGCCGTATTCAAGTAGGATTTTCTCCGCCTATCGAGTTAGGCTTTAGCTCTAAATCGGCGGGTGCAGGAATACTAACAAAAGGGATGGCTTTGAGAATTAGCTTATGTTGGCTAGCTGGTAACCTTGAATGGACAACTTATGTTAGCTTATGTTAGCTTTGAGAATTAGCTTATGTTATGCCTCTTCTAAGTACAACCGCACCATCTTTGGCTTTGAGAATCAGCTCCCCAACTCTCACCGTTCTCATCAACCGCACCATCTTCTTTTGTCGCGCCCATTTTACAACTCCCCATCTGATGTGCAGAACAGTAGATGTTCCAAAGCTCTCCATTAGACTTTGGCCCTCTACAAGGTATTAATGTATCTAAAAAGTCCTCCAGTTTCTTCTCTTTAACCCCTTTACACATCATTCTCTGCCCATCACTTTTATGTATGCCAACCTCGGTGGCTCTAGCTGCAACTAAAATTTGTAACACCCTTCGCATACCCATTTTAAGATTTTCTTTATCTGAGGGATCAAGTTTGTAACTTATTCTTCCCTCCTGTTTTACTTCTCCTGACCCTAGGTCTTTTACCAGTGCAAACAAGTGAGCAATTCTTAAATACTTGGGAAGTCTCTTCTTTGCGTCGTGTCCAGATACCCAAGGCAATAATACACCGAAAGAAGCTGGCCCAAGGGTAGGTGCTTCTATGACAGTTTGAACATCGGATTCAGATTCGTAAGATGATATTTTGTGAAGTAATGTGATGATTCCTCCTTGAAAATTTTTCCCTGGAAGATCTGTCAATGTTTCCGGGAAATATCCCCAAACCATTAGGACAGAATGGAGATGAAGGTTTTTCCTGATGTTTGGGTTCTTTAACCCACTGGATAACATTAGAGGGGGCGTTAAAAGAGACCTGGAGGCGGATATCATTACCTTCGCCTTGATTTCTAGTCTCTTTGTGATGTTCTTATTTGAACAAATGGATGTTATTAGTCCTGCACATTTCTTCTTTCTTATTCGCACAGAGTGATTCTTTTCGAGTATGAATCTCTTAGCTTTACATCCTGTCAAGATCACAGAACTGTTATCTACAGCATCGACCAGCCAAGTTATATCAGTCCCTCATTTATTGCCTGCTTCACAACCATAGCAATAAGAGCTACAGGAGTGATCCTCAGAGAAATTCCATGGCACGTACTCAACTTTTAGGCCAATATTCTTATACACTTTTCTAAGTACTTGGTTGTGAAAGCCTTATTCGGAACATCTTTTTGTAACTCCTATTCTCTTACACACGGTATTCATAGCATAAACATAGTCAGAGCTCCCGAAGAGCAGAATTTTGTGATCCAATGCCCATTTCTTAAGTAGAGAAGTTAGTGTTTTAATCGACACAGTCCAGTTCACAGCTGAGCCACCACCGACCGTGGATCCTGCCAACTTCATACATTTCTCGTCAAGAGTAGACAAGACCGCTCCTGATTCATATAGTTGGTTTAATGAAGGGCCTTCCAGAGATGAATAATCTTCTGCCACAACGTAATGCCCTTTCTCAACAACAACCACTTTCTGTCCTGACTTTGCAAGAACTGCAGCCGCAGCTCCTCCTCCGCAACCAGAGCCAACTATCACAACATCACATTTTATCTTGAAAACATTAAGTTTTCTATCTTCAATTACTTTTAGGCCTTTTCTGCAAGGGAGTTAACCAATGTAGTATCACTTTCATATGAAGTTTCTACAATTCCCTTCTGAAGAGGCCTCTCTTTCTTGGGTTTGATCAGGTTTTCCTTCTCAAATTGATACCCCATCACATCCCATGTCAGGTTTTGCGAATCTTCATTTGTCCTTGATAAGTAGATGAATAAGCAAAAGATCTTCAACATCACAAAGATGATTCTAAGAGTTGTAAAATATGTCTCCCTTGACCATCTTTGCAAAACTATTTCACTATATAGAAGCTCACAATGATATAATAATTCCGCATACCTGGTGGTTTTTAAGGAACCCGAGGCTGGTACTTTCTCGGATAAGTGTCAGGTGGTAACGATGATCGATCTTCTCTCGACATAGATACTAGAGTAGGTTTCAATATAATGGGATGGTATTATAATTTTGACAATGTAGTTTATATCTAAATCTAACAGTAAAATATATAATTAAATGTCATACTAAAATAAAAATTAAATATACTTGATATGTGCAACAGAGAGAACTTGGAGTGGGACACGCATTAATATTGAAACTACTAAAACATTTCCCACAATAAAAGAAAAATTGTAAGACTTAATGTTAAATGGAAATATGAATCATGAAAGACATCTACATAGTTCACAAAGTATTACACCCTTCAAGAAATTGCAAGCACAACAAAACTCTCTCTACACACAGCATGCATAACAACATAACAGATTTGTAGGTAATCAAAGCTCTAAATGTAGAATGTAAACACAAAAAAGCAATAAATATCAAAAGCTTCATATGGGAGCTTCCTACATAAAGTAAGACCAAAATTTGATGTGATGGGGCAGCCCTATAAAATCCAGGAAGTGCAGGCATTGGTGAAATATTTAAAGATTGGGGAGGGGCTGTGTTAGGCATTTTTAGCAAAACAGTTATAGGCCCAACAACAAACTACATACAAGAGATACAATCAATTATACAAGGTGTGGATAAAGCAGTTCAAAGGGGCTGTAAAAGACTATAGTTAATACAAAGACTATGAAATCTTACCTCTTGCAACGAAGACGGCGAGATTTATATAGTTAGAGAAGGCAACTACAGCAAATCTAAAATCTGTAAGAAAACCTAGAAATCTAACATATAAAAAAAACTTGAATTCTGCATTCAAGATTAATAGACCAATTGGATTTAGTAGAGAAAAAAAAACAAACGAAAACCATAAGATTACATACCTCTTTCTACTTTTAAAATTCCTTGTAATCTTACACTGTTTCCAAGTTAAATCAGGAAGCTTTCACTGCAAGGAATCAAATATGATGTAAACAGTCTAAATTGGATTAGTTTTCTAACTAGGTACAAAGTCACATATTTTATGACGCAAATAAGAGTGAAAAAATAAAAAATGACGGTGGTAATAAGATTGCGACTGTTAAAGGATGTCAAAAATTTCCCATACACCTACCCCGTCGTAATTGTATCTCCAAAAGTGTCTATATTTACTCTTTTTGGCCTAGTGTACGGAATTACATTTTCCAACATATTTTTGACCTTCAGAATTCTTTTATGTTATTTCCATATTTTCTCACACACTTTGATCCATAAGCAGTTCGAGTTACCATTTTCATTTTTTAGTTTGTTTTATCAAACAGGGAATCACAAAGTATGCTAAACAAATCTTTTCAGTTCGAATTGTAATATAAATTTGGCAAAAATAAGAAATTTTCATTAGCTCGAATATTTCTTACAAAACAAATTTTCACAACTTTCTACCGAACAATCTACAGGTTACATTACATCAGTTTACAAACTAAAACTCTTCTGCAAGAACATTCCCACTGCGGTTGTAACAGAGCCTAAAGACGAAGATTAGAAGCATATTTCCAATCTCCATCTCCCTTCTTCCTCCATAACCCCCACCACCCCTGAGTGGCAGAAAAAGAAGAATGATTCTATTTCTATAGAATCCACTGACCAGCAGGGTACCGGCGAGACTTCCTCGGACGTACACGAGCCACTTTATCACTTGTTGTAACCACCTCCTCCGCCAAAAGATGTAGATCATCCCTGCTCCCCTACCCCGACGTCACCATATACTGAAAGCGTATCATTTGGTAATAATCGTCATCCGCCTCCTTCACCTCTTCATACGTCATGCCATGGTAGGTAGGACGCACCGGAATGGGAGTAGGAAGGTCAAGGGACTGGGTCCCAAAGTATCGAAACTGTAGCTTTTGCACCTTGGTAAGAACCCTAGCCTAGTACGCTTGACGTCTAGTGGTCACCATCATCTTCACAGAACAGTCACACAGAGAATAGTTGCAGAAGATATGAAATAAAGGAAGTATTGACGAATAAGCAACTGTTACAGCAGTATTTATACTAAACCTCCATTAATGTTGAGTTCCAAATTCCCAATGTCAGAATGAATTCCAATACAACAATCTTGACCAAAGCCATTGGTTTTAGGGAACCCCACAGCCACAACAGATATTCATGAAGGAACATTGGAAATGATCCCCGGGTATTGAATACAGTATTAATGATGCTTCTCGTGCTCTTGGCTGAGAGGGGGCGGTTGTAGTGGCCTATTCCAGATCTCGAACTCAAGCCTCATCTTCGACCATCATATATTTACTCGACCTCATCAACATACAATTACATGGCACACTATGGAACAACTACAAAAAAGAGTTTACTTCTCATTCTCAACCTCTACATCAATAGCTCGATTCAACAAACACTTAGTCATCAAAGAAACCGTTACAAAATAGAAGGATCAGACCGTTACGCAATCAGTTCAAAGGCTCATCCAAATTATATTATAACGTTCGTCATTGAAAGTAATAATGGTCGTCAAACAGTCATATTATAAGACTTATAAATAAGACAATAGAACCACAGATTAAAGACAGAGAATTCTATCCAGAAACTCTACACAATTATCTAGAACAAATTTTGTAATAGCTAGCCACCATCAATAATATCTCTTTTTCTAAAATTCTCAAGAGATGTCGTGGTTTTTAACCTATTCAAAGATTTTATCCGCTAAATCTCGTGTTAGCAATTACTTGATAGCGCTCTAATTATTTTGGGTGTGAGAGACTAAGTTCGATATACGAAATTAGGTTCTTGCATGGACTGTTGATTAACACTCATAACAGAACAGATGAAATATCCTGTATTCTGTGAAACTTGTTTGCAACATTCTAATGGCTTGAGCTACATGGTAACATCTCCAAGTGTCTCAGTGTTTTTAAGCACATCATGTATGTTCATTGCACATGTTTCATGACTGTTCATTGCAATCAAGTCAAGGAAAGTAATAGTTTCAGTCACAGAGCATCTTGTCACCACCCTGTATAATCTGCGAGATCAATTGATGACAATAATGAAGTTTGGCATGTTGTTATAGGCACACGCGGTAGCGCGTGCCCGCCTGCTAGTGATCATGAACAGGCCGAAGACACCTTATAAGGGCAGCTTTCAATGGTTCTCGCTATTTGCAAATAAGCTCCATCAGACTTTTTTTTAGACTCTTTACCGTTTTGTATTTCTAAGTGCGTTCAATAATGCTCAAGAATGAACTATATGGTTAAATTTAGACTAATAGATGGTCCCAAAATAGTTGAACATCATTCTTCAAATAGATTGTGGCTCCAATTTAGTACGATAAGGAAAGAACTCACGGATGAAAACTTGTTGAAATCTAAATATTCTATCGTCGTTATTCAATTTCAGTACTTGCAAAAATAATAATTAAGAGGTCACTTCAAATTCAAGGGTCTATATACCATTCTGGATGGTTTAGACGCCATACAAATTACATATAAATGGAGACATTCTAACGTATTACAATACCGAGTTCTTGGAGACATCCTAAAATATTACAATACCAAGTACTTTATTTTGCAAGCATCAGAATGAAGACAATAACGCTAAAATACATAACTACCCCTATATACAGAAGATCCAATATATGAAGAATGAACCAAGTCCGTGCATAATTTCACCTCTGATGACTAAGTTGTCTCGCACCTTCGAATTGCGAATTATCAAAGATAAAAGGTACTTGTTTATATGGATTATCGAGTGTTGCCACGTTTCCTGGACGTGAAAATACAATCTACACAACAACATAATCAAAATGGCGATTCGAGATTACAAGCACAAATTAAGGTATATCTACTTCTCTATGCAATCTTTACTTTGTGAACTAGTTTTATTTTTTCAAATTTAGGCTAAATAATAGAGGCACTTGAAGTGTTTTTATGTAAAACGTTGATTGCACTACATATAGATGTCATGTACAAGAGTATATGGATAAATACCCGATAATTGCCCAATGTATTTGTTTTGAAACCAGTTCCTGTGTACATTAAAGTAGTACTCAAATGTCCTAATGAAGTTTTTGTCGAATCCTAATTCCATAATTTTGCTGGGGACAAAGAACTTCATAGCATTAGAGCTGAGTATCTAACCAAATATGGAAGTTTAAAATTAGACTAGATTGCAAATAATTAAAGGAGATGTTCTTGATACCTCTGATTTTTGAGTAAATTGTCCCTCCAGTATTTCAGTGTTTGATAGTAATGCCCTCCTATATTTTCACAATGCTCCACACTACATTACAACACCTCATCATATTAGGATAAAATGTTATAGGATAAAATGACACAATAACGTAATAATAACATTTACCATAATCTGGACGCAGCTACCATAGCTGACGTAACTCGACTTAAAGATGGAGCACAAACGCCAGGAAAAATGTACTACTTAATAAACTCTGAACTTCGCCTATACTCTTCATATCGCTCATCTGGCATTGATGTGAACTGCAAAAGACATTCACACTAAACCATTGGAAACAACGAAAAGATGATACTGCCAACGTCTTTCAAAGCTGTTAATCAATTATTGAGTTCATGCTCTTCTAAGACTTCAGATTCGATCTATTTGCTTAATTTTCTAACCCCTTTCATCAAGTATGTCCATACCATGCATGGTTTACTGGAACAGTTGCCCTTGTAAATTATTAGTACCTGCAGAACTAGAAGACCATTTTCGGCAAGTGCTGCATCACAACAACTGAAATATTCTTCCATGTACTCGTGACCGACTGCTTCAACCATTTCACTGTAGAAATAAACATTTAATTACAATATATGTTTAACTCCGTTTAATATTTGATGAAAATCACGAACTCACTTTGATATAATCCTGTCATATTTCTTGTTGAGAGGCAATTGTCGATAATCACACAAAATGAACGTAATGTTGTCCTGAAAATAGATTTTCATTCAATTGTTATAATTAATTAGCAAATTACAAACATAACTAGTATGTGTGTACATATTAATATTATGATATAGATCGACAAATTACTTGTAATCCCGCTTCTTTAACTTTCTGTTCTGAATATGTTAGTTGCTCCCGTGACAGGATGACTCCTGTGTATCGACATCCAGTTTGTTTGACAACTTCAATGGCCAGACCTCCCCAACCACAGCCAATCTCAAGAATCTCATGATATTTCTCAACTCTAGCCTAAATATGTTCGAAAAGTAACAAAAAAAACAACAACAATCAAATGACCCATTTATCACTTACAGATTAATGTAAATGTTCATAATTAATTTATCATGTCACGAAGCCTTACTTTTTGAATGAGAGTTGATATTTTTCTAAGCTGTCCAATCTTTAGGTCTTCGTTTTCTGCCTGTCCAATGTTGATGTAACTTAAGAGTTAGTCGCCCATAATATTGATTGTATAAGTCTCATAATAGGAGACAACACGTTTAGAACAAACCTTAAAATTTGCCGTTGAGTATGTCATAGTTTCATCCAAGAACAACTTGAATAGATCATTACTCTGGAAATACATATAAGCATTGTCAAAATTACTAATCATAATACCAACAAATTAAAGTAACATGTACAGTATTTGGAGATAAACCGTATGCTTGTACCCAAAACCTCAATCATCTCTAACATGACCAGGAATAAGAAAATCCAGTAATGCTCTCGAAGACTATTTCTCAAAAGTGGAGGGCATGGAAAGCCTAAAAGTTATTTTTCGAAGGATAAGTTGTCAACATTGGAGAATCTAGAAGAGGGGATGTAGCAGTCCTTGGGTTGATTCATGAATAATTCATGAGTTGCTCTTATTAATTAGTTCCACTGGTGTATAATGAATGAATCGTCTAATGTCATTGAAAATTTTGTCATGGTATTACTTTGCCTATATTTAGAATATTGTGATCATTTAAGTGTAATGAAACTATCGCAAGGGTAAAGCAACTATTGTTAAAATTATTCTTCTTGATATCTCTGATAATTATAAGTTTGAAGAAGAATCATACCAGATCATAGTGGAGAGAAATATTTTTGCGAGCCTGCGACAGGGTGTTTTTTCGTAAAACATGCCGTAAAAAATATTTGGCTGACCCATATCCAGCAGTAAGAAGCAACGGTGTCCACCAGCCCCTATAACCAATAAATCAAAATTTCCAAAGGAAATAATCTAAAGAAATGGATTTTAAATCTACAAGACAGCCTTTAGTGTTAGTCTGTTAGATGTCGAATCAGAACTACAAAAAACTAGTACCTTTTATCATAACGCTTTTTAGCGGCAGTATGACTTTCTCTGTTGATAATGAAAATCTACATAATAGAATTCAACTATTAGTGGAAGCAATCGCTTGAAGAAAAAAAATGGAGAACATAACAGACCACCAAGGTTGATCATTGGTGAAATCTTTATTTTGAAAAACCTAGAACTTGTCGTCATCTTGTTTGGATAAAATGTAGAGTCGCCATTGATAAATAGGATCATATCAACTAGTGGAGGAAATGATGGAACAAAAAGTACTAATACTTACCTCGAAAAAATTCTCTAGAATATTTTTGTCGACAAAAGAAATATCTCCATCTATATATGCCTCTGCAAATCCTAAATCTGCCTGTGTAGCAACCTAGCAAATCAAAGATAAACACTGCTCAATACTGATGTGTTTTTTATACAATATATAGTTCCAATTTAAATTTGGATATTTAATTAAGGCAACTTGATCAACATCAATTGGCAGGAATTCTTATGAATAATTGTTGATTATATTAATACCTTTGAGTAGAACTGAGGGTTGTGAACATTCACGACAGATTTTACACGTGTTTTTTCGTTTATACCTCCAAAAGAGATAACAGTACCTCCTTCCTCCAACAAGCTGCAAGAAAAAATAAAGAGCATTGAAAACATTTCCTGCATAACATTGTACTAAACTGCATGAGAAGGCTATGGACTTACGTCAAAGAACCCATAGTGATAAAACTCTTAAGAAATCGAGTAACAAAAAGGCGTGCTCCAGTTTTGTTAATGATGGTACCATAGGTTTTATGCTTCTCGAAAGAGAACATGTTTTCCCAAGAACACTGTGTGCCGCAACCATACCTCCCTGTACCAGAACCACAAATCAATGTAAGACCGTAATATAGTTGATCTGATCTACGGGGCAACAACTGTTACCTTTAGTCCGTCCTCATGAAAGCCATTGCCTGCAGGAATAAATGGGAAGGATAAACATGTAGTGCTAACACACTAAGAGTAGATAGTAAGTCAAAGTGTCAAACTAACAATGTCAATACATATATATAGTCTCTGTCATCTGCAGTTTTGATTTACATAGAAACTAAAACTCACCCTGGTATGCTCCACAAAACCATATTCCCCTCTTCCCTTGAATTGCATTAAGCTCAAGTGAAGCCTTTGAGGCAGTAACAGATGGAAAAGGATGACTTGTTGACCATATAAGCAAGGTATTCTCAGGTTTAATGGGTGGATTGAGAGTCACAAGGAGCGGTAATTCGGTTTCAGTAATACATTTCTGAAATTTTACAAATCCAAGACTATAATTAGCGAACTTCAATGACAAAACATAGTTGTTTGTTCCAACAAACTAATAAAAGAAAGCGTGTTATAACCTGAAGTACGTTGAGCCAATATGTCAGGCATACTTTTTTGTCCGTAGTTCCAACAAAATTCCATGCACTCCATGTTGTTGGGTTTTGGGGCATCAGACTTTTGTCGTGATGGAGATATGCATCGCTGAGAAATAGAAAATTGCTTGTTCCCTTATACATCTAATTAAAAGGATAATAATTTACAAGAAATGTTAATTCAATTTGTAAAGCCAAAAAGGATAGTTGGACACTATCAGCCTTATGTTCATTTCGCATATTGTAAGCAGACTCATTATATGAAAAAGGACTGAACCAACCTTTTCACATATTGGAAAGCCCCAAGTATTCTTGTTTCCTCAGACGATGCTTGTTTCCCTAATATTGTAAGAGCATCTCGTGCATGAACACCAACTATACACGCATTAAACATTTCCTGTGAACCATCTGCGGCGGATACAGTGCAACCTCCATTATATGTTGTAATAGATTGTACGACACAACCAGTTCTTATATTACAACCTTTACTTTCAAGCTCTTCCCTGACCTGTTTATTTCAGTCACATTTTTTCAAACAATATGTGGATGATACCTAAAGGACTATTGGATTTATTACTATTGCTCGGTATACTGTCTATCCATCCAAGTAAAAGAAGATATACCTTATGCACGTAAGAATGTGAACCTTGCCTTTTAGTAAGCCACTGGGGGTGGCCAAAGATCTGTAGAGTACATGAAAGCTAATTTTATAAATGAAAAAATTATTTGATCCTACATAGAAATATGACATTAACATCTAATGCTTAATTAGCCCTAATAGAAACAAATTTCCGTAGATGTTTTGTATATAAAGGGGTAGAAAAGAGATATATACCTGCAGTAGCTGATGGTTTCGGAAAAACAAAAATACAGAAAAAGCTGAAAAGCTGAGTACATCTTCTGAAGGACATGACCATATCAAAGCACAGAGTGGAAGCTACAATTATATCAGGACTATTAATTAGTAAATATTAAATAGCGATAACAGGTACAGTTTTTAAAAGTATTAATGAGTGTTTAAGAATCTGAAAGAACAAAAAGTGCAATATCTCACAAGATAAGCTTTCTGAAATAGTTCAGAATAGCCGTGTGATTTGACAAAATGCTCTAAAGTTTCATTGCTATGAATATCAGAATTGCTCTCAAGATCTTCAACGAACCTACTCAGAACAAAAAATTTAAACTCAAAATTGTTAGAAGATTAAAATGTGATATTATTATCATGACATAGTATTTAGGCTTTAAATAGCATATATACAAGGCAGTAGATTGGTATATATATATATGTATTTGTTGACATTCTATATCATGCAGACATTGTTATGGAATTTGAGAGGTGAAAGTATGTATAGTATGTCTTACTTGATAACCACATCCTTAAACTTGAGAATTTCTCGGATCATTTGGTAGAAGTATGGGTTCAGTAGGTTCCTCTTTTGTGCGAACAAGCTTGACAATCCATTTCGAGTGCCCCACTCGCAGCTCCTGCCTTTGTCTAAACTCACTGCAACCGATATATCTGTCCTCTCCGTTTCTACTCCAAGACTGTCAAAGAACTCCATCATATTTGGACATGTGACCTGTCAAAAAAAATAAAAATAACCCTTCCGTTTTTAACAAAATTAGTTTTGAGCTCATGTAAGTCACTCTCATGACCATGGAACCGAGATCTATATCAACCCCTTCAATGTTTACGGTCCATGCATGGCCACCACCAAGATAGTCCTCCTTTTCATACAAAACCACATCGACCCCTTCCTTTGCAAGAATATAGGCTGAAACCAAACCGTTTATCCCTGCTCCGACAACCGCTACTCGCATTCTCGGCATAGCTTAGTAAGACGAAGCAAAGGAAAGTAAAAACTTGTGTTTTATAAGTAAATTAGGTAATGGGTATTTATAGAAGTTTAATCACCCACATGCAAACTCCACTTTAAGTCTTGTGTGATATTCTCTCTGTCAAATTACCACAATCCAATAGTATTCAGCATATGCTTAATGAGAAAAACATGCACTCTGGAGAAAAAGTTAGCACCTTTGCGCTTAGAAGCAAAAACTGTTCTAAGCAAGGGAGTAATTAAGCACTGCCATGCACAACGAAATCGTTGGGAACATCTGTCCATTATTAGAAATTAAAAGTAGCTAAAATGACAGTGATGTATATATGAAAGGTATGACGTTTATTGAAGATATGCTTTGAAGGAAATTGGAAGTTAGCTGCTTTAGTCCATTAGTAGAACCTTCCCAATAGTTTTCGGATATACTTCCAATGGGATCAAGAGCTAATAGTGCTTGGTGGCCAAATCGTCTCCAGCAATGCCTGGAATTGGTGCTCAAGCTGAAAATTTTAAGCTCCACGTATGTCAAGAAAAAATCCTCTGGCAGGCTGGAGCTTGTGTTTTTTTTTGTGCTTGAGTTCCAAGCTCAGTGCCTTTTGGTGATGCGAGTAACTGTTAATATGAACTAGTGGTGCTTGGAGCTAGCAATCTGAAACTGAAGCTCGCAATCTCAAGTCCATAAAAGCCATCCTATCTACTCCAGTGTAGAGAGTAGGGTGAATTAAACCCACTTGCTTATATCAAACTCCATGTTGTTTTTTGCTCCAATAGTTAATTAAGCATCAAGGTAGCTAAGCATTAAGACGCCTATCTCATACAAACGTCCCTGATATATTCCCTTAAAGATCATAAGTTGATCATCTGAATAAAAAAAAATGCTTCTTTGCATGACAAATATTTATAAAAAGTTTGCTACTTTTCTCCCAGAAACTTAAGTTCAGATTCATGTATGAGAAAAAAGGTTAAATAATACAGTAATTATCAGCCATTGTCATAAATTTCTCCAATCACAAACGTTCTAATTTAATTAACACAAGCAGTGCGATAACGACAGACATACTGACCAAAAGCAACAAATTTTGGGACATCAATGTGATGTGGGCTATACTATTCAGTTCCCACACTATAAATGCTAAATGTATGTTATATGTGTGGAGCACACGATATCTCAAAAATCATAGAGGTCAACTTGCCCTCTATGCCATTTTGCGATTATTGGTCCAAAATACAACATGACCCAACAACTACAAGACTGCAAACTCTACAATGATCACAATAAATTAAAACGAGTTAATTGCATATACGAATTCTTTTGAAAAATTTAAACATTAATAATAGAGCTGTGAAGGATAAGGACTAAATCGGTAACGCAATCCGTTAGTAACGGTTTAGGACCAGTTGTTTAGATCCATTAGGAAACCCGGCCCGTTAAGCTAACGGATTGGATAATGATCCACCTCGATCCGATCTGCTAAAGATCCGATCCATTCCATTAAGGATACATATTAGAGGTGCTAATATTATAATTATCTTCTAATAAAGAAGGTTAATTTGTCTCTATACTCTTTGAAATAGTAACCCATGGCCCAAAATAGAGTATTTTCTTCTCTCTTAAACCAAGAGGGATTTTTCTTTTCCCTTTTGTTTCTTGCAACGTCGTAAAAGAAATTTTTTTTAAGTTTGAACTTAGGTTTAGAATTTTACTTAGAATGACTTCGTAAAAAAATTGATTTTTATGTAATGATTCTTTTGTTAGGAGTTGGGTCCGGCCCAAGGTGGGAACCCAACTGGGTTGGGGTGTCCTACTGAACTCCTAACAAGCCCATAGACCATTAGGGTTTATGGAGAAAGTTTGAGTTATTGTATATAACTTAGAAGGGTTAAGTTCTTGTAACCTAAAATCTAAGAATTACAGAGAATTCATTATCAATAATATTATGCTCTTCTCTCATGTCAATACTTTAATTTACTGATAAAATAGGATGTTATCCAACACATTATCAATACTGCGAAGAGCTAGTAGATCAGAAGGAATAAAAATAGCTCACCAAATTAGAGTTTTTGGGTTTTTTTTAGCATTGCGAAAAAGTAATTTTTACCAATATAGATTTTTTTATGTATTAATTGCTTGATCTATTATATAGAATATATAGATATGTATATAAAGCTTAATATATTTTTTTGTTTTTTTTTTTTCCGGATTTATTGGGTTATTTTAGTGGTTTTTTACCCATGTAAAATGACTATTTTCAAACTAAAATATCAGTCAATGTAGTTATCGGATTGACGCACTCTCAATTTTTTTTTGTAGCCTATTCCACAATGATCACATCCATATATTGTACGTCTCTGGGAGATGTCCCCGTCACCAGGAAATTGGTGTGGAAACTGGGCAGTTCACGGACAAAGATTAATTTTTAAACGGCGTATTAGGTCATGCTAACCTCATCTAGGGTTTATTATTTAAATAATAATAATTTATTACCTCATGATGACGTCATCAGATCTAGATCCATTTTTGGAAATTAGACCTGGATAAGAACTGATCCAAAAATTAGACCAGATTTTATGGTTGACGTTGTAGGGAGGCTGACCCACAGTGACATGTGTTAAAGACACGTGGCAATGCGACCCACCATGCTGATGTGGTATTACATATGTCAAGGACACGTGGCATGCTGATGTGGCAGGTGCGATCCATAGTTGTTGACGTGGCATGACACGTGTTAAGGACACATAGCTTGCTAACGTGGCAGGTGTGGTCTACTCATGCTGACGTGGCAGTGAGACCTACCTTGGGCACGTGGCAGTACTATTCATGGAACACGTGGCAACACAAATTGGTGACATGTGGCCACACATCAATGTGACACGTGGCAGGTGGCTTGACTAGGTTAACCAAGGACCGGTTTAGACACTGAGTTGGCTTTTTAAAGCTCAATTTTTGGTCAACTTTAATAATAAAAAATTATTGACTTGTTCTACCCCGTAGGGGACCCATTTTATTTTTTTATGAAAAAAATTTAAATTTTTTTTTGGAAACGGGTGCCTCGTATAGGAAAAGTGACTAACTTATATATGATATAAGAAAATGGATTAAGAGATATTTAAGTCTTACGATAGCTAATAGAATATTAATGATATGCCCCTAGAATACTAATTATCATGATTAGGGATCAGAGATAATGCAAAAACTAAGACTAATTTAGAATACGATTAAGAGTGATATCTAAATCACAGTTAATTGTCAAGGACAAATAATTAGAGATTAATTGGGAATTGACTTAGTCTTATTTCTACAAACTTGGTGTCTGAGGAACCAATTTTGCGTATTTAGGTGCAATTAGATGTTACATGATAATATTTAAAAGTATATAGGCACTAAGAGCAACCTATAGTACCTTAGAATATTAGTTCAAAGACAGGAGTAATTTACATATCTTATGAATCTAGCAAACTTTGGGGTGGGACTAGTTGTCAGTTAAACATCTAATACCCCTCATATTCGTAAGAAATGGGTCATTTGGCTAGAATATACAAACCTTATAGAACTTTAGGGATTAGGACACCCTAGTTGTTAGAATAAGGATCGCAATATCTAGTGGTTATGAATAGAAATCTTGGCTAAGACTATATTAAAATGCACTTTAAGGTTAAAAATACTATTTTGCGGGACAAAATTAGGATTTAACGCTTAATAGGAACTTATAAGTAAAACGCCATGAATAGGGTTCACTTGCAAGTAATAATTACAAATCATGTACTTCATTGCGCTATATATTATGAACCACAAATAATGATTATAAATTATGTACTTAAATAGGATTTTATGAGTAATAGGATATGAACAAGGTTCACCTATAAATATTGATTGGGAATCACTTACTTAAATACTATGAATTGTCTTATGCAAAGAATGTTTATCAATTACTACTAGTGGTATTGATCTACATGCATAGTAAAAGTTGGCAACACTCAGAACATTGAGTACCTACCATACTATAATTTTTATTTTGGTACCTATAATAACCTAATTCTGGGATTCGAACTTAGCCTTTACACTAAATAAATTCAGAACGTTCAAGAATAATAGGCAATAAACAATAAGATGATTTAGCATGGAAAATCTTGGAACAGGTTAAAAACCATAATCTCTCCTGAGGATTTTGAGAAAGTGACGATCTTATTGAGATTGCTAGTTTATTATAATGAGCATTCTGAGAATATAGGGTGATAGAGCAGGAACTTTTCTATGGTAAATTTTGTCTCCCTTATCTGTAGTTCTTCAGGTCTCTTTATAAGTCTTCTAATATGACTTTTTAACGACAATAAAGTCCCTTAATGATGGACGCTACAAAATGTGTGTGAGATATCCTTTGGCCAGATTGTGTAACGTTCCGACCTTTGCTACTGTACAACGTCTCTATTGCTGACTGTGTGCTTTACACAGGTCGAACTGTTAGTGTAGAGGTCGAAAGTAATATCTTGAACTGAGGAAAGTTTGGTTATGTCTTTAGTAGTACTTCCTGTATGTTGATGAGATCGAGGACGAAGCTTGAGTCCAAGATACAAAATAAGCTATTACAAGATGGCTCTCAACTAATAGCATAAGTGTCGCTAGGGATAAGTGATGTTAGTTGAGAAACTCGTACTTTGTATATTTATGATTGTGTCACGTGCTTTGTTGTTGAGGTCAAAAGTTTGTCTGTAGTTTGAAGATGAAGCATGAGCTCGAGATGCGGAATAAGCCACTACAACTGCCCCCTCTTAGCCAACAGTACGAGAATTATTGTAGGCGAGTGGTGTTTGTTGAGAAGTATCATTAAATATTATAGTTATATATAAGGTTCATTTCCAATGTATATTCATGAATCTTTGTTGGTGTCTGTTGGGTTTCCGAGAACTAATGACTGTAGTCTCATTTTATTGCATGGGGAATCCTTTTGACGATGGGAATTTGGAGAGTCTGCTTTGAATGTTGATCTGTGTATAAAAGGGTACTCTGTGTTGAGTGATAGGAGCAAACTCTTCATCTCTGATCTCTGCCATCTTTGTTTACTGTGGTAAAAATGGTGACGACTAGGACTCAGGCCCAAGAGTCTAGAATCCGGAGGAAGATTGAGGAATTGCATATCAGGTATTTTGGTTATCAACCGTTGCATCTGCCTACTCCAATTCCTATTTCTCTCACTTTTCATCATATGTCTTATGAAGAAGTGATGGAGGCAGAGGATGATTACTACCAAATGGTACGATTTCATTACCTGTTGACATTTAAGGCGGAACGTCGTAACGATCTTTGGTTGCTGGCGGAGGAAGTTGTTACAATTAAAGATGAAGTGGCAGGCATTCGGCCTATAGAGTCTCGTCAATATCCTGCTAATGAGTGGGTCTTGTTAAAGAAATGAGGCCTTTCATCTGCCTCTAGCATGCGGGGAAGTGATGAGGATGCAGAGGATTATTTTCTTCCATGGACTATAGATCTTTGGCCATGAAGAAGATCTTTCATCTGTGATGCCTATTTCAGACTTCCCTGCGTCATGTAGCATGGGATCAAAATTTGCAATCTGCTTCTTCTATTAATTGTTCACGCCAAGAAAAGGATTTCGAGCTGATACTTGATATAAATTGAAGTAATCTGTAAAATCTATGTAAAATGTTGTAAAGTATTTTGTAAGAGAAACTTTCGAACTGAATAAGATATTTGTGTTCTGTTATGATGATACTTCATCTCGAGATTGTTTGTTTCACATTCTGCTTGTAACATAGGCGTGGGTAACATAGATGTTTAGGTATTATGGGTATGAAGGGAAAAATGGTAGTGATAGTTAAGGTAAAATTTAGAGAAAGTTGAGCTGTGGATGCGAACTTGGTGTCACTTTTATACGAACTGTAAGACAGGGTTGATGTGCAGCTGTATGTGGGACTGCTGAGCTAGCTGTCGTCTTGTTTGTTGCCATGTACAATATCTGTAGGGATATTTTATGTTATAGGAATAATAATCTGTCACAATATTCTGTATAGATATTCTGCTGCTCCAGAAATGTTCATAAAAATATTTCTCTGAGGAAAATTTGTGGGGAGACTGATTCTACAGAGATCTTCCTTTATTTATAAGTAGGGATTCCATGTTGTTGTTATTTGCATTGTTCTGGAGTTGTTGTGTTCGAGCATGTTGATGACTTGTTCTCAGCGTATACAGCAGGCGGCGGATGACCGATTTCATATCAAGGTTGTTAAACTTTGTGAACGCTATTTTTGTCACTTGCCTTATGATGTTGTTCTTCTGGAATGGCCATTGAATCTGGTCAGATTAGATGATAAAGGCAGGCGTGTCAAACATGATCGCTTTGTTTGGTGCAACATTTTTCGTAAGTCTCTATTGGATCCCTGGGTACGAGAATTGACTGTTCGACAGCTTGCATGCGATAAGATCGTGGAAGAGGATGTAAGGGCAACGAATGAGGAGATAATTCAGTGCGGGGAACTGAACCATCGGGGTTGCTTTAGATGTAACTGGGGAGCTCGATAAGCTCAAAGTCTTGAAACTTGCTAAAAGTAATATGTTGTGGGAGTATTCTGTGGTGGAGTTTGAATAAATGTAATGTGAGAGATCGTGAGAGAATAAAGTATGTGATGTTTCGATTTGGTTGAATAAAGTATTCTGTTATATTGATTGTGTACTGATACTGTGTATAACAGTTGTAGGATTTTAACAACTGTATGGATATCTTCGAATTGATCTATTTTAGGAATGTTTGTGCGATTTTGGTAGAGTATAAGTAAGGTGATTGGTCATTTTGGTACTAGACTGAGAAGAGTCGTAGGATTGGTAATGGTAGATAACAGAGATAAACGTGATGATGGAAAATGTTATCACAGATGTCATGATGATGTTGTAAAACAAAAAGACGTGCCTGTAGCAACAGTGGCGATGACTGACACGTGTCAGAAGGAGCTGTCGTTTCATAAACTGGAGGGGGAGTATAAAACTCGTATCTCTCTCCCTCATAATTGTCTGCAATTTCAGAGAGAAATAAAAGTGGTCCAAATATCATTGTCAAGGAGAGGATGCGTTTGAGTGCTGATTGGGATTTGAGAAAAAAATCTTCATCGAGTGATGGGAGATTGTCAGATAGACGACGGGAATACTCTTATTCGAAGAGACGTCTGGGTAAAGTAGATGATGGTTGTTCCGCAAGTACAGGTTGGTGATGGAAAACTTTTGTCTGTATGATTATGTGAGTAAGTTGTGTTATGTAGTAACCTGTAAACTTTAGTAATCTGTATAGTTATTTTTAGAATCTGGGGTTTAGGGGATTTTGAAAAAATATGAGAGAAGGTCTGTAATGTAGGAATTATAGTAGATGCTTAGATCCTATTTGAGAGAGAAAAAATGTGTGCTGGAGAAGAAGAGGGAAATTTGAAATGATTTTGATTTTGGCTTTTTTGTTTTGGGAATTAGGAAAATATACATGTTGACTGGGTAGAAGGTAGGTCTGTTTGTACTATTTGTAATGTAGCAATAATGATAAAATATGTCTCTGTATCTGTAGGTTTTGTATGAGTTCTAAACCTAGTATTCCTGCTAGTAAATTTTTTAGTATTGTCCAGTTTTAAAAAACATTGTCTTCAGGAAGGGAGGACAAGTGTAGTGTAATAGAGGAAACTGTTAATAGTGTGGGGACGCCAATAGAGGTGGTGGGGCCCAGTAGATTTGAGGGCGTAAAGGAGAGGGAGGATGAAAGGGAGAAAGAGAGAGTCCTTATCGCATACCCAGAGGGGGTGGATGTAGGGAAAAAGTCTTGAAAAATGAAAATAAATGTCAAGTAGACTGGGGGAGTTATGTGGAGGACCAAGGTCTCTGGTTTAGAGCCTATATCTCCAAAAAAGGGGATGAAGAAATGTACTATCAAGTTCCATGTTTGGAAAAGTGGAAGAAGGATAGAGGTATTACTGAAAGGGTTAACCTCTCATATTACAATGGGTTTGGGCTATTAGGCCCAAGTGGGGGTTTTTATGTTACTTGAATCAGGTCGTATACGGCCTTAGAATTCTGCTGACCTATTTTCAGAAAGGGGTCATGAATGCGTTACAGTGCTGCCTTGCCCAGCTAAATGGGAATGTGTATGAGATGATGAGGGTATGTAAGGCACTAAATGAAAAATGGAGGAAGGAAGGGACTGCGAAGCAGTTCGTAGCTGAAGATGTTTTGAAGTTTTACAAGTTTAAGTATATGGAGGGTTGAAATAGTGGTTACCTGTATAGTGATTCGGCTAGGCCGAAGTTCTTTGATTTTGAATCTGCGGGTAGACCATGGAATGACCACCTTGTGTGGGCTGAGGGTAATTGTTTGCAGGTTCCAGATGAACTAGCGCTCGAGCTGAACCATAGACATTATAATCCGAATATGTAATGTTAACCAACCTTTGAATAGTCGATAACTATGTCTGCATGTTGTTTAACTGATGTTATGTTCTTTTTTATTGGCAGAACCTAAACTGTTGGCTACTCTGGATAAGACCAACTTGTTTGATTGTATTGCTTGAGATCAGGATGAGCTAACGGAGGTACTCAATGAATTGGGTATCCGAAGGCATAAAAGGGTAGATTTGGTAGCGCCCAAAGTTCAGCGAGCTCAAGAAAAACGAGCTATGGCCGAGGGGAAAACCGTAGAGACGTTTGCTAACTTACTTAATCCTTCACTTCCTGCACCTCAGACTACCAAATGAATCACTCATAAAATTCAAAAGCCAGCACAGCAAAGTACCTCAGCTGTTGGGGTTGTGCCTACAGAACAAAAAATCACAAAGCCTGCAGCTGGTGGTGTGCAGGAAAAACCCAAAATAACCGTGTTTGTGCTTGGGGAAGATGAGAAGAGTTTGTTGAAGAGAAAATGGCATGTAGAGGAGGACAGTCACCGAACTCACCCCCTTGTTGTGGCCAAGATGAAAGATTTGGTGCAAAAATAATGTCGTATGGCCGGGGCGAACTCATAGCAACTCGAGGATGAGTACCTCGAGCATACGTTCGCGGTATGTGGTCAAAATTGTTACTTGATGTTGTCTTTAAACTTAATGAAATTGTTGAATTGACCCTTCTTTTTTAATTGTACTGGCAGCTGTCAAGGATGCTGAAGGGGCCCAGACAATGTCTAGACAAGAGAGGCTAAGAATTTGATGCTTGGGCGGCAAAGTTTGAGGCTCAGTCAGCTCGCGTGAATGAGCTCGAGGGTATCCTTCAGTTGGAGAGAAAGGGGAGGGTTGCAGATGCTACCGCAGCAGCAAAAAAAATTAGTGATTTGTCAAAGCATAACAAACTCATGTCTGATGCGGTTGCAGCAGCCCTAGTGGAAAGAGACCACTTTATCAAATCGTACTATTGTTTTGGATTGAGTGCTAATGATGTGGAGCTGACCCGAAATGGTAGATTTGCGGAGATTGAGTTCCCTGCTGAGGAGGAAGAAATGGCTGGTGATGCTGCTGGTGTATCTGAGAAAGTAGCAGACCTTCCTCTAGGCAGTGCAGAGCCAGTCCATACCATTGAGTAAACAGTGGACCCTCTGTTAGAAGGTGCTGAAACAGTTCCCTCTCCGGGGAAGACGCAAAATCTCCTTCCGAGGTAGACATTAGCAAGCATCTTTAAACGTTATGTGGTATCTTGTCTTCTATGTTTTAGCTCGCTTGATTTGGATGTGATAGTACTCTGTATAATCGTACACTTTTTTGCTTTGAGTGATATTTTAAAATATGTTTTTCGTGAATGTTTGTATTGAAACAAGATATCTGTAATCTGTACAAGAGATAGAGCATTTGAGAAAAATGAACTCCAAATTGGAGAAGTCGTTAAGTAGAGCGAGGGACTCTGCGACCCATATTTAATAGGTACTTAACAAAACTGAATATGAGATAATGCAATTTAAGTTAAATTCAGAGAAAACCTTTAAAGAGTTATATGATCTGTAATGTAAATACGCCAAGATAAAAATAGAAAGAGACGAGGTGTTGAGAAAGGAAGGGGAAAGGGGGATATTAGTTCGAAAGCCAAAAGAATTTACTTGTTTTAATGACCCAAGTGATAAGGCGAGATGTCAGAGTATGCTAATAGCTCTGACCGTGTATTTCGAGGTTGAAGTAGATAGTAAATGAGGGTTAAAAGAAGCTTATATAGAGCTTTTGAGGGAGAGAGGTATAGTTCCAGACCCAGCTCGAGTTATGTTTTTAGCTCAAGAAGCGCACAATCGTCATAGTGTAGAAACAAAAAAGTGTTCTGCTAGAGCTGGTGTGTCTCTTATATAGGGTGATGTAGAACAATTATTTGATGCGCTTGGATTTATGTAGGATCGGAGGGCCATGAGGATTGTATTTTTCAGGATAAGGAAGGAACAAATAGAGGTCCAAAAACAATTAGAGGGTGAGGTAAAGGGGTTACAGGATGGGCTATCGCAGCACGTAAAGCAAAAAATATCTTTAGCAACATGACTGTCAAAAGAAGTGACTGTTCAAATGAAGGTAGAAGCGGATGTGAGGGCTTTAGGTGTAGCACAGAAAAACATGTGCCAGCGTTGCACAAAACGCAAATGATATTGAAGGAGTACCTATAACCATCGCGAGAAAAAGTCGCCGTTCGAACGAAGTAAGAGCGTCACATAGACAGTGTTATCGAGTTTTATGGAAAGAACTGTCTAGGGTAAAGAACGTATTTAGGAAGTTCGTAGATGAGTGTAGGAAGGATTTTAAAGTGGAAATGCCAAGGCAGAAAACCTATGGTTTACCCGAGGTGAAGGAGGAATTGTTGCTGAGCTACCCATCCTAGGTCGTGGGAAGAGTCATCAGAAGAGGAGGAGGTCGAGAGTCTGATACCCCGAATGCGGCGTAAATAACGTCAACAAGAGGTTGTAACTTTTACCATGCTCGTAGATGTGCAGGCGTCGAATAGGATGACAGTAAGAGATAAGCTGCAGTTGTCTCCTGTCCGGAAGAGTCGCAAATGGAGTACTTTTGTTTTTCTTTGACGAGTCCTTGGTATTGTTTGATGATAAATGTAATCTGTGTTTTTTGTAAGAACAGACTGATGTATCTAACTTACTCAGGTACCATGTTCTTGATCTAGTCGTGTCAACTGTAATATGTGTTCTATTGTAATGAATAACTATTATAAATGTAATCTGTTATGAATAAGTGGAACTGACTGCTATACAAAGTCAGTGCAACGTGTTGCATGCCAAGAACGAACAAATGAATGTTGAGCTAAGATCGAGTCAGGGTCCCCAAAAAAGTGCTACTGAAGAAGAAGAAAAGTTGAGGGCAGAGATAACTGAAACTCTTCAAGAAAAAGGGGCGGTACTGGCTGTTTGTTTGAGAAAAATAGAGAGTTTGGAAGAAGAGATAAGAAGAAAGGGTGTTAAAATTGAAAGGAGCTCAGAACAAGCTAGCCAAACAGATGTTGAATTGATGTCTGCGCGAACACAAATTATAAAAATGTTAGGTGCGTTAGAGAGGGAAGGAAATAATGTATAAGAGTTGTAGTTTCAAGTAAATATGCTTAAAGTAGATATAACCGACGTTAGAGCTCGTGCTCGCAAATATGAAGTATTATGGTTGGTTACTGGGATGATGGGAAAGGAGACGGAAGAGGTTTGTGCCCAATAGAATGAAGTCATAAAAAGGGACTGGAATAAAATATGTGAGTTAGAGCATATTGTGCAAGCACAGTATCTGGATATCCTGGAATACCAGTCCGAAAATGACAGACTTCAAATTTTGAATATGAAACTAGTTGAGGATCTGTTGCGGTTGGAGATAAGTTACGAGTTAAAGAGGGTAGAATGTGCAAGTTATGAATCTTTAATATCTCTGATTTATCATATAGATGAATTTATGACAGTACTAGAAGCTCGGAATTTGGATGTGTATCGTGCAAAGCGAAGACTTGACGATCGTTGTAAGCAACTGGAAAGCACACTAAAGGAAGCGCAACATAAGCTGAGCGAACTCTTCTCACAAAATAGGTTAAAAGTGAGGTGGGTGAAAGTCATAAGAGAAAGATGGTGGCAGTAACCTCATTCTTTACGGCAAAATTGAAGAGATTGGAAGCTGAAAGTCAAAGGGTATATGATGGTTTGACTGCCCAAGGTGCAGAATGTGAGATGGAGGTAATCCAATCTGAATATTTAGAACCCATGATTTGCAAATCGGATCCTTTAAACAGAGAATGGTTAGAGAGGGGAAGAAGATTGTTGTGGGGAGGCTGCCATAATTCATGAGTCGGCGTTTAGCTGGAAGTGTTTTATGGGATGCTGCAGGTCCTTCTAATGCAGGTAACATTTTAAGTGATAGCTTTAGCGAGGAGTGAGGTATGTGATTATGTTGTATGTATACGCAACAAGAATAACAATATAGATGTATGAAGCAATAGTTAAGAACCAAACAATTAACTGTACTAACCGTGTGAGGTACCAACGATAATGTATGGAAAGCAACGCGATATGTGATCGGTTCGGCCAAAGTGGTAAACGAGCTGCGATGTATGAGATGATCAGTTTGGCCAAAACAACAAACAATCTGCAATGAAGTTTAGATGATCGATTTGGCCAAAGAAACAAATGATCTGTAATGTATTTAGATGATCGGTTTGGCTGAAACAACAAACGATCTGTAATGTATGTAGATGATCGATTTGGTCGAAGCAACAAATGATTTGTAATCTGTGTATAGAATTACTTTTTGAAAATATTATAAAAAGTACTGTAAGGTAGGGCAATCGAACACAAGTATTTCATTGGTTTAAGATTGACGTACCGCAAATGTATTTAGATAGATCGGTTTGGCCGAAGCAACAAATGATCTGTAATGTATTTAGACGATCGGTTTGGCTGAAGCAACAAATGATTTGTAATTGTGTTTAGAAGTACTTGTTGGATATATTAGAAAAGGTACTGTAATGTAGAAAAAATACTCAGATGTATGCGGATCAAACGTAAGACTTTCATTGATGTGAGATCGTCATACAAAATGATAGATTGATTGAAGGAAAGTACGCTATGACAGATTTGTTATCTGCGATACAACTTCAGTCTCCTCGTATTCCAAGGATTAGGTATGTGCTCGACATGCTCGGTGGCGAGGTCGTAGGAACCGATGCCGCCTTTTTTGATAACAACAAATGGATCTTCCCAGTTTTTAAATAATTTCCCAGCGTTAGGCCCTTTACGATGTTTGGGAATCTCTCAGAGAACCAGATCCTTGATTTTAAACTCTCTGTGATGAACACGCTTGTTATAATATCGGGCTAAAGCTTGGTGATACCATCTGAATTCATGATTGTTCTATCCTGAGTCTCCTCAATCTAATTCATATTACATGCCAACTGGAATTCATTTTCTTCATTGGTCATGGTATGGTCGTGAATAGGGTGATAGTACTAAGTAGGGATGATTGCATCTATACCGTAAGCCAAGAGGAACGGCGTACATTCAGTTGAAACTTGGGGTGTAGTTCGATAGGCCCATAATACATGTGGCAAATCTATGACCCAATTTCACTTCTTTTCTGTTAGGCACTTTTTGATTCCATCTACAATAGTGTGATTAATGATTTTGGCCTGACCATTCCCTTGCGGGTAATACGGATTTGAAGAAGAATGTATGATGTTGTGTTGATTGAGGAATTCAACAACTTTAGAACCAACAAACTGAGGTCTTTTATTGATCCTGATTAGATGGGGGCTGCCAAAATGGATGATGATATTTTCCCATATAAACTTGATGACATCCTCTTCTCGTGTGCGGCACAGAGGAACTGCTTCAACCCACTTAGTGAAGTAATCGTTACGACTAAAAGATGTTTCCATTTTCCTGGTGCAGTAGAAAATTCGCCGACAAGGTCGAGGGCCCATCTTTTAAATGGCCATACAACGTTGCTGGAATGGAGTTCTAAAGCTGAAGCTCGAATTTGGGGACCATGACGTTGACATGCATCACATTTTCTTGCGAGTTCAATTGCTTGAGCTTTCATTTTAGGCCAGAAGATGCCATGGGTAAGAGCTCGATTTGCTAGAGATCTTCCTACTGCGTAGGAACCACAAGTACCGTCATGTAGTTCGTGTAGGAATTTTTGAGCTTCTTTGTGGGATAAAAATTCGAGATATGCTCCTGTGACGGAAATTTTGTATAGAGGTCATTTTCCACGATGTAGCATTTTGCATTATCGAGTATGCGTCTTCTTTCAGTGGGGTCCTGATGGAGTTTGCCGTCGAATTTGTTTTCAGTCCCAATATACTTGAGGAAAGGTCATCTCCAATCATCCTCATCCTCTTCAATATACTTGAGATATCGAGCTTCTGAGCCAAGGACTCCTGCGAGATATGCGAGGGAATCAGAATGTCTATTTTCTTCGCGCGGTAAATGTTAAATAGAAATTTTCTTGAATCTACTCATTCTGCCAGCCATTGCGGCTGCGTAATCGATCATTTCCCATTCTTCTAGAATTTTTAGGTGTAATGGTTTACGATGAGCAAAGAGTCGGTATATACGAACAATTTGGATACTCCAATCTCCAGAGCCATATCTAGACTGTGAATCATTGCCTCGTACTCGGCTGTACTGCTGGTAGCTTTGAAATTCAATCGAATTGCCTTTTTGATTCTATCATTAAAAGGTGTGATTAACACGATTCTAATGCCTGATCCTGTAGGTCCAGAGGATCCATCAGTTAAAAGATGTCATCCCTTTTGAGTTATCCAGTCTACATTTTCTTCGACCTATTCTTTATAAATTTCTATGTTGTCTTCTTCCCAATTAGGATCTTCAACGGGGAAGTCCTCAAGGAAATCTGTCACTGCCTGACCCTTTTCAGAATGTTTGGGTTCAAAACAGATGTCATGCTCGCCAAGAGTGACTGACCATTGCTCGACTCGTCTGGATTTTTCTCGTTTGGATAAGATTTCATGCAGAGGGTTGTTGGTCATTACTCTTACTGAGTGGGCTTGAAAATACTGTCTCAATTTTTGCGAGGTGTAGACGAGAGCTAAAAGTAATTTCTCAACCTTGTATTATCGGGATTCTGCTGGAGTTAGAGTTTTACTGATGAAGTAGACAGGCTTCTCGGTCTTCTTATCAAGTTGAATGAGAACTGAACTTAATGATTCTCAGTAACTGCAAGGCAAATGGCGAGCTCTTCCCCTTTGCAAGGTATACTCATCACTGACGGTGAACCCAAGTAAAGTTTAAGTTGTTGAAATACTACTTCGCACTTTGTTGCCCATTCGATCTCGGGGTCCTTCTTAGGTTTCTATTTTGTTGTCCCCTCACATAATAAGTTGAACAGCCATTGATAGCGATTGGAGAATTTTGAAACAAAACGGTTTATTACGACAATCCTGCCTGCTAACTTCTGGAAGTTCTTCATTTTCGGAGAAGGCATAGATAATAATGCACAAATACGATCTGGATCAGCTTTAATACCGCACTTGGTAATTAAGTGGCCTAAATATCGAAAGCCGTGTGCAAATCTATTATATGGTCTTCCTTCTTAAGACTTTTATATAGCATATCATTTATATAGACCTCCATTGTTTTTCCAAGGTGATCTTTGAACATCTGGGTCATCAATCGCTGATAAGTAACTCCACCGTTCTTGATACCGAATGGCATGACTTTGTAGCAGTATAGGCCGTGCTCTGTAATGAAAGCTGTTTTTTCTTGATCATCAGGTAGCATAGGTATTTGGTTGTATCCTGATGCTGTATCCATCATAGACAGGAGCTCATGTCCCAATGTAGAATCGAGCAGGTTATTTATGACAGGGAGTGGAAAACTGTTTTTGAAGTATGTCTGTTCAAGTTGGTGAAATCCACGCACACCCTGATCTTCCCGTTCTTCTTAGGTACTGCTACAATATTCGATATCCATTCTGGATAATTGGCCTTTCGGATAAAACAAACTTCGATGAGTGTTTCGATCTCCTTGTTGACTTCATCTCGAAGTCTTGGTGTTAAAGTCCTTTGTCTTTGTTTGATAGCTACGGGTTTTTCCTTCAAGGTGAGTTTATTACAGGCCAGGCTCAGATCGATACCCAACATTTTGTGAAATGTCCAAGCGAAGACATCACTGTTTTCCTAAAGGAACTGGATGATAGTGTCACACTCTGCTAAGGGCACGTAAGTGCCAATATATGTCCTACGCTTGGGTCCACTGATTTCAACGTACTCTGTAGTTTCTGCGGTTGGACGATGTTGCCCTACAGAGTTGGCTGTATAGTTCTCTATAATGTTTTCTGTTGTCTTATGTAATTGCTATACGAGTTGATGTTCGGAAGGTTCTAGTCCAATGACGATAGAATTTTCACACGCTCATACTAATTTCTGACTTCCTTTTATCTCGTAAACGCTACCTTTCCATTCAAAACGTAATGCCAAGTGATAGGTTGATGGAATAGCGTACATATTGTGTAACCAGCAATGACCCATTATCACCAGATAATGGGATTTTGTATTGACAATGTAAAAAACAACATCGAGTGTTACCGGTCCTGCGGTGATAGGAAGTATAATCTCTCCTACATGCTCCTCCTTAGATCCATTGAAACCACAAATATCAACGTCGCTAGGTTGGACCTTATCTGCCAGACCCATCTGATCGATCGTGCTTTGAAAAAGGAGTTCGATAGTATTGCCGGTATGTACCATCATCGTATGAAGCACCATATTTCACACTTTTAACATGATCACCAAGGCATCATGGTGAGGATAGTTGACATGCCAAGCGTCGCAATCATCAAAAGAAAGCCCAGTTTGCTAAGAGTTGGATATTGGAATTAAACGAGCTTCTTTATCTTGTATGGATAAGTCGTGACATTGGCCGATACGCCTTCATTTGCCCCTGTTTGATTCTTTGATGACCCGAGCCTCCATGAGATGGCAGAGTGAGATATGGTACAAATGTTTTTTGGCTACGGGCTCCTCGACTTGTACAGCTTCGGTGGGGTTTTTGTATTTCCCGTTCTTATAACTCTCTACGTCCACTATGTATTCGTGTATTCGTCCATCTGCGAAGATGTATTCCAACAACCATTATAAGGCAAAACATTGTTTTGTCTTATGATGTCGGACCTTATGGTGGATGCAATATGGTTTGTTCTCGATCGGCTGAATGTATAGTGCATTGCGGAAGAATCTGTCTTTTTGCAATATAGGGTAGATATTGGCTATAGTCACATTCATCTTTGGAAGATAAGGTCTCGACAAGTTACTTCCTTTTTGAGGTCGTTCTTCGTTGGATTTACTTTGTTTCCTGTCTTCTCCATGGTTTGGAGTCCGATTAAAATTGGAATGGTTTAAGTGATCTCGAGCTGTCATTGTTGATTTCTGAGGTTTCTGCCTATCAGACACCATCCGCTCCAGGTCGATGTATCCGTTGACCTTTTCAATCATGTCTTCCAATGTTGCTGGTTTGTTGAGGACGAAATACTCCTTCGCCCGGCCATCGACGAGTAAAACATTGGTGAAAGCGAAAATAGTAATCTTCTGGTCGAGTCGATCTAATTTTTAGGTTAACTCTAAGAAATTTTTGGTAAACGTCTCGAGTTTCTCTTATGGCATCTATTTGAGGCTGAAAAGAGAATATAAGTTCTCCTCTTTATCTCTGTTGTGCGAGTAATTCTTGACAAAGAGTTCGTACAACTATTCAAAAGTTATGATGAATGCTTCAGGCAGTGCGTAAAACCATCGTAGGGGTTTGCCTGACAAGCCAGTAGGAAAAAGCCGGCATAGAATGTGGTTGGACGTAGAATGTAGACCTAGGGCGTCCTAGAACTCTTGAACGTGCTCTACTGGATCAGTTCCTTTTACTTTTGGATCTTCGCAGTGTGAAACCCGGTGGGGACCTCACCATCTAATAGCTCTTGGGCGATCGGGCTCTTCTATAATATATTGTGGATCCCTTTAGTCGGCGTATGGGCTTCGAGCAATTCTTTAATTCGCTTTTCAACATGTTCCTGAGTGACATATTGTCGAACTACGATGGTTGGTCATATAACGTGCCCTTCTCCAGGGTTGTGGTCACCACTCCCTTTACTTAGACGTTCCTTTGCCGGAACTCAAACTCTTCAAAGTAGATTTTTAGTCTGTCAAACTCTCGTCAGGCCACCATCAACTTTTTGTTGGATCTCCTGGATCGGGATGGGCTCCATATTCTGCTGTTGATGGTTAGATCTAGGCGCACCTCCGGCGTGAATGCCCTTCGAAGGAGGTATTATTCTGTCATGAACAGAAATCTATGAGCCCTCAGGTTGTATGGCTTTATTCTTCTAGGCAGCGACCTGCTGACCCTGTAAAACCTTCAGCGCGTCCTGTACACTCGGGAGTTATTATTCCAGGGATATACGCCTTTCTATTTCTAAGTTCAGAGTAACCCTCAAGTCTGCTAAAGCTATATTTTCTTCTACCTGGACGATCGGCGTGCTTTGACCTGGATGCGACATTCTGAGAAAAAATGATTAGCGGTGTTTGAGACAATGGGTTTGAGAATTTTGATTCCCACAGATGGCGCAAAATATAATTGCCTAATTCCGGGATTCAGACTTAGCCTTTACACTAAATAAATTCAGAACGTTCAAGAATAATAGGCAATGAATAACAAGATGATTTAGCGTGGAAAACCTTTGAACAGATTAAAAACTACGACCTCTCCTGAGGATTTCAAGAAAGTGATGATCTTATTGAGATTGTTAATTTATTACAATGAGCGTTCTGAGAATATAGGGTAATAGAGCAGTAAGTTTTCTATGGTGAATGTTTTGTCCTTCATCTGTAGTTCTCCAGGTCTCTTTATAGGTCCTCTAATATGACTGTTTGACGACCATAAAATACATTAATGATGGACGTTACAAAATGTGTGTGAGATATCCTCTGGCCAGATTGTGTAACGTTCTGACATTTGCTACTGTACAACAGCTCTATTGCTGACTGTGTGCTTCACACAGGTTGAACTGTTAGTGTAGAGGTCAAAAGTGATGTCTCGAACTAAGGAAAGTTTGGTTACGTCTTTAGTAGTACTTCCTATATGCTGATGAGATCGAGGACGAAGCTTGAGTCTGAGAAACGAATTAAGATATTATAAGACAGTTCTCAACCAATAGCATAAGTATCACTAGGGATGAGTGGTATTGGTTGAGAAACTTGTGTGTATATATTTTTGATTGTGTCACGTGCTCTGTTGTTGAGGTTGAAAGTTTGCATGTAGCTCGAAGATGAGCCATGAGCTCGAGATGCAGAATAAGCCACTACAGTACCTATAAACTTGAAGTAGAGCTACAGAATCTGGAAAAGACTATTATTGAGAATAATGAGTCCCTAAATAATAAAGTAGGAGCTTGTTTTGCACCCTCGTCTCTATATTCATGAAAACCTGGTAATGGACTACCCTATACTAATCTAGTATTATATGATTACGGTAAAAAATTTATTCAGCAGTGCAACTTCACTATACATCTTACATGGAGAAATAGTTGAGGTAAATAGAGATATTTAGAATATTCAATTACATTTTCTACGCTTCAAATATTGCTCTTCCGAGGCAATATTTGATATATCAATGTACACGCAGACCTAATTCAAGTTTTCCTCATTTATGAGCAAAACGATGAGGTACTGGTTAGAACCTCAAGCTTATGCCTACTAAGAGTAAGCATGTAACAAGGTCGCATAATGTTGGGTCTAGTGATAGGTGAAGTTACAGACAGGGTTACAACTGTAGATAGACGAATAGGTGGTAACAACGACAGGATTAAAATTCTAGCCATCAGTAACCTGAGGCAAGGGGAATAAGAAGTTCACCAATTGACCAAAATGGAATATGAAGAATTCTAAAATAGATACGAGATAGGCAGGTATAAGAATCTAGCAATAAACTCCCATACCCAGATTTATCACGTGATCACAGCTGGCACAGACCACGCCACGGTAGAATCTGTGACCATAGATTTCTCCCATGATACCAATGCAGCTTTGGATCAAGTTTTAAGAATGAACAGTAGTAAATTCTTAGTAGATGAATAATATCACCTAGAGAGCATTGTCAAATAATAATTTTACTTATTGTATAGTACTTTTGCTTTATTAATACTATTATTGACTGAGTTAGGAATTCTTCACTGTTTAGTTTAATAGAATGCTTGTGACATACACTGGCTCGGTATCCCATTTATGAGATTATCCTTTAATTTTTTCTTTCTTTCTTTAGTGAATTTATTGTTTAGGAAGTAGTTAAATTCCATGTATGATAACAGATCTACTATATACAACTCACCTATGGATCTATCTGCTGCTCATTGAACATGACCGATAATCAGATGATTAACGACATATTTCTAAGAGACATTAGTACCACACACTTGATTCTTTTGAGATATGGACATATTTCTTGTCTCTAACCTTGTGTATCAGGGATGTTACAAATATCATTGGCACAACCAACATGATAGAACGCACTGAGTACGTCACGCTATTACTCCCTAATGGTACGATACGAGGTATTTAGTCCACTTTATACACTAGTAAATCCAGCTGGATTTTACTAAGTTTTGGGGAGATACATGATAAAGCTTATCACATCATGACTATCAAAAAAAATGACAAACAAGGTTTTGTGCATTCCTTCCATGTCTAAAGGTTAGAACATACTATTGAAATGGTTTCCAATATAATCCTCCGGGCTAGGATAATAAGGAGGATTATCGGGTTTATATATCGACTTTCCTTAATAGAGAGTGTACGTGTAACGATTATTTTCAAGAAAAGTCTATTATTTCATCCTAGTATGACCAAGGTGAAGTGGGATTTCTAGCCTTTGCTCCAAACGTATCCATGGAGACACATGTGGAAATATCCATCCACACAGTGGCCCACTTGAGTATTTATGGTCATAATAGACGTGTCTTGGAGATGGTCTTACGTTTGCCTCTTATTAAAATCTAAGAATACAATATTAACATGACTTCTCACCTAGATCATTTGATCACAGCCTCAATTCCTAGATTAACCGATAAAACTCGATCGATGCGACTTGACGGGGGCTTGGGATTTAGACTCACAGGTTTTTAATGATTATTTTACCGCTAAATGGGATAGATGATTGAGCATCGTGAGTACCCCATACCATACCTGGCGGAGAACCTAATCAAGTGTGTATAATATGAATTCTTGCTCCCACAGTACTGATTAGGGTTCATCCCATAATTTATTATCAAAGTAAAGTATTTCCACGGGAGATAGTGCGTGCATAATTGCTCGTGTACATTCATTGTTGCTTTATGTAAATAATAGTTGATGGTTTTATGTAAAAAAAAACTCATATATATAATAAGTGTATATATATATATATATATATATATATATATATTTTGTTGTTTCTTCATTTAGTATCGAGGCCTTGGAGGCATCTGATATGTGTTACAGTTTATACCCCTAAACTCTAAACCATTTATTGAGGTTCATCATCATATTTTGTAATGGTAATAACTCCAAAGTAAAATTGGCCTTTTAAAGACTGACTATTAAAATTTGGTGAAACAGCTGCAAATGCTCTATAAACTTTGGCTACCAAATTTTTGTGAAACGGCTACATATGCTCTATAAATTTTGGCTATCAAAATTTGGCGAACCCCGAGATATCTATCCAAGCCTGCTTATGAGAGTGTACGACATGTGCGACGACATAGGGCCCGAAAGGAAAAGGGCCCTAAGAATATATAAAAATTGCCTTAGCCCAAACAAAAATAAAAAAATTAAACCCAACCCTGTTCAGATTCGACCATAAAACCAAACCCATTATACAATGCCCATAAATCAAATACCCAACTTCTAAAAACAAGGCCTAGTACTACAAAAAAAATAAAAAAAATCTCTAAACTAAGAAAAAGAAATTAAGTAAAAAAGGCCCAATTTTTTTCTTTGCACAGGGCCTTATAAAAGTCAGGGTCGACCCTATATTTATCATATGCACCTTAATGATATGCATCCATATTTTCGACGCATCCGTAAAACTTTTGGATTTGAGAAAACTATTCTTCCTCATCCATTTTCCTTACCATAAAAAGCAAAGGACCCCATGTCCCATGGCCATGGTCTCAATATTTGGCTACTAAGAGCATCTCCAACAGGGCTTGGGTTTGGGTTGGGTTTGTCAACTCACACCCCAAACCCAAACTTTGGCGTTCCCAGCAGCTAAAAAATAAGTTTGGGTTTGTATGCGTAGATATGACATAACCAAACTGGGTTTGAGCTCCTCAAACTAAAAAAAATAAAAATTGGCAGTCTTTTGAATATCGCGTGGTGTACCGCCCAGATTTTCCCAGGTGGTAAAAAGAATACCGTGCGATATTCAAAAGACCACTTATCCATTTTGCTTGACTGAGCTCTCTCTGGCTACTTTTTTTCTCCCTGGCTACTTTTTCTCTCCCTAACCCAGTTGCAGAGCAAAGAATAAAACCTCTACGCAGTCCCTAAATAGAAAACTCTGACACCAGCAGTAATAACTCTACACCGTCGACCCCATCATCCCAAAACCCACCTTCAACACCATTCTCTCAACACCCATCATCACAATTTACTCAATACCTCTACTACAACCAATCTCAATTCCAATCACAGACCCCACCTTCATTTACCATGTCGCAAGGGAATACCTACGGAGGACAGTATCAAAATCCATTTACACTCTCTCAACCGCAACCTCAAGCGTTTAGCCCCCATACTATCAACCATATCCAGTCACTCAACCTCAAGGTTTTCAACCTCAATTACTTTTAAAACTACTTATTCCATGGTGAATCGACTCAGCACAATCAAAGTGGCGCATTCACGCCAATACCTATTAAAGGGGTGGCGCCCGAGAAAAAAAAGGAAAATAAAGAAAGAAAAGAGCACCCGCAAAATAAAGACAAAGCGTGCAAGTGCCGAAAGATGTTAAGATTTTAGACGAGACGGATAATGTTGGACTTCATTGGACGGATGCTGACTTCACGTGTCTGGCAAGGGCGTGGGTAACGGCTTACGTCTAGACCGTGGGCCGCACAAAGGGTTTCACTTTATATCAAAAGGTCAATATTGCTTTTAACAGAGACCCTGAGTACCCCACACGACGATCGTATGGGTCGACCAACTCAGTGGTATCCCCTTAATGCATAATGTATGGCGTACAAGGGGATAGTTGCTCAAGTACAATTTCGGCACAACAACGAAAAAACCGATAAAGATCGGGTACATTATAATTTCCTTTCACTCAATTTCATTTATTTTTCTTGGATATACATGTTATTTATTTGTATTTGGTAATTTTGCAAATTATAGGAAAAAGATGTACACAAGATCTATAAGACTTGAATGACGGTAATAACTTTAAACACCGTGAATCGTATAAGATTTTGGTGCGAGAACCGCGATGGGCTAACCTAAAGGATGATGGGCTGAACTATGCGGGAAATGTACCAAGAGAATGTAGCCAGAAGAACATCGCACAATTTTTTTACAGGGAACTCGGTCGGATCAAATAATCTATCGGAGGACCCCGACGACCCACCTATACCTCAATTTGCGAGCCAAAATTTTAAATTAGATGGCTCGTTGTACGTGGGTGAAAGCAGACCCATCAGCCAAAAACTCTTTAGAAAAAACCTTACAACACAAAAGATCTTGAATGAGGTTATTACATCTGGTAACGATATCCAAACAATGCTTACAAAGATGAGGTTGGAGAAGATACAAGCGAAAGAAGAAAATGAAAGAAGAAGAGCATAAGGAAATCAATAATGGCAAGCCAAAATGGATTTTGAACAAGCAAGGGAAGATTACAAAATCATGGATAAAGACCTGAGTAATCTTTCTGGACCGCAATTGTAATACTATCTGCAAAGGTAAGCTGAGGTCATAAAATGTCTGGTCAAGAGGGGCGGACCAGGTACTTGAAGTGATGATTAAATGTAATTTAACTTTACTGTAGAGAGAAGTTTTTTCTATAGTTTACCTTCCAATAATTTATTCGCTTGAATAATGTATTTTGCTATTGAAGAATATAATCATTTTTTTAATATTTATTTCTGAGAATATTGCGTTAAAACAAATACAAGATTAATACAATATCAAAAACTTGTTCAATAAGCTTGTACGACAAAAAGCATTCAATTACGTCAAGAACACTCATATATTACTTAATTGCAACACTAGGAACGAAGATTTCCCTTCACAGCCCACAAATGCTCGATTAGATCATCCTTTAGATCAAAGTGTAGTTCTCGACTTCAAATACGGTTCATTTTCGTTATAAAAGCTACTATTGTTCCGCGTTCGCGTATAATATTAAACCGTTCACCTTTGACGTTAGCTGGATCGTAGCCTAAGTATGATGGGAATGAACCTCGTTCCTCTTTGACGATCATATTGTGCATTATCACGCACGCCTTCATGACATTGTTTAAAACCTCACGTTTTCACAATTTAACCGATTTTTTTACAATATTGAACCGTGATTATAAAATCTCAGACGCCCGTTTTACGTCTTTTGGATAACTTTCTTGTTGCTGAGCAAAGAATTTTTGTTTCGCTGTAATTGGATTGGATATGGTTTGAACAAGTGTTCCCCATTTGGGGTATATGTCATCCACTAGGTAAATAACCCATATCATAAGCTTTTCCGGCAATTGTATAATTGCAAGGCAGAGCGATACCATCGGCCAGGTTGGTGAAAAGATGTGATTATTGCAGGATATTGATATCATTGTTAGACCCTGGTAGCCCAAAAAAAACATGCCAAAACTAAAGGTCGTGTGAAGCTACCGCTTCAAGAATCAGTGTCACCTTGGGGTAATGACCAGTAAATTGACTGTGCCAAGATATGGGACAATTTTTCCATATCCAATGCATGTAATCAAGGCTTACTAACATGCCAGGAAATCCCCGTGACTTTCCTATCGCTTTTAACCTTTTGGCGTCGGTTGTGTTTGGTGCTCGAAGATATTCCTCACCAAAAATTTTTATAACCGCAACACAAAACTTTTCTATACTTAATAAGGTTGTGTTTTCTCATATTCTCAAATACTCGTCAAAAAGATCTGCCGCGACACTATAATTAGGAAACGTAGTGCCGCAATTACCTTTTGGTGCGGTGATAACCCCATAGTTTTTGTGTTGCTGGGTTTTTGGAAAAATTAATGATCATGTGTAGCTACTGCAATGAATATACGCATAAACATTTGTCTACTCATACGAAAACATTGCTGAAATTTCTCCTGCTCATATGTATACCTCGGGTTGAAGTAGTCCTGCATAATGTTATAATGCCTCAATTCGTGATCTCACTTCTTTCTCTTATCTTTACAGCCCATGACACTCCCGCGGTGACTCGAAGTTGCATCATGTACTACTATGTTCATTGCATTTTGGTGCATAACGGTCATTGTCGTCGCGCAATCAAACATAAGATCGTCAAAGGAGGACGATACACGTGGAGGATCATCAATGGATGAAAAAGATGATGAGGAGGACATTTTAGGTTGTTGAGTTGAGAGAATGGTGTTGAAGGTGAAAGGGGAACAAACAGAGAGAAGAGAGAAGTGTAAAAGGATAAAAGGAAGAAGAAGTAGTGGTTATGGGGGATCAGTCCTGGGGACGATGCTCTTTTTACAGCGCGGTTCACCTGGTCGTATTCTGGCAGCATTTTGTTGATAATTCACCTCTCCGACAACTCAACTTCTATTAGATATGGGATTAAGTTCATGTCCAATTCAGAGAGCACACAGAACTTCAATAACCTCCTAGAGATTTATACAACAGGTAGAATGTTCTTAAGGTTAAAAGTGACGAGTTTTATGAGATACGAAAGAGTATTGATAAATGGGTAAGAGGTGTTCCACTAGCCTATATTCTGTGTAAAGCCAGAGATGAATGGTATGCGAAATACAACCAACTGTTCCCGTTCGAGACTCCATCCAATATTTTTTACCGGAACTACATCCCACCTGATGAGGTTCCTACAAATTACCAATTTTCCAACTATGAACGAGATCCGCTCCCCCTTACCGAATGGTACGAGTTTAATCCTTACATCAGTCGTGAACGATGAATTAAGTTTAATTGTATCAGTTTTAAGTTTTATTTCGTGCGTAGAACTATTATTTTAAGAATTGTAATTTCTCTATCTAAATTTAAAACTCAAACAAAAATTGATTAATATTGATTTATATAAAGAATGGGACATCAGGTCGTACAAGTACTTATATAGAGAAACAGAAGTTTACAATAGAAATAGTTCAATATTGATGTACACAAAAACAATTTACGTCTACAAAAATACTCATCTAAAACAAAAGTCTACTGAGACGGGCCAATATCATCTCCAGTACCACGCCCCCTGCAGCTACTACTGGCTCCCATGGTTCGCGGACCATGTCCATGGGTCCCCTGCCTCATCCTCGTGCCACCATCAGGTGGTAGCGACACCACCTGTACCTCACGCCCCCTCCTCAGATGTAGTTTCTGAACAGGAGAAGAAAATTTATTTAGATTTTGACAAAATAAATATGACCTTAAGAAATAAATTCATAAATAAATTACTTACATGCTGATATAGTTGGTCGTCTATACTGTCTATGTTCCTCCTCAGAGTAGTATTTTTATCAGTCAAGTGTTGAATTGTTTGGGCATCCCGCGCAGACTCTGTAAGGGCGACTCGCCGCATACCATGAGTCAGGTGTCACAGCTCCTCTGAGCCGTAGGAGGTAGACATGGGTGGCGGCTCCCTCAAGCAGTGGATGGGGACCGCCTCAAGCCTCCCTGTCCACTCCATGTACCACCCCAGGTCTTCCCCCATCTCTAAGTCGGGTAGAGTGAAGTCTTGGGACAAGCTATGAACCTTTGTTGACGTAACCACCACGGGTGTAATTCCATCCCTAAGTGCACTGGGTCTGAATAGATTTATATTCCCCATCCTCTGCGAATCTGTCAACAGGTAGCCAACCTCAAAATTTTGGGCAACCCAGTATGAGGCGTAAGTCTCTCGCTCCTCGTCTATCACAAAGGCGCAGTCAACGAAGCCGACATGTATGATCGTCTGTAAATTAGTTGGACTAAGATGTGGTGACATGTTGGACGGAGGATCCAAAAGAATGCTCGCAGTGCCAGTCAACTACCTCCAACATCTATTCCCCAAGTAATACTCGCAGTTTCCATTTAGGACTTTAAGTGGCATCCTCTTACGGGACAGGTACAACGTTGTAAGTATATCATCGAACTGTAAATATACAGATGTACCCCAAGGTTGTCAGTTGATCGACTCAATAGTCTAGTGGTCAATGAGGAATCTGGCTGTAGTAAACAAATTTTTTGCCTGATCATTTTTTTTTTCCTATTCCCCTTCTCCTATGATTGGAGGTGCGGATACGACGTGATCTTCAGCGCTTCCTTGACAATAGGGTGACCAACCCCACAATACTCGTAGAACCAATACTACATTTTAGAACAACATAAAAAATAATTAAAAATTTCATTTAAGATGTTTATTGGAAGATATTTAATTTGTAGTTTGTAAGGAAAAAATGTTAGTGTACCTCAAGAAGTTGTAAAAATCCAGTGATGGCACCCTCGGTCGTGACTGCGGTATCCAAGCCATGGTACAGAGAAGCAAGAATAGTAGAACCCCAGTCATATTCGGAAGCTTAATCCAAATTGGCCACAGCCTCTAGATATCCAAGCGGAACGGTGTGGTTGGCCATTTGGAACCATAAATGTCCCATCATGAAAAGAATAAAAGCACGAACAATCATAATATCATTCTCCCGGTCATCTGTGATGGTCAAGTATGTCCTCAAATGTGCAATGCTGACATTTCCACTCTTTGTATTGTTGGATTCGATGTGGGGGAGCAATTGTCTCGCCTCGGATAAAATACTTCATCGCTCGTCATACGGCACCTCTGCAGGATATTTGCTGATTGTCAATGATGTCAACATTGTGAAATCTATTAGAGTGATCCCTATCTCCGCACATGGAAACAAAAAAGTATGAGTTGTCGGCCATCAACACTCTGTTAGCGCCTGAATTAGCCGATTATCATAATTACCCAAGCGTATATCCATAAACCTCTCAAATATCTTCACCACGGGATCCCTTATTATCAGAATTATGAAAATCTTCTTCCAAACTTTTATCACCGTAGTAAATGTGTCGTGCGGACGCATCGAATCCCGATTCTGTTCATTGGAGCATTTTGTCAAACACTTGATTAACGGAAATATCAAAGTCACAATGTACGAAAAACTTATTATGAGATCTTTGCCAGTATGATATATATGAGTTTAGTCGTCTAGGAGATGGGTAATAAACCTGGTTGGAACATTGCCTTGGGTTGGGAGTGGTATGCATTCATTTTGTTGTACCTCTTCAAATCCAACTCTTTTTTTTCTTCCTTTCGGACCTCGACCGAGTTACGGCTTACTCTGGATTTCTTGTCCCTCTAAACCCATGGAATGTACTGGGTGTGGGTCTCCCTCTGGCATCTCCATTTGATTTTGCAAAGAATTAGATTTTTTTTTCAAATTTTGGGTTTGAATTGAGAGAGAGATAAAGAAACAGTGTGGAGGGAGTCGAGTTGGGTTTGTTATTTGTTAACAGAACTCGAGGCGGTAATCATTTTACCGTGCAGTAAACAGAACACTACGCGCTGTTTTGATTGCATATAAAATTTTAAAAAAAAACCATTTAAGATTTTCTAATTTGCTGCTGGGAGAGGCTGAGTTTGGGTTGGGTTTTTTGCGACCCCTGTCAAATCCCACACCCGAACCCACAATATCTGTTGGAGATGCTCTAACCAAGACCAACCTCTACCAGAAGAAAATAAAACTAAGAACAGAAAAAAAAAAAAAAAACATGGCATGCAATTTGATCCAAAACCTCCATTGCCTAAACGTCACAAACCCTAAACCCCAACACTTCAACTCTACCAACAGCAACAACACCCACATCACCATTTCAAAGAGGACTAGAGAGATCTCTAAGAGCAGCATCTGTGGTGCTTCAAGTGTTCCAAGAGAGATCATTTCAGGAGAATGGCCAGAGAATTTCTCTTTACTCAATTACGACGATTTACGCGCTTTTCTCGAACCCCAAATCTTCAAAGACAAGGTATAACTAATTTTATTACAAGTTGTAAGTTTATAGTTACATGGTATCTTTATTATTTGATGTTTTGCCCCAGAGAGAGATTATTGTTTGAATAGTTATGAGTTCTTATTATTGTATTTGTAGATGGAACCTTCTGCATTGTTGGGGGAGGTTATGTCGACTATAATTCGTGTCGCGAATGTGGAACAGTCGCTTGGAGATGTTGATCATCACTTTGAGTTTGTTTCGGGATTACCTGTTGTAGACGATGATTATAGGTGCGTTGGGGTTGTTTCTAAGAAAGATAAACAGAAAGCATCAAATGAGGTTAGTGTAAACTTTCGCCTTTCGGTGTCTCGTTATTTATTTGCTTTGATTGTGATTTTGTTTGGGATTGTTCAACTTGTAGTACTCACTTTGCTCAGGTGCTTAAGTTGTTTTAGTCTCATGTTGAATGGTCACAAAGATATAACTTATATTTTGTGAGGCTGATATTCATGATAAGTAGATCACATTCATTAGGATAAATCTTCTTAAACCATCTTTGCATTAATTTTTTTTAAATGCAAGCTGGGGCAATTTTCGGAAATCCAAAAATTATTTCGAATTTGGAAAAATTAGATTTTTTGAAAATCCGAAATTTTCGGATTAAAATTTTTGAAAAATTGGAAATTTTAGATAATATTTGTGAAAATAGTAAATCTTTGGCTTTTTATATGTAAAATTAAATGTAATGTTCCTAAATCAAAATATTCAACCCTTACTCATACAATGGTAACATCACCACATCTCTATCTAACAATTTTTTTTATTAAACTACAAAAAAGACATTAAATATTGAATAAGAATATTCAGAAAAATCATATTGGAAAGTATTCAGAATAATCGGATCGGAAATCGAAATTGTAAAATAGGTTCCGAAATCGAAAAAATTGGATTGGAAATTGGAAAAAATTGGAAGTTCGGACAAAAGTTGCAGCCCTATATCTTTAAATTGGTCTAGTGATTGAGTGTCCAAAGTGTGTCCCAAAAAGAGTCTTCGGATCCTCTCCTATGGTTTATTTGGGTTTTGTGATATTTGAAAGACTATCTTCCTTTCTCTTTTGAGATTTTGTGGGCTCTCTTTCTCCAAACAAATTCACTCCATCTAAATTAAACCCTAAATGTCCTAACACCACTCTCTTTGAGATTTTGTGAACTCTCCTTTATCTAGTCATAGTTTATTTCACCAAATTATATTATTTCCCTGGAAGCCTAAAATCCCATATATGAACCTGCCATTTTTGTAGGTTCTTAGTCTCTTAATCCACTTTAAGTTGTCTAGTAAAATCCTATCAAATTTATGTGAACACATCTAAATTTCCTAATTATTTTTTTTGGGGGGATCCGCCCTCAAATACACTTGGTTCCGCCCCTGTATACAAGTGAGATTAATGGGGTTAAGCAATAATATTGATTTACCATTACTCTAAAATATTTGAAGTACACCTACAAGTTCTGTCTAAAGAAAATCATGCAGAAGATGTGAGATCCACAAGTTCCATCTCCACATCATAGCCCTCTCATCTCACTCCTCTCCATTCCCTATTGAGCATTCTACTCACAGTACCCCCCGGGAAGATAAAGAGAGGATGCTTGTGGATCTCCCTATCATATCCATTTAGAGCCTCTGAAAAATCCTGGGGGAGTTCGCTAGCTTGAAATTTGATAAAAATGATTATTTGTTTTCTCTGTGTCCACCTTAAACACTAGCTTTGAGATCTGAGATGTTATTTTATGCATTTATTATGAAGTAAAAATTCATCTAACATTTCTCTCTCAGTAAGACACTTATCTCATTTTTGGTAATAGGTGTTGAGATATATAGTCCTACATCGGGGGCATAGAGCCTTGCACCTCAAAATATTAGATCTTGGGGCTACTCCTCTTATTGCCAATTGATTTTGAGATGGAACCTCTAGCTCTAATATGGTATCAGAGCGGACATTTCTTCCACGTGTCGAGCCCAACGGACCCCGTGATACTCCGCGTTACCCATATATTCGTCCACGTATTGAGCTCATAAATTATGCCACACGTGAGGGGGACGTGTTGAGATATATAGTTCCACATCGGGCACATAGAGCATTGCACTTCAAAATATAAGATCCTGGGGCTCCTCTCATTGCCAATTGGTTTTGAGATGGAACCTCCAGCTCTAATAATAGGCCTAGTTAATAACCCGCTTACTGGAGGCAAACACTTCTGAAATGACATTACAAAAGTTTCCCACTGGTAATCGGTTTGTATTCTGATATGTACTTTATCCTTTGGGCCTTGGGCCTTGGGGATGAGCTTTAAAAAGTTACTTGTATAAGAAGTCTAGAAAGTCGGTGGGGATCGAAAGCAAGTACTAAAAAATAAAGTAAGCCAACTCATAATTTACATGAACCGCTACAATTGTTACTCTGTGATGTTGAAAAGAAACAAGAACTTGAAACCATTCAATCCAACTGCCCCATGAATAAGGCTAAAATGATGCTAAACTCACTTCAAACTTTGCTGATTTGGCCCCTATATCATTTTAGGTGCATTTTGAACCTGACTTAAAATATTAGTCGTCAGGAAACTCCATACATTTTTTGTTCATTAAATCCCGTTCAATGCGACCAGCTTTTATAAAAGGCCGTAGTGAACGACCCATAGTGAACGACCCAGTACACTATTAAAACAAAAACAAACCACAACCACAACATAAAGCTGTACATGATTGACATTAAAGTCTACTTTCGTGGGCTTGATGAGCCTGGAGATACTATCATAAGTTTTCATACGAAGGTATCTACCATCTGTAAACTTTAATCTCCACCTCTGCCATGGGTCTCACTCTTACTCCCAATAAACTTTAATCTCCACCTCTGCCATGGGTCTCACTCTTACTCCCAGGAGCAACACTTAAGATTCTCTGGATCCCTAAAGATCCAGTGCTTTCATTTCTGTGAATATAAAACCCCCAAGTGCTCACATTTAAATGAACATAAAATCCCCTACAAGCTCTTTCCGGTTGCCTTCAACCTTGAGGAAAATGGCACCATTGTCCTTCCTATGTGCTTGTGTTTGACACAACTTCTAGACTTTTGGATGTACTTGAATGAACTCTATTTTCGCAGAACGATGTGCCTTCAAAAGAACCCTTAGTAAATGCAAATATGATTTTTCTCCTTTCTTCAGGTATCACTTATCTTCTCTACGAAAGGGAACTCCGAGATATTTAAACTATGCAAGCATTGTGTACATCAATAGTAATATACAGAGGCAACCACCTTTCAGTTTGTCAATTGGTGGTGAAACCCTTTCCTTTTCTGCATCTCAATCATAAGAAGGAAAGGAACAGTAAAGAGAAAGATCAAAGAAACCTTATTAAACTTTCATTAATTGGTGTATGCGACGATGAGAATAAAAAAGAATAACCACTCGAAAACAGGTAGGAAAATGCACAAACAAATCCTCCTTAGTGGTCACCAGTCACCACAATCTCTGAAGCAATCTTTTTTCCAAAAATTCACTGTAGTTGATGTTTGTATCTATTTATATGGTTTAATTGTTGAGTTAGTATTGAAATGGAAGAAAAGAGACAAGATTCAATTTGTTTAGCATTTGACAATTTAGAGTTCAAGTCAAATATAAAAAATGCTAATCAAATCTCATAACATATTGGGGGGGTTTGAATCTTAGTTGCTTTAAATGGTACTTCAGTTCCGGAAAAAAATGTTATTGAGATGTTGTATAACATGTAATGTGTTGAATGTAGAATGGTTTATTTTTGAGTTGGATACAAGAGATGAGGATATTACAGATTTGAAGAGATTACAGAGAGAAGCTTCTAACTTTAGCAGTGTGATTTGAAAGTGAAAAGTAAAAAGATAATTTGTTTCAAGAAGAGATGGGTTAAACCCTTAAAGAGAGACATATATAGAGGCCTAGCGGGGAAGTGGTTTAGTGGAGAAAGGAAAGAGTAAGTAAGAGAAAGTAGTTTTGTACAGATGATCAATATACCATGTGAATCACATGGAAGAAACTACAGAAATCTGGGAACATGGGTCACATTTAAGCGAGGTGGGTAGGATGGCATTAAATAATATATTGCCAAGTTACCTCTCCCAGAAACATGACTCTATCTAATTGTATATGATAAGTCATGTGATCATCACAATACCCACGTAGGCAGTTGTCTCTCCACCTTGCATGACCACTCTCTCTATTTTAGTTATTTCTAATTAGTTTATTTGATTTGCATTATAATTAGGAGAATTCTCCTAATTAGACTCTAGCTAGGGTTTCTATTTGTGCTAGGTCTTTTCTCTTATAAAAGAGAGCCTAAGCTTAGTTTATTTCTTATGTAAATTTGAGTGAGAGAGAAAGGCTTAGCCTTAGAGAGATATGTAGAGTTTGGGGTAAATCTCATAAACCCTAGGTCTTTTGACTTTTATTTTATGCAATTGAGAGATCTTAGTTTTAATTAAGATTAATTCTGCAAATGTAGTTTTAACAACTTGGTACCAGAGCTAGCATGATTCTATTAAATATTTTTTTACACCGACTGCTACAGTAATTTTGGTACCTGTTACTCTAACTTTTACATTGCTACAGTATTTTCTGCAGAGCTAGCAAGATTCTGCGAGAATTTTTGTTCTTTCTCTTGGCGAACAATGGGGAAGAAAACGCCAAAGAAGTAAGCGCAAGGCGAACAATTGAAAATGATAGAAAAGTCTACCAAGTTGTTTATGGAGTCTAACAAGGAGCTTACGCAAGATGATGTTTAAACAACTTGAGGCGATGCTTGCTAAATTGCGTGCCCTCACGAGTTTTAATGGTGACGGGAGATTTGCCGACGCCATTGAAGATGAAGTAGAATAGTAGAAAAAAAGATTGAGGCGGGTGTTGTGACGGAGGATTCGATAAGATTCGATGGAATAGGCTTGAAGATGAACCACTACAAGGAGACGGCGGAGAGAGAGGGTCACCGTGCAATTGATGTTGTAGGTGGGGAAGACAGAGACGTGTTGAAAAGTTCTCGATCAAAGTCCCATGATACGGTCGCGACCTTGAGGCGAGAAGTTCACCCGATTGACGATTCCAATCATCATGAAGTCCAACTGAAGAAGATCAACACCGCGTTAATAAGAGGTAATCCACTAAAAGCTAAATTTCGTAATTCCGATTCATTACTTTATTGGGATAAACCTCAAATCTTTGATGAGTCTCCAAAAGAAGTAATTAATTCAGAGTTTAGTGATCCGTTTTTGCAAGGGTTTGAAGACAGTTCAAGTCAAGATTTTAATCAGTTTTTAGGGATTCAAAATGAAGTCACGCACGGTGCTTTTAGCGAAATAATAGTTTCTCTATTTGAAGGCAAACAAAACGGGTACGACAAGTATCGTGGGAGGATTTGTAGTTATCCTATGCTCAGAGGTTTTTCTTTTGTATTCAAAATTCATGGACAAAATTTTCAAAGATGGGGAGAGTTGATAAGTCACGTGGTCCTCATAATACCCGCGTAGGCGGTGTCTCTCCACCTTGCATGACCACTCTCTCTATTTTAGTTATTATTAATTAGTTTATTTGATTTGCATTATAATTAGGGGAATTCTTCTAATTAGAGTCTAGCTAGGGCTTTTTATTTGTGCTAGGTCTCTTCTCCTATAAAAGAGAGTCTGATCTTAGTTTATTTCTTATGTAGATTTGAGTGAGAGAGAAAGGCTTAGCCTTAGAGAGATATGTAGAGTTTGGAGTAAATCTCATAAACCTTAGGTCTTTTGACTTTTATTTTATGCATTTGAGAAATCTTAGTTTTAATTGAGATTAATTTAGCTTCTGCATACGCAGTTTTTAATAGTATAAAAATAGTATATCATGAGATAGCATTTCAGCAAAAAAAGAAAAAGAAAAAAGAGTAGGGGTTAAAACTGAAAGAAAGCTTCAACGGAGAATCCAATGGTTGCTCAACTTCCTAGAGGGAAATTCGCAGAAATTACGAACCTCTATGGATGGAAAGGTTCGTAGTACTAGCTACCTATTTTTTATGCTTCCATCAAGTGTATTTCACACTTTGAAGCACTCGATTCTGATATTTTCTTAGATTCTGCGCCAAAAACTGGTACCACGTGGTTGAAGGCTTTACTTTCATGCATCATGGATCCTAGACGCGCCAAAAACTGGTACCACATGGTTGAAGGCTTTACTATCATGCATCATGGATCCTAGACGCGGTGAAATTCACGACAATGAAGATCATTTGGTCGCGAAAAATCCCCATGAAGTTGTGGAAATTCTAGAAACTCAAACTTACCTGCCAAATTCAGCTCCTGACCTCCCCTAGGCTTTTTCATACGCATTTATCATACAGTATACTGCCACAGACTATCAAGAATTCCAGGTGCAAGATTGTTTATGTAACTCGAAACCCCAAGGACATGTTTATCTCATTGTGGCATTTCATGAATGCGTCATGGCCCCTCCCCGTTTTGTTTAGACAAAGCATTTAAGAGCTTCTGCGAAGGGGTTTGCCCTTACGGACCCTTTTTCGATCATGTTTTAGAATATTGGAAGGAGAGCTTGAAGTCGTCTGCGAAAATATTGTTCTTGAAATATGAAGAGATGAAAAGAAATCCGAATGAAGAAGTGGAAAAGATAGCCTCATTTCTTGGGAGGCCATTTGCCAATGATGAAGACTGGAAGAACATTATAACATCGGAGATGAGCAAACAACTCGAAGAAGTTACTCGTTCGAAATTGGAGAGGTAAGGCCTAGACCTATAAATATGAAATTTTATGAGATTAAGATATGATGTGTTTTGGTTTAATAAAAGTGGGGAAATGCCGCAAGGTTCATCCCTCGACTAAATAAGATCGTGTGACAAATCTTTTGTTTGGGAATGTGATTTTTATTAAGAGCTTTATAGATAGTTTTTCAGGAATCGGATCGGGCATGACGGGTTTTTTTTCCTGTAAAAAGTTATGTTGATGATGAGTTTGACCAATACTCCACTTGCTCTTTACTCCTGTTCTTTACAAATCACAAGAAATGCACCTTTACGCTAACTCTCCCGAATATAAATGACTAATGGAAACCATTAATCCTTTGAGCAGATAGGATCGACTATGGGTTCCATTACAATTTAAACTCAATGTTTCAGATGCATTGTTGTAGAGTGAGACGGATATAAAATTTGGAACTAGTAAATATATCGTGATAGGTCGTGGGACGTGAGTCGTAAATATATCGATGACCCACAACCTAGGCGCATGTTTTCGTGAATGATCTCTAAAGTAGTTTTTTTATTAGTAACTCATTGTGTGCTCTCCCTTCGTGGTAGGAAACTCATTGTGTTGTTCATGTGGTTATACATGCATGGCTATTAAAAATACCAAGCCATGTATCTCTTACCATTTTTCGATTGATTGCAAAGATATATTGTGCGTACTCATATTAATCAGGACATTAGATAGTTTAGCAAATTCACCCTACTCTTGTATTGCTGCTTAAGTTCGAGATTATGAATATTGCAACATGCATTGTTGTAGAGTGAGACGGATATAAAATATGGAACTAGTTGTTGGGAAAACTGAGGGGGAAAATCGCACGCGGAAGCACAATACGATCAACAAGAACTTGAAGAACTAACCTAACCAAAGAGAATTCAATCTAAAGCAATACAAACACTACACAAGGTTTAATTAGGTGGAAACCCTAAACAGGATCAAAACCACCCCTGACAAGCATGACGAATATATTATCACACTAAGGGTTACAAAAGGTTACAAAGATCACTCAAACCTCACCTCTACCCTTACAGATAATCCCAGCAAGAAACCCTAGAAAGAAAACCCAAGAAACCTCTCCAGAGCTAAACCCTAGATTTCTCCATTTTTTCTCTCTAACTCTTTCTCACAGTACAGAGGCCTTTAACATGCACTCTATTTATAGGCTTTCCATTAGGTCATCTCCGAAATACGCATCACGAGATAATCCATCACTTTGGATCAAATCCCCTTCAAAACGAATTTGGAAACAAACAAACAGAGCCAAAGTCGTTCGAACGAGTCATGAGGTCGTTCGAACGAATTAGACAATCCCCTGGAATTTTGGCCCAAGCGTTATTTTCGTTCGAACGACTTCCCACTCGTTCGAACGACTTCAACACTTTTTGAGCCGTATTCCTAACAATCTCCACCTCGGCGATAAAACTGTTTCTTCTGCTGCATTCGTCGTGTATCCTTGTCGTTTCTCAATTAAGAAAATTACCCGAGTCTAGACTTTTCCTAGACCCACCAATCGGAACTCACTTTCTGACCATCTTTGTAGACCGTGCCATTGCTCCACCTTGAACTAAATCCCCCTTTCGAGAAATCTCCATAGCTCTATCGGTACATGCAACCTTCACATCTCCACCCATTGATTTACCAACCAATGCATACAAGTTCCCGCTTAGAACTCCCTTTATGATCAAAGAAATTTTTTGATAAACTTTCATTACTCCACCTCGCCCGGAGTAATTGTAACCCTCATTATCTAACTTGGAAAGTGAAATTAGATTATGAGTCATACTCGGCACATGCTGAACATCATGAAGAACTACGATGCGTCCATCGAACATCCTCACGCGAATATTACCCACTCCCGAAATCGGCCTTCGAGAGCCATCGCTCGTCAACACAAACTTGCTACCCTCACACCTTGCATAATTGCCGAACCATGCCTTGTGTGCGCATACATGCGTTGTAGCCCCACTATCAAACACCCATCCTCTATCGTGGCGAGAACCATCAGCGGCCACCACGAGGAGCACCTTGTCACCATCATTACTAGTAACTGTTGCCAGTTTGTTAGTGTCACTTTCGGAGCCTCTTGCCGAACTTGCTCCATTACCTTTCCCCACTTTTCAATCCGATCTATAATGACCCGATTGACCACAGCTCCAACAAGTTCCTTTTCTGAACTTATTAAAGTTTTTCTTTCCACTAACCACCATTGCAGAGTTTTCCCCAAAGGATTCGCTACCCTTAAGTCGTCTCTCCTCGGAAAGAAGCGTACTTGTAACCTCCTCAAAACTCAAGGTTTCCTTCCCATACATCAACGTAGGTTGAAGATGCTTGAAGGAAGACGGAAAAGACCATATGAGTTGAAGTGCCTTATCTTCATCCTCAACTTTAACTCCGATCGATTCCAATTCCGAAACGATCCCGTTCAAAGAACCTAGGTGATCACCAACGCTCGTACCCTCATTCATCTTAAGTGTATGAAGCCGCTCTTTGAGGTATAAGCGATTCGAAAGACTCTTCATTTGGTACAAACTTTCAAGCTTTTCCCAAAGACCCTTTACGGTCTTCTCTCCACACACGTTTGCCAAAACGTTCTTAGCGAGACAAAGGCGTATCCCGCTCGCAGCCCTTGAATCCAGATTTTCCCAGTCCTCTTCTTTATCGTCGTCCACTTTCTGGGCCGCTATACCTTCAACTGGAGTTTTAGGTATAGGCTTCCCTTTCAGTGCCTTGCGTAACCCGCCTTGAATCAAGATATCTTGGACTTGTATTTGCCACAATCCAAAATTAATCTTCCCATCGAACTTCTCCACATCAAGCTTGATCGCGTTAGAATACTTAGATCTTCTCATCTTGTTACTCTATTTGCCTCAAACCTCGCTCTGATACCAATTGTTAGGAAAATCGAGGGGGCAAATCGCACGCGGAAGCACAATACGATCAACAAGAACTTGAAGAACTAACCTAACCAAAAAGAATTCAATCCAAAGCAATACAAACACTACACAAGGTTTAATTAGGTGGAAACCCTAAACAGGATCAAAACCACCCCCGACAAGCACGACGAATATATTATCACACTAAGGGTTACAAAAGGTAACAGAGATCACTCAAACCTCACCTCTACCCTTACAGATAATCCCAGCAAGAAACCCTAGAAAGAAAACCCAAGAAACCTCTCCAGAGCTAAACCCTAGATTTCTCTATTTTCTCTCTCTAACTCTTTCTCACAGTACAGAGGCCTTTAACATATACTCTCTATTTATAGGCTTTCTATTAGGTCATCTCCGAAATACGCATCACAAAATAATTCATCGCTTTGGATCAAATCCCCTTCAAAACGAATTTAGAAACAAACAAACAGAGCCAAAGTCGTTCGAACGAGTCATGAGGTCATTCGAACGAATTAGACAATCCCCTGGAATTTTGGCCCAAGCGCTATTTTCGTTCGAACGACTTCAACACTTTTTGAGCCGTATTCCTAATACTAGTAAATATGTTGTGATAGGTCGTGGGTCGTGAGTCGTAAATATATTGATGACCCACGACCTAGACACACGTTTTCGTGACCGATCTCTAGAGTAGTTTCTTTTATTTTATTCTATTTTTGTTCTAGAGAATCCTTTAAAATAGGATTACTCTAGTTAGTTACCAATTTTATGGGGAGTGTAGAGAGAGGTGAAGATCTTTTATATATGGGAGATCTTAGGTTAGTAGAGAGGTAGTGTTAAGTTTTTAGAGAAAGGGAAGAACTCTAGAGAGAGAGAGAGAGAGAGAGAGAGCTTGTAGTATTAATTGAGCAATATAGAGATTGTTATTTTCAGTTTAGTAGAAATTGCTAGCTTTTGCAATTAGTAATTGCAACTTGGTATCAAAGTTAACAAGATTCTGGGGAAAAGTTTTCGCAATGGGAATAAAACACCGAAGTAAGTAAAGCAACTAAGTAAAGCAACCAACTCAAGGCAAACGTTTGAAGATGGTGAAAGATTTCAATGCGTTACTACCAAGATCCAATGAAGAGCTTACCGCTTCGAACAAATTAATGACAAAACAAATCGAGGTGACGATAATCGTGGTGATGTCAATATCAACAAGAAACTCCATATCCGATATGGACGGTAGCGAGCAAGGGATAAAACAGTGTGATTTCGGTAACCTTGGAGTGGGGTGGAGACGAAGATTCCATTGGGGGGTTTTATGCGAGATGGGCACAGCACGAGGATTAACCCACTAAGTCCCAAATCGTTATCGGTTGTTGGAAGAGGAAAGGGGACGATACAACAAACACCGCTACGGGAAACTTTTATGTCAGCAGATGAGAAGGTAGAAACTTTTCTATCAAATTTGTTTCAAGGGTTGGATGTCGAGAGTGTTAACAAATTCGTGGATCCCCACAACGACAGCGAAGTACAAGTACTCGATTAACAGAGGGAGGGCATTGTCGAAGCGGATCCGGAACGGCGTACAAAGGCGGTCGGTAACGGCAGGGGTGGCCGAAGTCCGACAGCAAGGGTGTGAGGGAGCGATTAGGGAGTCGGAGAAGATGTAGGCCGCGACCATGTGCAAGTCACGCGCGTGGGTTACGGTCTGGATACACGTGTGGGTAACGGGTCTCGTGTGGGTAACAGGTCTCGTGTGGGTGACAGGTTTTGTACGGGTGATGGGTTTCGTGCTGGTACGGGTCAGCGATGCGAGAGACGCACACGTATTGAGCACGTAGGCACTTTAACTGATGGGGCGGGTTTTGCTAATACCGGCCAGGACCCAACAAGGAGTCGAGCTTGGATCATCGACCTAAAAGGGGACAACCCAAACCAAAATCAACCAGTTTTATCGCGACCCACAAATCGTTTTCCCCAAACGGCGATAAAACAGCTGCAGGTTTCCCACTCGCCGACAACGGAGAACTACAGAAAGAAAGAGAGGGACCCTGATAATGAGGGCTACCATCGCCACTCCGATCATGATGCCTACTCCAACGATTAGAGCGACGTCGACTCAAGCAACACCGTTTATCACAGAGTGTTCACGGGAGGGATACCGACAGCGACTTCGTTCTCTTTTACCCAACAGACCGCGCCTACAACGACGACATCATCTTTTACGGCAAACCCTATGTCTCCTTCAGGGCAGCAAGCGCCGGTAGTTCCGACTGCCGAAGTAGGTGAGAACATTCATGGGTCTATACAGCAGAAGGGTTTTGTTTCACAGGGTTTACATAGGAATTCGGTTGGGCTTCGTGGCGTCGATAAAAGTAGCAACGAATATGCAAGGAATATTGGTGGAGATTGGAAGGGTAACGAACAACATTCAGAAGGACATCTTTTAGTAGGGGCACCACCTTATGTGCCTCTAAGACCACATAAACCACCAACACCTCTGTAAGGAGCTTACTATTTAGGACTTGGTATTCCGTAGCGACAGTGGACTAGTGGGAACGGGTTTACTGGAGATAACAGGCAATGGGATGACTATGATCAGAGGGGATACAAAAACAGTTACGGTTTCCATGAGAGGAGAGGCTAAAGTCGCAGTAATGTTCCAATACCTTTGGAGCACATTTTTGTGCTGACAACTATCAACCAAATCAGGGCATTGGGGCTACTAGATACGAACAACAACCACAGTATGACACTCAGGGGTATAGCTACCAGGGCAACTCAAAGAGTCAGGTTACGAACACCATTATTTCTGCGTTCCAGAATTTGAACTTTAATGTTAAGATTAACGTGTCAGATTTTGATGGGAAATCAGATGCAGATGGTTTTATAGATTGGCTTAATAAAGTTGATAAGATGCTTGCATTCAAGAAGTGCACCGGACAGGGCAGTGACATTGGTAGAGACGAAGCTGACGGATATGCATTAAATTGGTAGGAAAATATTCATCCGTTACAGGTATCCGGCGGTCATGATTATATCATTGATTGGGAAGTCATAAGAGGCAAGATGATGGCTCGTTTTATTCCAAGCACTTACGAGGAGCAGAGTTTTACTAAATTTTAAACTCTACGTCAGGTTCGGAACCAGTCCGTGGATGGTTATGCTATTGACTTTTACATGTTGTCGTCTCGTGTTGTCTTATCGGAGTCAGAGACACAAAGGGTTAGTCGCTTTCGTTTGGGTCTTACGAAACACATTCAGGATGAGATGATCTTATTCTCTCCACAGTCCCTGTCAGAGATAGTAGAGATGGCTCGTCGGGTTGAGGCTAAGTTAAAGCCTTCAGAATATCTGTTTTTTGCAATACCGGCTACAGTGACCACGACACCTACCTCGACAACACCAGGGGTGGGGACCAAGCCCACAGGGACTGTTAGCACGGCTATTTGTTACAATTGTGGGAAGACAGGACATATAAGGCTCGAGTGTCCTAACCCACGAAAAACCATGACACTCATTTCTCAACAGTTACATGATCACGTGGACGAGGCAGTTGAGCAGCTACTTAGTTCAGAGTATGGGGACGCAGAGGTTACATCGGTTGATCTTCTTCTCCTTGAATTTGTAGACGAAGCCTTCAAAGAGGGGGAGCGTTGATAGGTCGTGGGTCGTGACGACCCACGACCCATGACCCACGACCCACGACCTAGGCGCGCGTTTTCGTGACCGGTCTCTAGAGTAGTTTATTTTATTAGTTATTCTATTTTATTCTATTTTTGTTCTAGAGAATCCTCTAAAATAGGATTACTCTAGTTAGTTACCAATTTTATAAGGAGTTTAGAGAGAGGTGGATATCTCCAATGGGTGATCTCCTATATATGGGAGATCTTAGGTTAGTAGAGAGGTAGTATTGAGTTTTTAGACAAAGGGAAGAACCCTAGAGAGAGAGAGCGCTTGTAGTAGTTAAATTGAGCAATAAAGATATCGTTATTTTCAGTTTAGTAGAGATTGATCGCTTCCGCACTTAGTAATTAACATATTGAGATGGATAATATTTGGTGAATTGAAGTGCGGTGTCAAAAATTGGAGCCACAAGCGTCTTATTTGTTCTATACGGGCCTATATCAATTATTAAAAATATTTTCCTTCTTTTTTTTATCCCTTTCGCATCAAATAATGGATCATAGATTTCCATGATCTCATTTTCTACAAGGTTCATGGAGATGTCATGTTATGGGTAATAGTTTCCTTGTCTTTTGTTTACCACGAAACAGACACACCCATAGAATGGCACAAAATGGATAAGTCAGTGACAGTCGTTGTAAATTTCATATAACATCTCATTTTTTAGCACACCACTCAAGTTACAAAGTGGCATCACTTCTGTGAATGTGAATACACACGCATTTACATATTCCTGTATTATTTTCTTATTGTGGTTGTAGATTTAAGTTATAAGTATGGTGGACGAAGTGCCATCGTTCCCTACAAGTTAATGGCATAGTTCGTTATTTTCACTTACTAATTCTTTTTGTAAACGAATAAATGCAGTTGAAGTCGAAGGTGGGTGAAGTCATGTCATCTCCTGCCATCACGCTGTCACCGGAGAAAACGGTTCTGGGTAATATTTTAGTTCGAGCTTGTCAATGTGCATGGCACGCAGATCATTTGTGTCTGAGTGCACAACTAGATTGGCATAAAACTGTCTTGTTCTTCTGCAGATGCTGCAGTTTTGATGCTCAAGGAAAAGTTTCACAGGATCCCTATTTTGAATGAAAATACTCAGGTTGTAGGTAAGTACAACGATTGCTGCATTTCTATTAAAAAAATAATGACCCTGACTGTTTCCTCTTGGACGAGTTTGAGTTTGCTGACACTTTTAACTGATGTCACCATTGTGATGGACGTAATTAAAGCAAGGAAAACAGGTTACTTATTGAGATAAAGTAACTATTGTCGGGTTCCATTCTCTAAACTCCCCTTGTTTTAGCTCGTGGTATGGTAGCATGAGTTAGATAGTTAAGCAAATTCACCTTACTCTTATAATGGTGCTAAAGTTCGGGATTATGAATATTGCAACAGGCATTGTAACTCGAACTGACATTTTCGAAGCGCTGGAAGGCCTGCCTGCTTGAGTTTGCATTTCTTGTTGCAAATATATACTTATGTTTATATCCTTGTAAATATATCTAGGTTCCATAAAGTTTGTTCTTGCTGAAACCTCGGATTTATCTAAATTTTATTTATTTCCCTCAAGTATTATTCTGTTTGTTTGAATGCTCTTTTCCTATAGTCGAACTTCTGTTTTCCTGAGATGATTTGTTCCATGGAGAATATTTGAAGTGGATTTACTAACTCGAAGACTAACATCACCCTAGTAGGAATAGCAAACTGACCTATTTATCAACTTGATAGGATGCTATAGTACCTTGTAAAGGCCAAACTTTCTAACTAGGGAAAATGGTATAAGAGGGTCGAGTGAAAATAAATGAATTCGGTGCAGTCACTGTAATGAAGGCCCAAAGAAAAGAAAAGAGATATTAAAGACCTGCCATGATATGGACTAAAAGTTGTACCCTATGAGCAAAGTGTCTTGAGTTGGGGCCGTAAAAATTAAGCTGGCCTTGATGCCCCTGGGAAGATTAAGATGATCACATTTGCAAGTCATGAATGCTGAAGCAGAAAAATATCCTCTTCAAACATACCTATCATTCGCCACATTCTGCTCGAGGTCACCATCTTCGAAATAAAGAAACTTATGATCCCTTAAAAGGCAAACTTGTAAAATAATTAACGTCACACTTTACACTTTCTTACTGTAGTAATTAACAGGGAAGCTTTCATCTTACACCAATAGTAAAAAGATTATGATGGGCTTAGAGTCAAAAGAGATTGTGACAGTGTTATTTAAAGAGGGGAAGGAGTGTGGGGAAGGTCACATGACAGACACCTCCATTAAAGGGTAATTCTTTGTTCAACTTTGGATCACTATAACACATCATTTCTTAATGTAATTTGAAAAATAAAGAGTAAATTACTAAACCCTAGATGTCTCTTTAACCTTTTAATTATGCTTCTTATGACAGACCACAACATGTAGAGATTCCAGTGATGGTGTGTATTCGTAGCTCCCAAGGTCACCACTCTCACAAACCCTAGAAATAAGGAACATTTAGGAGCGCCGATTTGCTTTAGATTTGGACTTGTTTTGTGTCTTTGTTAGGGTTAAAGTAGAGTTGCTGAAGTGATCCCACATATACAAACTCTAAATAATACTTGTTAGACAAATGGGGTTGGTTTGCTCATGGTTCAAGAGAGGAAATCACAGGTTTAAATTGGAATCCCATGTGTTTTAGCCTCAAAATTTGGAATGTGTTGTTAAAGCTAACATAATATAATCCTCTTTCAACCCCACTTGGAATCCAATTATTCTCACACTAGCTTAATCCCTTTTCTGTACTTTTCTTCATTGACACATTTTGTCAAATAATTTTTTTCAAGCTAACCAGGGTAATCCGTGTTCATAATTTAACACCATTTGCCCTAACCCTAATAACCATCCCTACATACATTTTTCAATGCCTTACTAATCCCTGGGGTACGTAGGATCCTCGCATGCATATATGTGTTTTTCTGAATTTTCATATTGGTATGATGAAATAAGCGGTTTCTTCTACACGAGTTTGCCTAAGAGAGCAGTCATAAATTATCGATATTGGTAGTGGTTGTAAGAGCATAGGACATGTTTAAAATGAAACAATAATGCATAAATAAAATAAAAATGAGTGAAATTCTAACTCGTTGAAGTAACATAAATATGGATTATCAGTGCAAAAACAGGAAAAATATTGAATACCAGTTTCGTAATAATTCGGAAAGTGAAAGAGCATATTTGGGTAATTTCAAGCCCTAGTTCTTTAGATTTAGACTGCTTTTCCTTTGACTTTAGGTTTTCTTTAGAGATTTGGCCAAGGTTTTAAGTAGATTTTATTCTGATGACTCTAATAAAACTTAGAAGCCAGCTCTAATGATTGAATCTAATGTGGATAAATAATCAAACCTCACTTGCACATAAACATTAAAAAAAAAGATCGAACTTAAAGAACAATGTTATGCTATATAATGAGTTACGCTCGAGAATTCTCGATTAAATGCATGTTTATCAGAGTTATCTACAATAACTCACATTGCTATAACGTTGTAGTAACATATTCCTCATATTCGATAAGGAAGAACTATTAAAGGCATGTCGAAAGAATTTAATCATGTACTCTACTGTAATTCGAGAACATCCCAATTTACAACTACAGAGCTCGACCCTCCACAGTAGCCGTTACACTTGGTCAAATGTAGCCATTATACGTGCTTCGTAAAGTTCGCCCACCTTCCCTAAAGCTAGGAGAAGTATTATATTTTTGTAACTGCTTGTATCCAATTATAAATACAGGCAGAACATACAGCAGTGGGGACAGATTCTTTACCTTTCTTTACACCCACAATCCAAATTTACCTTTCTAAGCATTTAATGGATTTACATCTAAATCCTTCTTGAGTTTGTGGTTTTTCTCAGGCTTTACTATGTTTTCACGTAAAATCTACTGCGTGATAGCTTCTATTTGCACTTAAATCATATTTCTTTGCCTAAGTATTGGTGAGGTTTACCAACCGAAAAACTAGCCATTACAATTAGCGTCGTTTGTGGGAAATTTCACATTTTTTCTCTTTCAAATCTCATACTAAACAGCCACTACCACGACCAACATGAACCTCAAAAGTGCCTCCAATACCCAGAGGAACAACGAGGAAATTCCAACTACTATTATGCCAGAGACCGTCGGTTTACAAAATGTTGTTTTTGAACTCTAGAAATAGATAGTGTAATGGCCTAATTCCGAGAATCGAACTTAGCATTTACACCAAATGTGTCTAGAACGCTCAAGAACAGTAAACAATAATCAACAAGATAATTTAGAGTGGAAAACCTTTGAATAGGTTTAAAAAACTACGACCTCTCTTGAGAATTTTGAGAAAAAGAAGATGATCTTATTGAGGTTACTAACTTATTACAATGAGCACTCTGAGTATGTGGAATTTCAGAGTAAGAATTCTTTTGTATAGAATTGTCTATCTGTAATCTGTAGTTCTTTGGTCCTATTTATAGGTCTTATAATATGATCGCTTGATGATCATTAAGATTCTTAATGGTGAACGTTATAAAGTGTATGTAAGATATTCTCTTTGACCAGATTGTGTAAAGTCTGACCTTTGTTGTAGTACAACAGCTTTATTGATGATTGTATATTTGCATAAATCGAGCTGTTGATGTAGAGGTCGAAAGTGATGACTCGAACTGAGAAATATTGAATATGTTTTTAGTAGTGTTTCCTGTATGCTGATGAGGTTAAGGATGAAGCTTTGAGTCTGAGATACAAAATAAGTTATACAAGATGACTCTCAACCAATAGCACGAGGAGCCTCATGGACGAGTGGTGTTGGTTGAGAAATTCGTGTTGTATTTGCTTCCTAATGTTGTTGTCTTGATTCTTTCTGTGCCAAGTGCTATGTTGGTGAGATCGAAAGTTCGTATGTAGTTCGAAGATGAAGCATGAGTTCGAGATGCGGAATAAGCCACTATAACCGCCCCCTCTCAGCCAACAGTACGAGAAACCTTGTGGGCGAGTGGTGTTGGTTGAGAAGTGCCATCAATGCTGCAGTTAAAATTTAGGAATCATTTCCAATGTATATTTATGAGTATCTGTTGGGTTTCCTAGAACCAATGGTTTTGGTCAATGTTGTTGGCATGGGAAATCCTTCTGACATTGGGAATTTGAAGAGTCTGCTTTAAATGTTCATCATAGTATAAAAGGCATTCCGAAGTGAGAGTGATGAACCAAGTCTTCGTCTCTGATTTTCTTCTTCTCTATTCTTGACTGTTGAGAAGAACTTGGCTGCTAAGAGTATGGTGGCTACCAGGAACCAATCTCGGGAGTCTAGGATTCGTAGAAAAATGGAAGAATTACGTATCTGGTACTTTGGATACCAACCTCTGCATTTGCCGACACTGATTCCCGTGTCGCCTACCTATCACCGCATGTCATATGAAGAAGTGATGGAAGCGGGGGATGATTATTGTCAGAGGGCGCGGTTTAACTATCTGCTGACATTTGAGGCGGAGCGCCAAAATGGACTTCTTTTACTGGCGGAGGAGGCTGTTACAAGTGAAGATGAAGCGGCAGGCATTCGTCCGAGGGAGTCTCGCCGGTATCTTGCAAGTGAATGGGTCCTTTTTAAAAATAAGACCTTCCGTCTGTCTATAGCATGCAGGGTGGGGGTTATAGTAGAAGAGGTGGCGATGATAAAGGAATCATTTTTTCCATGGACCATAGATATTAGCCATGAAGAAGATCATCTGTGATTTCCAGTTGTAACTACTTCCTAGACCTTGCAGCTTGGGATTAGAGTTTGGAATATGCTTCAGTTTTTCATCGTCTTCCATGTGGATTGTTATAAGCAATTGAACTGTAATGTTGTAAAGTAATCTGTTGGAATTATTTGGAACATTTTGTTATCTGTAAAGAATTTTGTAAGAGAAATCTTCAAACTAATGGAATGTCGATGTTCTGGTATTTTGTTTCCTAGTATCGAGCTTATTTGTGTAGTTTTTTGGTATAAAATAAGAGTCTGTCAATAGGAATTAGTTATCATGGGGGCTGATGGGGAAAAATAAGCTATAAAGAGTTCCGTGTGCATGATGACAAATGGTAATGGTAGGTGAGTTTTGAAAATTTAGAGGAGTTCGAAAACGTGACTTGGCGGAAGCAATTATGCATTGTTTTCTGCGATCTGTGCTATCGAACTGGATGACAGAGTGTTTCAAACTGTGAGAAAGGGTTGACATTGATCTATAGGTGCTACTGCTTGATTCGCTTGATCTTTGTATGTTGCCATCTTTATATTTGCTCGTATAAAATCTGAGAAGAATTTCATACTATGGAAAGAATGACTTGTCACAATATTCTGCATTTGATGTGGATATTCTGTTGTCCCAATAATTTTCTCAAAATATTTCTCTCAGCAAAATATGTGGGGAGATCTGGATTTGCGGAGATCTTTCTTGTGGCTATAAGTAGTGATTCCTTACTGTTATGATTTACATCGTTTGTAGTGATTTGTATCGCTCTGAAGGTAGTGTGTTTAAGCATGGTGAGGACTCGTTCTCATCGTACTCAACAGGCAGCAGATGGTCATTTCCATACCAAGGTTGTTGAACTTCGTGAATGATATTTTCGTCGATTGCCTTATGATGTTGTACTTCCGGAATAGCCCTTGAATCTGGTCGCATTAGATGATGAAGGTAATCGTGTAAAGTATGATCGTTTTTTTTGGTGTGACGTGTTTCGGAGGTAGTTGTTGAGTGTTACGGTGCGAGAACTGACTGTTCGACGGCTCGCGTGTGACAAGATCGTTGAAGAGGATGCAAGGGTAGCAAATAGAGAGATAATTTTAAGTAGGGAGGCGTACCATCAAGGATGCTTTAGATGTAACTGGTGAACTCGGTAGGCTCAAAGTATGCGAGCCGTACGAAGTATTCTGTTTGTATTATTCTATGTTGAAACCCAAATAAATGTAAGGTGAGGAATTTTGAGAAAAATAAAGTAATGTGATGTCTCAATCTGTTTGAATAAGAATAAAGTATTTTGTTTTACTCTTTGTGTACGGATATTGTGGGAGACAACTGTAGGATTTTAACAACTGTATTGATATCTTCGAATTTTGAATATTGATCTGCTTTAGGAAAGTTGTACGATCTTGGTAGGGTAAAAAATTAAGGTAAGTGGTCGTTTGTACTGTATTTGAGGAAGAGGTGCAGAATTGTTTAATGGCAGACAATAGGGACAGACGTGATGACGGTAGACGTTATCGCAAAAGTTATGATGTTGCCTTTAACTGAAAAGACGTGCCTGCAGAGACAGTAGGGGTGGCTGACACGTATCTGAAGGAGCCGTCGTTTTACAAATCGAGGGAGAGTATAAAGATGCGTTTATCTCTCCCTCATAAATTATCTACAGTTTCAGAGAGATAAAAAAGTTGTGTCAATTTTATTTCTAATGAGAGGAAACATTTGAGCTCTGAGTGTGATTTGAGAAGGAAATCTTCATCAGGTGATAGAAAACAGTCAGGGAAGCGACAGGAGCGCTCAATCTCGACAAGACGTCCAGGCAAAGCAGAAGACTGTTGTTCTTCAAGTACAGGTCGGTAATATAAAGCTCTGTCCGTTTGATTTGTTTAGTAATCTGGATGATATTTGTAGTAATCTGCTTGATATGTATAGCAACATGTTTGATGTGTAGTTACCTGTTTAATATGTGTATCTGATAATGTAGGAATTGCTTCTTTTTTTAATAAATATGAGAGGGTTTTAGAGTTGGAGATTTTTTATATATGAACAGTCTATAGAGAGATAAAATGCTTGCTTGAAGAAGGAGAGGGAAAATTTAAATGATTGATTTTTGTTTTTTTTTTGTTTTGGGAATGTGTAAAATAGACGTGTTGACTGGGTAGAAGGTGGGTTTGTTTTGTCTGTAAGTAATGTAGAGATAATGATAAAATATATTTCTTTATATGTAGGTTCGATATGCGTTATAAACCTAGTATTCCCACCAGTAAATTTGTAGTATCGTCCAGTTCCGAGGAAACATCGTCGTCAGGGAGGGGTGACGAGTGTAGTGTGATGGAGGAAATTGTAAATAGTGTAGAGATAACCGTAGAGGGTGGGGAACCTAGTAAAATTGAGGAGGTGATAGAGAGGGAGGATAGATCAGAGAAAAAGAAAGTTCTTATTATATACCCAGAAGAGGTAAATGTAGGGAAAGAATACTTGAAATATAAAAAGAAATTGCAGGGAGAATGGAGAAGTTATGTGGAGGAGCAAGGTCTATAGCTCAGGGCCTATATCCCTAGTAAAGGGGAGGAAGTTGTATACTACCAAGTCTCATGCTTGGAGAAGTGGAAGAAGGATAAAGAGATTGGTGAGGAGGTTAATCTCTCATATTACAATGGTCTCGGGCTATCAGTCCCGAGTGATGGATTTTTATGTTGTTTGAATCAGGTCGTAAATGGCCTGAAAATTCCTCTGACCTTCTTTCAGAAAGTGGTTATAAATGTGTTACAGTGTTGCCATGCCTAGTTAAATGGGAATGTTTATGAGATGATAAGGGTATGTGAGGCACTGAATAAAAAATGGAGGAAGGAATGGGCTGCGAAGCAGTTCGAAACTGAAGATGTGATGAAGTTTTATAAATAGAAATATGTCGAAGGTCGAAGTAGTGGTTAACTGTATAGTGATTCAGCTAGGCCAAAATTCTTTAATTTTGAATCCGCGGGTAGACCATGGAACAACCACCTTGTGTGGGTAGAGGGTAACTGTATGCAGGTTCCAGATGAACCGGCACTCGAACTGAACCATAGATATTATAATCCAAGTAAGTAATGTTGACCAATCTTTAAATAACCAATAACTTGTCTTCGATCTGCTACTTAATGTTGTGTTCCTTGTTTTACCAGAACCCAAGCCTTTATCTACGCCTGATAAGGCGAGTCTGTTCGACTGCATTGCTCGAGATCAGGATGAGCTAAAGTAGGTAATTGGTGAGCTCGGTATCCGTAGGGATAAAAGGGTAGATTCTGTAGTACCCAAAGTTCAATGAGTTCACGAGAAATGAGCTATGGCTGAAGGGAAAGTTCACCTGACTGTAAATAATGTTCTTAGTCTTCCACCTCCTGTACCTCAGACCACCAAACAGAATACTCGGAGGTTCGGGAGGCCAGCTCGGCAGAGTACCTCTGTCATTGGGGTGTCAGCCATGACACAAGAGATCATAAAGTCTATTTCAGGCGATGTGGAGAAAAAACTTGAAGTGAGTGTGGTTGCTCCAACTGAGGTCGACAAGAGCTCGATGAAAAGAAAAAGGCATGATGAAGAGGGTAGTTCCCGAACTAATACTCATGCCGTAGCTAAGATGAAAGAGTTGGAGCTGAAATATTGTCTGATGGCTGGGACAGATCCGGAGCAGCTCGATGATGAGTATTACGAGCATACTTTTGCGGTACGTTCTTGAAATCCTTAATTGGCTTTGTATTCGGACTAAAAACTGTTGTGATGACTTTGTCTCTGTATGTTTGTACTGGCAGCTCTCAATACTGCCGAAGGGGGTAAAAAGTATCTAAAAAAGAGGAGCCAGGAGTTTGGGGCTCTTACAACGAAGTTTGAAGTTCAATCCGCTCGTATGAAGGAGCTCGAAGCTAAGCTTAAGCTGGAAAAGGAAAATAGAGCTAAAGAAGCTAAAACGGCTGCAGAGCTCACAGAAAAGCATTCAGATCTGGTATAGTATGATGATGTGATGTCAAAATCGGTCGAGGCCCTTAAAGTAAAACGAGATCACTTCGTCCAATCTTATTATGATTTTGGATTGAGTCCAGCTGATGTGGAGCTAGGCGGGTCGGTAGGTACAAGGAAATAGTTTTCCCTTCTGAGGTTCTGGGGGAAATGATAGCTGGTACTGGTATTTCTCCTGAGGAAACGTTAGGGCTTCTACCAGAAAGTGCTGAGCTAATCTGAGTAACTGAAAAAATGTTGGATCCTCCTTCTGAACATGTTGATCCAGGTCATCCGGTTGGGCAAACATTGGATCCTCCATCTGAGATAGAAATCAGCTAAAATCTTTAAACCTTCTGTGGTATTCTGTTTTTAATTTGGTACAATTCGTGTGATATCAATGTTATTGTACTCTATATTGTTGAAGTTGGAGTGATGATTTGAAATATGTTTATTTTGGATGTTTGTATTATAACAAAATATTTGTACTCTGTGTAGGAGATAGAGCGACTGAGAAAAACTAATTCTGAACTGGAGAGGTCGTTGAGTAGAGCGAGGGATTCTGTGGCTCGTATTCAACAGGTACTTAATAAAACTGAATATGAGATAAGAAAATTTAAGTTGAATTCAGAGAAAACTTTTAAAGAGTTATATGATCTCCAGTGTAGATATGCTAAGATAAAAATAGAAAGGGATGAGGTATTAAGAAAGGAAGAAGAAATAGGGGCATTAGTGCGAAAGCCAAAAGAGTTGACCTGTTTTAACGACCCAAGTGATAAGACTAGGTGTCAAAGTATGTTAATAGCTCTGACATTGTATTTTGAGGTCGAAGTAGATAGTGAGCGAAGGTTAAAAGAAGCTTATGTAGAGTTTTTGAAGGAAAAAGGTATAGTTCCGGACCCAGCTCGAGTTATGTTTTTAGCTCAAGAAGCACGTAATCGCCATAGTTTAGAGGCGAGAAAGTGTTCTGCTCGAGCTGGTGTGTCTGTTGTATGGGGTGATGTAGAATCTTTATCTGTTGCTTTTGGCTTTATGTAGGATCGGAGAGCCATGAGAATTGTATTTTTTAGGATAAGAAAAGTGCAAATAGAGGTCCAAAAGCGATTATAGGGTGAATTAAAGGGGTTACAAGATGAGTTATTACAATACGTAGAGTAAAAATATCTTTAACAACGCGATTGTCGAAAGAAGTGACTGTTCGAATGAAGGTAGAAGCTGATTTGAGGGTTTTAGGTGTATTTCATAAAGAAACGCGTCAGCGGCTGCACAAAGCGCATATGGCATTGAAGGAGCATCTATATCTGTCGCGAGCAAAAGTCGTTGCTCGAACATAATATGATCACTATATAGATAGTGTTATTAATTTTTATGGGGGAGAACTGGCTAGGGTAGAAAACGAATTTAGGAAGCTCGTGAAGGAATGTGGGAAGGATTTTGATGTAGAGAATGTCTTGGCTGAGAATATGTGGTTTACCAAAGGTGATTGAGAAATTGTTGGTGAAAAACCTATTCCAAGGCTGAGGGAACTGTGATCAGAAGAGGGTGAGGAGGAGGTCGAAAGCCTGATACCTCGATCGCGGCGTAAATGATATTAGCAAGAGGTGGTAACCTTTACTACTCTGGTAAATATGCAAGTAACGAATAGAAAGAGTTTGAGAGATAAATGGCAGTCTTCTCATTTCTTAAAGAATCAAAAATAGGATATTCTCATTTTTCTTTTACCTGCCCTGCATCTGTGTTAGATTTTTGTATACTGTTGATGATGATAAATAAAATCTGTTCTCTGTGATGATAAACAAAACGATGTATCGATATTACTTAGATACCATGTTATTGATTTAAACTTGTTAACTGTGATATGCAATCTGTTGGTATAATCAAACTATTATAAATGTAAACTGTTATGACAGGTGGAACTGATAGCTAGCCAAAGTTAGTGTAACACGTTACGCGTTACGCGTTCAAAATGGACAATTGAACGTTAAGCTAAGTTCGTGTAAGGAGGCACTAAAAAGCGTTATTGGATTGGAAGAAAGTATGAAGGCGGAGATGACACGAGAACGAAACATAGGAGCTCGATTGTCTAAGGAGCTACAGAAGAAAAAGGCAGATCTATCCCACGGACTGAGAAAGATAGAGGAGTTAAAGGAAATTATAAGTAAGAAAGATATTGGGTTTATAGGTGGCGTGAGACAAGCGAACAGCAGGGGGCATAGTTGACATCTGCTCGAGTTCAAATTACAGAACTGTTGGTAGAACTAGAGGAGGAAGGTAAAACTGTGAAAGACTTACAATTCCAAGTAAATATGCTTGAAGCGGAGATAGCTGATACGCGAGCTCGCGCTTCTAAGTATGAACTGTTGTAGCCAGTTGTTGATGTAGTTATAAAGAAGATGGAAGAGGCCCATAATAATCAGAATGAAAACATAAATGCGGCTTAAAATAAAGTAGTGACTCTAGAGCATACCATACAGGTGTTGAAGTTAAATACCTTGGAGCACAACAAACGATCGGTAATGTAATAGATGATCAATTTGGCCAAAGCAACAAACGATCTGTAATGTAATAGATGATCAGTTTTGCCAAAGCAGTAAACGATATATAATGTAGTTGATGATCAGTTTGGCCAAAGCAACAAACGATCTGTAATCTGTATATTGAAGTACTTATTAGATATATTACAAATGTACTATAGTGTATGGCAATCCAACACAAGTATTTCATTGGTGTAAGATTGACGTACGATAAATGTGTTAGATAGAGTATTGTATGAAATAGTAGAAAGTACTCAGACGCATGGGGATCAAACATGAATCTTTCATTAATGTAAGACCGTCATACAAGATGATAGATTGATTTGAAGAAAAGTACAATGTGATAGATTTTTATCTGCGATACAATTTCAATCTCCTCGTATTCCAAGGATTAGGGATTCGATCTCCGTGTTCAGTAGCGAGGTCGTAAGAACCAAGGCCGCTTTTTCCAATAATGATAAAAGGACCTTCCCAATTTTTGGGCAGTTTCCTAGCATTTACATCTTTTCTGTGTTTGGGAATTCCTCTTAGGACGAGATCTTTAATTTCGAACTCTCTGTGATTAACACGCTTGTTGTAAGATCGGGCTAAAGCTTGGTGGTATCTTCCCAAATTCATGATTGCTCTGTCTTTAGTCTCCTCGATCCAATTCATGTTACATGCCAACTGGAATTTATTTTCTTCATCTCTCATGGTATGGTCGCGTATTGGGTGATGATACCGAGTGGGGATGATTGCTTCTGTACCATAAGCTAGGAAGAACGGTATACATCCAGATGATACTCAATGTGTTGTGCGATACGCCCATAACACGTGTGGTAATTCTTGGACCTAATTTCCCTTTTTCTCTGTCAAACATTTTTTGATTTTGTCCACGATAGTATGATCAGTAATTTTGGCCTGACCATTTCCTTGTGGGTAATATGGATTGGAAAGAGAGTGTATGATGTTGTGCTAGTTGAGGAATTTGATGACTCTGGGGCTAACGAACTGAGGTCCATTGTCGATTCTGATGAGATGGGGGTACCCAAAACGGATGATGATGGTTTCCCATATAAATTTGATGACTTCGTCTTCTCGTGTGCGACACAATGGGACTGTTTCCACCTATTTAGTAAAGTAATCCGTTGGTACTAAGAGGTACTTCCTTTTACCTGGCGTGGTGGGGAATTCTTCTACGAGATTGTGTGCCCATCTTTTAAATGGCCAGACAACGTTGCTGGAATGGAGTTCCAAGGCTGGAGCTCAAATTTGGGAGCCTTGCCGTTGACAGGCGCCACACTTGCTTGCGATCTTAATGGCTTGAGCTTTCATTTTTGGCCAAAAGACCCCTTGAGTAAGAGCTTGATTGGCTAGAGATCGTCCTGCTGCATAGGAACCACAAGTATTGTCATGGAGTTCGTGTAGGAATTTTTGAGCTTCTTTGTCGGACAAGCATTCAAGATGCGGCCCTGTGACTGAAATTTTGTAGAGGATACCATTTTCCACGATGTACCGCTTAGCATTATCAAGCACGTGTCTCCTGTCATAAGGATTTGTTGGTAATTTGTCATCAAACGTATTTTTAGTCCCAATATACTTGAGAAAAGGTCATCTCCAATCGTTCTCGTCTTCTTCAACGCCCCCAGTATTGACAGAGTTCGAGCTTATGATGTTAATACTGGGGGTGGATAATACTTCGATCTTCAGATAATGAGCTTCCGTACCAAGGATTCCTGCCAGATACGCGAGAGAGTTTGAATGTCTATTTTCTCCGCGCGGTAAATGTTCGATAGAAATTCTTTTGAATCTGCTCATTGTGTTAGCTACTGCTGCTGCATAGTCAATCATCTTTCCGTTCATCTTGAATTTTTTTGTGTAATGGTTCACGATGAGTAAAGAGTTCGTGTACACAGACAGCTCGGACACTTCAATCTCAAGAGCCATATCTAGATCGTAAATCATTGCTTCATACTCGGCCGCATTATTGGTAACTTCGAAATTAAACTTGACTGCCTTCTCGGTCCAATCATTGGAAGGTGTGATAACCACGATTCCAATTCCAGATCAGTTAAAGACGTCACCCTTTTCGAGTTATCCAGTCTGACTTTTCTTTGAACTTTTCTTCGAATTAATCCTCATTGGTATTCATGTTATTTTCTTCCAGTCAGGATCTTCTACTGGGAAGTTTGCAAGGAAGTCTGCTACTGTTTGACCTTTTTTAGAATATCGTGGTTTAAAATGGATGTCATGTTCGCCAAGAATGACCGACCTTTATTATACTCGTCTGGATTTTTCCCGTTTGGATAAGATCTCTCGCAAAGGGTAATTTGTCACCACTCAAACTGAATGTGCTTAAAAATACTGTCTCAACTTTTGCGATCTGTTCAAGAGAGCTAAGAGCAATTTCTCGATCTTGGTATACCGGGACTCTGCTGGAGTGAGAGTTTTGTTGATGAAGTAGACAAGTTTTTCTGTCTTCCCATCAAGTCGAATGAGAACAGAACTTAATGATTCGTCGGTAACTGCAAGATATATTGTGAGTTCTTCCCCTTTGTTAGGTGTACTCATCACTGGTGGTGATCACAAGTAAAGTTTGAGTTCCTGAAATGCTGCTTCACACTCTGTTGTCCACTCGATCTTAGGATCCTTTTTATACTTCTGTTTTGTTGTCCCTTCACGTAATAGGTTGAACAACCATCAAGATCGATTTGAAGAATTCAAAACAAAATGATTTATTACAGTAATCTTGTCTATTAACTTCTGTACGTCTTTCTTTGTTTTTGGAGAAGGCTTAGACAATAGTGCGTGAATACGATCTGGATCAGCTTCTATACGATCTGGATCAGCTTCTATACGTCTTTCTTTTTTAGGGTTGAACCTCATCTTGTAGAAACGGAGAATTTCAAAAGTAGTGTGTAAGTCTGTAATATGGTTCTCATTTTTTAGACTTTTACATAACATATCATCAATGTAGACTTCCATCATTTTTCCGAGGGGGTCTATGAACATCTATGTCATCAAACGTTGATAAATTGCTCCAGCATTCTTGAGACCAAAAGGCATGACCTTATAACAGTATAAGCTATGTTATGTAATGAAAGCTGTCTTCTCTTGGTCACCAGGTAGCATAGGTATCTGATTGTATCTTAATGCGGCATCCATCATGGACAAAAATTTGTGCCCCGCAGTAGAATTGAGCAGATGGTTTATGATAGAAAGTAGAAAACTATCCTTTGAAATATGTTTGCTGAGGTCCGTAAAATCCATGCACACCCTGATCTTACCGTTCTTCTTTGGGACTGTCACAATGTTCGAGATCTATTCTGGGTAATTGGCCTTTCTTATGAAGCTAACTTCGATGAGTTTGTCAATCTCTTTATTAACTTCTTCTTAGAGTCTTGCTGTTAAGGCCCTCTGCTTTTGTTTGACAGCTTCGGCCTTATCTTTCAAATTGAGTTTATGGCAGGCCAAATTTGGATCAATGCCCGGCATCTCACGAAAGGTCCAAGCGAAAACATCATTGTTGTCTTTAAGGAATTGGATGAGGGCATCTCATTCTGCCATTGGCAGAAGAGTGCCAACGTATGTTCCTCGCCTATCTCCACTGATTTCGACCTACTCTGTTGTTTCTGCGCTTGGGAGATGATTTTCTGTAGAGTTTACTGTATAGTTTTTTGTAGTGTGTCCTGTTGTTTTCTGTAATTGTTATACGAGCTGCGACTCCGAGGATTCTGGAATGGTGATGACATAATTTTTACATGTTCGAGCTAGCTTTTGACTTCCTTTGATTTAATATATGCTGCCATTCCATTCAAATCGCGGCGCCAAATGATAGGTGGATAGAATAGCTCGCATATTGTATAACCAGCAACATCCCATTATCCCCAAATAATGGGATTTTGTATTAAAAACATAAAAGACAACGTCTAGTGTCACAGGTCCTACCGTGATAGGAAGTATAATCTTTCCTACACGTTCTTCTCTAGATCTGCTAAATCTACAGATATCAATGTCACTGGGTTGTACCTTGTCGGCCAGTCCCATCTGATCAATCGTGTTTTGAAAAGGTAGTTCGATAGTACTACCAGTATCTATCATGATCATGTGAAGCACCATATTTCTCATTTTTAACATGATCACCAAAGCATCATGGTGAGGATAGTTGATATGACAAACATCACAGTCATCGAAAGAAATTCCTGTTCGCTGAGAACTGGACACGGGAAGTAAACGAACTTCTTTGTCTTTCATGGATAGGTCGTGATATTGGCCGACACATCTTCTTTTGCTTCTGTTCGATTGGTTGACGATCTGAGTCTCAACGAAGTGGCAGAGCGACATATGGTATAAGTGCTTCTCTCTTGCCGGCTCTTCGGTTTGTACGGCTTCTGTAGGACGTTTGTAACTCCCATTCTTGTAGCTTTCGACGTCTACAATGTACTCATGCATTAGTCCATCAACGAAGATATACTCTGACAACTGTTGTAAGGTAAAGCAGTGTCCTGTTTCATGATGTCTAACCTTGTGGTGTCTGACCTTATGGTTTGTTATCAATGGGTTGGAGATACTGTATATTGCGGAAAAACCTATCCTTCTGAAGTATAGGATAATTGTTGGCTATGGTCACATTCATCTTGGGAAGGCAGGGCTTTGGCAAGTTACTCCCCTTTCGAGGTCGCTCGTCGTTAAGTTTTGCCCATTTTTTGTCTCCTCCCTGATCGACAGCATAATTAAAATCCTGGTTGGCTAACTGATCTCGAGCTGTTAATATTGACTTTTGAGGTTTTTGCCTGTCAGATACTATTATTTCCAGGTCGTTATACCCGTTGACTTTTTCGACCATGTCTTCCAGGGTTGTCGTCTTGTTTAGGACGAGGTACTCTTTCGCCCTTTTATCAACAAGTAAAACATTGGTGAAAGTTGATATAGTAATCTTCTGGTCGAGCCGATCTACTTTTTGAGCTAACTCCAAAAACTTCTTAGTGAATGTCTCGAGCTTCTCTCCAGGCATTTATTTAAGGCTGAAAAGAGAGTATAGATTCTCCTCTTTGTCTCTGTTGTGTGAGTAATTCTTGACGAAGAGTTGTCGCAGCTATTCGAAAGTTGTGATGGATCCTTCAGGTAGTATGTGGAACCATCGCAGGGGCTCGCTTAAGAAGCTGGTCGGAAAGAGTCGGCATAGAATGTGGTTGGACGTGGAATGTAGGTCTAAACCATCTTGGAACTCTTGGACGTATTCCACTGGATCAGCTCCTTCGTATTTTTGGATCTTCGGAGTATGGAACCCGGCGGGGACCTTGCCATCCAACGGCTCCTGTGCGATCAATTTTTTATGTAATCTGTTGTAGATTCCTTTAGTCGGAATCTGAGCTTCGGGTAATTCTTTTATTCGCCAGCCAACATGTTCCTGAGTCACATATTGTCGAGCTATGGTTGTCGGGCGGGTGACGCATCCTTCTCCAGGATTATGGTCGCCACTCCCTTCACTTAGACGTTCTTTTGTTGGGACTTGAACTCTTCGAGGTAGATTTTCAGTCTGTCTGACTCCCGCTGGGCTGCAATCTACTTCCTGGTGGGCCTTCTGGATCGGGATGGACTCCATTTCTTGTTGATGATGGTTAGATGAAGTACACCTCCTACGTGATTGCCTTTTAGTGGAGGTCCTATTTTGTCATGAACGGAGATTCGCAAGCCTTCAGGTTGTGCGACTTTGTTCTTCTAGGTGGCGACCTGCTAACCCTGTAGAACCTTCAATGCGTCTTGTATACTCGCTAGTTATTGCTCCAAAGTAGCACGCCTTTCTATTTCAGAATTCAAAGTGGCCCGCAGATCTGCTAGTGCAACATTTTCTTTTACTTGAACTATAGGCGTACTCTGACCTGGAGGTGACATTCTTAGAGAAGATGATTAGCGGTTTCTGAGATAATCCGTTTGAGAACATCGGTTCCCATAGACGGCGCAAAATATAATGGCCTAATTCTGGGAATCAGACTTAGCCTTTACACCAAATATGTCTAGAACGCTCAAGAACAATAAACAATAATCAATAAGATAATTTAGCATGGAAAACCTTTGAATAGGTTAAAAATCACGACCTCTCTTAAGGATTTTGATAAAGAGAAGAAGATCTCATTGAGGTTACTAACTTATTACAATGAGCACTCTGAGTATGTAGAATTTCAGAGTAAGGATTCTTTTGTATAGAATTGTCTGTCTGTAATCAATAGTTCTCTGGTCTTATTTATAGGTCTTATAATATGACTGTTTGATAACCATTAAGATTCTTAATGGTGGACATTACAAAGTGTATCTAAGATATTCTTTGACCAGATTCTGTAACGCTCTGACCTCTGTTATTGTGCAATGGCTCTATTGATGATTGTACACTTGCATAAATAGAGTTGTTGATGTAGAGGTCGAAAGTGATGACTCGAACTGAGAAATATTGAATATGTTTTTAGTAGTGTTTCCTGTATGCTGATGAGGTCGAAGGTGAAGCTTTGAGTCTGAGATACGAAATGAGCTATTATAGATGGAATCTGATAAAGTTCAGCGGCTCAAAGATCATAAAATTTATGCTCAAGCCCTCCAAGTCGAAAGAGATGAGAAGAGAAAAACCCTGGAGCAACAAAATTGAACCCATCAAAAGGAGATGGAAATTCTGCGCAGGCAACATGACCGAATCACCACTCGTCAGTGGTCACCCATCCAGGCTCGAAGTGATCATCGATCGTGAGCATCTCAGAGGGAAAATGGGTCACCAAGAGAGGAACGACACCGAACCTCAAGATCGCGATCTAGAAATCTAGACAGAGTATTACGACAATTCAAACTTATATCATCGGCATCGACCACTCAGGGTAGTGGACGAACTCGGCACCAGACCCCCCCCCCCCCCCCTCCTAGACGACCTATAAAAGAGAAGTTGGGCCCCAAAGGATATGGAGATTTCAATCCTCACGCTGCCATAACACCTCACGTGCTCTCTCAGTTCGTTACCTTGGATAAATTGAACAATCGGATTCAGACCATTCATTATAATAATTCGAGTCGAAGATCTGCTCTAGACAGGATCGAGACAAATCCCATCTCCCCTCACCTCGAAGTTATGCCAATTCCTAACAACTTCCACATGCCAAAGTTTCATCAATATGCAAGCCTCACGGAACCTTTAACCCATGTTAGACACTTCAAAGCAGCAGTTGGCCTTTACTCTAAACTCAATCACATCTTGTGTCGTTTGTTTACCATGAGCCTTAAAGAAGAACCTCTCAGATGGTTCCATACAACCCGAAGGATCGATAACTAATTTTGTTCAGTTACAGTAGTTGTTCGAATCAAATTATGCACACTCTAAATAACGTGAGATTACAGTCGATTCTCTATTTTTTTTCGAACAGGAAGCAAAGGAAACCCTCGCGAATTTTTACAAACTATTCCTGCAATAAACAAGGAAGATTGAAAGCTCAAATTCAAAGATTGTAGTTTCAACATTCACTTCTGTACTCCACATCGATTCTAAAGTTCGAGAAGAACTGACACTTCATAAGCCAAAAGCAGTAACAAAAATGATAGATGTGGTTAATAACTACATAGAGCTTGGAAGATCAAAAAATGATAAAATGAAAAGCTCCTCCATCATTCATTGCAATGATGCCCTTTCACCACTACACTCAAAATAGATAAGCAATGGTGTCACCAAACGACGTGGGCGATCCAAAGATAATCTCAAAGTAAAATACGGAAAAAGGATAGACTAATCCTTATTCTGCCACCTATGACAGCCACACTGTCTAACATCTTACCCATCATGAGGGGAGACAAGCTCTTTAGAGAATCACAAGAGATTTTTGACGTCCCGAATAAACCTTTATGCCAATATCATAATATCCATAGCCATAAGACTGATAACTATTATTCCCTCGTACATATTTTTCACTGAATTATTTTAGCAGGAAAGCTCTACGAATACGTCGTTAATGTCCAAAAGTTCCTCGAAGAAGAAACAAAAAGGAAGGAAGGCGAACAAGGGCAAGGTCAAGTCATTATCTGTACATGATCGATATCAAAAAGGGAAAGAAACAAAAAAAGGATGACATAATCACATCTTGCTGTATGATGACTTCTTCCGAGAAATCTACCAAACTCTTACCCAGCTTCAGCAAAGCAAAACTTCATATCACAATTCCTTTGAGGACTGCGATACCAGTTATGTAAAGTACCCCCATGATGACCTACGGGTAATAATGCTCAAAGTGGGCCAGGATTACTTACATACATTCCTCCTGGACATAGGTAGCGCAGCAGACATACTATTTAAAAGGGTAGTTGATGTCCTCGGCCTCAAAGATTTTGTCAAAGCTTCAGCCATAACTATCACAAGCTTTAATGGTTCAAAAGGATCTGCCTTAGGAGAAATCACATTGCCTGTTCAGGCAGGGCTGAAAACAACTTTTGTCAAATTCATCATCATCAATGTTGAATCTAAATACCTGGGGATCATGGGAAGAAGCTAGCTTCCTGACTGATCAAGGAGATTATGAAATCAAAGGGAGTCAAGCCGTTGCAAGGATGTGCAAAAATACCACCACAAACTCTCATGCATCACAACTTTTAAAGATGTAGCAATTATAAAAATAGCATCTCCCAACGTTCAAGCAGCATGATACCGAGACCGTCGAATCCATAGAACTCGATGGACCTGGAATAAATACTTTTATTGGCTCTAGAAGAAAGAAAAACCTTCCTACAACATTTGAAAAGAAATGTCAATGTTTTTACCTGCTCTTTTCAAGAAATATTGGGAATTGATCCTTCTATCGCATACCACAAATTAAACCTCATACCTAACAACAAGGTTATAGTACAGAAGCGACAAAACCTGGCACCCATACTGCGAAAATAGTTAATGAAGAAATTAATAAGTTACTTCGAGTTGGATTCATCCGAGAAGCAAAATATCCACAATGGGTTTCAATCATCGTAGCTCTCCCAAAGAAGAATGGAAAAATTAGGTTCTGCGTGAACTTCACCAAACCCAATAAGTTCACACCTAACAATAACTTCCCTCTACCTTTGATCCCTCACCTCCTCAACTCCGTGACAGGTAATAAACTTTTGCCGATAAGAGATGCAGCTTCAGGATATAATCAGGTTCCACTTGCCGAAGAAGATCAAAAAATGACTATATTCGTAATAGAAAAGGGCCTTTACTGCTATACAGTCATGTCATTTGGATTAAAGAATACAGGAGCAATGTTTCAGTAACTCATGACAAGAATATTTAAATATCACTTGGGCAAAATTATGGAGGTATACATCGACGACATGATCTGTAAGAGCCTAAAAATAGAGGATCATTACAACAATCTGTAAACAATCTTCGATATCCTTTGTACATATTGTATGAAATTAAACCCTAAAAAATACCAATTCAGGGTAGCATCTGGAAAATTCTTAGGTCATCTGGTAAGCAAGCGGGGAATAAAAATCGACCCGGAGCAAATCAAGGTACTCATGGCCATGCCATCACCACGAACAAAAAAAGATGTCCAAAAGCTCGCTCAAAAAATTGCTGCTCTTTACAGGTTCATTTCAAATTCATTTCATCGATGCAAAGTTTTTTATCTCCTTCTTCGTGGGAACTCAACCCCAATAACGAGAAAACAACCCAAGGAAATCATCTAAACCCTAAAATATGAATTGACCTTTCAAGGCCTCAAAAGATACTTGGGGCGTTCTCCCATAATGAGTACTGCTGTTGTTGGCGAAGTGTTAATAATGTATTTATTGACAACAAAAGATTCAATCAGTTCTGTCCACATTCGAGAAGATAATGGGGTAAAAAACAAATCTACTTTATCAACAAAATGTTAATACCTGTAAAAAAGATATGCAACAACTGAAAAGCAATTGCTAGCTTTGGTTTACAGTACAAAAACTTTGACCTTATTTCCAAGCACATCCCCTCAAAATCATTACCAAATTCCCCCTTAAACTCGTCCTTTCAAAAAAAGAAAAATCTAGAAGGGTGCAACAATGGTCTGTCTTTCTAGGAGAATATGACATTTCTTTTGAGCCCTAGATATCAATTAAAGGACAAGCAGTAGCCAATTTCTTAACAGACTTCCCTGTCGAAGACCTAGAGTGGGAGGAACTTGAAGAAGTATTAGCCAATGACATGGTCCAAAAGCATAGGATGGAGACTCTTTATGGATGGATTTACGGTGCCAGGAGGATCAGGGATTGACATCGTTCTAGTGACCCCATCCAACCACAGAATTGAAGAAACTGTTAAACTCTAGTTCTATGCAATGAACAACAAAATAGAGTATAAAGCTATTTTAGATGGCTTAGACCTCGCATTGGCACTTGGCACTGAAGAAATAGTTGTTTATGTAGATTCATTACTAGTGGCCAACCATTACAATATAACATTCAAAACATCACGTAAAATGGTTGAATATGCCGCTCTGGTCAAAGAAAAGATGAAAAGTTTAAGAGAGCCACAATTTTTTATTTACCAAGAGCTGAAAACCGTCATGCTGAAATACTCGCATACATAGCCGCAATGGTCGAAGATAATGAGAAAAGGACATTAGACATCGAAGTGATCCAACATTCTAGTCTCGATACAAACTATGCTATGCAAATCCAACTTTCTGAAGATGAAGATCTCAATAACTGGAGAAAACCTTTCCTCACATACTTCAACTCTAATACTCTCCCCCAAAACAAGGAAGAAGCTTTATCCCTTTTAGCAAAAAAATGTCCAAAATTTAAATTCCAAGGAGTACTGCATAGAATTATCGGCAGAGACCCAATGATCGAATGTATTTCATAGAAACAAGAACAAATCAAGATTAAAGAACTACATGAAGGCATTTGAGCAGCACATGTTTTGGGATGATCACTGGCTCAAAGAGTATTTACTCAAGGGTTGTGCTGGACATATATGAGGCAAGACTGCAAAGATTTTGTTCGGAAATGTTACAAATGCTAAATCCACACTCAAGACATAAAAAACCCAGCCCGCGACCTCCATGTTAGTAATGTTCTATGGTCATTTAAAAGATGGGCAATCAACATCATTGGTCCATTCTATCCTGTACCAGGTAGCAAAAAATTTGTCCTTGTAGCTATAGATTATTTTACCAAATAGGTTGAAGTTATCCACTTTGTCACACTGACAAAAATGAAGTAATTAAAATCCTATGGGAATACATCATCACAAGGTTCGGATGTTCACAAATGATAAGGTCGAATAATGGCAAGCAATTCATTAGCAACAAAGTTTTTAAATTCCTCCACAAATACAAAATACAGCTGACTACCTCGACACCTTACTACCTACAGGGAAATGGCCAGGATGAAGCCATATTAATAAAAAGATCAAGTCGGGGTTACGAAAGCGGCTGAATGAAAAGAAAGGAAGATGGGTTGAAGAGTTACTCAGTGTCTTATGGGCACATAGAACTCCTCCTCGAACATTCACAGACTGAACACCATTCATGAAGGCTTTCGGCAGTGAAGCAGCCATTCCGTTAGATCTCGACCTTCCAACTGCTAGAAGACAAATCATAAATAAAGATAATGAACTCGGACTACTGTGTAACCTCAATTGGATTGTAAAAACTCGAGATCACGTCATCGCAAACTTGCGGCGATACCACGACACTCTAAGAAAAGTGTATAACAAGAAGGTGAGAAAATGGACATTCGACATCGGGGACCTCATACTTCGATGAATACAAGACAGACAGTGGCATATACTGGTTAATGACTGAAGACGAAGTCCAACTAGAGTTCCCATGGAATGCAACCCATTTGAAGATGTGTTACAGATAGGAGTTGTAATTTTTTCTTTTTCCAAAAGACATTTTCTTTCATATCAATTTAATAAATCATTTACTCTCAATTTTTGATAAAACTTTACAAGTTCACGTCAAATCAGAGTCTCATTTATTCGACAATAGATATCCCTAATGGGAAGCATGTCTGACCATCATTACTAAAACTCGACAAGCTATGACATGGATATCTCCCAATCACACCAGATATCCCATAAATGGGAAGCATCTCTGACCATCATTACAAACTCGATAAACCATACCATAGTTATATCATCTTTACCTTTTCATTCGACAAAGGTATCCCATAGTCGGGCAACATATCTAAACACTTGAGTAAACAACATGTCTTACTTACTTATGTTGGCCATCCTGATATAAGAATAATACTTTACCATGAGATATCAAACATAACATCAAAAATATTAGACTACTTGTCTCTCAATCACCGACAATTTAAATAAAACAATCAGAGATTTACTGCTTAAAGATTAAATTGTTACAAATTAAAACCAATGTTATCAAGTCCCATCGACCACTTGTACAACTTTTACTTCAAAATATTCCCAAAAATTTCAACTACATTCAAAATTATTTACTTCTCTGGAGATATGATTGGAGTGACAATTTTCACTGGGAAACCGGGAGTAAGTTTATTTAGAATTTCCCCTCCTATTTGCTCAGCACCATCAGGCAAAATAGAATTAGTAGCTGTAGTCTCAACTACATCTTCTTTGACGTCAAAATCTGCAAATTCAAGCCCAACAGCTGCAAACAATCCCCTTCTAGAAATCCTTTTTCTCCTCCATTAACTTGAATTGGCCAAAGAAGTTTGCCTTTATGCGCCTCATGGAGTCGAGACCCACCAAATTTTCCCCTGCGATAGCTTGGGCAAGAGCTTTAGCTTTCTCTGCTTCCATCGACTTCTACACAACCAGAATTTTCTCTCGAACATCAACTTCAAAGTTTGATTTTTGAAGAGCTAGGGATTCCTCCTTCTTCTTAGCTGCATCAGCTTTCAACTTTTCAACCTATTTTCTTTTCTCTGTCTCCCATATCCTCTTTGTTTCGCGGATAGCCATCTCCTTCTACTTAACAGCACAACTTTCACCTTATCCAGCTTAGCTTCGAGCTCTTCTTTCTCCCTCACCAACTCCTCGATATTTTTGTATACCAAGAGTTCTTTAGCCAAGTTTTCCCCTCCAAAAAATAAAGGCTTCCCATCGAGGAACACCTTCTTGATATGCATAATAGTCAAAACATGAGTTCTTGATGAAGGGACCAAAGCTATTAATCGAGATAATGCACTAAAATTCCCCACCTGATTCATCATTCGATGACCTTCCACGAAGAATGAAGATATGTTCTTTGCTCTAGCCAAGCAGTTATCAAAACCCTGCTCCATGGACTTCGTTCCCGATGCAAAATCCTCAATAGTTTGGTGGGTCTCTTTCTCGAAGTTCACCAAATTTCTAACGGGCTTCAATTTCAGTGAATCGAGGGAACCCTTTTTCAAACCCATAGCCTTCTACTGAGGTACCACAATAACTTTTATTGGTCGACTATCTGGAGCACTCTCTGACCTAGTAATAGCAACCTCTCCTTTCCCTTACTTCTCAGTAGGGGTTTGTCGAGTAACCCTCTTTGAAGGAGGTGCAGGTGCAGGAGGTAGAGTGGCAGCCCTCTTCTTCCTACCAGCCTTCCCTAAGCCCCTACTTAGCAAGGCCTCCCTCTATGCCGCAGCAGAATCAGCTATGTACCCACTCAGATCAAGGTTTTCGAGGGGGATGCTCGAATCTGCAGCTCTCTTGGTTTTGGCTGATGTCTTATCGTCGATAAGACAAACGTCATCGCCTTTTGATCAACCTCTCTTAAATCATGCCTCCTTAAGCAACTCCTTTACTGCCTCTTGATCCTCACTATACAAAATTAACTAATTTTTGACAGAATTTATGACCGACTTTAGTAGTCGCTTATTTGTGACGGACGAAAAGAGTCAAAATAGGGTCGTTTTTTATACTTAAAAGTTAAAATGGATAGAGCTCGTGTTATATTCTTATGCTTCTTTTTAGAGAACCCCTGTCTTCTAAATTCATCAACTTGTTTCCCTCCCTCGTAAGTTCATCGATTGCAAACTCGTGAAATCCCTTTATTTCTTCTTCCTTCCCCATGTTAAGTCTTCGCTACATGAAACTTGAGGGGTTTCCATCCCAGATCATGGAATTGGGTAAGAACTTGAAACCCTGGCTTTAATTCAAAGTTTCTAATTTATATCAGAAATTGTAAATACTAGGGTTCGTTACTCTTGCGTTAATTGAATTGCAGCACGATTGTAGGGGTTCAATTTTCTATAACTTATTCCCCATACCACTTCCCAATTGCTATTATTTTTCCCATTATATCTTCCAAAGCAAACAAAGTGAATTGGCCAAATTGCTTACATCTCAGTTGGTTTGAGTGCTGAATTGCTGTTCTAACTCTGTGGATTTGTAAAAGCGATTTGTGTTGTTGTTTACTTCTTAAATTGAGATGGGAATTATTTAGATTTTAGATGGTTTTCATTAATTAGATCTGTTAATTTTCTTTATCTTGAATTTGAATGATTTTCAATGGTATGAATCGAAGAGCAAAGTGATCGAATATGGCCGAAGGAGATGAGCTATACCAAAGAGAAAAGCTATTTTAATGGTGTTAATTTTCTTTTCTAGTTGTTGTTGCTTCTTCTTCATACTTGTTGTTGTTATACCAAAGAGGAAAGCTATTTTACAGATATTAAAACATTGAGAATGCAGAGGGGTGGAGGAAATAGGGATGATTTGTTTGGTGACCTATTTTTTGGGGATCATAGGAGCTTAGTTTCAATCTTTTCGGTGGGAGAAACCCCTTTGATAATCACTTCTTAAATCCTCCGAGCATGTTTGGACCGAGCTTGTTCGGTGGTGCTCCTAATCAGGCTCCTATTTCTGGGTTCATACCTCGGTCAAGTGGACCTGTTATTCAGGAAATTTTGTCTGATGAGTCTGATGGTAAGGGAGGAAAAGAAGAAAAGAAGGATAATCCCAGAAAGCACTTGAGGTTAGGCAGAGAAGTGCATGTTGATGATCAAGCGGAAGGTAATGTTTTTCAATCTTATTTATTAAACGTGAATGTAAATTGTCATTTAACTTGTGGCTTCTTCGATTTTTATAATAAAGATTTACTATTGAGTTCATTTTGCAGAGAGGAGGAAGAAGCATGTCCAGTTACGAAATGCCTATAATAGGCTTGATAGGCCAACACCTCAAACTCAAAGCTTCAACTTTCAGAGCTCAATTGTTACTTATGGTGGTCCAAATGGCGCTTATTACACTTCATCTGCAACAAGACAAGCGGGTAGTGATGGAGTAAGTACATCGGTGATTCTTCAGGTTTTGCTTAGTTTCTAACAATATAGTTGTTATTTATCAACCGACATTAGAAGAGAGCAAAGAAGCGGATACTACTACTGGTAAAGCAGCACATAGAGTTTCTAGAAGAATTCATGATAAGGTACTTCCCCCCTCTCCTTCTTTTCCATCCTTAGGCTCTCTCATCATTATTGCATGTGATGTCAATGTGAACCTATGTTCCATATTACTCTTTAAATGGTGATTGACAATGTTTAGAAATGGTTTTTATGGAGATTTTAATCAAACCAACCTCAAGGAGTATTTTCTAGAGAAACAAAAGGTTAGAAAATAAATATTAAGATTAAAGCATCAGTACATGAGGCGATGAGGTGATCTGGAGGTGCAAGTCTCACTGCGTTTTTATTAAAACCATGGCAATCGATGTGTATCTATGTGGAAAATAGGATTAGAAAAATTGACAACCTGTGAATAAAGTGAAAAATAGAGAATAATCACATAACACAGACATTCTTGAGGTGTACGGATAATGAATCAGTTGAATTTCTGTAACAGAAAGAAGCACTAGTCTCTATTATTTTTCCCTTCTCTCGGGATTTCAACCCTATTGTCGTTTCTCCCAGACTATCGCAATTGTCCACATATTACTATGTATTAACGTATAGAATAGGTTGTACTAGAAATTGCATAATATTACGAGACTGCTACTGTTCTTGTGAGAGAGAAGTCCTGATATATTTTCTTTTATAGGGTCATTCATTCACAATGAAGCTTAACTCAGATGGTAAGGTGGACTCAATGCAGACCTTGCACAACCTAGAAGAAGGTATGTTTTGCCATATATTTTAAGGGTATTTAGCTCTTTATTTTTCCTTATACAACTGTGCTATGGAGCTCATAATGTTTTTTTTCCTTAGATGAGCTTGATGGGTTTGAAAAAGCATGGGAGGGGAATGCTCAAAAGCACTTACCTGGCTAGAATGAAGGGTTCAATACGCAAGGAAACGTGGGTAAGTTTTTGAGTGGCAATACACTCTCAATTTTATATTAAGTATTTAGTGTGAAAAACTTTGTATTAGGCTGCCTATATGCAAAAGTTAATTTCACTCCAAATTTTCATCTTCCCCAAGTAATATGGTGACATAACTATAAATAGCAGGTGGAGAGTGTGAGTTACGCTTGTAAGTTGGTATGCTCATGTTGTTTTTCTGGTTCATCCTAGGTCTTTTTCGTAAGTTTCCTTCGCTTATGGACTATGTTTTCTGAAATTGTCGGGGTTTTCTGACCTTTTCATTTTTGTAGTAGCATACCTTTGTAGAAGTTCGTTTCAGGTTTGAAAGGGTAATCAACTTGGTCTTTGGACTCCTCTAAAACAACAACTAAGGTTCAATTAACCAAGTAAGGCATCAATTTTCTTGTTTTGAAGTGTCAAGCTTCTCTTATAAAGCAAAAGATAGTCTTCGACACCTAGGTAGATCTACCGCTTAGACAAATTGTTGATCGAAGTATAAATAGGACATAGTAGGTAAGATGCAGTCTGAGTCACAAAGTCGGAAAGTTTGCAAAATTTGGCAAGGTAAAAGAATCTAAAAAAATAGGTGAAACTCATCAAAATGAATATAATAGGCTTGATAGGCTAACACCTCAAACTCAAAGCTTCAGCTTTCAGAGCTCAACTGTAACTTATGGTGGTCCAAATGGCGCTTATTACACTTCATCTACAACAAGACGAGCGGGTAGTGATGGAGTAAGTACATCGGTGATTCTTCAGGTTTTGCTTAGTTTCTAACAATATAGTTGTTATTTATCAGCTGACATTAGAAGAGAGCAAAGAAGCGGATACTACTACTGGTAAAGCATCACATAGAGTTTCTAGAGGAATTCATGATAAGGTACTTCCTCCTTCTCCTTCTTTTCCGTCCTTAGGCTCTCTCATCATTATTGCATGTGATGTCAATGTGTACCTATGTTCCGTATTACTCTTTAAATGGTGATTGACAATGTTTAGAAATGGTTTTTATGGATATTTTAATCAAACCAACCTCAAGGAGTGTTTTCTAGAGAAACAAAAGGTTAAAAAATAAATATTGAGATTAAAGTAATATTTAGCGAAGGTTAAAACATTCTCAATGTTTTAACATTTATTCAACAATTTTAAACCCCTTTATCATTTTCTGATTTTTTTTCTAGCTTGATTCAAACACTTCCAGGGAGGTCTCCACATATGGTCAATTACACTTTAGCGAAGGTACTTCTTTCCTCCATTTACTATTATGATTTCTTTATTTTTCTTTCCTCTATTTACTCTCCCTTTATCATTTTGTAATTTTTATGATTTCCCTTGTTTTCAAGTTTAGGTGAACACCCTACTGGGAATTGTTAGAGGATGGATATACAGGATCTTATAATCATGTCCATCCTCGTTCCTAAGGTTTGGGACTCTCTTGAGCTCTATTTTGTATTTTTGTTTTCTCCTATTGAAAATATCTGTTTTGTATTTCTGTTTTCTCTTATTGAATATATCTGCTTAAACAGGTCTAGAAGAGTTCTAAATTTGATTACTTCACATTGTTGAATGCTCTCTTTTAAAGGAATCCCTTATTGGATGGCTCCTAAGGTATTTAGACTTCACCTTCATTTTACCTTTTGCATTTCTTATCTATTATGGTTAGGAAGTAACTCTAGTCTTCAGCCTATTAAATGAAACTTGCATACTTGTGGTGTTATTTTCTGGTGCTGAAAAGTTGCATGGGAAGCTAAATACGGTTTTTAAATGTTAGTTCAAGTTAAAACTATATTTATGAAAGTTCAGGCCGCATTTATTCAAGCTTAGACCATATTTGTGCGAGGTCGCCACTTAACTACAAAGACAGTATATAGTAGAGATCGTGAAGCAAGTGAAAGGTGGAAGGCAGTTTAAAGATTAGTTGTTGCAAAAGATTGTTTTAAGTTCTATTTGGAGTAACTATATACAAAATTTTGAATGAATATGCTGTATGTACTTCATCATTTTTATAATAAAATGGAATTCATTTCCTTTCATATGGTGTTTTCTTTTTATGTTATTCAGCGTTATACAATGCAATTGTCGCAAATCAAGGATAGTGAATACGACGAATTTATTTTAGCTGTTTTATAAATAGACTTTCCAGGAGAATTAGTCGCAAATAAACAACAAATTTTCCAGACAACCAAAGCCGTCGTAATAACTATTTTGGGATACTACATTTAAGCAAGTGTACGACGGTTTTGAACTGACGCAAATTATCGATGGGGAGAGACCGTCGTAAAATTTATGCTTTGCGACGGGACTTTTTTGTCGAAATATATAAACGACGGCTCATTAGCGACGGAAATCACGACGGTCTAAAACTGTCACAAATGAGCATTAACGACGGTTTTGGACCGTCACAAAATTGAGTTATTTGTATAGTGCCTTGATAAGGGAATCAATTCAACTGTAATAATTTGTTCTCATATTATACAACCTCTCCTTAACCTTTGAATTTTAATTGACCTCCTTCAAAGTTGCACAAACAATACAGCCAGTTAGCACATGTACAAAAGAAAACATGTTCGACAGAAAACAAATAAACAAGCATGTACTACTAACTTAAATGAAAGTGTTTGTACTTCAAAGGTTCACAAGGGTCTTTTGGATCGAACTTGTAGTTCCCCGACACGAGAAGTCGATCAGGAAACTATTTATTGCATGCTGATACCATATCATACAGCAATGGCCTCTTAAGAAACCTAACCAAGTACCTATACCTCACCTTACTTGGATTCTGCTTAAGTGTGTAATACACAAGCAAGTCATCCACAGATATTAATTGCTCTCCTTTTTCTTAAAGTTGAGCATTCAATACTGCTACAACCCAAAACAAATCATAGACGTTCGGGTTGAACTGACCTAAGGTAACATCGAAGAAGTTCAAGAACTTCTTTTGATCAGGTCGAAGAGGAAGTTTCAGGCCCTTCTTAATCTGTTCCCGATAAACAAGAATACAATCCATAGGGATTTCCTGATCTATCATCTCCCCGTAATACTCTTCCACTCTCATTTGTCTGAGGCTCGTGTTCGATGTCAGTCTTCGTTCTGCCCACATCATCATCTTCCCTCACAGTATCAGAACACGAGACAACTTCATTCGCCACTCTAGTTCTTCCAAATTCGCCAACACCATCACCACTCTTATTCTTAACCCTATAATTTTTACCCAACTCTTGAACACAAGTGGTAACATCGATAATTATGGGTTCTACTGTTAAGATTGGTAGATCAAAGTTAGTCCCATATTGGTAAAAGATGTGGTCTAACACAAGAATATAAGAAGATACGAACTATTAAATTATACTGAGGCCTTTTCAGATCAAACCCTACACCTAACCCATACTAGGAGGTAAAGGTGGGGACAATATCGGTGCAATGGGAGATCGGGCCCTAACAAATGGTGTCAGAGCTAACGGTTCGGCTGTGAACATAATCCACTGTGATTAGCGAGTGCTCAGAGTAACACATGGATGTGTGGAGAATACGCGGTGCTTGGGTGTAGTAGATAAGTCATTGCACATAGATCTCAGGTGAGATGGCGTACCACGAGAACTCAAACCAAGGTAGAGATTGTTGGTGGGTGTATCTAATCGTATCGGTGGCGGTGGACAATTGGTGACTAACGGAGTTTGATCCAAGGTGGAGATTGTAAAGATCGGTTGATCAAAGTTAGTCCCCACATTGGTTAAAGATGTGGTCTAACACAAAGATATAAGAAGATACAGACTATTAAATTGCATCGAGGCCTTTTCAGATAAAACCCCACACCTAGCCCATACTAGGTCGTAAAGGTGGGGATAATATCAGTATAATGGGGGCTCAGGCACTAACATCTACATCGACAACGTTAAACATAGTTCCTTCTACAACCGCATTAGGAAGATTAGTGTTTTGGACTGGTTCAGCTATTTTGAACCTAAAAATCATATCATTTGTTTTTAAATTAGCTCCACATCATTTTTGGCACTACAAAGTAATTTAAATGTATTGCCACATGGACAGTTAAGGAACATCATTTATCTATACGTGTACAAGCTTTGTTGAAGCTTATGCTCCAACAGCCCATCATATCTGTTACTATATCGTCCTCGAATAATTTCATAAAACAACTTTTGTTAAAGTTCTTATATCGACAATGTCTTCATCGACAATTATTTAAACTGCTTATCCATATTCTCAAAGTTATTGTACATATATATTCAACAAGTTCCTCGAAGTACCAACATTGAAAATGGTGCCCAATTTCCCGCCAAAAAAGGTAACAAATTTTTTTTTTTGATATCTCCGGCAGTAATTAAGGCCAAACACGGCGTAAATACCGGCAATCACATTTGTACCCCACCCAGAACTTCATTCAACTTCATATTTCTCTTAACACCTCTAAACTCCACGTTGTGACCTCCACGACGACCAAAATTGTTACTGTCCATCCCAAGCAAAGGCAGATCACTCCCTATACATGCACAATTGCCTTCTTCCAAGAGGCATGCTCTAAACATCACCACTAAATCAATTCCACATACAACCAATCAAATAACCACCCAAAACCTAAAGCAGGCCTCTACTTCAATTGCTCGTACAAATACCAACTATTATTCCAATTAATCTATACACAAAATACATACATATATAACCTATTATGGGTTTCATTCAATCACAATACAAGCAAACAAAGAAATCGAATTAAGGAAAGAAAAAGGCAGCCTTGAAAACGTGCTGCTTGTACATCCTTCTCTTTCACAACTTTTGCCCTCTCAATCATGAGTACAGATTTCTCCTCAGTACTAATGTTGGGGCAGTTAATAAGTAAATAGTAGAGAGAATCAGAAAACACTTTAAAATTTTCAACAAACAAGAAGTGTAAACAGTCACCAGATACGGGGACATTTATAGACCCCACGCGACGGTTCAACGCACTACCTCGGGACCCTTCATCTAACCGTTTGACAGTTTTCCTTCTTATTTGCCTAACACGCCTCTTCTCGGACTCCTTCACTCTTCCCCCCCCCCCCCCCCCCCCCCCCCTAAAAACATACCATTATAATGTTTCTCTAGACCATCTATATACACCCCAACCTCCTCAGTCCCTCTCCATCTTCTTCTCCAATACAGTTCTCAAACACATAAAAAGAGACTGAATATCAAATTCCTTATAACTAATACATCACCTGAAGGAAAATATCTAGCCATTTTTTATTTACTATCCCCACCATATATTTTCTTTTTATTTACCTCCTATATTCATGGGACAGTTATAACCAAAATTTTAAAAAAAATAAAAAAATCGACAGCACAATTTCATTACTTAATTATATATCGAGAACATATTAATCTAAAACCCATTTTATTCAATCGAGAACAAAGTACATCACATGGTCACATATAATTACATTTGAAACATGGCACTTAGTTGACTTGTCCACATTAAATTAATACTCCTCCAACAGCAAGAACATCTTCTTACCTGATCTCATCCTCTGCGATACCTCAGCACAACACGACGATGATTGATCTCACGCACTTCATCTGCAAAAATGTCATACCAGAACCAACGGCCAGCTTCCACTTCCATCTACTCCGGTGACATCCTTGTAACATCTAAAAGGCCTCGAGGAGGAAGCACATGAAAAACTAAAAATAGCCCAAAGTACCTCTCCTCCAATTCGGCAACCTTAATGGTTAGGCGACCTTCCTCTCCATCTTGCTGACGACAAGACTGAGTTCTTACCATTGTAGCAAATACTTTGCTTCTTCTCCAACGAATATGGCTATTATAAAAAAAACCAACACATATACAACACCGGTCAAGATAATTACCCTATATTCGTGCCACAAATCAAGGGATTTTTGTTCCCTAGAATCTTTTCCAAGACAAAAGTTAGTATCACAAGTCCCAACATATTCTTCTCGACACAACAGTAATTGTATCGAGAATGTGGCGATTGAAGTAGCATATTCTCCAAATTCAATAACGAAGAACTATCAAAGGCATGTCGAAGGAATTTGATCATGTACCCAACTATAATTCGAGAACATCCCAATCTACAACTACAGAGCTCGGCCCTCCATAGTAGCCGTTATATTTGGTCAAATGTAGCCGTTGTACGTGTTCCGTAAAGTTCGCCCACCTTCCCTAAAGCTAGGAGAAGTATTATATTTTGGTAACTGTCTCTATCAAACTATAAATACAGGAAGAACATATAGCAGTGGGGATGGATTATTTACCTTTATTTACACCCACAATCCAAATTTCTCTACAACTGTAATAGATTAACATTTAGTGGATTTACATCTAAATCATTTTCGAGGTCGCGGTTTTTCTCATGTTTCACTGAGTTTCTACGTAAAATCTATTGCGTGATAGCTTTTATTTGCACTGAAATCATATTTCTTTACCTAAGTATTGGCGAGGTTTACCAACCGAAAAACTAACCATTACAAAGCGGAACAGTTGAAAGTGACGCAATAACACAAACTAACTAACTAAGCTTTACTTATTACCATCATATTACTCCAATAATTACCCTCTTAAATATCACTTTATAGTTATCAGAATTCAGAAGCACTATCTATTAAACAACGCCACAAAACCACAATCGACCAAGAGCACTGGCCAAAACTTCCCTCAAAACTAGGGTTCTTTTTGTAAGGTTTCAACATTAAAACAAAAACAATTCTCTGTGAGAGAGAGAGAGTGAAGGGGGAGCCGGGGAAGTCATATTTTATTTGATGAAATAATAGCTCAAGTCAGCCCTACAAAAACCCCAACCACATAATAAAAATATATGAAAATTAAAGAAATAATAATTATGGGCATATAAAAGAGAAGAAGTTTGAGTTTTTGAGGAAAACCATGCATGTACACATGGTGTCTCTGGCTCTTGCGCGTGACGCGATCTATTAACTGCACCACTTCCATTATTAAAACCCTAAAAATAGTTCAAGTTCTTATACTTCACGCTCTCTGTAACTCTCTAACCCCAGAACAATCTTAAGCCACCACATGCAGTGGCGGAGCCAGGAGTGTTCCCAGAGGTCACTTAAACCCCTCGCCGTCCAAAAACCCCAACAATCTTAAGCCACCACATGCAGTGGCGGAGCCAGGGGTGTTCCCGGAGGTTACTTAAATCCCTCACCGTCCAAAACCCCCCTTAGGTAGCATTGTGCTATAAAAAAATAAAAAAATAAAATCATTTAAGCAAGATTTTATAATTTTGAACCATTTGGAAATAATATCACTGTCTTTGATAATACAATCCCCTAGACAAGGGTTCAAGGTCCAACTTCAACTTAGTTTTTGTTATATTAATGTATGTAATATTTTCCCTTAGTACAAAAACCTTAAAAAAAAAATTAGGGGTTTAACCCCCGAACCCCTTGAAAGACAATACTGGCTCTGCCCTTGACCACATGCACACAAGTGTCTCAGTTGTTAAACCGAGAAATCGAACCAAACCAAACAAAATCACATTTGTTAAATTAGTTTGATTTTTTAGAGTTTCCGTTCGGTTTCGATTTTTCTTTTGAGGGACCAACAAAGACTGAACCGCAAATATATTTTAATTAACCAAGCTTCAAATTTACCCTAATGAAAATGTCAAATTTGAAATTCATTATATAAATATTTGAATTGTACTAGATATAAGAGAAGAAAAACCGAAAAAGCAAATCAAACCAAATTGAATTGTTCTTACAGTTCAGTTTTGATTTTTGTTTCGCCTACTTTTTTTTTGTTCGGTTCGATTTATAACTTTGTCAATTTTAGTTTAGCTTCCTAATTTTAAGACCAGCATATTTCAATTTTATCGGTTTTAATTTTATTGTAAAACCGAACTGAAGCGACCCATGCTCGCGGCCTTGCCCTACCCATGAGATGAGAGAAAAAATATAACCATGCAAGGGTTTGAGCAGAGTAGCTACTTGACGCATTGAACTAGAGAATCATGATAAAAGAAAAAACCAAATTACAAAAACTGATTTTTAAATAATCCAGAACAGAGGATCAACCAGATGGAGAGAGTGGTTTTGCACGGTTTTGAATATTTTAATTTTTAGTCCATTAATTTAATTAGTTTCTCTCCTGCTTGTATTCATGCGTTGTTAAGCATGTGTGCTTCAGTAGTAGTGAAGCTCAAGAACCTAAGAGCAAAACAGAGAGAGAGAAGGTTTTGGGGAGAAGGAAGAAGGGATACCCGATGTTAACTCGAGAAGAGAGAGTTGGGATTTGAGGAAAATGTCGATTTCAAAGCAACAAAACCCTCCTCTGTTCTTCCATCCTCCCCTTTTTCATGCTCTGTTTCTACTAGTTCTAACTCAAACAACACCACTTGAGGCAACAACAACACCAAACCATGAAGCTCAAACCCTACTATCATGGTTACCTAAGTCTCCTTCATCAACCCTTTTCATGAATTGGAACACCTTTCATCCTACACCATGTAACTGGACTTACATCACTTGCTCTCCCCAAGGCTTTATTACTCAAATCAACATCAACTCTATTCACCTCCAGTTTCCTTTTTTTTCAAACCTATCTTCCTTCACTTACCTCCAAAAACTTGTGATATCTGATGCTAATCTCACTGGAACAATACCCTTTGATATCGGAGGTTGCGCGGAGCTTTCGGTGATCGATTTGAGCTCAAATACACTTGTTGGTAGCATTCCAACAAGTATAGGTAAGCTTCAAAATCTTCAAGATTTGATTCTTAACTCAAACCAGCTCACTGGGAATATCCCAGTTGAGCTTTGTGATTGTAGAAACCTCGCAAATCTTGTAGTTTTCGATAATAGACTCGGGGGTGAGCTCCCTGTTGAGTTAGGGAAGCTTGGATCGCTACAAGTCCTTCGTGCCGGAGGGAATAAGGACATTGTAGGGAAGTTACCGGAAGAGCTCGGCGAATGTGGAAACTTAACAATGTTGGGGCTCGCGGATACTAAGATTTCAGGTTCTATACCTTCCTCATTTGGTAAGCTTGGAAATTTAGTCACATTGTCTATTTATACTGCAATGTTGTCTGGTGAGATTCCCCCAGAAATCGGGGAGTGCTCGGAGCTTGTTAATCTTTATTTGTATGAAAATAGTCTCTCGGGCGCGCTTCCGGTTGAGCTCAGAAAGCTTAAGAAGCTCGAAAAGATGTTGTTATGGTCTAATACATTTGTTGGGGTAATCCCAGAGGATATTGGAAACTGTAGTAGCTTAAAGATGATTGATCTCTCCTTGAATTCGCTCTCGGGAAGTATTCCGTTGTCTTTCGGAAGGTTAACGGAGCTTGAGGAGCTAATGCTGAGTAACAACAATATATCTGGATCAATACCTTCGGATCTTTCCAATGCCACAAACCTGGAACAGTTACAACTTGATACAAATCAGATTTCGGGTTTGATACCGGTGGAGCTTGGGATGTTATCGAAACTTCAGGTATTTTTTGCGTGGCAAAACCAGCTTGAAGGCAGCATTCCTCCGAGCTTAGCTGGTTGTATTAGTTTGCAGTCTCTAGATTTGTCTCACAATTCGCTTACGGGAAGTATTCCTCAGGGATTATTTCAGCTTCGTAACCTTACAAAATTTCTCTTGATCTCTAATGATATTTCGGGTTCGATACCTGTAGAAGTTGGCAAGTGCAGCTCACTTGTTCGTTTGCGTCTTGGTGACAACAGGATTGGAGGTGAGATCCCGAAGGAGATTGGGGGTCTTCGAAGCCTTAATTTTCTTGATTTTTCTGCAAATCACCTTGTCGGGGTGGTGCCAGATGAGATTGGGAGTTGCACAGAGTTGCAAATGATGAACCTAAGCAATAATACTCTTCGAGGCTCTTTGCCCGATTCACTCTCGTCTCTCACGGGATTACAAGTCTTAGATCTTTCTCTAAATCAATTTATTGGGCGTATTCCAGCGAGCTTCGGGCGCCTTGTTTCATTGAATAAGCTCATCCTTCATGGCAATTCTTTCTCGGGGTCAATACCTGCATCGCTCGGACTATGTTTGGGTCTTCAACTTCTCGATTTAAGTAACAACGGTTTATCTGGAGTGATCCCGAATGAGATATGTAATATGGAAGCTCTTGATATCGCTCTCAATTTGAGTAGCAATGCCCTCACTGGACCAATTCCTACACAGATATCGTTCCTCGACAAGCTATCGGTTCTAGACCTTTCCCATAATAAACTCGGAGGAGATCTAACCCCGTTTTCAGGGCTAGAGAACCTCGTGTCTTTGAACATTTCGTACAACAACTTTACCGGGTTTCTCCCAGACAACAAATTGTTTCATCAGTTGTCAGCAACGGAACTGGGAGGCAATGAAGGATTGTGTTCATGGGGACTAGAATCGTGTTTTGTAAGCAATGCTGGTAGGATGGAGTTGTCAAACAAAGCGAGTGAGCGCACTAAGTCACGAAGACTGAAGATAGCTCTTGCATTGTTAATCACAATAACAGTTGTGATGGTTATTTTGGGTGCATTGGCTGTAATTCGAGCTAGGATAGTTGTTAGGCACGATGATGATTCCGAACTAGGAAGCGGTGATTCATGGCCCTGGCAGTTCACTCCGTTCCAAAAGCTCAGTTTCTCCGTGGACCAAGTTCTGAAATGTTTAGTGGAATCTAATGTCATTGGAAAAGGGTGCTCGGGAATGGTTTACCGTGCAGAGATAGATAACGGGGAAGTAATAGCAGTGAAAAAGCTATGGCCAACAGCCGTAACCAACAACCGCGAGGCTGACATCTGCCATGCAGGAGTTCGGGACTCGTTTTCAGCGGAAGTGAAGACCCTCGGCTCGATTCGTCACAAAAACATTGTTCGATTTCTTGGTTGCTGTTGGAATCGAAGTACCAGACTTCTCATGTACGATTACATGCCAAACGGAAGCTTGGGTAGTCTCCTCCACGAGAGGAGCGGTAGTTGTTTGGAGTGGGATTTGAGATATAATATTGTTCTCGGAGCCGCACAAGGCCTCGCTTACCTTCACCATGACTGTATCCCTCCCATTGTTCACAGAGATATCAAGGCCAATAATATCCTCATTGGTCTCGCATTCGAGCCTTACATTGCAGATTTCGGACTCGCCAAGCTTGTCAATGATGGAGATTTCGCTCGCTCTTCCAACACCATCGCGGGTTCTTATGGATACATAGCTCCAGGTTTGTCTTTTATCTCTAGTGACATCTTTTTACGTTATCATAGTCGTAAAGATAGATAAAGTACAGTAGGTTAATCTTAGCTTTACAATTTAACGAATGATAATCGATAGTGATGGCCTTTTGTGTTTTCGTTTGTTCAGAGTACGGGTACATGATGAAGATAACAGAGAAGAGCGACGTCTATAGTTACGGTGTAGTTGTATTAGAAGTGTTGACAGGAAAACAACCAATTGATCCAACAATACCAGACGGACTCCACGTTGTTGACTGGGTGAGGCAGGGAAGGGTGGGTAAAGAACTCCTCGATCCTAGTCTCCGAGCTCGATCAGACTCTGAGATTGATGAAATGATGCAAGCATTGGGTGTAGCTCTATTATGTGTGAACCCTTCTCCAGACGAGAGACCGACAATGAAGGACGTTGCTGCAATGCTCAAAGAGATTAGGCACGAGAGGGAAGAGTATGCCAAGGTTGATGCACTTCTTAAGGGGTTGCCAACGAGTAATGGTCCAACATCTTCGTGCTCACAACAACAATGCTCGTACCCACAGAGCAACAACACAAGCTTTTCTGCTTCGTCACTTTTGTACTCGTCTTCAGCTAATGCCAAAATGAATTTCAAGTTGTAATAGTATTTGTTATATCAATTCAAGTTCTTTAGTGTCAAAATGTTCGTCTCCAATGGTTCGATTTAGAGATGATGTGTTGATCTAGATTCCAAGCCAACGAACTTTTTCCCTAGGTTTTATTGTTTCTCTAAAGAGTGTTGTTAGAGTCCTCAGGTCTGTTTTGAACCTTCCCATGTTATGGTATGCGATGAGATTGGGTGTGTGACATTTGTATGATTGGAACATTTTTTTCAATCTGTCCCTGTTATGGTAGCTTGATGAAGTGTAAACTACAGTGTTTGGAGCATCGCTAGAAGGACCAGGGGTCGTAGGGCATAATGACCACGAATGAGAAAGTGTCTCCTAGCTTTTGTGTAACTTGGAAACTTTGTTAGCACGTTAGCAATTTTTCCCTCTAAAATAATTTTAGGCTATTTTATACTAAATTACTTTATCCATTGGGATATGAGGTATGGTAAAAACTTTGTTACCACTTTGGTGCATCATTATTGAAGATATATTTACGACACCCAATCTTTAATCAAGTCTCACCTTCACTATTTATAATTTAATACCAAATTGTTTAAATTAATTATTTTTTATGACAATTTTATTCAAATGATATATATGTGTTGTTTCGTACAATTTGTTTGAATGCATCATTATTTAATCACAAATGTTTGTTCGACCTATGTTAAGTTCTACCACGATTTTCTTATCAAGAATTCACAACGATGCAACGACACACAACAACATTAAAAGTGATTAATGACCAACTATTAACAAATTATTCATGAAAATATACTTAACTCGCTAAAAAAATCAAATAGTATAGTTTCTAAATCAACACCATAGTTTTTCATTTTCCTCTTATTTAATACCCTTTTTATTTATTAAAAAGTATTGTATTTAATTTCTTAAGTTGATTTTTCTTAGTTTACTTATCGAGAAGGTAACCCATCATCCCGATACACGTGGCATCTTCTGAATGGTCTGGTCTTCTAGGATTATAACCCCAGACCCACAGCATTTCTCATTTGTTAAAGAGTTGGAGAGAGCTCTACGTCTTGTGGGTGGCTTTCTCACATCGGGCCTAAAAACATTCTCTAAGAACATCTCTAATTGAGGGGTGTGGGTGTGACACCCTTGTTAGGAATATGACTCAAAACTAAGAAAGTCGTTCGAACGAGTGGGAAGTCGTTCAAACGAAAATAGCGTTTGGGCTAAAATTCCAGGGGATTGTCTAATTCGTTCGAACGACCTCATGACTCGTTTGAACGACTTTGGCTCTGTTTGTTTGTTTCTAAATTTGTTTAGAAGGGGATTTGATCCAAAGCAATGAATTATCTCGTGATGCGTATTTCGGAGATGACCTAATGGAAAGCCTATAAATAGAGAGTGTATCTTAAAGGCCTATGTATTGTGAGAAAGAGTTAAAGAGAGAAAATTGAGAAATCTAGGGTTTAGCTCTAGAGAGATTTCTTGGGTTTTCTTTCTAGAGTTTCTTGCTGGGATTATCTGTAAGGGTAGAGGTGAGGTTTGAGTGATCTTTGTAACCTTTTGTAACCCTTAGTGTGATAATAAATTCGCCGTGCTTCTCGGGGGTGGTTTTGATCCTGTTTAGGGTTTCCACCTAATTAAACCATGTGTTGTGTTTTTATTGTCTTTATTCGAATTCTCTTTGGTTAGGGTTGGTTCTTCGAGTTCTTGTTGATCGTATTGCGCTTCCGTGTGCGATTTGCCCTCTCAGTTTCCCAATAACCCTTGCGAAGGCCAAGGAAATCTACCTGAGCAATTTGAGTTCTAACTTTGGATACATGTTCTATATATCTTAATATAGCTACACGCCAAGTTTCATTAAAATCATATTTGGTTAAGGATGCGAAAATGGCGAGTACGCTTCATTTCAACATTTAATGTTTCATTTTGGAAACTAGAGCATCTCCTAAAGTGCCTCACTACCTTGGATTTCAAGGTGCCACCTAGGATTTTTGCAATCCATCAGTGCCTCACTTACTTGGATTTCACCCTCCAAATTCAAGGCTGAGTATTGGATTTCAAGACTCAGCCTTAGAATTTAATGTTGTGATTGGGTGCCTAAGTGTTGGGCGCCTGTTCTATTTTTAAATAGGCGCCAAAGACTTAGGCTCCTAAGTTAAAAAAAATTTAATTAGGCGCCTAACTCTTAGGCTCCTGTTCCACTGCGTAAATTCGTTGGAACTTCTAAAACAAAGTCATTTCCCTCTCTTCACCCCTAAACAAAAACCACCTCCAATTGCACCACAACTCATCTTCTTCACTCAAATTGTTTGAAATTGTTGAAGCTTCATCTCTCAAGGTCAAGGTAAGCTTATGTTTAATTTTACGATATCCCTTTTAATTTTATAGATTACAATATTCTAGGGTTTTAAGTTTTTCTAGATTAATTTATATTAAAATTAATAGATGAGCTCTACGAATACTACGCAAGATAAAATTCCACTACCGAGAGTAGTTTGAATCAACAACAACAACAGCAACAACAAATCTCACATAATTGGTTGCAATTCACTCATTCCCCTCAATCTCAATCATCTCAATCACAACCCTTTCAATCTTTCACTCACAGAACAATTGGGTACAACCCTCTCAACCGTTCATAGTACCCAATAATTGGGGATAACTCTCTCAATTCGCCTTTCCCGCTCAATTTCAACATCCTTCTCCATTCGCCAATCCCTCACAATCTCAATAATCTCAATCACAAACATCTCAATCGGTTAACTTATCTCAATCCGAAGACGTCAGGGTTGTTGATGGACAAAAAGCCAAAGGCAAACGTCGTTTGACTAAGAAAAATACCAGTTGAGGGGCGGGGTCTCTGGTTTTAAAATGGACGGGCATTCAAAATAAAAATCTTTCAAAAACTTGGATTCATGTCTTGAAGGATAGAATCAAAAGCAACAACCAACAACTTGATGTTTTTTAGGACTCGATTTTGGATGTATTTCATGATTTCTGTGAACAGGATGGTGAACGGGTTGAGCGTACAGTATCATCTTTGAAAAATCATTGGTCGGATATGAATCGTGCTTGCAAGGTTTATGGTACTTGTTTAAAAAATGTGATGCAAGGCCCCATAAGCGATATACAACAAGGAAATTTGGTAAGTAATTCAACATTCGTCATTCCTAATAAATTATAAACTCTTTTTACCAAATCCATGTATTTTTTTATTATCTTAATCTATTTTATAGGACGATACCGCCAAAACGATTTATGAAGCACGTGGTGAAGGCAAATGGGTGTATAAAGAAGCTTATGAAGTTTTAAGTTGTTATCAATGTTGGAAAATCTTGCAAGACCAACACCCGAACACTTTAGCTCGCAATGTGCAAATGAAGCAAACTTCAAGTTCTAGCCTGGGAATGTCAACTCTCGCAACACCTGACACACCCGTTAACTCGAACAACGACTCTTCAGTACTTATCAGGGATGTGGAGACAAAACGTTTCGGCGGTATCAAATGGGCAAAACTAAAGGAAAAGAATGAAAAAAGACAAAATCTTCTCATTGAATGCCAAAATGTACTTATTAGTCGCCTTGACCGAATGGAGAAGAAGAAAAAAGAGTATATTGTCGAGAGAGATAAGAAGAAAGAAGAGTATATATCTGAGAGAGATAAGAAGAAGGAAGAGAGAGAAGCTCATATTATAGAGTTAAGAGAAAGGAAGACAAAGGTCGTGGTAAATTTAGAAGCTCAATTTCAAGCCCAAAACGATCAAAAGGTGATGGCGATGAACATGTCTACTTTGGACGACACTCAAAGGGTTTATTGGGAGGCACAACGTAATGCGGTTATGGCGAGAATATTTAAAGTTAATAATAATAACGTCTAAGATGCTCTAGCTGAAGAATCTTATTTTGGAAGTTTGGTAATTTTTGGCGATTCTTGTTTAAGAAGTTTGGTAGTACATTTTGTTTAAAAATCTTGTTTAAGAAGTTTGGCATATTTTGTTTAAAAACCTTGTTTAAGAAGTTTGGTATATTTTATATAATAGAATCTTGTTGAGAAAGTTTTGTTTTTTTAATTATTTTATATTTGAATTTATATTGAAATTGAAATAAATTTCTTAAATAAATTTCATAAAAGTGTTTAATTTAAAGTACATAAAATTGAAATAAAGTTGCGTTTACATTAAAATTACATATAATTGTTTCCCTGATGCTTTCACAAATGCTTAATAAGATCATTTCAAAGTGTCATATACTTATCTGAACTTGTCATCTTATCGTACTTCGCAATGTATCATTGTAAAGTGACTTCTTCCCGATTCAAGTCAATTGGGTTAGGGTCTAGGATAAAATGCTCGGTCAGTAAGCTTACTCCGTACCAATTGCGTTCTTCTTCGACGATCATGTTATGCATAATTATACATATTTTCATTATTTTATCGAGGTTTTTGGGTGACCAACTTCTTGTCGGACCTTTCACAATTGCAAATTGAGATTGAAGGACATCGAAAGCTCGTTCTACATCCTTTCGATATGCCTCTTGTTGCTTGGCAAAATATTTATCTGCATTATCTCAGGGAAATCGTAAGGTTTGAACAAGCGTTGCTCATTTTTGATATATACCATCTGCCAAGTAGTATCCCATATCGTATGGTTTTCTATCGACTTCAAAGTTGCAAGGTGGAGAACGACCAAGACAAAAATCTTGAAAGAGATGTGATTGATCAAGAACATTCACATCGTTGTTGGAACTAGGCATTCCAAAAAAGCATGCCATATCCATAAATCATGAGATGTCATCACTTCCAAAATGTTTGTTGGTGTTTTCTTATTCCCCGTGTATTGATCTGCCCAAGTCGTTGGGCAATTTTCCCACTCCCAATGCATGTAATCCAAACTACCTAGTATGCCGGGAAATCTACGCTTCTCGGCAACATACAACAATCGTTGTATATCGTCCGGAGTTGGCGATCTCAAATACTCCGCACCGAATTGCCCGATCATCGCATTGCAAAATTTTGTAAGGGCCTCAATTTTTGTGCTCTCTGCAACTCGAGCATATTCATCACAGCTATCCGCCGACACTCCTAATGCAAACATACATATTACCATTGTAAGTTTTTGTTGAAGCGATAAACCCAAAATATTTGCACAATTTTGTTTTCGAGCAAAAAACTTATCATAAGCGACAACCGCATTCAAAATATGATCGAAAATACCTCGGCTCATACGGAATCTTTGACATAAATGTTCACTTTGGTAAATATTTTATCACGGAAGTAGTCGTGCATGACTAGCTTATGGTTTTATGCCCGACAACCGAACCAACATGACTTCCTGAAGATTTTGCTTCTTGTAATTCATTAATTTTGGCTTGATTGCTCAATATCTTCATTTTAATTGCATCAATAACGTCGTCATCACTATAATCGGTTGAAGATTCATCGATATCCTCTTCCTCTTCCTCATCTGATGAAGATTCGATCAAAACATCAAGAACCCCCTTAAAATTCATCAGACAATTAAAAATATAAGAGAATATTAGAATTGCTTATGGGATAGTACGAGTCTAGTAATAGGTCTATATATTCTCTTTATAAAATATAGCCGTTTGGAAAAAAAAATCTTAGCGCAACATGCGCTTGATTGAAATTTTTTTCTTCAATCAGGCGTCTATGTCTTAGGCGCATGTTGCGCTGAGTAAATTATTATTTTTTTGGTTAAACTACTTAAAAACATACCAAACCATAGGCAATTAAAAGTTTGAATCAAAATAGTTATACAAAACCTTATGCAATGAAAAGTGAGAATCAAAACCATTATACCAAACATCAAAAATGAGAATCAAAAGCTTAGGCAATGAAGATATTAAACCATTAATACCATTCAAAAGTGAGAATCATAAACAACTACATAAAAGCCAATGTCATTCACTAAAGTAAAAATATCAAAACATTTTGACTTAAAAGCCAATGTCATTCAAAAGATTTAGACTTAACATGAAGCAACTAATATTATTTATTCAAAAGATCCCTGCGTACGTCTTGATCGTCGGGGAGGAGCGGCTCCACCTTCAGATATCCTTCCCCGTGAATGCCTCCCCCGTGAACCCCTCCCCTGTGAAGTCCCCGCATCACCTTCGTCATCTTCCCAATCGACTATAATCCCCTGAAACATACAAAATGGGAATATCAATATTAATTAAAACTACAAATATTAATTAAACATAAAATATATCATAAGATGTTTAAACAACTTACTTCTCCATCTAATTAATCATTTAATTGTGAAAGATGACCCTCTGTACGTCTCAAGTCCGCCGTCAAATGTGTAATGCGACTCTCGTCATGAAGGTGTCGAGCCTCCAAATCTAATGTTCTATCAAGTGTAAGCTTTCGTATACCCTCAGTCATAGCAAAAAAATCATATCCTGTTGGCTCGTCTACAGTAGAAGTCGTAGCAATAGAGGGAACGGTATGCCACCTGGTCTCATGTGGCGACCCAAACTCCATAATCCATCCAGGGTAATCACCAAGTTGTGGGGGAGGAATTTGTGTATCTTGAGTAGAAAAATCTCCAGTGGGAAACTCAACATGTGGAAAGGTAATTCTGGCTGTCAAAGCGCCAAGGCCTGGGATATCAATGTTGTCACACTTCGCAATGTCTAGCATAAGTGCACCATGTGAGACATGCCTCCAGTAGGCATCATAGTCGACATGGTGACCCACAATATAATGTTGTGCTTCGATCCAACCCGCTGTTCAGAGGGAACAAACCACATCAGGACTCGAAAAGCAATGGAGTTTCTCTGGAGGGTCGTAAGGCACTGCCCGATGCTCTAGTTGAGCCCAACATCGGTCCCCGAGATACCACTCATATCCACCAAATGGGCTTTGCAGGAGTACTCTTTTGTGACTGATATTACCGGCGATGATTACCTCTAGCTTTAGTGCATCTTCCATATTTCTAAAGGGGTCCCATTGCATGTTATTGATTGTACGCAAATCCATTTGTTGCCTCATCAGTGTTAGATGATGCTTCGCCTTATTTCTTGTAAGTTTTCATCTTTTAATGTATCAGGCTGACATCATTGGCCAAAAATCATCCCAACCTATTATCTATCAAGATATGATGGCCTATCTGACAATAATCGTAACACTGATACTGCAGAAGATAAAAAACAAATATTAATTTTCTAAATAAACTTGAATAAACAAAAAATAAATAATTAAAACTATTAATTAAAAATATTATACCTCGATCAATTGGAAAAGGCCATTGATGTATTTCACCTCCTGTTTTGATGCTTGGTCAAGGTAGTAATAAAGATGTCCTAATATAGCGGAGCCGAAGTCGATCATAGATCCCTTTTTGTTTAAGATAACAATTGAACCCAACAACTCTAGTCGATCCCAACTCTTCGAGTTCCCAAATAAAACACCTCCAAAGTACAATAGCATAAATGCCCTAAAGATTGTATTAGTATTAGCCGGATCTTTGATGTTTACTCTGGTATGGTCAAGGTAAGTCCGGAGGTGAGCAAAACTAATGCATCCCTTTTCATAATCTTTAGACTCCATATCAGGAAAAATTCTTAAGGCGTTGCCATATTCCGTGTATGACTCATCCAATGCCATCGGCTTTCCTATCCCGATACCTATCCCGGTATGCACCGTAAAATCTCTAGGAGTGATCCCCAGTTCTCCACAAGGTATGTGAAATGTGTGAGTGGCTGCCCACCAGCGCTCAACCATCGACACTATTACTTGGTTGTCGGAGTTCCCAATTTTACAATCAAATAAACTCATCAAATTAGTAGCCTTTAATTTATGTTTCAAGTGAGGTACCTCAATAAGAATTAAGTACATTTTGCGGAGTTTGACTAACACTGATCTACATTTAAATCCAACTTGAGCCTGTAACAATATTAATAAACACAAATAAGAATACTTTGAAATAAGTATAAAACCAATAATTTACTAATTTGCATTATTTCAACTTACCGATGTAGTAGCAACTGATGTGGACAAATTACCCTTCCCATTCGATTGTGTGAGTTGCCAAAAGTCACGTGGTTCATAATTTTGTGAGAGAGGTAGAGGAGGTTCGGTGGATACATTGAGTTCTTCGTAAGTGATTTTCCGTTTCTTGCCCGATAAAAATCGTATTTGGGAAACATAACCTTCATCTTCATCAGACTCGAATTCCAACTCGTCGTCAGTTCCATCGTATTCTTCCTCCGCTGACGACATTGTCAAATCCTGCATGAAAGTTAAATACCAATTTATATAATAAATCAATTTATATAAACCAATTTATACTAGAATAAATCAAGTATGAATCAAGCCTAAATTCAGTAGAGAAATGCAAGACAATTCAAGAATGAATCAAATACTCTAAAAAGATTCTTTGAGGTGGATGATGGCTAACAATATTGAAAATGACACCCAAATAACTACCAATTAATTAAAAACTTCACTTGGAAGGTAAGCAAGGGGTATACTTGTGGGAGTAAGCAGCTACTATATTGCATTAGCTTGGACTATATGGAAGAACCATAGAATAACAAACATACAAGGATAAGATACATATAGAATCTTTGATGAGACTAGTAACTATGAAAGAAATAAATCGATTTAAAAATATATTGGGCAAAAAGTTATTTCTGTCTAATGCAGAATCTGCTGAGCTACATTTTATTTTAAGAACAAAAGAACATTGATCACATTAGTCCAATTTGCTTAGTCAGTAAAAGGGGTAAAACAAATTTCTACTATATCACTTTTTATTTTAACATCTGAGTTCAGATGGTAAGTTTAGCAAGTAACTAACTAACTAGGGCATACCAAAGCGAAGCATACCAATAAGATCAAGTAGAAGAAACAACAAATGAATCAAACAAGAGAAGCCAAGAATCCTCAAATCAGGTTCAACTGGTTTAATACCACTTATCCAACAAATTCAATAGTTGTTCAGCTGGAGATGGGTGTAAATCATGCATGGGAGGGAAGGCAAATTCCAACAAATTCAACTTATCCAACAAATTCAACAAATTCTACTTACCCTAAATCATAATATTTACCTAAATTAGAGAGAGAAAAAAAAAGATATATATATATACTTGGGAGTAAGCTTTTTCCCTTTTGATTTGAGAAGAGTAAGGTTTTTTTTATTTTTTCCCCTTTTGATTTGTTTGGATTTGGCTAAAATGTGAGAAGAGGGAAGACAGATTTGTTTTAATTAAGCTTTCAGACCATCAGGCACCTAAGACTTGGGCGCCTGATTTAAAAAAAAAAAAAAAAAAGTTGGGCGCCTAAGACTTAGGCGCCTGTTTAAAAACATAACAGGCGCTCAAGTGTTAGGCGCTTAATAGAAATCCAAGTCAGGTACTGTTGAAGGAAATAAAGTCTGACTGACTTGGATTTGGCTTTTTTTCATCCAAATCAGTCAGTTACTTTAGGAGATGCTCTTATATATTAAGGAGGAAGTTGGTCTAAATCTCCCCATGACTTAAGAAGCTTTATGCTTGGTCATCTAGGACCCCGGCTCATAGATCATCCACAAGGGATGTTCATGGGTTCTATTGCTTTCCAATATGGGCTGGTTTTCAAGATAGGGCTAGATCATGGGGCCGTTATTCTCTGCGTATGACCCACGAGCTATCCAAGACAAATTGTCCCTTATAAATGGACTATATTATTCGAGTTTCCTACCATCCAACTAGTACAGGTTCGTGGCCTATCAATATATTTGGGACCAGGCATATTAAGTTATCTTGATCCGTTGCCAGGACATGTGTGCTATTCATACTTGTGCATAATTACGAGTGATTACGCTGTAGAGATTATTAAGGGAATATTCAGCGTTGCTGCCTATTTTGAATATCTATTCGATGACCCTCACGAGAGTGTTCAGGATAATCTGGATAGCGCCTAACATCCGAGTATATATTTCACAGGTGTTGTCATGTCGCACCTAGTGAAGAAGACTTATACATGCTAAGCCACACGTGCATGTACATCGCACGGTCTCTTATTCCGTTGCAATTCAAGGCACTGTAGATATGACTCGAGCTGAGCCATGACAGTGGGTGTGTGAATTCCCAAACTCTCAAAAACCCTCCTCAACATCCAAATAAAAATGAAAATTCACATACCCACATGCCTCAGTACGAGAATTCACACATTGGGGAGGGTTGTGTGGCCACAGTATGAGAAAAATCATACATATACCATTCCCTATGACTAGCAAATAGCTAAACGCTTTGACAGGTAACTTGTCTTTACTTTCTTGCTCCTCCTCAGAATCCTCACATTCTCGGTGACGACTCCGTCTGAAAGCTATTTGAGAACGGAAATTATGAGAATAAATATTAGTTTTTGCCATCATTACAAAATCAATACTTTGGCAAGCCTCTTCCAAAATCGATACTAAAATTAATAAATCGATAATGGTCTCACCTACTACCCCCTAGTTGCCACCTTATTTTCTAACATTAAATGTTGATGGGCAGTTTAATCTGCTACAGTAATAAATCAACCAACTCACAAAAACTACTTAACAAATGACAAAGCTATAACAAAATAGTTACAAAGATATACATATCAAATGACAACGTTCGGGCAAAGAAAATAATAAATAATGCCAAAAAAATGAGAAACTATCCCACTGGAGTTGTTGAGTAGTCCAATCTGCTACAGTAATTAAAACAGTAATAAGAGGAAAGATTCCCACCTAAATACACTACCAACCTTAAAAATCAAAGCTTCTTCTTCTTCTTCAACAACAAAGCTTCTACAAAAATTAAATCAAATTCTCATTGATGTACTGTTTGTCTCCTTCATGTGCCAAGTTTTCCAACTATCATTCTGCATTCGATAAAGTCCTCACACAGAGGTCATTGGGGAGGAAAAGATTATTGTTATCCTAGGTTATTCTCATTGCCAAAGACTGTTGTTATCCTTCTCTTCGACCGTTGAAGTAACCGTTGCAGTAAATATCATCTCTAACTCTGTATCCACCATCTCTCACTGTATATTTGCATTATGATTTAAAGCCTTTTTTCTTAAGAAAAATAATATGGAAGACGATACAATTTGTACATAATCATTTTTCTTTGGCGTTTTAATCATTTGTCTTCAGCTACTTTATCATTTATCATTTTTCTTGTGTCATTTTTAACATTTATTATCTGCTACTATATCACCAGAAATGTTCATTGATATCATTTATTTCGAGATTCCTATCATTTGTTTTGGGGATTGCTGAAGTTGAGTTTTATATCATTTTTCTTATTTGTGTTATGCTACTTTATCACCAGAATTGTTTATTTATATCATTTGTTTCAGGGATGAATGGAATTTAATTTTATACCATTGTTCATTTTAGTGGGGATATCGTACGTCCAAAGATTGGATCAATCGTTAGTTATGTTGGAGGAAGTACAAAACTTACCTCACTAAGAGCACACTCGTCATATGAAAATTTTGTTACACTCCTTGAAAAAACAAGCGAAATCCGTCGTGAGGACTATAAGCTGTACAACTTCGTCCATGGTTGTGCATGCGCAATTTTATCAGTCCAAGACTTTACCGTAATGATCAATATGCATAAAACCAATCCCGGCACACCCTTTCACATATGGATTGTTAATGAGCTTGGGGTATCTTCCCAGAACTCCCAGAACTTTATTTCTGATATATGTTCTTTGGGTAAAGGGTTGTCCACCACCAAAGATACTAGTTCAGGTAGAAGCTTGTCCACCACCAAAGCGGGGGGACCTTTGTGGCATAACTCATTTCCTGATCCTAAACCTGAATGCAGGGGTTACCCTGAAACAAAATTGTTGAGGGTTTGATCCACGTAGGTTTGGACCTTTAGTGGATGATGATGATGTTCCTCAATCAAATGATTCTTTCGAAACTATCCGTACTGATGTTCCTTCCTCAAATGAACCTAGTATTCCTCAATCAAATGTTTATTTCTCAAATGAACCTGTGTTAACTAATGTTCCTCAATCAAATGAATATTTTCAAACTATCCCTACTGATGTTCATCTCTCAAATGAACTTTGTATTTCTCAATCAAATATTCATCTCTCAAATGAACCTGTATTAATTAATGTTTCTCCTTCAAATGAACCTATGTTAACTAATGTTCTTCTTTCAATTAAACCCAAATCTATCATTTGACAAACTGAAACTTCAGGTAAGTTCGCAGAATTTGTCATTTATGTGCTGTGTTTTAATATTTCTTATCCACTTTCTATAATGCTAAGTATAATATTTCTCATTTGTTCAGCTGAATTTCGGTTTGAGCCACAACCCGAATAGGTGAAAGATCTCCTAGATTTTTGGCTCAAATCTGCTGTGTACACGGAGGATCCCTATCACTTTAGTAAAGAGTTTAACATTGGTGATTTGTATCGAGATAAGATTGAACTCAAGAATCACATATGAGCTTATACAGTTATAAACAAGTTCAATCTTGAACACGTTTTGAGCAACAAATATAAAATCGTGGTACGTTCCAAAAGACATAAATGTTCTTGGAAAATTTATGCCACAAGGTTGTTCGGTTCTGCCCTATTTAGAGTAAGTACTTATTGCTCCATGCATTTGAGTAGAGACTGAAGGTGGGAATATGTATAAGGCAACGTCTAGTAGATGGGTTGCTTCTATAATCAAGCAAAAACTACGAAAAGACCAAAACTACAAACCTTCAGGAATTATTGATGATATGCAAATTCATCACAATATTGATATAACATACAATCTTGCCTGGCGTGCGAAAGAAAAAGCCCACGCTGAGGTATCATCACTTTATATGTCATTTGTTCCCCCATACCAGTCATTTGTACAATAATGTTTATCATTTTATTGCATGTCATTTTTTCGACTCACTATGTCATTTGTACTGTGATGTTTATCATTTGTCTGTTACACAATGTCATTTGATCTACGTAATTATTTCAGATGCGAGGTAGCTTTGAGAATGCATACTAACTACTTACGAGCTACTTTACTGAAGTGAGGTTGGTTGACTCGGATTTTGTATTTAACATACAAACTACGAGTTGTTTATAAGGTGTTTTTGGTGTTTTGGTCCCCCCCAAAAAACTTATAAACTATTAAGACCAGTTGTTGTGATTGACGGAACTTTTTTAAAAGGGAGATATCGTGGGACTCTAGTAACAGCCATCGCCATTGACCCAAGTAATCATATTTTTCTATTTGTGTTTTCGATAATAGACTCGGGGACCACCAAAAGTTGGACATACTTCCTAGAGATGTTTGGGGCTAATTTTTACAGTTATGACACTAGATTCGCCGTCATCTCTGACAGGAACCCCATAATTATTAATGTTGTACCCAAGGTCTTTCCATTTGCAATCCATACGTTTTGCGCCTTCCACATATTGAACAGCATTAAAACTACCATAGAAAGCATGAGGATCGCATTTAGGATGGCAGCAGAGTCCCTAACCAACATTGATTTTGATAAACACATGAATGTTATCCAGAATACAGATCTAGTGGGTCTCCAATACATACTAGGTATTCCCAAGGAATCATGGTATAATCTATTCATTCCAATGAGTAGGTACGTTGTCACTCTGTATTGCTCAACTTATCATTTGTTATATGAAAAATAGTAATTATAACTCCATTTACATTCTTATTTACAGTTGTATGATCCCATTTGTCATTTGTTTATGCTTATTTGGCATTTGATTTTATGGTTTGTTATTTGTTCAGATACGAAGTCGCTTATACAAATCATGTCGAGAGTTGGAATAACGTTATTTTAAAAGTAAGAGATCTCCCTATCCATGTGTTTATTGAGGAATTGGGTAGAATCTGTTCAGAAATGTCCTACACGTATAGGGAGGAAGCAGAGAAGAGTCAAGCTCGCTTAACACCATGGGCTACGAATCACTGTGAGAGCAGAAAGTTTATGGCAAATTTAATAACCTGCAGGGTTCGTACATCACGTCACCATTTTTTCAGATAACTAGTTATGGCAGAATCAATTCTGTAAATATTTAAGATGGTACTTGTTCTTGTCGTTGGTGGCAAACAATGGGTATACCTTGTGAACACGGAGTACGTGTTCTGAGTCTTGCTAATGTTGATCCAACTACACGTGTCTCAGAGTACTTCACAAATAATACATGCAAGGTTGTTTATGAACTTATATGGATTCCTATAAGATGAATTGAGCAGTGGAAAATTTTAAAAATTGATCCACGTATTCGTGTTCCTATTCTAAGAGTTCGAGTCGGTCATCCTCGCACGCAAAGGAAGAGGAGAGAAAAAATGCCTGGTCTTGTTACCAAACTAAGATTTTGCAGTAGGTGTCAAAAAATGGACATAATCGTCGTTCTTGTAAGCTTCTGCCAATCCCATCCGACGACAATACATGTCCGACAATGGCACCGTCTTTTACGATGAGCATTGAGCCACCTATCATCCAAGATGAAGATGTTGCAATCAGTTTACACTGATGATTTTGGGTACTCTATGTATCATTTATTTGTATGATCTTTATCGTCAGTGTTGTAAAAATTCATCATTTGTCTAAATGTAACTGTCATTTGTTAAAAAAGAATTTCTCATTTGTCTGTTTCCATTGTATAATTATTTAGCACCGAACTGTCATTTGTGCACATTGAATTTCTTTTGTTTGTTTGTATGATATCATTGTTTGCTTTTGAAGTGCTATTTGTGGACGAATATTTTCTCATTTGTTTGTTTCCATGATATCATTATTTGCCTCTGAAGTGTCATTTGTGCACGAAGACTTTCTCATTTGTTTATTTCCATAATATCATTGTTTTCTTCGAAATTGTCATTTATTCTTAAATAATTTCGCATTTATTGGTTTCTGTTATATCATTGCGCGCCAAGAATTTTTTATTGTCTGTTAAATTTTTATCTTTAGATTTGTTAAGTTCATCATTAAACTTGTCCCCCCTATATCATTATTATTTTCTTACAGAACTGTGATTGTTTGTTTGCCACATATCAAACGAAAACCTTTACTTAACAGCAAAAGGCAAACAAAATAACACCAAACAAAACATATTTTCATTCATAATAAGGCAAAGTACTAGTTGCCACAAAAAATTAACAAACAAAACACATAAAAAACAAAGTTCACAACTCCTGATCACGTTCTACACATTCCAGATCGCACTCCAAAGCCTGAATCTTCTGCTAGAACCAGCTAATCTTAGAAGTCGACTCTTCCCATAGTTTCTTGTGCTCATCCCGGTCTAACTTTACGGCACTGAGTTAATCTTCCAAGAAGTGGATTTGAAACTTGAACTCTTTAAAACGCTGATCTCTCTTTGCTATAACTTGATACAGTTCATCCTGGATTACATCGAACGCTCCTAATTTCTCCCTGAAGTCTTCGTAATGCTCTTTCAGCATTTGTGCCTTCTCACCAAAGACATCCATCTCTATTAGGCATAGTCTATTCAGTTTGTAAAGACGTTGGTCACGCTGATCTTCCTGCATCCCTATCGACTTAAACCAATCGTATGAAGTGTTCGAAGAGACATGGTTAACTCGAGTGGAGTGCGACATTTTTTATCAGAAGTTAAAAAGAGTTTAGGGTTTGAATAGTTGAGAATAGTTTATTTGAGATTAAGGCTTTTATAAGGGGAGTTTAATGCATTGGGAAGGGACGCGTGTCAGGGATTACCCTATGATTAGGGTAAAAGTTATTATTACTTCAGTTCGGCGCCGTCGTTTCTTATTGTACACGTAAGTAATATAAGTATTTAAACTGAGTTATCTAATCAATTATCATTACTTATCACATCGATTTGTTATATGTTGAAGATAAGTTCGCATTTGTTTTAATGTTATATATTATTATTTCTTTCCTGAATTATCATTGGTTAACGATAATTTATCATTTGTCTGTGGAAATGTTATCACCAGTTTTGCTAAGTTTAACATTTATCTACCATTGTTCATGGAGTATTTATCATTGGTTTGGTTCTCTTATATCATTTATTTCGGGTGGAACTTCCCTTATATCACTATTTGAAAGCAAAAAGCCGAAACGAAACAAAACAAATGTTCATACAAGGGAAACAATAATAACAACAATAACAAAAACTAAAAACAACAGAAATGTTCACAACTCTTTACTTGAGGAATTCTGATCACGTTCCATATCCATGATCTTCTACTCGAGACAGCTAATTTTATAGGCTGACTCCTCCCAAAGTTTCTTGTGCCCATCCCGGTCCAACTTTAGAGCGCAGAGCTGATCTTCCAAGAAGCGAATATGGAAATTAAACCCTTCAGAACGCTTTTTTTAATATAATTTTATCTAGTTCTTCATCCATTTCATCGAGCTCTCCTAATTTCTCCTTGAACTCTTCGTAATGCTCTTTTAGCAATTGTGCCTTTTTACCGGTGACATCCTTCTCCATTATGCAAATTCTATTTAACATGAAGAGACGTTCACAAGCCTGATCTTCCTCAATCTCTCTGCCTCAAACCAATCTTAAGGGTACTGGAAGAGGCACGGCTAAATCGAGTAGAGTGGAGTAGGAGTACGACATTTCTTGAGAAGTTTTAAAGAGTTGAGGGTTAGAGCTTTAGTTTAGGGTTTTTTTTATATACTTGGGAGAATTAGGACTTTGAATCACGCGTGGCAGGGTTTAGAGGTTAGTGTTTAGAGTGGCGGGAACCGCGTGGATGTTTTGGTTAGATAACTTGTTGTAAACGTAATCAAAGTTGACTTTAAGAATGACTTATCACATCGCATGTAAAGGCAAGAATCTGTCGGCATTAAAGCGGGGGCTATGACATTTGTTGTGAGCAAGGATATTATCTTAATGTGTTAATTTTTATTTCTTTATAAATAACTTGTCATAACCTTATACTACATAACCTGTACACTTGCTTCCAGTTCTCAATCATTACATACTTCCCTACCAACGATGCATTCCCTTATTTGCTGGTGCGGTAAAAATTGTGATCTTTGTCTCTCACGCACAAACCTCAACCCTAACCGCTGGCTCTGTCAATGCGCTCATAAAATTGGTGGGTGTTGTTTATAAGCATGGGTAGATGTGGTAAAAAGGTAAGATTGTGGTCTCATTTCCAGAGTCTCTAAACTGCCCAGTAGAAAATTCTGCCATTACCCACAATACCATTGTTAGTTCAAAACTTGGTTTTAAGAATCCTCTACGCCCGTTGATTATAAAAAGCCACAATCGTCAACGGCGGAAGACATCACAAATTCTGGCTAATGGAGTAATCAGATCCTCGACACAATTACATCTGAAACTTATACTCAACTAAGGATCTCGGAGGTTAGAATGAAGATGCTGCAAGATCTTTTGCCCAAGTTAAAATCTATAGATCTTAACAAGTAGGGAAATATGTAGGAGTGAAGTGTAATATTCTTTATTTTTAGTGACGTTAATTTTTGGCATTAGAATGTTAAACTCTTAAGGATCAAATGCTAAATCATATATAGTAAATGCCAATATTTTATTAATAACATGCAATTTATGGATTGTAAATGATAAATACTTTAAAGCAAATAACAGATCCCGAATTGTTGGATGACATATATTTCATTAAATAACAAATACATTTCCAATGGGTTTAGTCAACATTAAATACTACTGTGCTTGAATTTATTATGACATTGGGATTTGAAACTCAACATTAAATACTGTTGTGGTTTGCAGTGTTATGATATAAATACTGATGTAATTTATTCAGCAAGTACTTCTTTATTCCTTATTTAATCTTGTACAACTATTATGTATCTACTCTGTGAAGAAGATGGTGACCACCAGACGCCAAGCGTACGAGGCTAGGGTTCTTGCCAAGATACAAAAGCTGCAGCTTCGATACTTTGGGACCCAGTCCCTTGAACTTCCTACTCCCATTCCAGTGTATCCTACCTTCCATGGGATGACGTATGAATAGGCAAATGTTCTACTTTCACTATATGGTGACGTCGGAGCAGTGGAGGAGAATTGGTCTCCGTCTTCTGGCAGAGGATGCTGTTAGAGCGGCGGATGAAGTGGCTGGTATACATTCGATGATGTTTGCTCGTTACCCTGAGTAGGATCAGAGGAAGAGATGGTGGTGGTAGTGGGGGTTACGGAGGAGGAGATGGTGGTGGTAGGAGAGACCGACCACCACCACTACCTCCGAGTGCATAAACTAATATAAATTGATATAATGTTAATTGTGATCTATAACAATATATTCGAGCTAATGAAATTTGTTTTTTTTTATTCCCAATGAATAATCGTGTTTTTAATAACAAATAGACTATTGACTTATGTATAGTTATAAAGAGTTAATATAATTCATTTATAAGATTTTTCTCATTTGTTATATCTTCTTTGTCATTCATATACTACATATTTGCTAGAATGGAGTCAGAATCAAGTTGTATAATTGGATTATTATTATTTTGTCATTTCTTATGTATGATTTGTTATTCTTTTCATATGATTTAGCATTTGTTATCATAGATTTGTCATTTGTTTTTTATGATTTGTCAATCTTTTCATATGATTTGACATTTGTTATTATAGATTTGGCATTTGCTTTTTATGATTTGTCATTCTTTTAATATGATTTGGCATCTGTTATCCTAGATTTGTCATTTGCTTTTATGATTTGGCATTTGTAATCTGAGATTTATCATCTGTTACTAAAAATTTATCATTCCTCATATATTAGTTGTCATTCGTTATATATAATTTATCATTTGATTTATTTGTTTTGTAGATAGACAACATTTGATGTAAATCAATGGTCTATTTGGTTCTTTGATGTAATGTTTGTTAGTAGACATCATTTAAACTTAAAAAATTTTGTTATCTATAATTTGTCATTTGTTGACTATGATTTGTCATTTGTTATATATAATTTGTCATTTGTTAACTATCAGTGGTCTATTTGGTTCTTTGATATAATGAATTGTGTTTGTTTGTTAGTAAACATCATTTGAACTTACAAAAATTTGTTATCTATAATTTGTCATTTGTTGACTATGATTTGTCATTTGTTACCAATAATTTGTCATTTATTAACTATCATTGGTATATTTGGTTGTAAGTCATGTTGTCTATCTACAAAATAAATAGAGTTTAGACCATTGATAGTTAACAAATGACAAATCATAGTCAACAAATGACAAGTTATAGATAACAAATTTTTTTAAGTTCAAATGATGTCTACTAACAAACAAACATAATTCATTATATCAAAAAACTAAATAAACCACTGATAGTTAACAAATTACAAATTATATATAATAAATGACAAATCATAGTCAACAAATGATAAATTATAGATAACAATTTTTTTAATTTTAAATGATGTCTACTAACAAATAAATACAATTCATTATATCAAAGAACCAAATAGACTACTGATAGTTAACAAATGACAAATTATATGCAACAAATGACAAATCATATTCAACAAATGACAAATTATAGGCAACACAATTTTTTAAGTTCAAATGATGTCTACTAACAAACAAACACAATTCATTATATCAAAGAACAAAATAGACCACTGATAGTTAACAAATGATAAATTATATGTAACAAATGACAAATCATAGTCAGCGAATGACAAATTATAGATACCAAATTTTTTTAAGTTCAAATGATGTCTACTAACAAGCAAACACAATTCATTATATCAAAGAACCAAATAGACCACTGATAGTTAACAAATAACAAATATTTTTTTAACAAATGACAAATCATAGTTAACAAATGACAAATTATAGACAACAAATAACAAATCATTTTTTGAGTACAAATGTTGTCTACTATCATACAAACACAATACAAATGTTCAAAGAACCAAATAGACCATTGATAGTTAAACAATGACAAATTATTCGTAACAAATGACAAATCATAAATAATAAATGACAAATCATAGTCAACAAATGAAAAATCCTCTATAACCAATGAATAATCATGTTTTTAAGAACACGTGTTATCTACTTACAAACAATCACAATTTATTTGAACCAAATCGACCATTTACTTACATCAAATGTTGTATATCTACAAAACAAATAATATATAACGAATGATATATCATAGATAACAAATGACAAATCTCTGAGAACAAATGCCAAATAATAATGAATGATATATCATAGATAACAAATGACAAATCTCTGATAACAAATGCCAAATCATACATAACAAATGATATATCATAGATAACAAATGACAAATCTCCGATAATAAATGTCAAATCATATATAACAAATGACAAATCTCTGATAACAAATGCCAAATCATATATAACAAATGATATATCATAAATAACAAATGACAAATCTCTAATTACAAATGACAAATCTATATAACTAATGATAAATCTATGATAACAAATGCCAAATCATACATAAGAAATAAAAAATTAATAATAATCTAACTATACAGACTAGCCTTTCTAACAAATATATAGTATACGCATGATAAATAAGATTATATAAATAAATGATATTACTTGTTTATAACTTTACAAAATTTGAGAAATTATACATTATAACAAAATGGTTGTCAAAATTTCTTAATCTCCTCTAGCTCAACTCCCAGCCTTAATATGTCATAAGCAATTGTGTAACGGTATTCTTTACCGTCTATCAGATCTAGAAATTTAATTCCCCTTAGGATATTGTCCATAAAGACAAGCATATAGAACCCGCAGTCATAACTATTTGGTTGTATTTGATATTTCCCAAAATGAGTTGTCCATTTGGAGTTTAGACCATAATCATTTACCTCTGAACCAGTAGGTGGGCTACTACGATCGGCAAAATCTCTCCATATCAACATTTTTGGGAGGATCGTTGATATCTGATCTTCAATAAGCTGGTGTCCAGGAGTTAACTTCTTCTTCCGTGCATTTGCAATTTTTGCATCCACCATTAAATCGTAGATGCATATTTTTCTTACCTTAAATGACACAACACAAATGACCTAGTCGTTGTCATTGATATTCTAAGGAATGAGTATTAATTTTAAATTGACCACTTTCAAATCTCTTTGATGGATGCAATTAGAAACTGTATGATCTCATTGCATATATATAATTTATTCCCAAATTGATTTCTTCTTCAATTCCACACCTTCTAGAGATGACATATTACGAGTCCAGATATTGAAATCCCTGCCCATATATTGAGAGGCAAAAACATCTGCCAACACAATCCTTTTTTTATCTAGGCGGGCACGATATTATGTGTCAAAATATTGAATCAGGGCTTTAATGCACACATCAATGACCTGAACAAGAAAAGAAAATGATAAATTAGATAACAAAAATGATAAAGTTTACTATTACAAATGACAACAAAGGCAAAACTAATGATAAAGTACATACGAATAAATGACAGACAATTTAAGTACAAATGGTAGAAACTCTTGTACAAATGACAGAGGAAAAGAAATAAATGATATAAATACCTCATTGTCCAACCATTACTTTGGATATAAGGTGTAGAGAGCGTTAAGGCAAATAGTTTCTTCACCTATCATCATATAGGTACTCATGTTGTCCTTCTTAGCTTTAGGAGATAATTCATCTTTTCTCAGTGTCCAGACTTGGTCCACCTAGTTTTTCTCATCCTGTGAGATGGGTCTTTGAATAAAAGATTCCAATAACACTCCCAAAAGAAACTCGTCAAGGTGAGCTTGCAATTGGTTCATTCGATAAGCCATTTTGAAGGCTCTTTCATTAATTTTATCCTCACTTAGCCCATGCCTCTTCTTTAAGGTGACATCCACTTCTAACTCCATTAAAACAAGCTGGAATAGATATGTCAAAATAAAAAAATGAAATATAAATGTGCTTATTACATGAGATTGAGCAATAAACCAGTTATTTGGTTTAAAAGTACTTCATACATTGGTCTGATCAACAACCATTTCTTTTATTATTTGCTCAGGGTCTGATTTATTCTATGAATTTTCATCATCATCATCCTTGCCTTCAACCACCTCCTCTTTATTATGTTCCACCTCCTCTTTACACTCTTTACTCTGTAAATAAATATACTACAAATGATAAGAGTGATACAAAGTATGGGAAAATAAAATAAGAAAATGAAAAGTTACTGGTAACGAAATGACAAGTTACCTGACTAGTTTTACCAACATCTTCCTCCTGGTGGGAGATTACTACTTCAGTTTGTGCAACCTCTATAATTTGTTCCTCGACAGATACAACAGTTGTTTGGTCTGCACTATTCTGTAAATAAACAGACTACAAATGATAAGAGTGATACAAGATATGGGAAAATTAAAGAAAAAAATGAGAAGTTATCAGCAAAGAACAAATAATCATGTAAATAAACAAACTACAAATGATAAAAGTGATATAAGATATGAGAAAATAAAAGAAGAAAATGAGAAGTTACCAACAAAGAACAAATAAGTTACCTAACTAGCTTCATATTTAGTTTTTTCAACATCTAGAGTCTGATCCTCGACAGATACAGTAGTTGTTTGGTCAGCACTAGCCTGTAAATAAACGGACTACAAATGATAAGAGTAATACAAGATATGGTAAAACAAAATAAGAAAATGAGAAGTCAACAATAAACAAATGATAAGTTACCTGATAAGCTTCACCAACAACTTCCTCCTGGTTGAAGAATACTATATCAGTTTTTGCTACCTCTGCAACCACCATAGTCTGTACAACAAAGGTTAAAGAAGAAACAAATTAAAAAAAAATGGTATGGATAGCTCAATACAAACAAATATTAGTAACTTGAGGTTATGAATCTTCTTCTTCATCAAATACCTCATTAACATGTTGTATATCTTTTTTTCCATTATAATACACCACTACAGTTGGTGGTTCTGAATCCTCTTCTTCAACAACTTGAGGTTGCTCTTCTTCAAATTTAACATTCTCCTCGACATTAATGTTATCATCATTATCTTTTTCATCACTCTTCTTCCACTTCACATACAACAAATAAAATGAACGAAGACATCAGAAGAAATAAAAGTTCTGGAAAAGAGAATGACAAAGACAACCTCATAAATGCCAAAAACATTTGAACAAATGACAGACTTCTGAAGAAATGGAAAATTGCATAAAGTAAATGCCAATATTTTGAAAAACAAATATCAAATAATATCATATAAATGATAAGAAGTAGTAAACAGATGATACTTCTAGAAGACCACCACCATATTTAGATGATATCGCTTCCAAATTTACTTCAACATCATCATCTACCATTAAATCTTTTACCACCTCCAATCCCTTTCCAGGCGTAACTTGCTGAAGCAAATTTTCTGCAGTTGATTGAATATTCTCAAGTTCTAGGAATTCTGTCCGTCTCTTCTTTGGTACTCTATTAGCCAAGCCCTTCTTGGGGATCTTGGTATTCAATTGGATCATTGGGATATGATCAAATTGTTTATCAGTGAAAGCATCTTTCTTCATGCCTTTCTTTAACCTTTTTCTTCAATGGCGCATAAGCTTTTTCAGCCTTCTTGTTCTTCTTGTTGGCATTCGACTTCTTCTGCCATTCTCCATTACCTTTTTTCTTCTCTTCAATCTTTTGATTTTTTTGTTGGAGGTCTTTTTGCCAGGTTCTCGGCTCCGCCTTCTTCATTTTCCCATTTTTTTTCTCATTACCTCCTTCACACTTGCGTTTCGCAATTTTTTCAAGTTTAGAGAACTGGTACTGCCCAAGGAGTGGAGTATCTCCAAGTGGTAGAGTACTGTCTCCCACTGTAGACATTGAAATTTGTTACAATATTTTACCACGATTATGCAACATTTTGCCATGCCCCTCCAACTGGGAGCATACCCTAACCACTACAGCTCCGATCTCAGTGGCAGAAGAACTGCTACCTATTACAGGTGTACCGACTGCAGGTACACCGACTGTAGATGCAACGCCGATTGTAGGTACTTTGATTTGATTTCTCTGAAATATTCAAATAGATGACGATGACAAAGGGCAACTTAGAAAAAATAGAAAATACACTAACAATGGTAATAGGCATACAAAAATTGATAAAAAAGACTTCATAATGACAGAAAAATCAAACAAATGATGAAAAAAGAATAAGAAATGCCAAATCTAAACAAATAAAATGATACGAAACATAAATTAAATGATAAAGAAGCAATAAAATGAATCAATCATACGAAGAATGGAAGATTACCATGTCCTCTTGTACAAGACCTTGATGCATGCCAGTCTCAGACGGCTTCATAGCTATTACCAACAATTTGGGGTTAGTAAAAAACTTTTTAAATGTCACAATTTGGCGACGCTTAAAGGATGTCATCCTCCATCCTTGTAGCTTAGGGAACAAATATATGAATTCCTCAATTCTTGGAAACTTCAGACTAGGAATAGAAAGGAAAGTCCATATCATCAACACCCAGGTACATCCGTGCAGTAATAAAGTTTTATCAGATTTTTTACTAGCGGCCGATCGATAATGGGCAAACTCCACTATTTGACTTCACAAAAAATTATAGAGTTGCTCACCCTAGGAGAATCTGTTGAACTGATCTAGATCATCTACCAGATCAACATACTTCACCCAAACGTTTCTCCCCTTGTTCGGGAGGAGAAAGGATAGTATAATTTTTAACAAATTTAATTGAAGAACATCTTCTGCAAAACAAAATAGCACAATGTAATGATAAGAACCTTAGAATATAATGAGCCAAAAATGGCAAATATAATACAAATATTGGAGGGGTGAGAAATGCAATGAAGAACGATGATAAAGAGGACAAAATAAATGATAAATTAGAGCCATACCCTGATGCCTTTCCAATTTTGCCTGTTTTAAAGCATCATTAATTTCCTTCAACCCATATATATTCTTCTTCTTGGGGAATCACCTCATTCTGAAATTCGTCATATGCTCAGGATTAACAAATAAGAACTCATTTGTAATAGGAGAGACACGTAGCCCTAAAATCAGGTAAACATGAATGGGTTTCATCTGAATTATCGTATCCCCAAATTGGAACTTCATATCATTGAGATGACGATCAAATATTTCTACAACCAACGTCGACATCGTCGCTATTAGATCAATCAGCAGTAAGGGTGCAAAACAGGTAGTACGAAGAACACCCTTCTTCTTTTCAGGTAGAGCTACAAACATTTTGTAAAGTCCCAAACCTGTACACCGAGAGGTGTAATTTTTAGCATTGGAGGTGCCCTTCTTGGCTCCACCCTCCTGTGTTTGGTTTTCCTCATCAACTTGTTCATTCACTTCTCTATCAGACTTCATTGTAGAAGAAGAAGAAAAAATAAGACTTTTATCAAACACTTGGTAGGCAGTAATCACATAAATGATTTGCCACTGATATAACACTGAAATCACACACACACACGAAGGGTAGAATCACGACGATTTTGAGAAAACGGTTTGTGCGATCGGGATGGTTTTTAAAGTTGTCAATCACACGTGATTTGTAGAATCTAGACGATTTTTGCGGTTTTTGTGGTTTTACAATGGTCATTTAAGAAGAAAGTGTTTGAGGAATAGGGATGGTTTTTGGTGCCAAAAGGCAAACGAACTCATGCGAATCACACCTGTTACCTAAGCTTAAAAACTGTAAACAAATGCCAAATAATATAACTGATGGTCACAGAGTCTGCATGAGCTAAAATAACTGATGTTTAACCGCATGACAAATTGTTTCAACAAATGATAACAAATGCATGTAATGCTGACAGGGTCTGCCTTATACGTCTCGAAATAGTAATGACACGTGTAGATCGATGAACGATTAAAATTGGACATGTGGCGTGATATAATATTTTAAAAGGATTTGAATTATTATTATTATTAATTATGAAATGACATTCGAACTAGTGGAGCTCACGGCCTTACCTGTGAATCCCACAGCCTAGAAACCTACTTTAATGTTCAAGCAGTTGATATTTTCGAAATAAATGACAAAGTTGTATAAAATAAATGACAAAGAAGATTGAACAAATGAGAAAGTTATATAATTCAAATGACAACAAGCTGTTAAGAAATGACATAGATGTTTGAGAGAATGCTAGAGTTGAACTAAATAAATGACATATTTTGGTTTGCAGCAGCCGCGTAGACGATTTGTCATCGTTTGTTCCATGAGTTGAGTAGAGTACCATAATTTCTTCCATACCCAAGGAGTAGAGTACCAGTCTTTAATCAAACACTTAGTAGGCAACTATTACACAGACGGTTTGTGACAAATAATCGGGACGGTTTTTACAGTTGAGTAAAAAGAAGAAACTGTTCGATGAATCGGGATCGCTTTTGGCTCCAAAAACTAGACGAACTTCTGTGAACCGCTTGTGATACCTAACCATAAACGGTGAGAAATAGTAACAAAATTGGTGAAAGAGTCTGTCTTCTTATAAATAATAAATATGTTCAAAGGTAAGACAAAATGTACTAAAACAAATGACAAGTAGTTCATGAGATGGTGACAATGTCAGCCTTCCTCGTACACGTGACTTGATATAATTGTTTTAAATGAGTTAACAAATTTTTTAGAATTTTTTATTACGCCGGATATGACATTTGTACTTGTGGAACTCAAAAACAGGTGGTTGTGTGCTGTAGTATTGCAATTTTAGTAGGGGCAAATATGATTTTTGCTCTTGCCATTATCGATTTTGGAATTTATTGTTCACTGGGTTTGATTTGGTAAAGATGGCAAAAACTAGTATTTATTATCATAATTTCCGATTTGAGAAACTATCTAACAGGAACCAACTAAATTTTTTGGAATAAAAACAATCACTTATTTATCCTTGAAATTATCCTTGAAATGCGTCTCAAAATCCCATAATCCTTTTTTTTTGTATTATTTACAAACCTCAAAAAAGAAAATTAGGAGAGAGAGAGAGAGAGAGAGAATGGCTTGTTCATCCAGCACAATGTCAGTTGGCCTTCACTTCCCGAACAACTTCTCCCCATTTTATCAAAAACCCAACAACTCCTCCTCCTCCCAATTACACTTCAAAACCCTCTTTCTCTCTCCCCAAACCCTAAATTCTCAATTTAGGAGAGACTCAATTGTGCTCTCAAACAAGAAACAATTTAAGTCTCAATGGGTACCTGTTGTTGTTGCTGCACAACAATCCAATTTCCTCAAAGGTCTGCTTCACTTATTCACATAGTTTCATCTTTTTATTTGAATTGGTATCATTGTTGTTAGATTGTCAACTTTTTCTTAGAGAAGAAGAAGCTGTTTTCAGGTTATTATGATAATTTAAGCTTAATATAAGCGTAAACCAGGAATAATGTATTTGGGTGTACTTGAATTGTATGGCATTGGTGTTAATAAGCTATTTGGAAGATACCCTCTATTATACCCATTGGGTTGTATTTGTATGGCATTGATATATTATAGTAGTCGCAATGAATATAGTTCATTTGGTTTGGTATCGGCTTATCACATTTTTAATACTTTGAAAATGAGAATTACATTGAAGAATAGTGAAAATTTAAAAGAAGGAGGAATGGGATTTGACGTCATTTAATTGAAATGTATATATAGCTTCTTTTGGCGAGTAAATCACTATGCAATTTGACAAACTATTTGAACATGGAGGAAAAAAATGTTTTTGAAAACTATCCACCTTCCTAGGTCATAAATTTGCGGCAGTTTTTCAAAAATTCACTGAAGTTCTATATCCTGGCTATAATCTGTAGTTTAGCAAACAACTCCCTTTCTCGTAGATTCCCCGATTATAAGCAATTTAGTGAAACACTCAAAAATCACCGGGTAGATTTCTGAAAAATGGAGACCCAAAACCAAAAACTCAGTTTAGCACCTTATATTATAATAAAATAGAATAAGGTATCTTAGAAGGTATATAGAAAAATAAAGAAGTTGTACATCTAGTAGGGTGCAATGCGATTAAGGAAAGTCTGTCTTTAAGTATTAAAGGAGGAAGGGAAATCATGGTGGAATGTTGGTGTTGACATAGTGACTTGTAGATGCAGCCTGAGGATGTGTAAATAGTGCTGCTTGGGAATGTAGAAGTGAAGGTTGCCTTTTTACCGGTAGAAACATTCACAAATCACCATAGCAGATCTCTGTAAATCGAACTTTCGATGCTGTAGATAGGGTTTATAGCTAACCCCACTCATCTCTGGATATTGCAACGGAACATATTTTCTGTCTCAAAGCTCCTTCACCCGCCGCAAACCTTATTGGTTAACAAATGCAATTCCACCAGTCTGGTTGCTTTCTTTATGCCAAGGGGACATAAATGAAAAAAATATGAATATGGATGTATCAATTTTTTACCGATTCACGTAGGACCTACCTTAAAACAAAAAAACAAAAACTCTTTACTCATATAAAATGAAATAGTTATGCATGCTATTAGAATCTCATGGAGCGCAGGTCTACGAAATGTTAACCAGACTAACTCTAATTTGGATTTAAATTTTGAGGTTGGAAATAAAACTAATTCCAGTAGTTTGCCTTTTGATCTTCAGTACATTTTTATGATCAAGTTTTATAGGTTAACTCAAACAAACTCTTACTTGCTAAACTGTGTTCAAAGTAATACTCTGCATGATGTTATGTATAATTTCTGAACTATTTCAGAGTTATACTTTGCATGGTGTTGTGTTACATAATACAATGTACTATCTATCAATATGGCATAATGCTGCATACATGTATACATGACTTCAGACTACATATTCCTTTCTTGCTTTTGTATTTGAAATACGAACATAACCCACCAAATATCTGTTGCTAATCTTTTGCTGTAAATTTCGTGGAACAGTTCTTCAAACAGTTTGGAGGTTTGGGAAGGATGGAATCGAGGCTGGGACCAATCTTGTACCTGTATGTTAAGTTCTACTTTTCACGATATGTGTTTTTTTTTTTTTTGCAAGGCAAGCCGGTTTTATATAGGGATTCGTAACCCTGAGTTTCCAACCCCATGAGGTTTCGAACCCACGACCTCTCTCTGGGTGGAGAGGTACAACCACCACTGGGCCAAGAGCCCAATGTGACTTACTATATTGGTATTTCTTTCAGCCTTTTATATTGCGTATCATTTGGAATTAATTGACTTATTTTACCAATTTTTATGCCAGGATTTTGTTCCAAGACCAATAGCGCGGATCTCTGTCTCTGGACTTTCTTTAGCTGTTTCCCTCTTTGTACTCAAGTCATTTGTATCTACTGCTTTTTTTGTAACGGTATGTATTATTTTTTTCCACTTGAACTTCTATCATATCGAATTCATGATTTATCGTTCAATGTTTAAGCTTGACACTGTATAGTTGTATGCTAGGAAGATGAATAATATGCTCTTTATTAGAATAAGATTTTGAATAACAAAATGTCACTAAAAGGACATAAACTTGTCTGAAGAAATTCCATTACCCTCTCTCTAGCTTAGGTTACCACATGAAGAATACTTCGTCTGAAGTTCTCTCAAACTCGTGCACAAGCTCGTAACAAGAGTCTAGCTATAAGTTGTACACATTCCAAACTTGACTGGCTGCTATAGATCAAGATTTCCGCTCTTGATTTTTGGGATCAATGGATAAGGTTGTATAAGAGCACTGACTCAGATACCATTCTTCTTTTAACTCCTTGACCACCTTCATGAAGTCTTCAGTAGTAATTTATCAATATGTAAGTGATAGAGAAGATTTCTAGTGGTCAACAATATTTTCTTAATACTTTTCCATCCAATCATTGCCCTTAGTCCTTTCTTTTGTATGCATATGAACACTTTTATTTCATTGAAATCTAATAAATTTAAGCCGCTCACCATCTCGTTAAACGTGTTTATGTTGATTGTAGACTGAAGAGTTCATAATGTCCATCCTAAAATTTTCCCTTTCCGTTCATCATAGCCACCTAATTTTTTTTCCCGACGTTAGACACCTGGTGGGTAACCTTTTGTTATTGATATCCTTGGGCCATTTTTCTGCATTTCTACCTCCAGATTATGTATACATTTTCACAATAGTTATTTTAATAGTATCACCCTTTGGGCCTTTTCAGATTAATATTATCTTCCACTCCTATAAGCGTTAGGTCAACCTGCAGCTATTTCTTTCAGATATGGCTGCAGCTTCATTAACCCCCACCTTTCCATATTCGGCATTCTTTCGTTTATCAGCATCTTCTTCTCTAACTGCTTCTTGAAACAAAAATTAGATTTTAGAGGGGATAACATGATATTATACTTGTCGTACGAAGTCTACTGAAATCTCTCATACTTGAGAGGTAACGTTTCTGCCTCTGTTCTTTTCAAGAAATTGTGATCACAAAAAGGACTCTCTATCCCTCAAAACTTCGCGGGAGGGGAAGCTGACTCTTACACTATGAGTTTTATCTTCGACCAGGGGGTTTCAAGCATATAATCAATAATAACAAAATTTACTATAGAGATTATACACTTGTGTGGAGGCCTAGAATGGGTCACTCCACGACCTCTGGTGAGGATTTTTAAGAGTTATGTTATATATGTAGAGTAGTCGAAGTATCGAGAACTGGGTTGTTACAGGGTATTCGAAGGTTTACTTGAAAGGTCTGTTGGGAGAGATTTTTCTAACCCCTTCATAGTTCCTCCCTCCTATTTATAGAACATAGGAAGGGCTGAGTCACCATGGGAGGTCAAGTTACATGTGTATTCTCTGAGGACAACTGACTTGTACCCGGAGTCGGTTCTGACGCTGTAATTGTCGAGTCTGACACTGTAGCTGTTGTTCCTGACACTGTAGCTATTGGTTCTGACACTGTAGTTGTTGGATCTGGCACCACAGTTGTCGAGCGGCGTGCTCTACTGTTCTGTCTGGTGAGCTGGCCGCCTGACATGTTTCCCTTTGACCATGTACGACCATGGTCGAAGTATTTCTGGTTCTGATGCGTAGTTCATGCGCTGCTCATCTATCTTCGCCTACAATGGATGGCTTCGATGGTTCCTTCGAGTGTTCGATTAGTCTCAAAAGGTTTCGTGGACATAGTTATCGTCTTCCTGGGCTTCAGATGTCTAGGTAGGCTTCGATATAGCCTTCGAGTGTTCGATTGGAGCTAGAAGGTTGCGAGTAGGTTACTACATTCGCCCCCTCTCAACCTATGCAGTCAGGGGCGGCGCCGGGGCGCCCAAATTTCATACACCCGCTTCGCCTTGTTATTTTAACGCCCTAAACGCTTCAGAGACTGGGGCGTCTCTGTTAAGGTGCTAAGCAGGGCGCCTCTCTAAAAGGCCTTTTTTTTAAAAAAATTTCATATTTGCCAAATGATTTGGCTCATTTGGGGAAAAAAAAGAAAGAAAAAAAAGCACAAAACAATCCAAATCATTTGGCACATTTGAAAAAAGAAAAAAGAACAAAAAAAAAAAAACAGTCCAAATGATTTGGCTCATTTGGGTAAAAAAATAAATAAAAATATTTTCTGTTTGTGCGAGCTCTCTCTCTTTCTCTCTGCGTCTGTTTTGCCCCATCTCTCTCTCTCTCGCCTGTTGCGAGTTACAATCTCTCTCCATTTCAAATTCGTAGAATCGAAATTAGGTATTTCATCATATCCATTACCCTTTGTTGTTTTTTATTAAGATTTGAAGAAATCAATTATCAATGTTTGTTATCAAAGTCGAAGACGAAGAAATCATAGTTTATTATTGAAGATTCTGGGATTTGGTAGTTGTCGGGTAACTGTGGTTTAGTGCATTTGTATTTGGTGTTGGTGTTGTTGTAGGTGAAATTTGGGGTTTGTTACTTTGTTTTGGTTGGGGTTTGTAAATTGTAATGTCTTCCAACGTGGCGGAAGGTTCTCAGGGAAGACTCTAATTCGACTGATCCGGGGTGGGATTATGGTCAACTGGTAGATGGAAATAAAGATCATATTTAAGTGCGACTTTTGTGGTCATGTGTCGAGGGGGGGGGATTAAGAGGTTAAAACAACATCTCGTTAAAGCTTCTTCGTACAAATGGACTTTGTACAAAGATGTTAGGAAATGTGATAAAGTTTCACAAGATGTTGTTGATTTACTTAGGAGCTTTATGGAAGGAAAACAAAAAGCGACCGAAAAGAAAAAAAATAAGAAACGAGATGATTAGAAACGTCAATGTGTATGGAAATGATGATGACGAGGTTGAAGAAGTTGGGATTCAAATTCCTAAGAAGAGGAAAGGGCCTATGGATGCTTTTGTAGCCCCTATTGATGTGGATTTCCGCCCTAGAGCTCCTACTTCAAACGAAAACAAAAAAGCTTTAGAGAACATCCATGGTTACATTGCCGACTTCTTTTATGAAAACAACATGTCATATAATTGTGCAAGATCGGATAGTTATTCTAAGATGATGCAAGCAATTGTCTAATACAATGATCCATCGAGTAAGTCTTTTATCTTACAAATTATTTTTTACAATACAAGTTAAAGAAAATTGTCAAATACACTCTTAATCTTATTAGTTTTAAATTTAATTTGTAGCTTTCAAGCCACCCTCATATAATGACTTGAGAGTCAAGATCTTGAAGAAGAAGAAAGAAGAAACCTCAAATTGGGTAGATAATTTTAAAGTTCATTGGGAAACTTATGGAGTAACCATCATGACCGTTTGGTGGACCGATGGCAAGGGTAGGACACTTATTAACTTTCTTGTGAATTGTCCGAAAGGAACGGTCTTCCTAAAGTCTATTGATGGATCCGCACATATTCATGATGCGGAACTCATTTATAAAATGTTGAAAGATGTGATTGAAGAGGTTGGAGAGAAGAATGTTATTCAAGTAAGTTTTGAGTATTTATGTTATTTCCTATCTTTGTTGTTTTGCTTAGATTTTATACATATTTAATTTTTTTTTATACTTTCACTAGATATGCACGGATAATGCAAGTAATTATGTACTAGCGGGTGATTGGATTATGGCGGAATCAAAGATTTATTGGATGCCATGTGTGGCACATTGTGTAAATTTAATGCTTGGAGATGTGAGCAAGATGCATTTGGTGGAGGAAACGGTTAAAGATGCGAAAAAGATTTCCCTTTTCATCTACAATCACAAACATGTGCTCCATTTGATGAGAAAACAAACAAAGGGTAGAGAAATTGTAAGGCCGGCGGTGACTCAATTTGCTATCACTTTTCTATGTTTGCATAGTATGTATGAAAAGAGACCAGAACTAAGAGACATGTTTCATACTGTTGAGTGGAGAAATAGCAAGTGGCCAAAACACCCTATTGGAAAAGAAATTGTGAAGAAAGTCAAGAGTAATACCTTTTGGAACAATATGCATACTTGCCTAAAAATTATGGCTCCTTTGGTGGATTTGATTCGAATGGTGGATACCGAGGAGAAACCTTCTATGGCTTATATTTATTCGGCGATTGAGGATTGCAAGCTTAAGGTAAAAACTAATTTGGGAGACCAAAACGAGGATGACCGCGAGTTATGGAAAAAGATGGAAAGAATTCTTGATCGTAGGTGGTCTGGTATGCTTCAAAAGCCTTTGCACGCAGCGGCTTATTATCTTAACCCTCAATATTATTATGCAATTCTTACAAGCTCAGATGAGATGAAATCAAATACTAAACTTAAAGAGGGTTTGTTAGATTGCATAGCAAAACTTGCTTTGGATAAGGAAGATGAAAGCCAAATCTTGCGAGATCTGATTGTATATCATACCAAGGCTGGGAGGTTGGGAAAGAGGGGTGCTCAAGTTTGTGTGAAAACAATTGCTTTGGGTTAGTAACTTAGTATTGCTTTAAGTTACTTCTTTTTAGTGTTTAGTAATTTTAAGGTTTTTTTGTTTTAATTCTTTTGTTTTTTAAATTTTATGATTTTTAATGTAGTGGAGTGGTGGATCACTTTTGGAAGTGAAGTCCCCGCATTACAAAGATTTGCTAAAAGAGTTCTTCGGCTTACTAGTGCGGCTTCTCCTTGTGAAAAGATTTGGAGTACTTTTGACAATGTAAGTCGCTTTTAGTATTTATAACAAAATACATTATCAATTTATCTTATAGGTTAAAGTTTATTTTCCTAAGTTTTTATTTATTTATTTTACTATTGTAGATCCATACTATAGAGGAATTGTTTGGAGCATGATCGGATGAGGGATCTTGCATATATCCAATACAATAAGAGGCTTAAAAAGCGTTATGAAGAACGCATTTCTGGAAAAGAGATAGACCCAATTGTGTTGAAGTCCCTCGATGAATGTGCGGAGTGGTTAGTTCCCGACGATGCGAGAGACGACATTGTGTTAGGGACGAACATCACTTATGGTGTGCTTAAGGACGCTGAAGATGGATTTGATGACCCCCCGTTGACTCGTATTTCTCGCACGAACACCGCTTCACATTATTCACAAGGAGGGGCATCAAGCTCACGATCGACAACGCGCCATCTTCAAGACTCTTCTGACGATGATGATTACGATGTTGATGCGAACTACGATATGGGTGATGAAGATGATGATGGCACTGACTCGGGATCCGATGAGGACATTTGATTTCATTATTCTAGCTAGATATTTTTATTTTGGCCTTTTGGTTTTGCACATTTTGGATGATGGGGTTGGATTTTATTTTGGATATGCTAAGATTTTATTTTATGTTGAATTGATCTTCTATTAATCTATTTTGATGTTTGCTTCATTGCTTGCAATTTGGGATTTATCTTTTATGTTATTGACATAATACAATATTATATAACGAAAAAAATAATAATACATTAAGTCATTGCAATATATATAAAATATACATTATGGGAAAAAAAAAATACATTGAGTCATGTTTGAAACTTTAAATTAAATAATTACACAAATTTACAAATTTATACATATTACACACATTACACATATTACAAATTTACACAGCCACATATTACACATATTACAAATTTACATTCTCCCACCTAGCGCTCCGCCCCGCCTAGCGCCCGCCCCGCCAGTGACCATGCCCACCGCGCTCCGCCCCGCCCCTGAAAACATAGCTCTCAGTAGGGGCCTCGGAAATTGGTGTAGAGTGCGCGTGTTGAGAAAACAGTGGAGTCTGGGAAGTTGAAAAGTTTGACTGTTGTAATTCTGAGGAAGGTAATTTATAGACTGTGATTAATGCGGGTTGTGATTAAGGAGGGATTGAATGCATCTGCCTTCAAGTATAAGTAGGAGGTGCTAGGAGAGCTTCAAACATCTGCACCGTCTTCCCTGAGTAAAATGCATGCGTCTTCTTCCCCGAGCAGTCTAACTATGGACACCACTCCTAATATGGACACCACTCCTAATACGAGATATCAGAAGAGAATGGAAGCCAGAAAGCGTCGGATAGAGGAGAAGACGCATGAGCTGATTGAGAAATTCTTTGGGGACCATGAGTTAGATTGGGTTATGTCTGACTTGGTCTAACTAGAGCCAGAGGAGCCGATCTCTGGGATGCCGTATGCTCACTGGTGGAGGGTGCTGCAATGGATGAATCCACTTGCCAATAACCGGTTCTACTTCTTTTAGTGCATGGTCGAAGATCTGATAAGTCAAACTATGGACACCACTCCTAATATGAGATATCAGAAGAGAATGGAAGCCAGAGAGCGTCGGATAGAGGAGAAGACGCATGAGATGATTGAGAAATTCTTCGGGGACCATGAGTTAGATTGGGTTATGCCTGACTTGGTCGAACTAGAGCCAGAGGAGCCGATCTCTGGGATGCCGTATGCTCACTGGTGGAGGGTGCTGCAATGGATGAATCCACTTGCCAGTAACCGGTTCTACTTCTTTCAGTGCATGGCCGAAGATCTTATAAGTGAAGAAGAGCGAGTTGATGACGAGGAGGTTGGGCTCTACAAGAATTGCCCTGTCTGCAAATAGGGGCTTCTTGGTTATGGTAAAAGTGCAGGCGTGGGATGGTGATGGTCAAGAAGGTTTTTAGTCTTCTGTTGATGTTGTTTGTTTTTGTTGTTTTTTTATTATTTTAATCGGTGTAATGACAATTGCTCGAATGAAATGGAATGTATTGAAACAATTGTCGAGGTGTGATATTGAACTGTTTGTGTGTAAGTGTGACAAATACAGTAAACGATGGTAATTTAGGCGCGATAACGATTTCTCGAATGTCGAGCTTGTAGGAATGATTATTAAAAAATTGTAAGCAACTGAGATAAAATTGAATAACCAAAAAATTTAGGCCGACGTATCGAATATTAGGTACGTGTGGACGAATGTTCGGCGTAAAGTGTAGACGATGGTTCGTAGTCGGGATTAGGAGCGGTTTGGAAATTTTCTTGTATCGAAGGTAAACGGGCTTCGGCTGCAAAACCTGACAGCCGAAACAGCTGGCATGTCAGAAGCGGTACTGTTCCTAGGGCAGAGTGCACAAAGTATAGGTCATAATGTTTTCTTGGGTTATGGGAAAAAGGTTGACATGACGTATAAGTTTGACTTGATAGCTTCGGGCAGGGTATCATAAGGTTCGGCTTGGTTAATATAAGAAATGTGGGCGTGGGATGCGCACATGGGAGTAGTTGAGGGTAAAGGCGTCAAAATACAACTCAGCCAAAAAGTAGGGGGAGTGGCAGAGTGGTAATGATGGCGGTTTTGGAAATCGAGGCGGTTTTTTATTATTTTGAGGAGGTATATATAAAGGGAAAAAAAAATTATTGTTCCCAATTATTCAGTCACAAAGAAAAACAGAGAGGCTGAGAGGAAAATATACTCCATTGTTGAGGTAGGGCTTGTTGGAGAGGGGAGAAAGAACCGCTGTTGTTGCCTTAATCTGTCGCACAGGTACTCTTTTGACTTTCTTTGTAGATAGGTTATTTGTTATTTGTAGCTCGCTTCTGTAGTTTCGTCTGCTGTGAATATATTGAGAGGTAGGTGATGTTTAGGGTTTATGTTGGTGAGGCCTGGCCGAGGGAGAGGGTAATCCAAGTTGTTGGAGGTACGGCCCAGTAGGAAATTAGGGATATCTAGGTGATTACCAGAGCTGTAATTGAACATTCGACTATGGGTTGAGCGAATTGGAGAGGGTAGATCAAAATAAATTATTGAAACGTAAGAGTCGAATATATCGATCTAATTGCGTGCCTCTTCTTCTGTAGGGTATAATGCGTACCCGTCAATCTTCGAGGCTGATAGATGAGGAAATCGAGGTAAATGAGGCGAGTGTGTCTGGTCGTGGCTCAAGGGATGAGAGAAGCGGCGTAGAGGTATTAGACGTTGCAACAGATGTCCCTCTGGCTGTAGTAGTACCCAAAGGTGGGGCTTCGAGTAGTATACGCTGTAAGGCTTGAGTGATCGGGGAGAGGGATGGAAAAGAGATGGAGGGAGGAGAGAGAAGGGGACACGAAGGTGGTGTTGAGCCTTCGGGGGATGAAAGAGAAGAGGGGGAGCAGAGTGATAGTAGTGAGAGTTCGACTGGTTCGAGGGGAGATCCGGGGTCAGTCTCGGCTCAAGAGAAGCTGAGACTTGATCGATTTATGGCTAAGCTGGAATTGTCGAAGGTAGGGGTGGAATTAATTGCAGCAGGGTCTGAGTATACCTTCAAGGCTATCCCTCGAGAGGGTTTTATGGCATTTAGAGGCCAGATTCGGCTAGGGATGCAACTACTCCTTCGAAGGCTGGTGAAGGAGGTATTGAACTTCTGGGAAGTTGCCCCGTGCCAGATGAATGATAACTTCTATGAAATGATGAGGGTGGTCGAGGGTATGAATGTAGAACTGAGACGTGAGAAGAGGGGTTTGATCGAGTGGTTCGATATTGTATCGCTCTACTCGAGAAAAACCAACAAGAAGGTGGCCACGCACCACATCCAATGTCATGCAGATAAGCCATGGCTATTTAATTTGTGCTCGACGGGTCGAGGGTGGGATAAAGACTTGGTTGTGGTGCGAGGTAATTATGAGAATGCCGAAGGGGAGGATGTTTATAAGCTGCAGCATAGGGTCTACAATCCAAGTAAGTTGACGGTCGAAGGTTTGTTTTTGAAATATTGATCAAATAGATTGGTAAACATGTTTTTGTTTGTTTTGCAGAACCTGGTAACCGAACTTTGACGAATCTGAGGAGGTACATTTGACGAACTTATTGGCTTTGACGAGGATTGGATAAACCGGGTCTTCAGGAAGCTAGGTATCAAAAGGAAGAGGCGGAAGAAGACAAAATCATTACTTCGAAACGCTCTTGTCGTTTCTAGGCTAGCAAAGAAGAGGGGAGAATAAGGTGCTTCGAGAGGGGTCGAAGAAATGGAAAAAATGAGATTGACCCGGAAAGTGAATTATGTTCCAAAGGGGCAGCAAGCAGCGCCAGTGCCCGTAGTAGTTCCTGAGGCGTCGAAACAGGCTGACAAAGGTAAGGGAAGCGTTCCCGAACCTTCGAAAGTTTAACAGCCGAAGACTATTTAACGTAAGTGGCATAGGAAGCTGGGGGATGATGATATGGAAGAGACAGACGAAGCGCGGCAGGAAATCGAGCTAGAGGAGCAGGCTCGAGCCACGGCCGCATCGATGGCGGCACTCTGTGGAAATGACCCAGAAGAGGCTGGGAAGCAGATGAATTAGGCTCTACATAATGGTAATTGTTTTCTGAGATTATGAAATTTTGCTAAAATTCACCATGTTTTGAGAAGTACTGATGGTTCGAGTATTCTAGCAGGCGCATGCTTGGTCTTAAGTTTTTATCAAGGCCTAAAAGGTAGCAACGAGGCAACTGAAACAGGCGGTTGAAAATCTGGAGCTTGCTTGAGGGACCGAGATGTCATTGGTTCCGAGGTTAACACGTTAAAGCGAGAACAGTTGAATATCAAAGCTGATTGTGCGAGGGAACTCGGAGCTCAGCATGACAACCATGCTCAAATGCGGAAGGTGTTGGAGTTGAAGCTTGCTGAGAAGGGGAAGGAAATGGAAGAACAGAGGGAAACCTTCCAGGGGCAATTCGATGAGGAGTGTGAGACAACCACCAAGTTGAAGATCTTTATCGAGAGTTTGGGGTATGATCCCATAACTCTGAAGCGCTTTCCAGCGCCCGAAGAGCCTCCTGTCGAAGGTGTTGTGTAGACAGAGAGGATGGACATGGATCCCGCTGGTGGAGGTGTAGGAGAGGGTGTGGAAGTTCCTGTGTTCGAAGATGTTGCTGCTGGTGCGGTAGTTGATGGGGTGGCCGACGCTTTGGGGCCGAATCTTAGCGTCGAAGGTGTTGGAGGTGTTGCTGTGGAAGAGCTTGTGGGGGGAGGTGATGTTACCACTCCTGTTTGAGGTACTATAGCTGTCATCTTGCTGTAACAAAACTCTTTTATCTCATCTTGTTGTGGTGTTGGAATATTTGGAGTAGTGGTTGGCATTTGAACACTTTGTAACTTATTTGAGCTTGAACTGTCTGTCTATGATTGATTTGAATTGCTATAGTGTAATGAACTTGAGTTGCTGATATATATTGTACTGGGGTGTCGTACCTGTAGTTGAATTGCTGATATTCCTGTATACTTGTATTTGTGTATGTTGGAACTATAGAATGTTTGTAATAGGGTTTAAACTGGAATCTTGAGGAGCTTCGAGGTCGTCCTCGAGTATCAGTCTAGTCGAGGGATAAACATGATATTAAGGTTAGACCAAGAATTCACTGGACTTCGAAGGTCGCCCCCGAGTCTGTCCGCGGGATTGAGCCTAAGCGAAGCATAACGTGGTCGCCCCTAATGCATTCCCGAGGGTCCGGTCTGTTGACCATTCATGCCCCTCGAGTTTGCTCGAATTTGGGGACTTGAAAAACTTCGAGGTCGCCCCAAGTGTCAGTCTGGTCGAAGGGTTGACATGATACTTAGGTTAGGCCAAAGTATTTTCATTGATTATACAGTATTTTCATCAGTTGAACAAGGTAGAGGCCGTGGCCTGTTGTATGAGATTAACAGCACGGTGTTCCAAGGATTGGGTAGAAGCTCTTCCGCTTCTGTCATCAGATAATAGGAACCTTTGTCGGTTTTGTCATACACGACATATGGTCCTTCCCAGGATTTGGCTAGCTTGCCGGCATTGCGAGGCTTCGAAGAAGGTGTGACTCGCCGAAGTACAAATCTCCAATATTGAAACTGCGTGGTCGAACTCTTTTGTTGTATGACTTCTGGAGAGAGAGATGGTAACGGCCAAGGTTTGCGATGGCTCGGTCTCTAGTTTTGTCGATCCATAACATATTGCATCCAAGTTCAAACTCATTATCTTCGTCTGGGAGGTTGGGGTCGCGTGTTGGCACTTCAAATTGAGTAGGTAGAACCGCTTCGGTACCATAGGCTAGAAGGAAAGGTGTGCAGCCCGTCGCCTTTCGTGGTGTTGTTCGATAAGCCTAGAGTACATGTTGTAGTTCCTGGACCCATCGTCATTTCTTCTCATCGACCCACTTTTTAAGACCGTCGACTATAGTTTTATTGATTGCTTCGACCTGACCATTCCCCTGGGAGTAGTAAGGTGTTGAGGGGGAGAGGATGATGTTGTACTTTTTAAGGAAATTGCAGACTTTGTTCCCGATGAACTGTGGACCATTGTCGCATCGAATCATGTGAGGACAGCCGAAGCGTGTAATGATATTCTCCCATAAGAACTTGATGACTTCTTCTCTGGTTCGACATGAAGGCACGACTTCGACCCATTTAGTAAAGTAATCTGTTGCCACAAAAATATTTTCTCGGTTACCCGATGCTTTGGGAAAAGGACCCACGAGATCGATGACCCACCGCTTGAATGGCCAAGAGACTTGACTGTAATTGAGATCTTGTGATAGGCTATGGATGTCGTGGGCGTGACGTTGGCATTTGTAACAGTGTTTGGCGTACTCTTCAGCTTGCTTCTTCATATTGGGCTAGAATAAACCTTGGGATACGGCTCGAAGGGCCATAGATCGACCAGCAGTATGGGCATCGCAGGTACCTTCGTGGAGTTCAGCAATAATTGTAGTGGCTTCGTTTTGAGAGATGCACCGAAGGTGGACGCCGTTTGGGAATTTGCGACGTAACTCGCCTTTGAGGATGGTGTATCTGCGACAATTTTCTAATAACGAGCGTTTGTCTTTGGGGTCTTCTGGGAGGGTAGAATTGTTGAAGTAAGCAAGAAATGGTGTTCGCCAGTCATCTGGATCGATACTCTTACCCCCAGTATTGATGGTATTGACTTCCATCTGGTCGATACTTGGGCGTTCGAGTACTTCGATATGGAGTCTTCGAGATTCGGACTGGCCTAACATGGCTGCTATGTAGGCGAGGGCATCGACATGTCTGTTTTCGCCTTGGTGGTAATGAGTAATAGAAGATTTTTCAGGAAAACGATCCATGCGCTGGCAGACAAGAGCAACATACTCAGCTATGCGATCGTTGGTCTGATTTTCGCATGTGTATTGTCTTTGAACAAGTTGGGAGTCAGTAAATACTGCAAGTTTAGGGACGCCAAGTTCAAGTGCGAGGTCGAGGCCATGGATCAAGGCTTCATACTCGGCCTCGTTGTTGGAGCATTCGAAGTTTAACTTGACGGCTTTTTCAATTCGATCATTGGTGGGGGTAACCAGGAAAACACCGATCCCCAAACCGTTAGGTCCAGCGGATCCATCTGTAAAGAGACGCTAGCCTGTGTTAGGGTTCCATGGGTCGGTTTGTTCAGGCTGGTCTTCTGGTAGATCATCTTCATGTTCCTCCCAGTAGATGTCTTCGACCGGGAAGTCGGCAAGGAAATTTGCGACTGCTTGGCCCTTTTGGGATATCTGTTTCTCAAATATGATGTGTTCGCCAAGATAAACGGACTACTGCTGTACCTGTCTAGATTTTTCTTTCTTGCTGAGTATTTCTTGAAGGGGGTAACTTGTGATAACATGTATGGGGTGAGCTTGAAAGTATGGTTTGAGTTTTCGAGCGGTATAAACGAGTGTAAGGAGCAGTCGCTCGAGCTTGGTATATCGAGTCTCTGCTGGTGTTAGAGTTTTGCTGATAAAGTATACATGTTTCTCGATGCTGGATTCGAGTCAAATAAGGATTGAACTGATAGAAGTGTCGGTAACAGCGAGGTATAAAGAAAGCGTTTCGCCTTCGATGGGGGTACTGATGATGGGTGGTCTACCAGGTATGCTTTGAGTTCGAGAAAGGCCTGGTCACAATCGGGTGTCCAATTGATTTCGGGGTTATTTTTCTTTTTGGCCTTATGGACGCCTTGATCACGTAAGAGGAGAAACGCCAAACACAACGGTAAGAGAATTTCGAAATGAAATGGTTGAGGGCAGCTATTTTTCCAACGACTTTTTGGACGTCTTTTTTGGTTCGAGGGGAAGGCATGTCGATGAGGGCTCGGATATGAGTGGGGTCGATCTCGATACCCCGTTTGCTGATGAGGTGGCCTAAAAATTTGTCGGACGAAACACCAAATTGGCATTTGTCTGGGTGTAACTTCATGTTGTAAGTACGAAGTATGGCGAAGACCTCGGTGAGGTCCTGGATATGGGTTTGTTTTTGGATATGGGTTTGTTTTTGGAGGCTGTTGCATAACATGTCAATGTAGACTTCGACCGACTTGCCAAGCAAGGATTTAAACATGGTGGTAACAAGACATTGATAAATGGCACCCGCATTTTTAAGGCCGAAGGGCATGACGTTAAAACAGTAAAGGCCTTGTTCAGTGATAAAAAAAGTATTAAGTTGATCTTCGGGGAGGAGGGGTACCTGATTGTAACCCGAAGCCGCGTCCATCATCAATAGTCGCTCATGTCCGGCTGTAGCATCCAGGAGTGCGGAAATGATAAGGAGGGGAAGCTGTCCTTCGGTGTGTGTTTGTTGAGGTCTGTGAAGTCAACGCAGATTCTGATCTTGCCGTTCTTCTTAGGGACAACAACAATATTGGATATCCAGTCAGAGTACTTGACTTCCCTGATGAAACCCACAGCTAGGAGTTTGTCGACTTTGAGGTTTACAGCTTCTCGAAGTCGTGGGGCCAACGTACGCTTCTTCTGCTTTATTGCTGTAGAGTGAGAGATGAGGTCGGGGCGATGACATGCTAAAGTTGGGTCGACACCGGGCATCTTATGGAATGTCCAGGCGAAGACGTCTTTATTTGCTCGAAGGAAGTCAGTAAGTTCGAGGCACTGCCTCGTCTAGAAAGGTTCCAATGAACGTACCTCGACTAGGACCGTCGAGTTCAATATAAACAGTGGGTTCAATGGGTGAGATGGCGGGTGTCAAAGGTATGGAGATAGAAGGAGACAGTGATTGCTATGGGAATCTGACGAGTTTCTGGGTCTGATTGATCTCCGGATGCTCACATCTAGAAAAGTACCAATGAATGTACCTCGACCAGGACCGTCGAGTTTGATAACAGTGGGTTCGATGGGTGTGGTAGCTGGCATCGAAGGTACGGGGGTAGAGAGAGACATTGATTGCTATGGTTGTTTGACAAATTTTTGGGTTTGATCGATCTCCGGTTGCTCGCATGAGCGGGCAAGGCGTTTGGAGTCTTTTAAGTTCCATGTGCTACAGGGGGTAGTGAAACGAAGGGTTTGGTAGTAAGTCGAAGGTATGGCTCTCATGACATGGAGCCAGTCGCGGTCAAGAATGCCGAGATATTCAGATTTCTTGTCGATGACAAAAAAACTAGTTTGGAGAGTAACTGGCCCTTTAGTGACAGGGAGACTAATGCGACCGACAGCGACTTCAGTAGCGCCGTTGAATCCTTTGAGTTTGACATTAGCCGGGGTGATGAGGTCTATTTTTTGCATGGCTCGAACAGTTTGGAGGAACAGTACATCAGCTGCACTGCCCGTGTCGATGAGCATGGTATAGAGAACGAGGTGTTCGACCTTAATCATAATGGCTAAAGGGTCGGAATGGGGGAAACGAACATGCGACGTATCACAATCGATAAATGATATACCCTCGGGTCGAGGGTATTGGCTCGATTCTGGCAGAAGGGCGGGTAGCTTCTCCTAGTAGGTGAGTTTGCAGCATTCTTCGACACGCTTGTGCTTGCTTTTAGAACGGCCGCTGTCGATATTGTTGACTTCGATGAGATGAAGTTGGTAAATGTGTACCTTGGTTGGGTCGGCAGCAGGGGCAGGGGCAGGTTGAGGCTTAAGGTACGACCCGTCGAGGTAGCTGGGGAGGTTAGCGACATATTGATGTAGACGACCTGCCTTAAGAATTATTTTGAGAGAGCGCTGCAGAGCGTAACATTTGTTGGTGTGATGGCAGTTGCACTTATGGTTCTTGCAGTAAGGTTCGCCTTGTTTGACCTCGATGGGGTAAGGGGTATGCCATATAGGGTCGGCCTGAAACTGAGGGAAAAGAGTGTTGATAGGAGCAGTAAGCTTGGGGAGGACCGGCTTCGGTCATTTTTTGCGGGCCTCGGTGGTAGTGTCGTCAGTGTGGGGGCGTTTGCGGCTCTCAGTCTCCTGTGAGACGGAGCGATCATGGGTGTAGAAGGTTGTCGCTGTCGAGGTTTGTTCTGATTGGTGGTCAAAGCTTGCCCCTGACAATTTGACTCGCCGAGGCGCTCAAGGTCGATATATCCATTAACTTTGGATAACATCTCCTCGAGGGTTCGCGGTTTGTGGAGCACGATGTACTCCTTGACGCGGCTGTTATCCGGCACAGCGTTAGAATAGGTTAGCACAACGTTCATACAGTCGAGGTTTTCGATCTTGTACGACTTATCGAGAAACCGCTTGGTGAGGCTTCAAGGGTTTCATTGGGGGATTTGCGGAAGTTGAAGAGGGCATTGACCCGGACCTCGCGGTCTTTGTTGAAGGTGAATTGAGCGATGAATAGACTAGATAATTGCTCGAAGCTTTCGATCGAGCCATTAGGGAGGCTATGATACCATCTGAGAGGGCTGTCGGTGTCGGTGAGGCTGTGTCGGTGAAGCTGGTAGGAAATAGTCGACACAACAGGTGGGCCGTGGAGTATAGGCTTAAGGCATTTTGGAATTCGAGGATGTGGGATTGAGGGTCGGTATTGCGGTATTTGCTGATTTTGGGGGCGTGGAAATTTGGAGGCACCTCGATAGCGAGGAGTTTGGGGCAGAAGGGGCCGTTTAACCGACTCCAAGAGTTCGGTATGGGGCTCACACTGATGCATGCGGATGGCAGTATGGAGTTTTTGGTCGAGTTCTTGTTATGTAAGATAGGCAGGGGGGGGGGGGGGATCTTTGCGGTTGAAGGGGATGAAGCCGAATGTTCGGCGTGTGCTCAGCGCTGTGCTCCCCGAGACATTTTTTTAAGAGAAAGCTAGGGTTAGGCAGACCCTCACCAGATTTCATTACCAATTAAAACCTAAAACAACCTAGGGTATTTACATTGTACATCAACTATACAAATTTTCTTTAGATTACAACTAAAATCTTGAGGAAAGGCAAGCTGATCGAAGAGAATATCCATTTCAGTAGCTATGTGATGGGCAACTTTGTTCCCCTCCTTATAAATGAATGAGCAAATAAATTTTTCAGCTTCATCTTTCATCTTCTGAGTCGTTCTGAAATTATGGATGCAATGCCATGGAGGTTTCAAAATTTTATTTGTGATGTTTTGGGCATAACAAGAGTCTGTCATTAGTTCATATCTCTTGATACCTGGGCTTGTAGTTGTTTTAATTCCTTCACAGACAGCATATAGAGCAATTTCCTCTATGCTACTAAGGTGATTTGCCGAACCATTGAAAGCAAGAACTGGGATTCCATTTTTCAGTCTTATGATTCCCCCAAAAGCTTTCCTAGTTGGGGAGAGACATCCACTTGTGTTTACCACTATATCCATAGAAGGATTCCATCCAATCCAGTTAATCTGCTTGAGAATTCTAGGGGTGAATTTTATTATCCAAGTGCTTGTGATAGCAACAGTATTTCGGGTAGAGAATAGATTAAAAGAAGAAATATTGCACCTTGTCTCCACTTCAAATTTAATGATGCCCAAAACTATTTCTTCATCGCTGCTTTGTTGCCGGAACTGTCTTTTATTCCTTTCTGCCCATATATGATAGATAGTGGCAGGAAATACTATTTTGAGGATTCTCAAGATGCTATTTTCTCTATTATTGTTTGCAATCCAGTTTGTTTCTTCTGCCCAATCTCCTATACTTCTTGTAATGTTTAAAGAGTTGAGAATGTTACCCCATATATTGTGAGAGAATGGACAAGAAAAGAAGAGACGATTTTTGTTTTCTTCTGTTGCTGTGCATAGGGAGCAATAAGACCTTTCCAGTTTTCCTATTCTCACCAAAAAGTCTCTTGTTTTGAGTCTGTTTTTAAGAGTTAGCCAGAGGATGAAGAACTGCCCTTCTGTCCCATATAATTGAGATCCAAGCAGATTTACTACTGAAAGTGCCATTTGTTGTCAAAGTCCAAACCATTCTATCTTTATCTTGTATATCTGGTTTTGGACTAGCTTGAATAGTTCTCCATATTTCTTTTAGATCTTCAGCTCTTGTACTTCTGTGTGGAATTATCCAATCACTATTTGCATAAATCATCTTGTTGACTTTGGAGATGTATGGAAGGCTGAAACCATTATAGAATGTCTACTTGTTGTTAGGCTTAGATTATCTCCAATCAACCATGGATCTTGCCAAATGAAAGTAGATTTGCCATCTCCAGCTATGATCTTACAGTATTTGAGGGCTGTTACTCTTTTTTTCAAAATAGATCTCCATGCCCACGAGCAGTCATCGGGGGGTTTCACTGTCCAAAATGAATTATCTTTAAGATAGTTTGCTTTCACCCACTGTGTCCATGGATTAACAATACCAGAAATCAGATTCCACAAGGTTCTCATCATAATAGAGTCATTAAAATTTTTCAGCCTCTTTAATCCCAAACCTCTTTCACTTTTAGGGATGCATACATCTACCCAAGCAATTAAAGACAGACACTTCACATTCTCAGATCCACTCCATAGAAAGCATCTGAATTGATGTTCTATTTTTGTTAAGATTGCTTTTGGGAAGTCAAAGCATCCTGCCCAGTATACAGAGTAAGAAAATAACACACTTTTCACTAACTCTAGTCTCCCTCCATATGATAAACATTTGTTCTTCCAGTTGGAAACCTTTTTGTGTATCTTCTCTATTATCGGTTCACAGTCCTTTTCAGAAAGTTTTGTTGTCAGAAGCGGAATCCCCAGATACAGGGAGCTTTTTTACTTTGAAATTCAGAATAACATTTATTTCTTCAATTTCTTCATCATTTGTAGCACCTGAGTAGAAGACAAAGCTCTTGCTATTGTTAATCCTCAGACCTGAAGCTTGAGAGAACCTTCTAATAATGTCTGTAATCTTTATGGCATTGGTTGTAGTAGCTTTTAAGCAAAGGATAAGATCATCAACAAACATAATGTGTGTGAGATTTCCACTTCTGCAGTTAGGAATGAGACTGAGTTCTTGAGAGGTTGAGGATTTATTGAGCATTGCAGACAAGTGTTGCATGGCTATCACAAATAGATAGGGAGAGAGGGTGTCTCCCTGTCTCAACCCTTTGGAACTAGAAAAGAATCCAGTCATTGCACCATTAACATCTACTTTGAAATTTGGAGTTGTTATGCACAATTCAATCCACTTTATAAAGTTTGGAGGAAACTTTATACCATGTAGGACTTGAAAAAGATATCCCCAGTTTACAAAATCAAAGGCCTTGTGCAAATCTATCTTCAAAAGCATTTTAGAGACTCCATTTTTCCTGTCAAATCCTCTTGAGATTTCATGAGCTAGAAGGATATTTTCTTGGATATATCTTCCTCTAATAAAGGCTGATTGGCTTGAGTCTATAAGATCTTTCATAACATCTCTCATTCTGAGTGCCAGTAACTTCGAAATAAACTTGTATATGGTGTTGCATAGGGATATGGGCCTGAATTCTGCAAAAGAGCTTGGACTTTTAGTCTTGGGGATGAGTTTAATTACTATTATGTTTATCTCCTTTAGGATTTTGGAAGATCTGAAGAAGGATTTGATAGATTTCGTGACATCCAGCCCCACAATGTCCCAACATTGCTTGTAGAACTCCACATTGTATCCATCCATTCCTGGTGCTTTGCCATCTTTTTCATTAAAAATCATGTCCTTTATCTTTTCAGTTGTGAAATCTTTACACATTTCTTTATGCTGATTTTCTGTAAGTCCTTGTTGCTCATCAGGTTGAAAAGATTTCTCATCATTGGCACTTAGAAGCTTTTTGTAGAAATTGACAGCTTCACTTTCGATATTAGCTCTCTCAGTTAGAAGAACATCCTCACTGTTCTTTATAGAATGGATCCAGTTTATTCCCTTCCTTTCTTTTATGCAGTTGTGGAAATAGCTTGTGTCTGAAGTTGTTGCAACTCGCGAACCGTATTGCGTAAATCGTCGAGGGCACGATATTGTTTGTCTGCATCATCTAAACGGCGTTGCCGTTCAGTCTCAAACTCTTGTCGGTGTTCCTCGCGCTCCTGGTGTAACTGACTTCTATGTCGCTCCTCAGCTTGAGCGAATTGTTGGGTAAGAAGGGTGAGCTGAGCGGCCACTTCGTCGGCGGAGTTGCCGGCAAGGGTAGAAGTAGAGCGGAGGGTGGGGGCCATTGAAGGTGGCTTGTAGGAGTAGAAAAGGAAAAGATAAAAAAGGCAAGGGGAGGCTGGTAAGGTGGGATAGCACGGACGGCGCCAAATGTAGGGGCCTAGCTTCGCGGGAGGGGAAGCTGACTCTTACACTATGAGTTTTATCTTCGACCAGGGGGTTTCAAGCATACAATCAATAATAACAAAACTTACTATAGAGATTATACACTTGCGTGGAGGCCTAGAATGGGTTACTCCACGACCTCTGGTGCGGATTCTTAAGAGTTATGTTATATATGTAGAGTAGTCGAAGTATCGAGAACTGGGTTGTTACAGGGTATTCGAAGGTTTACTTGAAAGGTCTGTTGGGAGAGATTTTTCTAACTCCTTCATAATTCCTCCCCCCTCCTATTTATAGAACATAGTAAGGGGCGAGTTTCCATGGGAGGTCAAGTTACATGTGTATCTTCCGGGGACAACTGATTTGTACCCGGAGTTGGTTCTGACGCTGTAATTGTCGAGTCTGATACTGTAGCTGTTGTTCCTGATATTGTAGCTGTTGGTTATGACACTGTAGTTGTTGGATCTGTACCGCAGTTGTCGAGCGGCGTGCTCCACTCTTCTGTCTTGTGAGCTGGCCACTTGGCATGTTTCCCTTCGACCATGTACGACCATGGTCGAAGTATTTCTGGTTCTGATGCGTAGTTCATGCGCTGCTTATCTATCTTCGCCTACAATTGATGGTTTCGATGGTTCCTTTGAGTGTTCGATTAGTCTCGGAAGGCTTCGTGGACATAACTATCGTCTTCCTGGGATTCGGATCTTTAGGTAGGCTTCGATGTAGCCTTCGAGTGTTCGATTGGACCTAGAAGGCTGCGACTAGGCTACTATACAGAATATGATAAACAGTGAATTTCCAACTCCATGGGCATATTTTTCTTTGATAAATGTTAAGTTTATTGATGTAGAAAAAGGATTACAAATTACAAAGCGTAGAAAAAAAACTACAATCAGAAAACAAACATAAAGTGCGCAAAAAAGGCTTTCCAAAAAAAGTATTATGGACCTCCCTGGATGATATTTTTCCACTTAGCCATAAAAGAATCGATGAACGCACTTTTCATATCAAACGCCAATTTACTGCACCATAAAACAAGAGATTTACTGCACGGACATATGACACCTAGACTCTTTCTTGTTATAAGCTATCGGTCATAGACTTTACCAATTCATAAGAATTTGTACCTTTAAGGCCTTAAGTTAAGTCGTCATGAAGAATCCTGTTTTGTAAGGCCCAGAAAATTCCCGCTAAATGATCTGTCTCTTCTGTAGCCTTTTTGTTCGGGAGACCAACCCACTGTGGGACATCCACTAAGCCAGAAAGATCACAGCAGATCACATTTCCGATTTTCCATAAATTTTTTTACCAATCTTTTGTAGCTTCGTCGATTGAAGAAGCATAAAATTAGCTCTCTAGTGTACATTCCATGATATATTGTTTTCCTTTGTCACCCAAGGTCTTTCACATTCCACATTAATTTTTCAGCTTGGTTGAGCCGCAATGGTTGTCTTTCATCTACTTTCAATTGAACTTAAATCTAAATCCCAAAATCAAGTTGATATGTTTGTCTACAATATCTCTATTTAGCTCATCTCTCACCAATGTCAAAAATGAACTTTTGTTGAAGCATCAATCGATTGGGAAAATCTGTAAATTTTCCCCATTATCTGTCACATGGTTTAAACTGAGGCTCTGAAATTCATTTTCTAAGTACCTGAAGGGCCTGGATGGTTAAGCTAATACATTTTCTTATCCATTACATATTATATAGTTCAGACATGTTTTCTAAATCTTACGACGAAGATAAGGGTGACATTATTATTGTGCAAGACAATAAAAACCGCAAGTATTTTTCCCCGAAATTTTGTGAAATATACAGTTCGGCACTTAAAAAAATCCATTAGAAGTAGGATTATGGAAAAGCCCTTAAAATTGGCACTCAGTTACTTTTGTCACAAATTGACATGTAGCCTCATACTTCAAAAATCGACCGAACAAAATTTTCTGCTAAATTTTTTTGATATTTTCCTAATATTTTGCAAAGCCATATGGTCCCTTTATATTACTTGTAGCTGGAGTCTCCTTTCTTTTATGAGGTCCACCAATATTTGCTGAGACCTATATAACCCTGCTAGGTAGGACACCTAATTCCATTAATTGTTCCAATCTATAAGAAACTTAAAGAAATCGTTCTCTTTTTGTAAACAGGGCGTGATGGGGCTCATATATTTTTTGTTCATCGCTTTGAACAAGGATGAAGGCCCAAAAGGTGGTGGTGGTGGTGGTGGTGGAGGTCGAGGTGGCAGTGGTACCACAGAGGATTCCTTGGAAGAGGCACGGAGAATTATGGAAAAGTATAAATGAGAAGGTTAGGTTTTTGTCCCCATTGTAAAAAAGCCTGATATCCCCTTTCCATTAGAAAGTATCGAAAACTACAGCAGTATGGATTTTTTTTGTTGCGGTTGTCCATGTTCAAATAATTTTTTTATAAAAGTTTTAGCGTCAAGAAATTTACCAATGTAAATATGCTTAATATTTTAGTTCATTTGGATTGTTTTCCATACGCATAATTCCATTCCAGATGCTTGTCAAAAGCCTCAGAACGAACAATGGGATTCGTGAAAAATCAAGTGATTCAAAATTTCGTTACTAGTGATGGTCACAACAATGGCTTACTTAAATGGGGTTGAGTGTACTGTGCTAGGAACAGATCTAATTATCTAAAACTAGAAGACATGTTTGAAAATGATAAAATCTGGGCGTTGATATTTTTATCTCTGTACCTGACACTGTTTTGGTTTCTGAAGAATTCTAGCTCAGCTTTTGCTGAAAATATGCTTATTATTGTTGCTTTGACCTTTCGACTGTAATATGGTACTTACCAAAAATCAAAAAGTGTAGTATTCATATTTTTGCACCGTATATTACTATTTATCGCATAATGTGGTGTTCAATGATAGACGCAAACCAAAGGATAAAAACTTATTTGCATATGGTTGATGATGGACGCAAGTCGAAAGCTGGCTGATTACAGTTCACTGTTTTTTCATTATAGATCTTTAAATTTTACATTAATTACAAATTTTACATAAGGTTAAGCCGCATAAACTGGAGCAAAATTTTCATAGTGAAATTTCCGAGTGAAAATTTGAACCCGGATCTTTTATACTCGTGTACTCGAAAACTTTATCGACTGGACTGCAGAAACATAACGATCAACTTATTGGGCCCAACAGTATGGTGGCGAGCATGGTACCCAAAAGAAATATCTACAAGAACACAATCGTTTACAGACACCAAATTCTTAACAACTAGAATTACTACTAATAGTTATACGAAAATGGTGCAGAAAAGAAATACCTACTCTCAATGACGTTCTGTGGGTTTCGTGGATTGTTTCACAATTCATAACACAATTCGTAACACTTTATTAAATATCAAATCCAGCAGAACCTAACTAAGCTATTCTGGTTTATATAACCACAATCCCACTGACATTCTTCCTTTACATTTCCGATATCCATTTAATAAAGGTTATCAAAACATACACCTCTAATACAAACAGCATAGTGAGAACCCAAAGTAATGCTCGTAGGTTATAAGAGAATATGCAGCAGTTGTTGGGTGTGAACTCGAACCGTGAAGAATGAAATTGTCGAAGACTGAAATTGTCGAAGTCGTTCGAACGAGCTTAGAGGGCGTTCGAACAAGATCTCTGTTTTCGCGTTTTGGAACTTGGTTCGTCAAAGTCGTTCGAACGAGCTTGGATGCCGTTCGAACGAGTTACATGTTTCCTGGAGACCAATTATCGTTAAAGTCATTCGAACGAGCTATGCGCAGGTTTGCCTTGGACGATATTCTGGTACATTGAGTTTGCCTCGAAATCCGTTCTACATGTATTTTAGTTCCCAATTATGTCAATGGGACTTAGTTTATTTGTTTATCTATTTTTTTTTCTGTGAGTTTAATTCTAGAGACCTAGAATTTGAGAGACTCCATTAAAACTTGAGAAGCTTGGAGAGATCATTATAACATGTTTGATCATCATAGTGGATTGTTCAGGGAGTGGTTTATTATCCGTAAGGGTTTTCCACTTCTCTCTTTTGAGAATTCTTGTTTCCACATTGTTCTTGCTTGGTTGTTTTATTTGATTAGCATATTCCGCGTATCGTTCTTGGCGTAGAAGAGAGATTAGCTACCTCGATTCTCAACGATTGGTGTCAGAGCAAGTGTTACAGGGCTTGTGTGGTGAAGAGCGATGGCCGATCATGAGAAGTTGAAGATCACGAAGTTCAATGATTTAATTTTGGAGTGTGGAAGATACAGATATAAGATTACCTCTGTCATAAGGATCTTAATTTACCATTGGGTGGAGTTGAGATGAAGCCAACAGATTACGATACTGTTAAGTGGGTGCGATTGGATCGCAAGGCGCTTGGAACCGTTAGGTTAACATTGTCATCTCAGATTCTACATATGATCTCAAAAGTTACGACAACGAAGGGTTTGATGGAGACGTTGTCCGCTACGTACTCAGAACCGTCCGGGGCAAACAAGGTACACCTTTTACGGCGTTTGTTTACTTTGAAGATGAAGGATAATGGTAGTGTGCAAGCTTATATCAGTGAGTTCAATACCATTCATGCTCAACTGAAATTTGTTAAAATTACTTTAACCGAGGAGGTGAAAACGTGGGCTCTTTTAGGGCAGATGCTTGAGAGCTGGGAAGGGTTCATTACAGCTGTGAGCAACTTATCGGGGAATGAAGACATCAAATTTGACACTATAGTCTCTTTGATTATGAGTAAAGATTATAGGCGTTAAACATCTGAACCCTCTTCAAGTTCAAACGGCAGTGCGTTGAACATCGAGGAAAGATGAAGGTTTCACAGAAAAGGGTTCAAATATGGAAGGGGTCGATCACAGTCAAGATGAAAGTCTAAGCCGCCCGGTGCGTGCTAGACTTGTGGAAAGAAGGGTCACTTCAGGAGAGATTGTAATTCTTCTTCTAAGAAAGATAATGATGAGGAGAAAGATGCAATGAACCTTACTGAGGAGGTTAGTTCTGACGAGGCTCTACTATTGTCATGTGATGATGTTAATGAATCTTGGATAGTTGATTGGGTGCCTCTTTCCATGCTACTTCAAATGTAGGTTTCCTAACTAATATTGTTAAAGGCGACTTCAGTACGACCTTTCTTGCAGATAAGAGTACACGCAATATTACTGGAAAAGGAAATACTAGGTTGATGTTGCCTTTAGGGGGAACATTGGTTTTACAGAATGTGCTACTTGTACCCAAATTGGGGCGTAACCTTATATCGATTAACAAATTGGTGGATGATGGTGGATGATGGCGGATATGCGAGTACCATTGGTACAACCTTCTGGAAGGTTACAAAAGGAGATATGGTAGTAGCTCAAGGCTTGAGACAAGGAACGTTGTATACAATACAAAACATAATTTCCACTATTTGTGCAATCACTCCGGGGATTGATACAAGTACATGGCACAAACGGATCGGTCACATGAGTGAAAAGGGGATGAAGATGATGGTAACAAAGGGAAAGCTAGAGGGTCTTGCTGAGGTTGATCTCAAGTTTTGTGAAGAGTGTGTTCTTGCGAAGTAGAAGAATGTCAGTTTTAAAATAACTGGAAGATCAAGGAAACCTGGAAAGCTGGATCTTGTACACAAGGATGTTTGGGGGCCAACCAAGGTTTCTTATCTTGGTAGTTCTCATTATTGCGTTACTTTCATTGATGATGCTACTCGTAAACTGTAGGTATACTTCGTGAAGAACAAATCAGATGTGTTCGATAAATTCAAGAGGTGAAGGGCTCTAGTTGAAAATGAAACCGGTTTGAAGCTGAAGGGTCACAGGTCGGATAACGGGGGCGAATATTGTAGTGGCAAGTTTGAAGACTTTTGCGCATCAAACGAGATTAGGAGACATAAGACTATTCCCGTAACACCACAACAAAATGGTATTGCTGAACGCATGAACTAAACAATAAACGACAGAGCGAGGAGTATGAGACTCAACGCTGGATTGCCAATTTTTTTTTAGGCAGATGTGGTTAGTAAGGCGGCGTACTTGATTAATAGAGGGCCTTCAACGACTTTGGACTTTAGACTTCCTAAAGAAGCATGGACCAGTAAAGAGGTAAACCTAAATCACTTGCGTATTTTTGGCTGTACCTCATATGTGCTTGATAATTCAAATACAAGGACAAAGCTTGATACAAAGTCAACGAAGTGCATATTCATTGGATACGGTGGTAATAAGTTTAGGTACCGATTTTAGGATGCGAAGAATCTAAAAGTTATCCGGAGCAGTAACATTATATTCAATGAGGAAGTCTTGCATACAGACTTCAAAGTACCTAGTGAAAGAAACCAAAGTGAAGCAACGGAAAGTGCTGACATTTAATTTGAACCATCTCGAGAGGTTGATGAAGAAGTCATGGTTGAATCCGATGCTCCGGATCAAGGCGAGGAATCTAATGATCAAGACATTCCAATAACACTTCAAAAGGAGCCAAGAATTTCAAGAGTTTCGGCAAGGTACGTTAACTCCCTAAATATTTGTTATTTACGGATGGTGGTAAACCGGAAAGTTACAAGGAGGCTTTAGATGTGAAAGCCAAGAGCAAGTGGGAGCTTGCTATGGATGATGAGATGTAGTTATTATCAGTTGATCGAACTTAGGATTTAGTTCGGTTACCGAAAGGGAAGAGAGCATTGCACAACAAGTGGGTTGACAAACTAAAGCAGGAATCTGACGGTTCAAGGGGATTCAAGGCTAGACTTGTGGTAAAGGGCATTCAACAGAAAGAAGGCATTGATTGTGGTGAGGTCTTTGTTCCTGTTGTGAAGATGTTTACTATTCGGGTTGTGATGAATATAGTTGCAGTTGAAAATTTGCATCTTGAGCAGCTTGATATGAAGACAACATTTCTTCACGGTAACTTTGATGAAAAAATTTATATGAAGCAGTCAGATGGGTATTCGGTTAAAGGGAAATAAAATCTTGTGTGTAAGCTCACGAAAAGCTTATATGGTTTGAAACAAGCGTCGAGACAGTAGTATTTAAAGTTCGAACAATTTATGTCTAGAAATGGTTATTCGAAGAACAATGCGGATCACTGTTGTTTTATCAAAGATAGGAGGAACCCGTATATTATTCTACTTCTGTATGTGGATGATATGTTGGTAGTAAGTGCTGACATGGGAGAAATTGTCAAGTTGAAGGAACAGTTATCTCGGGAGTTTTCTATGAAGGACTTGGGTGCAATAAAATAAGTTCTTGGTATGTTTGTTACAAGTGACAGAAAGCGGCAAGAATTGAAGTTATCTCAAGCTGAGTACATCGGCAAAGTACTTGAGCGGTTCAATATGGATGGTTCTAAAGTTGTTAGTGCACCATGGGGAGGTCACTTCAAATTATCAAAGGAATGTTGTCCGAAGATGTAGAAGGATCGCGATGAGATGTAGAAGGTTTCTTATCAATCCACGGTTGGTAGCCTAATGTACGCTATGATTTGTACTAGACCAGATTGTAGTAGCATATTCTCTAGATTCAACAAGAGTACGCCGACAAAGCATAGTCGAAGAGAACCATACATGATCGAAGACAGATAGCATTCGAGAAGATATCTCAAGTCCTTGACCTACCAAAAGTAGCCATTGTGCCTGGTCAAGAAATAGTTGTTAGAGATCCGCGAAGTTTACCCACTTCCCCCGGAATAGGAGACTGTTTCTTTCTTTTTGTAAAACTGTAATAACTAGCAATATACTAAATTTTACATCAAAATCCCCCCCGAGGTCGTGGTTTTTCTCAGATTTTACTGAGTTTTCCACGTAAAATCTTGTTCATTTAGCCTTTTATTGCATTCTCCTTACGAATAAGTATTGGCGAAGATTCTCCTTCCAGAAAATACGCCACTACAATTGGCGTCGTTTGTAGGAAAACCAAACTTTTCATTACCACCACTGATCTAAAAATCTTTTGACGACAAACATGAACCTAAGAAACTATTCCAACACCATGAGAGATCTAGATCCGATACCAGAAATGGTCGATCTGCATGGCGCAGTAGTCAAACTTCAGAAACAAATGGCTGCAGAAAAAACTCAAAGATTGGAAGATCAGTGTGTCCAGGCTCAATCTCTTCAAACAGAGAGAGACGAACGAAGGAAAGCCTTAGATCAACAGAGTCAAACAAATCATAAAGAAATAGAGAGACTGAGAAGGACACAAGATCGGCTCACTGGCCGCCAGACGTCAACTCCACTTGCCCAAAGAGATCATAGATCAAGAGCAATTCAGCGTGATGATCAACTGAGAGAAGACGAGTTGCGAATTTCTCGATCCAGATCCAGGAATTCAAATAGGGCTTCCTGACATTTTGGTTCGACATATTCAGCATCGACAACTCAAGGAAGTTGATGAACGCGTCATCAGACTCCCCTACCACCCGAAAGAAGACCAATTAGGGATCAATTGGGACCAGAAAGACAGGGAGATTTCGTTCCACAAGTTGCAGCCTTGCCTGGGGCGCAGCCAGAGATTTAAGAGTGGGATAAAATGTAACGGAGATTACCTTTATTATATTTTGAAAATTTTAAAGGTTTTATCCAATCCCCCACATTACCTTATACAGAGATTACCTTATACGGAGATTCATGGATAAAATGGAGAAAATTTTAAGGGGTATTTCGAAACATAGCTGGGAGCCGTTACGATCTTTGATCTTGGTAGACGGAGGTTCATCTTTGTCAAAATCCTTGGTAGCCGATCTTTGATATGTTATATATATATTTTCTTTTTCTTTTTCTAAAAAGGAAATTTGAAAAAAAGTGGGGGCGTCGGGCACACCCTAGCCCCCCTAAATCCGCCCCTGAGCCTTGCCTTTTCCCCCGCAACAGTTCGTCACCTTGGACGACCTAAACAACAGGATCCAAGCCATAAATTTTGATATCCCAGGCCGAAGATCCGTGCTTGACAGAATCGAGACAAACCCCATCTCCCCCCATCTCGAAGTCATGCCCATACCAAAGAATTTTCATATACCGGAGTTTATTCAATATGCAGGACTCACTGACCCACTCACCCATGTCCGACACTTCAAAGCCACAGTTGGATTATATTCCAAACTTAACCACATGTTGTGCAAGCTATTCAATATGAGCCTAAAAGAAGAACCGCTCTGATGGTTCCACACTATCCAAGAAGCCTCCATTACCACATTCAGCCAGTTGCAGCGTCTTTTCGTATCCAATTACACTCATGCTAAAGAGCGAGAGATCACTATCGATTCCTTGTTCTTCTTTGAGCTGGGCACAAAAGAGACATTGGCAAGCTTTTACAAACATTTTTTATGCAAGAAACAAGGAAAATTGAGAACTCAGATCCTAAAATTGTCATTCTTGCATTTACCTCTGCCCTGCACATTGACTCTAAGATTCGAGAAGAGCTTACTCTGCATAAGCCGAGAATAGTCACATAAATGATTGATGTAGTTAATAATTACATCGAATTAGAACGATCAAAGAAAGATAAGATGAATAGCTCATCAACCATCCATTCTCGAGAAACAACTTCGACCCCATCCCAACGATCAGTAACTACTGAAGCACCCAAGCAACGCGACAGAAACACCGACAACAATAGAAGAATGGATGGTAAACCCGACAGACCAGTCCTGGTTCTGCCACTAATGATAACGACTCTCTCCACTATCTTATAGACGGTAAAGGGGGATAAGCGTTATCGCGCACCTCAAACCATTCTGGATCTCCCCAATAGACCTATATATCTGTATCACAATATACATAGTTACGAAACTGACAACTGCTACTCTCTCATACAAATCTTTCATCGTATCCTATTAGCTGGAAGGCTTCATAATTATGTCATCGACATCCAAAAGTTTCTCGAAGATGAAGCAAAAAATAAAGAAGTTAAACAAAATCAGGTCCAGGGGCAAGCTCGCCACCTGTATATGATCGAGATTGAAAAGGGAAGAAAAGAAAACAAGACGATCGGATTACATCCTATTATAAAATGACCTCCTTATGTAAATCAGCAAAACTTTTCCAAAGCTCAAGCAAATCAAGCGTCCTTACCATATTGCCATCGAGGACTGTGACACCAGCCATGTGAAGTACCCTCACGATGACCCATTATGCACAAAGTCGAAGAAGACTACCTATATACGGTTCTCGTTGATACAGGAAATGTGACAGATGTATTGTCAAAAGAGCAATTAAAGTCCTAGACCTCACAAACTCGGTATAAGCTTCAACAATAGCAATCACCTGCTTCAACGGTTCGAGAGAATCAGCCACATGAGAAATTACTCTATCAGTTCAGGCAGGATCAGAAACTACATTCGTAAAATTCCTTGTCATCGATGCTGAGTTCAAATATTTAAGAATTTTGGGACGAAGGTTGTTACATTCGATCAAAGTAGTACCTTCTACTTATCATTTAGCATTACGATTTCTAACAGATCACAAAATCTACAAAATCAAAGGTTTCCAAGCAGTTGTACGTATGTGTGAAAATACCACAACCAACCCTCATACAGCAAAACTTCTCAAAACATAGCAACTACAGCAAGAGACACCCCCCATATTCGAGTAGTATAACACTGAGATGGCCGAATCTATTGAACTCGATGGTCTAGTGCGTGCCACCTTCATCGGCTCCAAACTCTCAACCGACGAAAAAGAAGCCATGATCCGGCTACTTAAGAAAAACATCGACATCTTTCCCAAGATTTTTCAAGATATGCTTGGCATCGATCCATCAATCGCTTGCCACCGACTTAACTTCCTCTAGACAGTAAAGCTATCATTAAAAAATGGCAGAATTTAGCTCTCCGCCTCCACGATGTAGTGAACGAAGAGATTGATAAACTCCTTTGGGTAGGATTTATTCGGGAAGCTAAGTATCCAAGGTGGGTTTCTAACATCGTAGCAGTACCCAAGAAAAATGGAAATATCTGGGTTTGTGCTGATTTCACAGAACCCAACAAGTTCGCACCCAAGGACAGTTTTCCGCTACCACTGATTCTACAACTTCTTAACTCCATCGCATGGCATAAACTTCTTTCTATGATGGATGCAGCCGCCGGCTACATCCAAGTCCACTCGCCAAAAATGATCAGTAAAAAATAACCTTCATTACTGAAAAAGGTCTCTACTGTTACGCAGTAATGCCCTTTGGGTTAAAGTATATAAGAGCTACTTACCAAAGACTTGTGACTAAAATATTCAAAGATCATCTCGGCACAATTATGGAAGTCTACATCCCGATATAATCTACAAAAGTTTGAAACGCGAAGATCACTCTAGCAATCTCTAACCCATCTTCGATATTCTTCACAAATACCAGATGAAGTTCTATTATGAGAAATGCCAATTTGGAGTCACATCTAGTAAATTTTTGGGAGACCTCGTTACAAAAAGAGGGATTGAAATTGATCCTGTGCAAATCAAAGCGCTTATCGCGATGCCATCTCCGTGAACAAAAAAAGATGTCCAAAAATTCATAGGCAAAATTACAGCTCTTTACAGATTCATCTCAAAGTCATATGATCGATGTAATCTTCTTTGCCTCCTTCTTTGTGGCAATCCCACTCCTCTTTCAAACAAACAACAAAATGAAATCATTTGGACTCCTGACTGTGAGTTAGCCTTCCAAGATCTTAAACGATACTTGGGGCATCCTCCTATCATGAGTACTCTAGTTGATGGCTAATATCTTAAAATGTACTTATCCACAACTGAAGACTCAATTAGTTCCATCATTATTCGAGAAGATGGAAGAGTAGAAAAACTAATCTACTTCATCAGCAAAATACTCATGCCTGCTAAAAAAAGATACATAACACAGAAAAATAGCTACTCGCCTTAGTCTATAGTTCACAAAAACATTGTCCCTACTTCCATGATCATCCCATCAAAATCATCACCCAGTACCCCTTCAAACTGGTACTCTCGAAAAAAGAAAAATCTCAAAGAATCCAGTAATGGTCTGTCTTCCTTAACGAATACGACATCTTCTTCGAACCACAGATATCAGTCAAGGGACAAGCAATGGCTGACTTTTTGGTAGACTTTCCAGTTAAAGACCCTGATTGGGAAGAACTTGAAGAAATCTTCACAGATGACTCGATAGCAGAACTAGACGCATGGTCCAAAAGCTCAGGTTGGTGACTTTTTATAGATGGATCAGCTAGACCACAATGATCTGGGATTTGCATCGTCCTCGTTACGCCTTCCAACCATCGCATCGAGAAAGCTATCAAACTAAACTTCTATACCACAAATAATGAGACCGAATATGATGGAATCTTATACGGTCTCGATCTCGCACTCGCACTCGCACTCGGTACAGAAGAATTGGTAGTCTACGTCGATTCTTTATTCGTGGCAATCATTGCAACTTGACATTCAAGACAACGGGTAAAATGGTTAATTACGCAGCTCTGGTCGAGGAAAAGATGAAAAAATTTAAACAAGCAACAGTATCTTACCTACCACGACAAGAAAATCGGCATGCCGACGCCTTAGCTTATATCGCTGCCATGCTGGGAGACAGTGAAAAAATATCTTTAGAAATCGAAATAATCGAGTACTCTAGTCTCGATATACTGTAAACACCCCAAATTTTCATTGTTGGAGAAGACAACCCTGCAGACTGGAGAAAACTGTTTTATGCCTACTTCAACTCCAGCATTCTATCAGATAATAAGGAGGAAGCCCGCTCACTTTTTGCCAAATACCCAAGATTTATAATTCAAGGAAAAGTTCTATACCGTATTGCCGAAGGAGGACCACTTATCGAATAAATCTCGCAAAAACAAGCTCATATCAAAATTTGAGAACTTCATGAAGGTATCTGTGGTGCACATGTTTTAGGAAGATCATTAGCCCAACGCACATTCATGCAAGGAAAATACTAGCCGAAGATGAGATAAGATTGCGAAGAATTTGTGCGCAAATGCTACAAATGCCAAATCCACACTCAAGGTATCAAAAGTCCAGCCCTCGACTTACATATTAACAATGTCCTCTGGCCATTCAAAAGTTGGGGAATCGATATAATTGGACTTTTCCATCTAACATCGGGAAACTAAAGATTCGTCCTAGCTGCCACTGATTACTTCACATAATGGGCTGAAGCAGTTCCCCTATGCCATACCGATGAGAATGAGGTCATCAAGTTCCTTTGGGATAAAGAATGCAGGAGCTACTTACCAAAGGCTTTTCACAACACTGTTCAAAGATCACCTCGGCACAATCATGGAAGTCTACATCGACGATATGATTTACAAAATCTTGAAGCGCGAAGATAATTCCAGCAACCTCCAAACCATCTTCGATATTCTTTGCAACTGCCAGATGAAGCTCAACTTAGAGAAATGTCAATTTGGAGTTGCATCTGGTAAATTCATGGGACACCTGGTCAACCAATGAGGGATTGAAATTTATCTTGCATAAATCAAAGCGCTCATCGCGATGCCATCTCCGGGAACGAAGTAAGATGTCTAAAAATTTATAGGCAATATCGCCGCTGTTCACAGATTCATCTCAAAGTCATCTGATCGATATAAACTTCTTTACCTCCTTCTTTGTGGCAATCCTGCCACTCTTTCAAAGATACAACACAAGGAAATCATTTGGACTCCTGACTGTGAGTTAGCCTTCCAAGATCTTAAACAATACTTGGGGCGTTCTTCTATCAGGAGTACTCCCGTTGATGGTGAAACATTGATAATGTACTTATCTACGACTGAATACTCAATTAGTTCCTTCCTTATTCGAGAAGATGGAGGAGTAGAAAAATCAATCTACTTCATCAGCAAAATACTCATGCCTACTGAAAAAAGATGCACACCAGCAGAAAAATAGTTACACGCCTTAGTCTACAGTTTCCAAAACTTTGTCCTTACTTTCAAGCTCATCCCATCAAAATTATTACCAAGTACCTCCTCAAACTGGTACTCTCCAAAAAAGAAAAATCTTAAAGAATCCAACAACGGTCTGTCTTCTTTAGCGAACACGACATCTCCTTCGAATTCCAGATATCAGTCAAGGGACAAGTAGTAGTAAACTTTTTGGCAGACTTTCCGGTCGAAGACCCCGATTGGGAAAAACTCGAAGAAATTTCATAGATGACTCAATAGCTTAACCTGACGCATGGTCCAAAAACTCGGGTTGGCAACTTTTTACAGACGGATTAGCTGGACCACAAGGGTCAGGGATTAGCATCGTCCTCGTTACACCTTCTAATCATCGCATCGAGAAAGCTATCAAACTAAACTTCTATGCCACCAATAATGAGACCGAATATAATGGAATCCTACACGGTCTAGATCTCGCACTCATACTCGGAGCGAAAGAATTGGTAGTCTACGTCGATTCTTTATTAGTGACAAATCATTACAATAAGACATTCTACACAATAGGAAAAATAGTTGATTATGCAGCCCTGGTCGTTGAAAAGATGAGCAAATTCAAACACGCAATAATCTCTTACTTACCTCGACAAGAAAATCAGCATGCCAACACATTAGCTTATATCGCTGCCATGCTGGGGGACAGTGAAAAAAGATCTTTAGAAATCGAAATCATCGAGTATTCCAGTCTCGATATACTGTTAATACTACAGATCACCATTGCTGAAGACGAAGACCCTGAAGACCGGAGAAGGCCATTCTATGCAAATCTCAACTCCAACATCCTCCCTAATACCAAAGAAGAAGCCTGATCACTTTTGGCCAAATACCCTAGATTTATAGACCAAGATAACATCTTATATCACATTATAGGAGGGGGACTACTTATCGAATGCATCTCTAAAAAACAAACTCAAATCAAAATTAGAGAACTTTACGAATGTATCTGTGGCACACACATTTTAGGAAGATCATTAACCTAGCGCGCATTCACACAAGGACTATACTGGCCCAAGATGAGACAGGATTATGAAGAATTTGTACGCAAATACTACAAATGCCAAATTCACGCTCAAGACATCAAAAGTCTAGCCCTCGACTTACATATTAGCAATGTCCTCTGGCCATTCAAACGATGAGGGATTGACATCATTGGACCTTTCCATCCAGTATTGGGAAATCGGAGATTTTTCCTAGTCGCCACTGATTACTTCACAAAATGGGTTAAAGCAGTTCCTCTATGCCATATCGATGAAAATGAGGTCATCAAGTTCCTTTGGGAGCACATCATCACCAGGTTTGGCTGCCCAAAAATGATACGCTCTGATAATGGCAAGTAATTCATCAGTGCAAAAGTATTTGCTTTCCTCCATAAATACAAAATCTAGCTATCAACATCCACACCATACTATCCTCAAGGCAACTGACAAACCGAAGCCATCAACAAAAACATCAAATCTGGTTTATGCAAACGTCTCGACGAATAGAAAGGAAGGTGGGTCGATGAACTATTCAGTATTCTTTAGGCCTACCGAACTACTCCTTGAGTTTTAACAGGCTATACTCCATTCATGATGTCCTTCGGTACTGAAGCAGTCATTCCTTCAGACCTCGATCTACCAAGTACCTGAAGGGAAATTCCTGATGAAGACAATGAACTCGGTCTCCTCTGTAACCTCAACTGGGTCGAAGAAACCCGCGATAAGACCATCGCAAACTTGGGACGATACCATGACACATTGAAAAAAGCATACAACAAAAAAGTTACAAGCGGAAATTTTGTATCGAAGACTTGTCCTGCGATGGATCTAAGATAGTACTCGTCCTAAATTTTTAGAAATTTATCAAAAAACTGGGATGGGACATACATTGTCAGTGATAAAATAGATAGTAGAACTTACTGGCTGATGACTGAAGATGAAATACAGCTTAAATATCCATGGAATACTGTCCAACTGAAACTGTTTTACAGATGAAACGCTGTAACCATTTTCATTGATTCAAATAAAAAAAATTTACTGTCAGTTTAATCCTTACTATTTTGACTTGATCTCGATCCATACTTAACAAGTATGTATCAAACAATCAATCATCCTTACTATTTTAATTTGATTTCGATCTATACTTATCAAGTATGCTTCAGACAATCAATCATCCTTACTATTTTGATTTGATCTCGGTCCATACTTTATAAGTACACATCCAGACTATCATTCAATTTTATGCGAACACTATCCAACTACAGGATATTCTACTTTGCATTCCTTATTTATCGAACAAACTCTAAACAGCTCTTGTTCTTCTTGAATCTAAATCCAGATACCCACTTACGAATATACATCTGGTACTTATTCTCATTACTTGCTATTTCATTGCTATCTTTCACTTATCACGCAAACAAGCGTTCCTTACTTATCTGCTACGATCCACAATTACATTTGACTTATCACTTTGTTGAATCAACTACTAAGCATTATTTACAAAATATATGCAACAAGTTTTCAAAATACAATTTCTCCGAAAAATAAATATTCATCATCAAACATACCACGAGATTAAAATTGTTTTGGTCCTACCGACCATTTTTACATACTTCCACACATGTAATACTGCTTACACAAATTTTCTTACACGACAGGAGAAGATACTACGCCATCCACATTAAGAAAACCTTTGAGTACAGGAGCATGTACTAGCTTCCCAGGACGCGAGCCATAAGTTTCCATCATCACCACATCCTCTACGACTTCCATCTCACCACGAACTTCGGGAGTCTCTGACACTTCGTCTTCTGAATTCGAATCATCGAAGATAACACTACCAGACTTCACCAACCCCTTATAAAAGTTTTTCCTCACCTCCAGCTCCGTATACTACCCTGCAAAATGGGCCTCACTTCCTTACATCTCTCCAACTTCTTTGTATTCAGCTGAGCCATAACCTCGTCAAGATCCTTGCCCTTCTCTAGATCCATCGCCCTCCGTGCATCGGTAACCTGCTCCCTTATATCCTTCTCAAAGTTTTCTTTTTGCAACGCCAAAGCCTCCATTTTTTTATTTTTCAATTTTTTTTCACTTTACGAAATGCAGCATCCCTAGCCGTTTTTGCCTCCAGCTTGCAAGTATTCATTATTTCATTTAGCCCATCCTTCTCATCGATCAAATCTTTCTCGATATTCTTATACGCCAACACTTGGTTTGCCAGATCACTGCTGCCAATAATGCGATCTTTGGCTTCCATTAACAACTTTTTGATCTGCATTATATTCATAAATTTAGTATTCGACTTAACAATTTCTTTAATCGACGTAAAGCAGAAAAAATTCTCACCTTTAACATATTTCTCTGGCCCTCTCTAAGAAATGTACTTAAGCTCTCAATTCTCACCAAACAGTCACCCAACTCCACCGATAATGCATTCGCCCCAAACGTATGTGAGTCCATTATCCTCTGAACTTCAATCCCAGACTCTTCGACAAATTTGTTCTTCGATGTCTCACTACTCCATCTCTTCTTCGGGAGCACACTCCCCATACCCTGCGGAGGATGCCCATCTACCACCGCAACCGGCTTAGCAAAACCAGCTACCTCCTCCGTTGTTGACTGTCGAGTAGTACTCTTGTGAGGAAGCATCCGAGGAAAGCTGGGCTAGCCACCCTTTTCTTTTCACTTTTCCCTGAAATTCCTCAAACATGGCATCTATCTTCGTGTCAGTATTATACCCAGCCAGGAAAATGAGTGTAGTACAGTGGTTGAATTAAAGGACTATAGGAAATAAGTAATATTAGTTGTATCGAGAACTACATGTATTAAAATGAACTGTAATAATGATAGTAGCAGATAGTAAATTGAGAATGATCTGTTGTAGAGTAATCTCGACAACTATACGAATATGAATATATGAGCCTATGAACATATATATGTATCAGATATGATAGATACTAACTGTAGGAAAAATATGGAATCTGATGTACATGTTCTTTAAAATGGCTTAACTAACCCATATTGATGATAAAGATATATACGAGAACCTTGAAGATGTAGTACCCCTGATGATTGATGTAAGGACCTGTGTATAACAGTTGGGGGGTAGATATAGGGTGGGGTTGAGTAGTGCAGACGTAACTAGTATGGACCAGTATAAGGCGACACCTAAGGTTGTCGAAGTACCTGATGAGGAGGCTACCGAGATGGATGTGGATCACGAGCCTCAAGTTAGTGATCGAGAAGGTAGCTGGTGTGGGGAGGAAGACGTAGATGAGGGTGAGGAGGCCTATTACGGAGAGGGTCTGGAGATAAAATAAATATTGAGGTTAAAAAGAAAATACGGTATTCCTAAAGATATTAAGCTTGTAGAGTGCCAGTATGATATGATTGATCAGGAAATACCCTTAGATGGGATTCTGGTTAATCGAGAACAAATTAAGAAAGGGCTGAAGCTTCCCCTTAGGGCTGACCAGAAAAAGTTGATGAACTTCTTTGATGTAGCACCTGGTCAGTTTAATCTGAATGTATATGACCTGTTTAGGGTTTGTGGGCCAATAAATGGTCGACTTAAGGCCAGGGGGGAGGAGTTGATAACAGTCAGTGATTTATGTGGGTAAAGATAAACCTGAAGAAACTAGGTTATCGCTACTCAGCAAGGTTTCTTAAAAGACCGCTGTTTTATGACATGGTGTCAACAAGAGGGTGATATAGCGGCGAACGGTTACTTGTCTTTGGGAACTATGAGTTCGACAAGAAGGATCCTGGGGAGCCCTTAAAGAGAAAGACCTTTCATCTAGGTTTATGGTTAGGTAACTGGATTGCCAATATTGTAAATGGTAATTGTTTGTGAATTTATTGTAACTGTATTGTTATGTATATGCAGCTTTGAAGGAGGTTGATAAGAACTCTGAATTTAAAGAAGAGTTGTACAAGATCAGGAAAGGATTCTTTGGTAGAATCGATAATCTGGTCATCGACCAAGATCGAGTGAGCATCCTATTCCAAGAGGTCGGGTTAAAGAGATCAAGGACCAAAGGTGCTGAAGTTTTTGTCATTGACGGTAAGATGTTGGCGAAGAGCAAAAGGGTTGTAGAGGCTAGTCTGCCTCTGGAAAATTATTCCCTGGCTGGGTGCAATACTAACACGGAAATAGATGCCATATTTAAAGAATCTCTGGGAAAAAGTAAGAAGAAAAGGGTGGCTAGTCAAGCTGTTCCTCTGCTGCTTCCTCACAAGAGGGCTACTCGACAGTCAACAACGGAGGAGGTAGCCGGTTCTGCTAAACCGGTTGCTGTGGTAGATGGGCGTCATCCATGGGGTACGGGGAGTGTGCTCTCGAAGAAGAGAAGGAGTGGTGAGATGTCAAAGAATAAATTTATTGAAGAGTCTGAGACTGAAGTTCAGAGTACACTGGACTCTTATACGTCAGGGACGGATGCGTTATCGGTGGAGTTGGATGACTGTTTGGTGGGGATTGAGAACTTGAGTACGTTTCTTGGCGAGGGCTAGCAAAATATGTTGAAGGTGAGAAATTTTTCTGCTTTACTTTGATTAAAGAAACTAATAAATCATTTGAATACTCAATTTATAAATAAAATGCAGATTAAGAAGTTGCTAACGGATGCCAAAGATCGCATTGTTGGCAGCAGTGATCTCGTTAACCAAGTGCTGGCGTATAAGAATATAGAGAAAGATTTGATCGAGGAGAAGGATGGGCTGAATGCAAAACTAAATACCTACAGGTTGGAGGCAAAAAAGGCGAGGGATGCTGCGCTTCGTGAGGTGAAAAATAAATTTGAAAAAGAAAAAATGGAGGCTTTGGTGTTGTAGAAAGCAAACTTTTTAGAAGGATAAAAGGGAGTAGGTTGTCGATGTACGGATAATGTTCGCGTAAAATTGAATGATAGTCTGGATGCGTACTTATAAAGTATGGATCGAGATCAAGTTAAAATAGTAAGGATGATTGATTGTCTTGTAGTGGTAAGTTTTTTAGAAGGAGAATCTTTGCCCATACTTATTCATAAGGAGAATACAATAAAGACTAGATAAATAAGATTTTACGTAAAAAACTCAGTAAAAGCTGAGAAAAACCACGTCCTCGAGGAGGATTTTGATGTAAAATCTAGTAAGATACTAATTATTATAAGCTTTTGGAGTGATAGTAGTGCCAGGATGTAAATGATGATAGAGTTGCTTATTCTTGGCTCTTGAATCATCTATTCTATGCCTGTATTTATAGTAGATACATGCAGTTTACAAAAAAAAAAACAATCTCTTATTTCGGGGGGAGTGAGCAAACTTCATGGATCTCTAGCAGCTCTTTCTTGACTAGCCACAATGGCTACTTTTAGTAGGTCAAGGACTTGAGGTTTCTTCTCAAATGCTATTTGTCTTCGATCATGTATGGCTGTCTTCGATTGCGCTTTGCTAGCTTACTCTTGTCCAATCTGGGGAATATGCTACTACAATCTCCCCATTCTTGACCTAAGTACTTGTGGTTGTGTCGAGAAGAAATTGGAAGCTGAAGAGGTTGCCAAATTTTATTACGAGTCGTCATTGTCATTTCTGAGGTCAAAGTAAACTGTATCTGGTCATCTATTTCCCAAGGAGCAATTAATGTGGTAGGTTGGACCTGGTAGATTCATGTTGGGTATAAATAAATGTATGTAAGGAGGGTTGGTACGGTGGTGAAATAAAACGATATTGCCCCAAGTATGGCCTAACGCGTTGTCTGAGGCGGAAGTTAGTGAACAACCTAAGGTAAAGCTCTGTCCCAAACTAGTTTTGTGTAATTTATCAGTTGACCGTGTCACGGTGTGGAGGGTGGGGGAAGGTATTGCCAGAGAATGTTTATATCTCTCTGAACCAATTGTGTCATCATGCGGTGCTGAAGGTAATGGTATGTATCAATTTGTAGGAGAATGGATTATTGTTCGTAGTAAACGCAAATATGGGTTGGCTGGTTGGGCGTCTAGGGATTTTGCCGAACGAAAGTAGTGTTTGAAATTTTTTGTTGCCTTTTATCTGTTGAGGATCTTTTAGAAGTTCAGTGACTTGAGATTCATTGAGCTTCTTAGGACTGTTGCTCCTGTTACCAGAAATAAGGCCTGATTTTGGTGAAAAGAGGCTTTAATGTCAAATTTTGGTAAAAAGAAATATAGAGTAATTAGTCCTACAAGTCATTGGTAGTGTAGTTGATGTAATGTAATCGAAGGATATAGTTTATCGAATGTAATATGTAATAGTTTGTTTATCAAATAAAGAGATTTTTTTTTACTTTTGTTCATGCTTGTTTATGTTGTTGCCGACTATATATATATATATATATATATATAAATGTTTTTATCGTCAAAGTCAACTGCGAGTAAAGTGAGTACTGGAATGTCTAAACAACTCGAAGTATAGCTCGTCGAGTGAGTCTAGGAACAGATTTCGAGGTTGATTGAGGTGACTATTGAAAATGTATAGTTTCGAGGTGAATTAAAAGCTGGTTGGTTGACTTTGACTGGAGAGTGCTATAAATATCCCCTGTTGTTTGAATGAGAATCACTTTGGTTTGAAGAAATGGTGAAGATGATATCGCAGGTGCTTAATGAGGTATATAGTCGTGTGTAAGCGAAGTATTGTGAAATATATGGTAAGTATATCGGACTCCTGCGGAATGTCGATATTCCCTTGGAGGATCATGTGGAACCTGATTAAGATGGTATGAACGAGGCAAAGGCCAAGGACGCTGAGGAGGATTTTATGTTTCATTTCCAATTGCAATATTGGACTCCTCCTAAGCATGTTAGTTTTATGTGGACTCGCGCGAAGAAATTGGTGAAGAGAGAAGATGATGCTACAACTAGGGGTTTGTAATGTGATAATTTTTGAAAAATACATGAAATGGTGGAATTGCTGTTAATATGAAAATAAAAATTTAATTTGATGTGATAAGAAATTATCGATGTTTTGTTGTGGGTTTTGTTTGTTTCTTGCCGAATGAATTTTGAGTTGGAAAATGTTTTGATGTAAGAATGACTTAGTAATGTAATTGTATGTTGATTGAAATTTGAATTGGGGAGTTTGACGAATGTGTACCCGAAATATAGGGGTTTGTAGATTAAATAACAATGGGGGGTGGGAGGAGATGAGAGGTAAGCAATTATGGCAAGGTGTGCTCCTTTGGGTAAAATTTGGGTGTATAAAGAAAATGATGTGCAGTATCTTTACGATAAAATTGGGTGTACATTGTTGAGTATGAACGTTTCAGAAGAAATTCTTTGAGATATGAAAGGGTTGGAACAAGAATGTAGGGGTTTGTTGATGTTGAGAAGGCGAAGTGTCAAGGACGTCGAGAAAAGACATGCAAGGCGTTACGTTCGAGTAGTGAAACAGTCACAAAGGAGTGCGATGAACAATCACGTAGGGTCTATAAATAGGTCGGGTATGGGCGACTGTTCATATTTTACAAACTCGAAAGAAAATTTGTCTAGTGCAAATTCACTGTTCTTCTCAGTTGGATCATTTCCAACAATTGGGAAGGAAAAGATTGTCGTATTGATCGAAAGAGCAAAAAGAGCTAAAGAGGGGGATATAGAGGCAACGAGGTTACAAGGTTAGTAACTGTTATGATCTAATTTGTGTTTTTCTTGGTTGTTATTGTATTATGGTAGATGTAAACATATATAGGGTAATTTAGAAGGAAGTTATGTATTGTGAGGAGGATTTGTTGTAGATAAAACAGGGTTAGGGTTTGTAACAGAAGTTAGTTAACGACTGTGAATGGTATATTTTTGAGGGTAATGGAGTTGCAGTGGTTAATAAAGGGGATTGTGGGGGATGGTGGGGCGTAATTGGTGGTGAGTGGTAGAGAGAGAGAGCGGTTTGTTTTGCGGTGAAGACGACGTGAGTGTAGGGGATCAGTTGGGTTCATGGCGAGGATGTAAGGATTTCATGTCAAAGTAGGTTAGATATGGCCAAAAAATTTGTCGGTAAAGGCGATATCCATTTTATGAATAAGAATGGTTTTAGCGGGAAACAGTTCAAGTTTCTTTAAGATCTCTTGTGATTCCTAAAAGTGGAGAAACAAAATTAAATAATTGCTTGATGTTTATAATTATAATAAATAAAAAATTATCGGGAACTGAACGTAGTACAGTAATATGGAATAAATATTGAATCTGATGTTTATATATGTATCAGATATGATAGATATTAACTGTGGAAAAAATAAGGAATCTGATTTACAGGTTCCTTAAAATGGCTAAACCAATTGAAAATGATGAGAAAAATATATACGATAACCTCGAAGACGTAGTGCCCCTTATGATTGATGTAAGGACCTGTATACAACAGTTGGGAGGTAAATATAGGGTAAGGTCGAGTAGTGCAGACATAGTTAGCGTAGAACAATTTAGGGTGCTACCTATAAGGTTATCGAATTATCTGATGAAGAGGCTACTGAGACGGATGCGGATCACGAGCCCCAAGCTAGTAATCGAGAAGGTAGTGGGACTGGGGAAGAAGATGTGGAGGAGGGTGAGGAGGCATATTATGGAGAGGGTCTAGAGACTAAAGAAATATTAAGTTTTAAGAAGATGTACGGTATTCCAGCGGATATAAGTTTAGAGGAGTATCAATATTAAATGATTGACCAGAAAATACCTTTGAATGGGATTTTAGTACATCGGGAACAAATTAAGAATGGGTTGAAACTTCCCCTTAGAGCTGACCAAAAAAAGTTAATGAACTTTTTTGATGTGGCGCCTGGTCAGTTTAATCCGAATGTATATGATTTGTTTAGGATATGTGGGGCAATAAATGGTCGACTGAAAGCCAGGGGGGGATTAATTGATAACAGTCGATAATTTATGTGTATACTACACGCCCAAGAAGAACCCTCAAAAAGTAGGCTATCAGTATTTGGCAAGGTTTTTGAAGAGGCCGATGTTCTATAACATGGTGTCAACAGGAGGGCGATATAGCGATGAGCGTTTACTTGTCTTGGGGAACTACGAGTTCGAAAAGAAAGACCCTGGGGAGCCCTTAAAGAGAAAGACTTTTCACTTAGGTTTATGGTTAGGTAATTTTAATTGTCGATGTTTGAAGTGTTGAATGCGATGTTAATTGTTTATAACTCTGTCTTTGTATGTTAGCAGAAATCAGAAGAGAAGGAAGAGCTGTATAAGATCATGAAAATTTTCTTTATTAAAATCGATAATCTGGTCATCGACCAAGATTGTGTGAGCACCTTATTTTAAGAGGCTAGTTTAAAGAGGTCGCGGGCTAAAGGTGCTGAAGTATCTGTTATCGACAAAAAGTTGTCGGCGAAGAACAAGAGGGCTGCAGAGGCTAGCTTGCCACTGGAAAATCCTTCCTTGGTCTGGTATAATACCGATACAGAGAAAGAAGCTGTGTTTGGAGAATCTCTGGGAAAGAACAAGAAGAAAAGGGTGGCGAGCTCTATTGTTCCCCCGTTGTTTCCTCACAAGTGGACTACTCGATAGTCGGCAACAGAGGAGGTGGCTGGTACCGTCAAAACAGTTGCCGTGGTGGATGGGCATCCTCCACAGGGTGCTGGGAGTATGCTCCCGAAGAAGAGAAGTAGTGGTGAGACGTCGAAGATAAAATAGTTTGAAGAGTCGGAGGGTGAAGTTCGGAAGACCATGGACTCGTATACGTCTGAGACGGACGAGCTGAAGAAGGAGCTGGAGGATTGTTCAGTCGGCATTGAGAGTTTGAATACATTTTTCAGTGAGGGTCAGGGAAACATGTCGAAGGTGAGAAATTTTACTGCTTTGCTTTGCTTGAAAAAATTGGTAGGTCATTCGAATACTCAATATATGACTTTGGTACAGATCAAGAAGTTGGTGACAGTCCCCATAGACCGTATTGTTGGTAGTGGTGATCTAGAAAATTAGCTTGTGGCCTATAAAAATATGGAGAAGGATTTGATCGAGGAGAAGGAAGGGTTGAATGCAACGTTGAATACTTACAAGCTGGAGGCAAAAAAGGCGAGGGATGTGGCACTTCGCGAAGCGAAGAAAATGTCGGAGAAGGAAAAAATGGAGGCTTTGGCACTGCAGAAAGCAAATTTTGAGAAAGATGTAAGGGAGAAGGTTGCCGAAGCGTGGAGGGCGATGGAGCTAGAGCAGGGTAGGCTTTTCGATGAGGTCAGGGCTTATATGAATGCTGATAAGTTTAAAAAATGTAGAGAAGCGAGGGCCCATTTTGCTGGGCAATACAAGGGGTTGGTGGTTAGGAAAAATTTCTTCAAGGGGTTGGTAAAATCTGATGGGGTTGTCTTTGATGATTCAAGTTAAGAAGAGGAAGTGTCCAAGACTCCCGAAGTTCGTGGTGGGATGGAAGTCATCGATGATGGAAGATGAGACTGCACGCACTGTGGAGTTAGCAGATGTGCAGGTACTCGAAGGTGCTCTAAATGTGAAAGAGGTAAAATCTCTTCCTGTAGTGTAGAACATTTGTGCAAGCAGTATTATTTTTGTGGAAGTATGTACAAATGGTCGGTGGGACCAATTTTTTTAAAATCTTTTAGTATGCGATGAATATTTGTTTTTTGAAACAAATTTATTGTGAAAAATTACTGCATGTATTTTGTAAATAATGTTAAGTAGTAGATTTGACAAAAGTGATATTGTCGAATGTGACTGTATATCGTAGCAGATAAGTAAGGAATACTTGTTTGCGTGATATGTGAAAGATGGCCATGAAATGGCAAATAATGTGAATGAGTACCAGATGTGTATCCTTAGATGGGTATCTAGATTTAGATCATAGAAGAACAATAACTGTTTTAGAGGTTATTCGATAAGTAAGGAATGCGAAGTAGAATATCCAATAGTTGGATAGTATTCGCGTAAAATTAAATGATAGTCTGGATGCGTACTTAGAAAGTATAGATCAAGTTTAAATCAAGATAGTAAGGATGATTGATTGTCTGATGCATACTTGTCAAGTATAGATTGAGATCAAAGCAAAATAGTAAGGATGATTGTTTGTCTGATGCATACTTGTCAAGTACCGATCGAGATCAAATCAAAATAGTAAGGATGATTGTTTGTCTGATGCATACTTGTCAAGTATGGATCGAGATCAAATCAAAATAGTAAGGATGATTGTTTGTTTGATGCATACTTGTCAAGTATGGATCGAGATCAAATCAAAATAGTAAGGATGATTGTTTATTTGATGCATACTCGCCAAATATGGATCGAGATCAAATCAAAATAGAAAGGAGTAAACTGACAGTAAAATTTGTTTATTTCGATCGATGAAAAATGGTTACAGTATTTCATCTGTAAAACAGTCTCAGTTTGGCCGTATTCCATAGATATTGGAGCTGTATTTCGTCTTCAATCATCGGCCAGTAAGTTCTACTTTCTGTTTTGTCGCTGACAATGTGTGACCCCTCCCAATTTTCTGATAACTTCCCAGAGTTCTTAGGCTGATTACTATCTTGGATCCGGCGCTGGAAAAGGTCTCCAATACCAAATTTTAATTTTTGAACTTTTTTGTTGTATGCCTTTTTCAAGGTGTCATGGTATCGTCTTAAATTCGTAATGGCCTTGTCGCGGGTTTCTTCAATCCAATTGAGATTGCAGAGGAGACCGAGTTCACTGTCTTCGTCTGGAATTTTCCTTTGGGTACTTGGTATCGAGGTTTGAAGGTATACCTGCTTCGGTAATAAAAGCTATCAAGAATGGAGTGTAGCCTATTGAAGCTCAAGGAGTGGTTCGGTATGCCCAACGAACACTGAGTAGTTCACTGACCCACCTTCCTTTTTTGTCATTGAGACGCTTACGTAAACCTGATTTGATACTTTTATTAATGGCTTCGGTTTGTCCGATGCTTTGAGGATAGTATGGTGTAGATGTTGATAACTAGATTTTGTACTTATGGAAGAAAGCAAGTACTTTTGCGCTGATAAATTACTTGCCGTTATCGGAGCGTATCATTTTTGGGCAGCCAAACCTGGTGATGATGTGCTTCCAAAGGAACTTGATGACCTTATTCTCATCGGTATGACATAGGGGAACTGCTTTAACCTATTTTGTGAAGTAATCAGTGTCAACTAGGACGAATATTCGGTTTCCCGATGCTGGATAGAAAGTTCCAATGATGTCGATTCCCCATCGCTTGAATGACCAAAGGACATTGCTAATATGCAATTCGAGGGCTGGACTTTTGATGTCTTGAGCGTGGATTTGGCATTTGTAGCATTTACGCACAAATTCTTTGCAATCTTATCTTATCTTATCTCGGGCCAGTATTTTCCTTGCGTGAATGCGCGTTGGGCTAATGATCTTCTTGAAACATGTGCGCCACATATACCTTCGTGAAGTTCTCAGATTTTTATTTGTGCTTATTTTTGCGAGATGTATTAGATAAGTGGCCTCTTTCGGTGATACGGTATAGGACTTTTCCTTGAACTGTGAATCTTGGGTATTTGGCGAAAAGTGAACGGGCTTCCTCTTTGTTATCTGGGAGAATGTTAGAGTTGAGGTAGGCATAAAACGGTTTTCTTCTGTCTGCAGGGTCATCATCTTCAGCAATGGTAATTTGGAGTGTTGACAGTATATCGAGACTAGAGTGCTCGATGGTTTCGATTTTAAAAAATCTTATTTCACTGTCTCCCAGCGTGGCAACGATATAAGCTAAGACGTTGGCATGCCAGTTTTCTTGTCGTGAAAGGTAAGAGATTGTTGCGTGTTTTAATTTTTGCATCTTTTCCTCGACCAGAGCTGCGTAATTAACCATTTTCCCATTGTTTTGAATGTCTTGCTGTAATGATTTTCCACGAGTAAAGAATCGACGTAGACAGCCAATTATTCTGCTCCGAGTGTGAGTGCGAGAACGAGATCGTATAAGATTCCTTCATATTCGGTCTCATTATTTATGGCATAGAAGTTTAGTTTGATAGCTTTCTTAATGCGATGGTTGGAGGGCGTAACGAGGACCATGCCAATCCCTGATCCTTGTGGTTCAATTGATCCATCTATAAAAAGTTGCCAACCCGAGCTTTTGGACCATATGTCTGGTTCTATTATCGAGTCATCTGTGAAGATTTCTTCGAGTTATTCCAAATCGGGGTCTTCGACTGGAAAGTCTGCCAAAAGTCAGCCACTGCTTGTCCCTTAACTGATATCTATAGTTCGAAGGAAATGTCGTATAAATTAAGGAAAATAGGCCATTGCTGGATTCTTCAAGATTTTTTATTTTTCGAGAGTACGAGTTCGGGGGGTACTTGGTGATGATTTTGATGGGATAATCATGGAAGTCGGGATGAAGATTTTGAGAACTGTGGATTAAGGAAAGTAATTATTTTTCTATTGTTGTGTATATTTTTTCAGTAGGCGTGAGTGTTTTGCTGATGAAGTAGATTAGTTTTTCTACTACGCCATCTTCTCGAATAAGGATGGAACTAATTGAGTCTTCAATTGTGGATTAGTACATTTTAAGTGATTCACCATCAATTAGAGTACTCATGATAGGAGAATGCCCCAAGTATCGTTTAAGATCTTGGAAGGCTAACTCACAGTCAGGAGTTAAAATGATTTCCTTTTGCTGTTTGTTTAAAAGAGGAGTGGGATTGCCAAAAAAAAGGAGGTAAAGAAGTTTGCATCGATCAGATGACTTTGAGATGAATCTGTAAAGAGCGGCAATTTTGCCTGCGAATTTTTGGACATCTTTTTTCATTCGCGGAGATGGCATCGCGATGAGCGCTTTAATTTGTGCAGGATCAATTTTAATCCCTCTTTAGCTAGTGAGGTTTCCCCAAAATTTACCAGATGCGAGTCCAAATTTGGATTTCTCTGAGTTGAGCTTCATCTGGTATTTGCGAAGGATATCAAAGATGGTTTGGAGATTGTTGGAGTGATCTTCACGTTTTAAGCTTTTGCAGATTATATCGTCGATGTAGACTTCCATAATTATGCCGAGGTGATCTTTAAATATTTTAGTCACAAGTCTTTGGTAAGTAGCTCCTACATTCTTTAACCCAAATGGCATTACTGTGTAACAGTAGAGACCTCTTTTGGCAATGAAGGTTGTTTTTCCTGATCTTCTTCGGCGAGTGGAACCTTGTTTTTGCCAGAGGCTATATCATCATAGAAAGAAGTTCGTGCCCTGCGACAGAGTCGAGAAATTACGGAATTAGTAGTAGCAAAAAACTGTCCTTGGGTGTGAACCTTTTGGGTTATGTAAAGTCAACAGAAACCCTGATCATTCCATTTTTCTTTGGTAGTGCTATGATATTAGAAACCCATTTCAGATACTTAGCTTCCCGAATAAATCCCACCTAAAAGAGTTTATCAATCTCTTCGTTCACTGAATCGTGGAGGAGAGGAGCTAAATTCAATCATTTCTAAATGATAGCTTTACTATCTTAAAGGAGGTTAAGTCGGTGGCATACGATTGATGGATCGATGCCAGACATTTCTTAGAAAGTCTAGGTAAAGATGCCGATATTTCTCTTAAGTAACTGGTTCATGGCATTTTTTTCGTCAGTTGATAGCTTGAAGCTGATGAAGGTTTTACGTCTTGGACCATCGAGTTTAATTGATTCAACCATCTCGGTGTCATGCTGCTCGAATTTGGGTGATTCATCTTGTTGTAGTTGCTTTGCCTTGAGAAGTTTTGTTGTATGAGGGTTGGTTGAGGTATTTTTGCGCATGCGTGCAACTTCTTGGTTACCTTTGATTTTGTAGATTCTGTGATCTGTTGGAAAATGCAATGCTAGATGATAAGTAGAAGGTACTGCTTTGATTGAATGTAACCAGCTGTGTCCTAAAATTCCTAAATATTTGGACTCAACATCGATGATAAGGAATTTTACGAATGTAGTTTCCGATCCTACCTGAACTGGCAGAGAAATTTTTCTTGTGATCAATTCTTTTAAACCATTAAAGTCTGTGATTATTGTTGCCGAAGCTTTGACCGAGTTTGTGAGGCCTAAGACTCCAATTGCCCTTTTAAACAATACATATGTCGCGTTTCTTGTATCGACAAGAAACGTATGTAAGTAGTCCTGTCCGACTTTGAGCATAATAACGAGAGGGTCATTATGAGGGTATTTAACGTGGCTGGTGTCATAGTCCTCGAAGGTAATATGGTAAGGACGCTTCAATTTTCTTGAGCTTGGAAGATGTTTTGCTGATTTATCTGAGAAGGTCATTTTACAGCAGGATATAATCTGATCGTCTTGTTTTCTTTTCTTCCTTTTTCAATCTCGATCATATACAGGTGGCGAGCTTGCCCCTGAACCTGATTTTGTTTAACTTCTTTGTTTTTTTCTTCATTTTCGAGAAACAATTGGATGTCGATGACATAATTATGAAGTTTTTCAGCTAATAGGATACGATGAAAAATTTGTATGAGGGAGTAGCAGTTGTCAGTTTCGTGACTATGCACATTATGATACTGACATAGAGGTCTGTTGGGGAGATCCAGAATGGTTTGTGGTGCACGATAACACTCATCACCCTTTATCGTTGGTAAGATAGCGGAGAGAGTCATTGTCATTGGCTGTAGAACTGGGACAGGTTTGTCGGGTTTGCCATCCCTTCTTATATTGTTACCGGTGTTTCTGTCACGTTGCTTGGGTTCTTCAGTAGTTACCGCTCATTGGGATGGGGTCGAAGATGTTTCTCGAGAATGGATGGCAGATGAGCTCTTCATCTTATCTATCTTTGATTATTCTAATTCGATGTAATTGTTAGCTACATCAATCATTTCCATGATTGTTCTCAGCTTTTGCAGAATATGCTTTTTTCAAACTTTAGAGTCGATGTGCCGGGTGGAGGTGAATGCTCGAACGACGATCTTGGGGTCTGAGTTCCCAATTTTCCTTGTTTCATGTAAGAGACATTGGTAAAAACTCACCAATGTCTCTTTGGTACCCTGCTCAAAGAAGAATAAGGAATTGACAGTGATCTCCCACTCTTTAGCATGAGCATAATTGGCTTCGAAAAGATGCTGAAATTGGCTAAACATGGTGATAGAGGCTTCTTGGATGGTATGAAACCACCAGAGCGGTTCTTCTTTTAGGCTCATGTTGAATAGCGTGCACAACATGTGGTCGAGGTTGGAATATAACCCAACTGTGGCTTTGAACTGTCGAACATAGGTAAACGGGTCAGTTAGGCCTGTATATATAATAAACTTTGGCATATGGAAAATTTCTGGGATGGGTATAACTTTGAGATGAGGGGAGATGGGATTTTCGACCTTGGATTCCAGAGTTTATGGCCTTGATCCTATTGTTGAGGTCGTCCAAGGTGACAAACTGTTGCGGGGGAAATGGTAAGGTTGCGACCTGAGTAACAAAATCTCCCTGCCCTCTGGTCCCAATTAATCCCTGATTGGATTTCTTTTGGGTGGGGGAGTTTGATAACACGTACGTCAACTTCCTTGAGTTGTCAATACTGAGGATGTAAAGCCAAAATGTCGAGAAGCCCTATTTTGATTTTTGGATCTGGATCGAGAAATTTGTAACTCGTTTGTAGTAGCATATTCCTCATATTCGACATGAGTAAGCCAACAAAGCGTAGTAAAAGATAACCATACATGATCTAAAACAGATAGTATTTGAGAAGATACCTCAAGTCCTCGAACTACTAAAAGTAGCTGTTGTGCCTGGTCATAAAAGAGCTGTTAGAGATCCGCGAAGTTTGCCCACTCCCCCCCAGAATAAGAGACTGTTTCTTTCTTTTTTGTAAACTGTCTGCATCTACTATAAATATAGGCAGAGAATAGATGATTTAAGTGTCAAGAATATGCAACTCTATCATCCTTTTCTTCCTGACCCTACTATCACTCTAAAAGCTTGTAATAACTAGCATCTTACTAGATTTTATATCAAAATCCTCCTCGAGGACGTGGTTTTTCTCAGCTTTTACTGAGTTTTCCACATAAAATCTTGTTTATCTAGTCTTTATTGCATTCTCTTTACGAATAAGTATTGGCAAAGATCCTCCATCCAAAAAACTCATCACTACAATTGGCTCCGTCTGTGGGAAAGCTGCACTTTTTCTTTACCAACACTGGTCTAAAAACTGCCTGATAACAAACATGAACCTAAGAAGCCATTCCACTATTGTAAGAGATTAAGAAATTAATCCGATACCAGGAACTATCGACCTGTACGGTGCAGCACTCGAGCTTCAGAAACAAATGGCTGCAGAAAAAACCTAAAGACTGGAAGAACACACGCTCAAGCTCTTCATACGAAGAGAGACGAACGAAGGAAAGTCTTAGATCAACAGAGTTAAAAACATCAAAAAGAAATGGAATGACTAAGGAGAACACAAGATCGAATCACTGGCCGCCAGACGGCCCCTCCACTCGCCCGATGCGGGCATAGATAAAGAGAAATTTAACACGATGATCAACCAAGAGAAGATGAGTTACGAATTTCTCGATCAAGATCCAGAAATCTAAACAGGGCTTCTTGACATTTTGGTTTAACATCCCCAGCATCGACAACTCAAGGAAGTCGACGTACACATAATCAGAGTCCCCCACCCAAAAGAAGACCAATCAGGGATCGATTGGGACCAGAAGGACAGGGAGATTTTGTTGCTCAGGTCGCAACTTTACCATTTCCCCCACAATAGTTCGTCACCTTGGAGAACCTTAACAACTGGATCCAGGCCATAAACTCTGACATCCCTGGCCGAAAATCTGGGCTTGACAGAATCGAGACAAATCCCATCTCCCCTCATCTCGAAGTTATTCCCATCCCAAAAAAATTCATATTCCTCTGGCTACAACCAGGTTTCACTCGCTGAAGAAGTTCAGGAAAAAATAACCTTCATTACTGGAAAAGAACTCTACTGTTACACAGTAATGCCCTTTGGGTTAAAGAATGTAGGAGTTACTTAACAAAGACTTGTGACTAAAATATTCAAAGATCATCTCAGCATAATTATGGAAGTTTACATCGAGGATATGATCTGCAAAAGCTTGAAATTGAACCTGTGTAAATCGAAGCGCTCATTGCGATGCCATCTCCGCGAATGAAAAAAGATGTCCATAAATTTATAGGCAAAATCGCCGTTCTTCACAGATTCATCTCAAAATCATCTAATCGATACAAACTTCTTTACCTCCTTCTTTATGGCAATCCCACTCATCTTTCAAACAAGCAACAAAAGGAAATCATTTGGACTCATGACAATGAGTTAGCCTTCGAAGATCTTTAACGATATTTAGGGCGTTCTCCTATCATGAGTACTCCAGCTGATGGAAAATCACTTAAAATATACTTATCCACAACTGAAGACTCAATTAGTTCTATCCTTATTCGAGAAGATGGCGAAGTAGAAAAACTAATCTACTTCATCAGCAAAATACTCGTGCCTACTGAAAAAGGATACAGAACAACAGAAAAATAGCTACTCGCCTTAGTCTACAGTTTTCAAAAACTTCTTCCCTACTTCCAAGCTCATCCCATCAAAATCATTACCAAGTACCCCCTTAAACTGGTACCCTCGAAAAAGGAAAAATCTTGAAGAATCCAACAATGGGCTATTTTCCTTAGCAAATATAACATCTCCTTCGAATCCCAGATATAAGTAAAGGGATATGTAGTGGCTGACTTTTAGGCAGAGTTTCTAGTCGAAGACTTCGATTGGGAAGAAATTGAAGAAATCTTAACAGATGACTCGATTGCAGAACCAGACGCATGGTCTAAAAGCTCGGGTTGGCGACTTTTTTAAGATGGATCAGCTGGACCACAAGGATCAGGGATTGGCATCGTCCTCGTTACGCCCTCAAACCATCGCATTGAAAAAGCTATTAAACCAAAATTCTATGCTACAAATAATGAGAACGAATATGAAGGAATCTTATACGGTTTCGATCTCGTACTCGCACTCGGAGCGGAAGAATTGGCAGTTTACGTCGATTCTTTACTCGTGGCAAATCATTATAACAAGACATTCAAAAAAAAAAAAGGCTAATTACACAGCTCTGGTTGAGGAAAAGATACACAAATTCAAATACGCAACAATCTCTTACCTACTACGACATGAAAACCGGCATGCCGACACCTTAGCTTATATCGAAGCTATGCTGGAAGATAATGAAAAAAGATCTTTAGAAATCAAAATCATCGAACACTCTAGTCTCGATATACTGTCAACACTCCAAATTACCATTGCTTAAGACGACGACCCTGTATACTGGAGACAACTTTTTTTTGCCTACCTCAACTCCGACATTCTCCCAGATAACGAAGAGGAAGCCCGTTCACTTTTGGCCAAATGCCTAAGATTCACAGTTCAAGGAAAAGTCTTATACCGTATCACCAGAGGACCACTTCTCGAATGCATCTCGCAAAACAAGCTCGGATCAAAATCTGAGAACTTCACGAAGGTATTTGCGGCGCACATGTTTCAGGAAGATCATTAGCCCAACTTGCTTTCACGCAAGGAAAATACTGACCCAAGATGAGACAAGATTGCGAAGAATTTGTGCGTAAATGCTACAAATGCCAAATCCACGCTCAAGACATCAAAAGTTCAGCCCTCGACTTGCATATTAGCAATGTCCTCTTGCCATTCAAACGGCGAGGAATCGACGCCATTGAACCTTTCCATCCAGCATCGGGAAACCAAAGATTTTTTCTAGTTCCCACTGATTACTTCATCAAAAGGGTTGAAGCAGTTCTCCTATGTCATACCGATGAGAATGAGCTCATCAAGTTCCTTTAGGAGCACATCATTACCAAGTTTGGCTACCCACAAATGATACACTCTGATAACGGCAAGTAATTTATCAGCGTAAAAGTACTTTCTTTCCTCCATAAGTCAAAATCTAGCTATCAACATCTACACCATACTTTCCTCAAGGCAACGGACAAGCTGAAGCCATTAACAAAAGCATTAAATCAGGTTTATGCAAGCGTTCGATGACAAAAAAGGAAGATGGGCTGATGAACTACTCAGTGATCTCTGGGCCTACCGAACCATTCCTCGAGTTTCAACAACCTACACTCCATTCCTGATAGCCTTGAATACTGAAGCAGTCATACCTTCAGACCTCGATCTACCAAGTACTAGATGAAAAATACTAGACAAAGACAGTGAACTCGGTCTCCTCTGCAACCTCAATTGGATTGAAGAAACCTGCGACAAGGCCATTGCAAATTTGGGACGATACCATGACACATTGAAAAAAGCATACAGTAAAAAAGTTCAAAAATTGAAATTTGGAATTGGAGACCTTGTCCTGCGTCGGATTCAAGATAGTACTCAGATTAAGAACTCTAGGAAGTTTTCAGAAAATTGGGAGGGGTCATACATTGTCAGCGATAAAACAGATAGTAAAACTTACTGGCCGATGACTGAAGACGAAATACAGCTCGAATATCCAAGGAATACGGCCAAACTGAAACTATTTTACAGATGAAATACAGTAACCATTTTTCATCGATCGAAATAAATAAATTTTACTGTCAGTTTACTCCTTTTTATTTTGATTTGATCTCGATCCATATTTGACGAGTATGCATCAAACAAACAATCATCCTTACTATTTTGATTTGATCTCGATCCATACTTGACAAGTATGCATCAAACAAACAATCATCCTTACTATTTTGATTTGATCTCGATCCATACTTGACAAGTATGCATCAGACAAACAATCATCCTTACTATTTTGATTTGATCTCGATCCAAACTTGACAAGTATGCATCAGACCATGAATCGTCCTTACTATTTTGCTTTGATCACAATCCATACTTGACAAGTATGCATCAGGCAAACAAAATCCTTACTATTTTGATTTAATTTCGATCAATACTTGACAAGTATGCATCAGACAATTAATCATCCTTACTATCTTGACTTAAACTCGATCTATACTTTCTAAGTACGCATCCAGACTATCATTCAATTTTAAGTGAATACTATCCAACTACTAGATATTCTACTTTGCATTTCTTACTTTTCAAGCAACCTCTAAAATAACTATTGTTCTTCTCATATCTAAATCCAGATACCCATCAAATTATACACATCTGGTACTCATTCTTATTACTTGCAATTTTATGGACATATTTCACATATCACGCAAACAAGCATTCCTTACTTATCTGCTGTGATCTACAATCACATTCGGCAATATCACTTTGTCAAATCTACTACTTAGCATTATTTACAAAACACATGCAGCAATTTTTCACAATAATTTTTTTCTGAAAAACAAATATTCATCACATACTAAAAGATTAAAATTATTTTGGTCCTACCGACCATTTTTACATACTTCCACAAAAATAATATGGCTTACACAAATGTTCTACACTGCATGAGGAGATTTTACTTCTTTCACATTTAGAGCACCTTCGGGTACCTGCACATCTGCTAACTCCACAGGGCGCGCAGTCTCATATTCTATCATCACATCATCGATGATTTCCATCCCTCCACGAACCTTGGGAGTCTCGGACACTTCCTCTTCTAAACTTGAATCATCAAAGACAATCCTACCAAATTTCACCAACCCCTTGGAGAAATTTTTCCTAACCTCCAACTCCTTGTAGTGCTCACCCAGCAAAATGGGCCTTCCTTCTCTACATTTTTCAAACTTTTTTGCATTCATCTGAGCCCTGACCTCGTCAAGAAGCCTACCCTACTATAGCTCTATTGCCCTCCGTACTTCGGCAACCTGTTTCCTTACATCTATCTCAAAGTTTGCTTTATGCAGTGCCAAAGCCTCTATTTTTTCCTTCTCTGATATTTTCTTTGCTTCGCGAAGAGCCACATCCCTCGCCTTTTTTGCCTCCGGCTTATAAGTATTTATCGCTGCATTCAACCCTTCCTTCTCCTTGATCAAATCAATCTCAATATTTTTATATGCCACAAGCTGATTTGCCAGATCACCACTGCCAACAATGCGGTCTATGGCGACAGTCACCAAATTCTTGATCTGCAACAAAGTCATATATTGAGTATTCGAATGACCTACCAATTTTTTCAAGCGAAGCAAAACAGTTAAATTTCTCACCTTCGACATGTTACACTGACCCTCACTAAGAAACGTATTCAAACTCTCAATGCCGACCAAACAATCCTCTAGCTCCTTCTTCAGCTCGTCCGTCCTAGACGTATACGAATCCACGGTCTTATGAATTTCAGCCTCCAACTCTTCGAAGTATTTCTTCCTCGAGGTCTCACCACTACTTCTCATTTTTGGGAGAACGCTCCCCATACCCCGCGGAGGACGCCCATCCACCACGACAACTAATTTAACGGTACCAGCCACCGCCTTCATTGCCGACTGTCGAGTAGCCCTCTTGTGAGGAAGCAGCGGGGGAGCAACAAAGCTCGTTACCCTTTTCTTCTTGTTCTTTCCCAGAGATTCTCTAAACATGGTATCTGTCTCTGTATCGGTATTATACCTGGCCAAGGAAGGATTTTCCAATGGCAAGCTAGCCTCTGCAGCTCTCTTATTCTTCACTGACATCTTTTCATTGATAGCAGATACTTCAGCACCTTTAGCCCTTGACCTCTTTAAACCAGCCCCTTGAAATAAGGTGCTCACACGATCTTAGTCGATGGCCAGATTATCGATCCTACTAAAGAAAATTTTCCTGATCATATGCAGCTCTTCCTTCACTTCCGATTTTATTCGACCTCCTTCAAAGCTGTAAACACACAAAGACAGTTAGAAAAAATTAACATCACATTCAACACTTCGAACATCGACAATTAAAATTACCTAACAATACTATGACATGATCAACTGACAAAATTAATTGAAAAATTACACAACACCAGCTTGGGACAGAGCTTTACCTCATGTTGTTCACCGTCTTCCGACTTAGACAACGCGCTAGGCCACACTTGGGGCGACATCGTTCTATTTTACCACCATTCGAACCCTCCTTACGTACATCTATTTATACCCAACTTGAATATGCGAGGTCCAATGCATCACAATAATTTCCCCTCGGGAAATAAATGACCAGATACAGTTCACTTTGACCTCGGAAATGACAATGACGACTCGTGATAAAATTCGGCAACCTCTTCAGCTTCCAATATCTTCTCGACACAACCACAAGTACTTATGTCAAGAATGGGGCGATTATAGTAGCATATTCTCCAGATTCGACAAGAGTAAACCAGTAAAGCGTAATTAAAGACAACCATACATGATCGAAGACAAATGGCATTTGAGAAGGTACCTCAAGTCCTCGACCTACTAAAAGTAGTAATTGTGCCTGGTCAAGAAAGAGCTATTAGAGATCCACAAAGTTTGCCCACTCCCCCTGGAATAGAAGACTGTTTCTTTCTTTTTTGTAAACTGCATGTATCTACTATAAATACAGATAAAAATAAATGAATCAAGAACCAAGAATACGTAACTCTATCATCCTTTACTTCCTGACCCTACTATCACTCCCAAAGCTTGTAATAACTAACATCTTACTAGATTTAACTTCCAAAAGAGGCTGCAACTGGCTGAACGTGGTGATGGAGGCCTCTTGGATGGTATGGAACCACCGGAGCGGTTCTTCTCTTAGGCTCATGTTGAATAGCCTACACAACATGTGGCCGAGTTTGGAATATAACCCAACTGCGGCTTTGAAGTGTTGAACATGGGCAAGCGGGTCAGTTAGGCCTGCATATTGAATAAACTTTAGCATATGGAAAATTTCTGGGACTGGCATAACTTCGAGATGAGTAGAGATGGGATTTGTCTCGATTCGGTCAAGCGCAGATTTTTAGCCTGGGATGTCAAAGTTTATGGCCTAGATCCTGTTGTTGAGGTCGTCCATGGTGACAAACTGTTGCGAGGGAAATGGTAAGGTTGTGACCTGAGGAACAAAAATTCCCTGTCCTTCTTTCAGGTGGGGGAATCAGATGATGCGTGCGTTAACTTCCTTGAGTTATCGATGTTAAGGATGTTAAACCAAAAGGTCAAGAAGCCCTATTTGGATTTCCAGATCTGGATCGAGAAATTTGTAACTAGTCTTCTCTTGGTTGATCATCGCGTTGAATTTCTCTTGATCTATGCTCGCTTCGGGCGAGTGGATGGGACGTCTGGCGGCCAGTGATTCGATCTTGTATTCTCATTAATCTTTCCATTTCTTTTTGATATGTTTGACTTTGTTGATCTAAGGCTTTCCTTCGTTCGTCTCTCTCTGTTTGAAGAGCTTGAGCGTGGACACGCTGATCTTCCAGTCTTTGGGCTTTTTCTGTAGCCATTTGTTTTTGAAGCTTGAGTACTGCATCGTGCAGGTTAATAGTTCCTAGTATCAGATTAATTTCTTGATCTCTTACGATTGGACGGTTTTTAGATCAGTCTTGGTAAAGAAAAAGTATGGTTTTCCCACCGACATAGCCAATTGTAGTCGTGAGTTTTTCGGAAAGAGAATCTTTTCCAATACTTTATTGTAAGGAGAATGCAATAAAGACTAGATAAATAAGATTTTACGTGGAAAACTCAGTAAAAGCTGAGAAAAACCACAACCCCGAGGAGGATTTTGATGTAAAATCTAGTAAGATGCTTGCTATTACAAGCTTTTGATGTGATAGTAGGGTCAGGAAGTGAAGGATGATAGAGTTGCATATTCTTGGCTCTTGAATCATCTATTCTCTGTCTGTATTTATAGTTGATACATGCAGTTTACCAAAATAGAAAGAAATAGTCTCATATTCCGGGGGGAGTGGGCAAACTTCGCGGATATCTAGCAGCTCTTTCTTGACCTGACACAATGGCTACTTTGAGTAGGTCGAGAACTTGAAGTATCTTCTCAAATTCCATCTGTCTTCGATCATGTATGGCTGTCTTCGACTATGCCTTGCTGGCTTACTCTTGTCGAATCTCAGGAATATACTACTACATGTCTGATGTATACTGGTTAAGTATGGACCGAGATCAAATCAAAATAGTAAGGATAATTTATGTCTGATGCATACTTGTGAAGTATGGATCGATATCAAATCAAAATAGTAAGGATGATTTCCTGATGCATACTTGTTAAATATGGATCGAAATCAAATCAAAATAGTAAAGATGATTGATTGTCTGATACATACTTGTTAAGTACTGATCAAGATCAAATTAAAATAGTAAGGATAATTGATTGTCTGATGCATACTTGTCAAGTATGGATCGAGATCAAATCAAAATAGTGAGGATGATTGATTGTCTGATGTGCACTTATTAAGTATGGATCGAGATCAAATCAAAATTGTAAAGATGATTGATTATCTGATGCATACCTGTTATGTATGGATCGAGATCAAATCAAAATAGTAAGGATGATTGATTGTTTGACGCATACTTGTTAAGTATGGATCGAGATCAAGTCTAAATAGTAAGAATTAAACTGACAATAAAATTTCTTTATTTGAATCGATGAAAATGGTTACATCCTTTTATTTGTAAAATAGATTCAGTTGGGCAGTATTCTATGGATATTCGAGCTGTATTTTATCTTCAGTCATCAACCAGTAAGTTCCACTATCTGTTTTGTCGCTGACAATGTATGACCCTTCCCAGTTTTCTGATAACTTTCTACAATTTTTAGGCCGAGTACTATCTTAGATCCGTCGCAGGGCAAGGTCTCCGATACCAAATTTCCGTTTGCAAACCTTTTTGTTGTATGTTTTTTTAATGTGTCATGGTATCGTCCCAAGTTCGCGATGGCCTTGTCGCGGGTTTCTGCGATCCAGTTGAGGTTGTAGAGGAGACCGAGCTTATTATCTTCATGTGGAATTTTCCTTCAGGTACTTGGTAGATCGAGGTCTGAAGGTATGACTACTTCAGTACCGAAGGCCATCATGAACGGAGTGCAGCCTGTTAAAACTCAAGGAGCGGTTCGGTAGGCCCAGAGAACACTGAGTAATTCGTCAACCCACCTTCCTTTCTTGTCGTTGAGACGTTTGTGCAAACCTGATTGGATGCTTTTTTTGATGGATTGGCTTACCTGTTGCCTTGAGGATAGTATAGTATGGATGTTGATAGATGGATTTTGTATTTATGGAGGAAAGCAAGTACTTTTGCGCTGATGAATTGCTTACCTTGAGGATAGTATAGTCAGAGCGTATCATTTGTTGGCAGCCAAACCTTGTGATGATGTGCTCCCAAAAGAACTTGATGACCTCATTTTCATCGGTATGGCATAGAGGAACTGCTTCAACCCATTGTGTGAAGTAGTCAGTAGCGACATGGACATATCTTTAGTTTCCCAATGTTAGATGGAAAGGTCCAATGATGTTGATCCCCCATCGTTTGAATAGCCAGAGGAAATTGCTAATATGTAAGTCGAAGGCTGGACTTTTGATATCTTGAGCTTGGATTTAGAATTTATAGCATTTATACAAAAATTCTTTGCAATCCTGCTTCATCTTGGGCTAGTATACTACTTGCGTGAATGCGCGCTGAGCTAATGATCTTCCTGAAACTTGTGCGCCATAGATACTTTTGTGAAGTTCTCTAATTTTGATATGAGTTTTTTTTTTAGATGCATTCGATAACTAGTCCCGCTCCTGTAATACGATATAAGATGTTATCTTTGACTGTGAATCTCGGGCATTTGGCCAAAAGTGATCGGGCATCTTCTTTGTTACTAGGGAGGACGTTGGAGTTGAGGTATGCATAGAATGGCCTTCTCCAGTCTTCTGGGTCTTTATCTTCAGCAATGGCGATCTGTAGTGTTGACAGTATATCGAGACTAGAATGCTCGATGATTTTGGTTTTTAAAGATCTTTTTTCACTATCTCCCAACATGGCAGCGATATAAGTTAATGCGTCGGCATGCCGATTTTCTTGTCGAGGTAAGTAAGAGATTGTTGCGTGTTTGAATTTGTTCATCTTTTCTTCAACCAGGGTTGTATAATCAAGCATTTTTCCCATTGTGCAAAATATCTTATTGTAATGATTTGCCACGAGTAAAGAATCGACATAGATTGCCAATTCTTCTGCTCTGAGTGTGAGGGTGAGATCTAGATCGTGTAAGATTCCTTCATATTCGGTCATATTATTGGTGGCATAGAAGTTTAGTTTGATTGCCTTCTCGATGCGATGATTAGAAGGTGTAACGAGGACGATGTTAATCCCTAACCCTTGTGGTTTAGCTGATCCGCTTATAAAAAGACGCCAACTCATGTTTTTGGACCATGCGTCTGGTTCTGCTATCATCTGTGAAGATTTCTTCGAGATCTTCCCAATCGGGGTCTTCGACCAGAAAGTCTGCCAAAAAGTCTGCTATTGCTTGTCCCTTGACTGATATCTGGGGTTCGAAGGAGATGTCGTATTTGCCAAGGAAAACAAGCCATTGCTGGATTCTTCGAGATTTTTTTTTGGAGAGTACCAGTTTAAGGGAGTACTTGGTGATGATTTTGATGGGATGAGCTTGAAAGTAAGGACGAATTTTTTGAGAACTGTAGACCAAGGAAAGTAGCTATTTTTCTGTTGTTGTGTATCTTTTTTCAGCAAGCATGATTTTTTTGCTGATGAAGTAGATTGGTTTTTCTACTCCTCCATCTTCTCGAATAAGAACGAAACTAATTGAGTCTTCAGTCATGGATAAGTACATTGTTAGTGTTTTTCCATCAACTGGAGTACTCTTGATAGGAGGACACCCGAAGTATCATTTAAGATCTTTCAAGGCTAACTCATAGTCAGGAGTCCAAATGATTTCCTTGTGCTATTTTTTTCAAAGAGGGGTGAGATTTCCACGAAGAAGGAGGTAAAGAAGTTTGCATTGATCAGATGACTTTGAGATGAATCTATGAAGAGCGGCGATCTTGCCTGCAAATTTTTGGACATCTTTCTTCGTTCGCGGAGATGGCATCGCAATGAGCGCTTTAATTTGTGCAAGATTGATTTCAATCCCTCTTTTGCTGGCCAGTTATCCCTAAAATTTACCAGATGCGACTCCAAATTGGCATTTCTCTGGATTGAGTTTCATCTGGTAGTTGCGAAGGATATCGAAGATGATTTGGAGGTTGCTGGAATAATCTTCGTGCTTTAAGCTTTTGCAGATCATATCGTCGATATAGACTTTCATGATTATGCCCAGGTGATCTTTGAACATTTTTGTGACAAGCCTTTGGTAAGTAGCTCTGCATTCTTTAACCCAAAAAGCATTACTGTGTAACTGTAGAGACCTCTTTTGGCAATGAAGGTTATTTTTTCCTGATCGTCTTCGGCGGTGGAACTTGGTTGTAGCCGGAGGCTACATCCATCATAGAAAGAAGTTCGTGCCCTACGACAGAGTCGAGAAGTTGCAGAATCAGTGGCAGCGGAAAACTATCCTTGGGTGTGAACTTGTTGGGTTCTGTGAAGTCAACACAAACCCTGATCATTTCATTTTTCTTCGGTACTTCTGCAATGTTAGAAACCTACTTCGGATACTTAGTTTCCTAAATAAATCATACCCGAAGAAATTTATCAATCTCTTCATTCACTGCATCGCGGAGGCGGGGAGTTAAATTCCGTCATTTATGAATAATAGCTTTACTGTCTAGAAGGAGGTTAAGTCAGTGGCATGCGATTGATGGATCGATGCCAGGCATTTCTTGGAAATTTCAAGCAAAGATGTCGATGTTTTTCTTAAGTAACTGGATCATGGATTTTTTTTTGTCGGTTGAGAGTTTAGAGCCGATGAAGGTGGTATACCCTGGACCATCGAGTTCAATAGATTTGACCATCTCGGTGTTATGCTACTCGAATGTGGGGGGTGACAATTGCTGTAGTTGCTATGTTTTAAGAAGTTTTACTGTATGAGGGTTGGTTGTGGTATTTTTGAACATACGTGCAACTACTTGGCTACCTTTGATTTTGTAGATTCCATGATATGTTGGAAATCGCAATGCTAGATGATAAGTAGAAGGTACTGCTTTAATCGAATGCAGCCAACATCGTCCCCAAATTCCCAAATATTTAGACTCAACATCGATGACAAGGAATTTTACGAATGTAGTTTCTAATCCTGCCTGAACTGGCAGAGTAATTTTTCCTGTAGCTGATTCTTTCAAACCGTTAAATCCGGTGATTGTTGTTGTCGAAGCTTTCACCGAGTCTGTGAGGCCTAGGACTTCAATTGCTCTTCTGAACAATACATCTGTAGCGTTTCCTGTATCGACGAGAAGCGTATATAGGCAGTCCTGTCAAAATTTGAGAATAATGGCGAGAGGGTTATCGTAAGGGTACTTTACATGGCTAGTATCACAATCCTCGAAGGTAATATGCTAAGGACGTTTGATTTGCTTGAGCTTAGAAAAAGTTTTGCTGATTTATCTAAGGAGGTCATTTTACAACAGGATGTAATATGATCGTCTTGTTTTCTTTTCTTCCCTTTTTAAATCACGATCATATACATGTGACAATTTTAGGGTCCGAGTTCCCAATTTTCCTGTAAAAAAAAATATTTGTAAAAGCTTGCCAATGTCTATTTTGTGCCCTGTTCAAAGAAGAATAAGGAATCGACAGTGATCTCTCGATCTTTAGCATGAGCGTAATTGGATACGAAAAGACGCTGCAACTGGCTGAACGTGGTAATGGAGGCTTCTTGGATGGTGTGGAACCATCAGAGCGATTCTTCCTTTAGGCTCATATTGAATAGCCTCCACAGTATGTGGTTGAGTTTGGAATATAATCCAACAACAACTTTGAAGTATCAGACATGGGTGAGTGGGTCAGTGATTCCTGCATATTGAATGAACTTCGACATATGAAAATTCTCTAGTATGGGCATGACTTCGAGATGGGGGGAGATGGTGTTTGTCTCGATTCTGTCAAGCGTGGATCTTCGGTCTGGAATATCAGAATTTATGGCCTAGATCTTGTTGTTTAGGTCATTCAATATGACGAATTGTTGCGGGGAAAAAGCAAGGCGGCAACTTGTAGAACAAAATCTTCCTGTCCTTCTGCTCCCAATCGATCTCTGATCAGTCTTTTATCGTGTGGTGGAGGATTCTGATGATGCGTGCGTCGAATTCCTTGAGTTTCCAATGCTGAAGATGTCGAACCAAAATATCGGGAAGCCCTATTTGGATTACCGGATCTGGATCAAGAAATTTGTAACTCGACTTCTCTCGGTTGATCATCGCGCTGAATTGTTCTTGATATATGATCGCTTCGGGCAAGTGGAGGTGACGCCTGGCGCCCAGTGAGTTGATCTTGTGTCCTTCTCAGTCTCTCTATTTCTTTTTGATGTGTTTCGCTCTGTTGATCTAAGGCTTTCCTTTATTCGTCTCTCTCTGTTTGAAGAGCTTGAGCGTGGACACGCCAATCTTCCAATCTTTGGGTTTTTTTTGCAGCCATTTGTTTATGAAGTTTGACTACTACACCGTGTAGGTCGACCGTTCCTGGTATCGGATCTTGATCTCTCATGGTACTGGAATGACTTCTTATGTTCATGTTGGTCATCGAAAGGTTTTTAGATCAGTGGTGGTAAAGAAAAGTGTGGTTTTCCCACAGATGGTGCCAACTGTAGTGATGTATTTTCCGGAAGGAGTATCTTTGCCAATACTTATTCGTAAGGAGAATGTAATAAAAGGCTAAATAAACAAGATTTTACATAGAAAACTCAGTAAAAGCTGAGAAAAACTACGACGTCGGGGAGAAGATTCTGGTCCTTGAACAATTTATTCTCTGCCTATATTTATTGTAGATACAGGCTGGTTTATAAAAAGAAAGAAACAGTCTCCTATTCCGGGGGAAGTGGGCAAACTTTGCGGATCTCTAACAACTATTTCTTGACCAGGCACAACGGCTATTTTTGGTAGGTAGAGGACTTGAGATATCTTCCCGTATGCTATCTGTCTTCGATCATGTATGGATGTCTTCGACTATGCTTTGTCGGCTTACTCTTGTCGAATCTAGGGAATATGCTACTACAACCTCGATTCTCAACAACAGTAAGGTTTGTTGCTTAGGTGGAGGCAACCGACCTTATTTTTTGCCACCGACCACCTAGTAGTTGGTTGTTTCACCTAGCTGGCAACTTTCTAAAGAAAAAAAAACCATCAAGAGGGTCAGTTTAGAGACCCACAGGGTGGGTTGTTAAAATATTCATGCCGGGCAGTTTTGCACAATTTAGAACTGTGTGGCACAAGGCAACCAATAAGGGGACACCCCATGTCATGTTCTGATGACCAACTACTACGATGTTGCCACGTGTATGGCTCATATTCAAAGGGTGGTAATGGCTAATACTTGCCGCGCAGTTCTGAACTGCGCGGCTTGGTTTGGAGCAACTCTTTTCCCTTCATAAAACCATCCCCACACCCCATTTCTCTTCAAGAAAATAACCCTATCAAACTATAGCAAGGCCATGTCTTCAAGCTCTCAAGCAAACTCCCAATATAATTCTCAAAGCCACTCTCAACCCTCCCATTCAAGCCAATAACCTAACTTTTGTCCTTCCCAATTCGCCGCATTTAGTTCGTAAAAAATGTCAAATCCTTCCCAATATTACGATCACCACATTCGGCAATTGTTTCTACCACTCGACTCTCCTAGTCCCTTACAATTTGATTCACAAAGAACCAATTCTTACTCTAACTACCAAGCCTACTACCCTTAATTCAACCTTAAATCGGGAAATCCATAATTTTCCTCACAAATAGAATTTGGCGAAGGAAGTTCGTCTATCGCACCGATGTAAGCTTCATGAGGTTTAAACGACTTAAACCTTAGTACGCCACCCACTCCGGTTCTCGCTCTAATTGTCACACCAAGTAATACACGTGCAAAAGGGAAGGCGAAAGCTAAAAGAAAGACGGCGACACCGACACCAACACCTAATGTGGTTGAAGATCATGTTGAGGAGGAGGTTGATCATGACGTTCCAATTGATAAAGATAAATACAAGAATACAAGTTATTAGAGAACGGATGACTTCGTAAACTTCGCATGCGTTTGGTCCTAAGTTTCTCAAAATCTCAAGACAAGAAAATAACAAAAAGCCTCACAATTTTGGTTGAAAGTGCGTGACCAATTCAATTTGTTCTACGTGGACCAATCGATGTGGCAATCATATAACGGTGTCAATAGTACGTACAAAAACCAGTTTAGTTAAGGTAATATTGAAAAAGGTTATGTAACCAAATGGCACACTAGACGTATGAAAAAGTGTATGGAAAAATATTTCAATTCGGGCGGCTTATAAATTTTTAGAATGTTGTCCAAAATGGTCCCAAATTAATCCAATCGGGCATCCTGGTCGTAATATATCGAGAAAGTCGATTTATTGTGATAGTCTAGGAAACTCTACTAATACCGAACCTCCGACAGCTACTTCCACCACCACTACTTCCATAATTTTGGAAGATTCTACCAACTTCTGTCATCACTATATGCTTGTGGGGAAGTACGTCCGGACGGGCAAAAAAATTTAAAGCGAAAGAAGCCGCAAAGTCAGGAATGGGCTATTGGGGGAAGAAGATGTTCCAAACGACAACCAACATGATTTCGGCATAGAGTGAGAGAGTCGAGAAGAAAAAATAGGAGAAGGAATCTAAAGCTAGAGAATGAGAATAACGAAAGTTAGCTAAAGAGCCGGAGACACAAATGAGACGTGAAGTGGTGATAGCTAAACAAAAAGTTGATGAAGAGCAAACTTTGGTCCAGGTGATGACAACCGACACAAATAACCTACTACTGGAACAAAAATGTTGGATGAAGAAGCAACTAAAAATTTATTCTGCAAAATTAAAGGAACGATGTCCAATTGATGAAGATGACCCGAGTGATTAAAATTGATGCAACCGTTGGCTTTATTAGTAAGCGTTAACTTTTAAACTGCACTTTGAATTTGATCTTGATGTACTCTTCTTTTCTTTTGGTAGTTTGAAATGTATTTGTTTTCGTTGAATTTGATCCTGATGTATTCTTCAATACTCTAATTTGGCAAGCATAACTTGAAAAATTATCTACTTCAATCAAACATTACAAATAAACGTCAATCAAACATTACAACTTCAACATTAAAATTACAATTTCGAAAAGAAAATACATCAATAACAAACTTTAAGTAGAGAAACAACATTACTATGCTCCATTTAGCGCCCATAAGTGACCCACGAGTTGATCCCGTAAGTTGAAATGAGCCGTTTTATCTCTAATTTCATTAATCTTCACAATGTAATCGGCCATAGTATTGAGAACATGAATTGGATTTAAGACTGCATTCACCCGCTCCACCGATCTTCTAAAATCCGGATCGATATCTACTTGCCGGATAAAACTATGACGTTCCTCTTCAATGATCATGTTGTGCATAATTATGCATGTGTACATATCGTTCACTAGATTACTAGGCTTCAAAAACCGCGCACCGTGAGCCAATATTTTAAACCGCGCTTGTAGAACCCCGAAAGCGCGCTCCACATCTTTCTGTTATGCTTTTTGCATCTTTGCAAAATATCTTTCGGCATCGTTCATCAGATTTCTTAGGGTTTGAATGATTGTTTACCATTTTAGATAAACTTCGTCGGCTAAATAATACCCCATATATGATAGACACGTGGCACAATCAAGTCTGTACATATGTCATGCAGTTCTAAACTGTGTAGCATATAGAGAGACCAGATCGTACCACGTGAACCTCATGAATGTCACGCAGTTCCTGTGTGGCTCAGTCTCCCAGAACAACAACTTCCCCTCTCTCAACACTTAGTTTTTTCTAGAAATCTCTTGTGGAATTTAATCAAACACCTTCTTAGGTGTGTCATATATACTAAACACTTAGTTTTTTCTTGAAATCATTTGTAGCATTTAATCAAACACCTTTCATCCATCGAATATACGCAACACTAGGTACTTTACACAAATAACATTAAGTTAAACATCATTATACATAAACGTTAAAACATGATCCAAATTAAACTTAACATGCAAATAACATAAAACATTATTTAAACTAGTAGGGAAACTGTACTAAATAAACATAGAGCTAAGCATACCGACCCATCCTCGCTCTACGCTCGGGTGCAAAATTGACTATTGTCTAAGGTACACTGCACCTCTGGCTATGCCTCATACCTGATGAACATCTCAGATAGCCTCTCTCCCGTGAGTTGGATAATATCCTGCGACCGTCTTAGCTGTTCGTCTATCCCATCTATGTGGTCAACATAGTGCCTCGAATCCTCATCTGCTGCATGCTGCATTCCAATGTTTTGCTACCATAGCTCATCCACAATATACATGGCTGAACATGGCTATTGGAACTCGATGGCTGGGATCGGTATCCGTCTATGCTTTCTGCCGGTTGCCGCCATATCTATGAACCATCTAGTATCCTGAGAATCTGATGTCGTGTCTACTCCATAGTTCTCCACCTGAGACGGTTCACCTAAACTCGAAGTTTGTGGCACACGTACATCGGGTCTAACTAGATTGTGTCCAAACATCCACATACTTTCAGACCTCTTCACTAAATAGCAACCAATCTTAGGATTTGGGTGAACGTGTTTCCAATACGTCATATAATCTACATCCTCAACGATATAGTGGTTTGTGTCTAGTACTCGATTTCTTTTAGTTGCTCTCATACATCGAGATCGAAACGTGGGAACTCCATAATATCGGGGGGGGGGGGGGGGGGGGGTCGTCATGGGGAACACCGTCTACTACCCTATTGATCTGACGCGTACATCTCTCTCCCAAATACCAAAGAGTCTCATTCTTGTACGGGATTGATACGAATGGAAACCCTTTTTACACTTTTTTTTTTTGCGTATTTTATCTCCCTACGGATTCCATTTATGAACCTCAATCACGGTTCTCAATTAATGTTTTCTCTATCCTTCCACTCAATCATGTTCCTGATTAATTCAAACAAATGGTGGATTTCAGCTCCCGATTTACTCCTCTCAATTTTCACCCACGCACCCATACATGGATAAATATGTCGGAAGTTATGATCCTTCACAATGTACATCCCCACTCTGCAGTACTCATAGAACCAAAACTCCAAAAGAGACCAAAATCCAAACAACGAGTTCATATCATGCCCATTCTTCATCACTGATGCTAGGTCTAGTCCCCGATATAATGTAGCCATGATAAGAGATTCCTAATCGTACTTTATCCCGCCTATAATATGCCTATCTTCCACAGTGACGAAATAATCCGCTGCAAGCGAGGTATTGCCATTTGTAAAAAATAGATTTCTCATCATATATGCAACAAAAGCCCTCGCGTACACAATATCCAATTACAGGTTGTAAGTGTAATTTTTTTCTCTTGGATCCAAATCCCTCATATACGACTTCAAAAATACTAACATGATGTTATTGTTGCTTGTAATCCCAAAAAACAACTTAGAAGCTTCATCGACATTTGAATACTTATCTTCATAAGGGAGATTAATTCCTATTCCACAAGGGAAAGCCGTTAACATCACAAAGTCTAACGGCGTAAAGCTAAACTCCCCGTAGGGGAAATGAAATGTATTGGTGAACGGCGCCCACCACCGCTCCACAAGAGCATAAACCAATCGATTATAGCAATTCCCTACATTAATCGATAAAAATTTCTCAAAAACTATTTCGTCGATCAGTTTCTTTATCGACGGATAGTTTAAGATAAGCTCGTACCACTTCAATACCTTGCCTAGCAATCCACTACATATTATATTATCTCGGTTCTACATTCAAACACAAAAAAATACATTATAATTTAATTCGGGCATTTCATCAAACATTTGTAAAACCACGTTTTAATACGTGAATTTCAAAGATATCTTACCGGTTTGTCCTCCGATCCAATACTAATATGCACCTAATTCTCCGGAAGAACGTCCCCTAAGTGCAAATCATCAAAAGTTGGGACGGGATCGTTAATGGTGATTTACCCATTCGTGTAACTTCGGTGTAAGTATTGTATTTGCTTTTAGGATATTTGTTATGCGGTTGCGATGGCAATTCTCCTGACATTTTGATCAGAGTTAACAGAACGAACAAATTTTGTCAAGAAAACCCAAACTTACGAGGTTTGGTTAGGTGTTAGGTTTTGGAAGAGGTTTGGTTAGGTGTTAGGTTTTGGAAAGAAGAGTTTTTAAAGGTGGAATGACAAAAAAACAAAACTTGGTGTTGAGAGAGAGGATGCGTTACATTAAAAATATTAATTATGGCCACTTGTAATTGGCTTTGGTGCCGCCAGTTCTGAACTGCGCACTTGTAATTGGCTTTGGTGCCGCTAGTTCTAAACTGCGCGGCAGATATAACTTGTTGAGATTTAAACACATGGCTACATCGTGGTCGTCAATTTCTGCTGTGCAGTTCTAAACTGCATTGATCTCAAACGACCCTGTATCAGTTTGGCACTGCTGTGTAAAAATCAAGGTGGATTAGTCGGTTTCAACCAACCTTACTGCTGCATATGCTCTAACATATTCCACACCAGGAAAAGATACGAAAAGATAGAAGGCTTGTTATATATTTGATTTGAAAAATATCTTCTCTGAGTAAACAAAAACAATTATCTACTAAACATGACTAGTAATGTAACTAAGGGAACACAGAGCAGAAACAGACAAAATACAACAGTAATCTTAGCACTTCTTTCTTAAACACTAGAGACTTAAAAATATGCTGGGTTTCTCTCCTTAATAAATCATAAACTCAAGCTGGTAATTGGAGCTTCTCGTTGTTCTTCCAGCTGTACAGACATAAAAGAGATGTAAGTGTCTAGTACTGGTATTACCCGTCACTATACACACCATCGGAAAATGCTGCCTGTATACTATGAATGTGTAAGACTACTTACCTGTGGAAGTAGTAGTAGAAGAAGTCTGCATATAATAATGTCTGGACAAGCCCAGATATCCATGCTGCCACGACCAAAATAGATGTTTAGTACTTCATTGGAGAGCCAAAACAGAATAAGAAGGCAATTCGTGTTTTAGGACATTGAGATAATCCTCATTAAGGTATTTCGAGCAATATTAAGAGTAGTGTTATTTAGATTATGATAAAATGGAGGGCTTGACAAATTTGAGTACAAACTATCAAATTTGTTTGGATGAACTTCATAATAACCATCCATAACCATAACTATATATATATATATATAATAGAGAGAGACGTACTTATCCAATGGACATAGTGCTGCTCAGTGAAATATCGGTAAATCCAGTTGAGTATGTACAGCGACCGGTATGCACTGCAACAAGAGAGGAAAATAACTACATGTGCAAGAAAATAAATATAAAATTTCAAGCAAAAAGGATCCCCATCCCACAAATACAATATGTACAGTCACAGAAATTGGGGAAGAAAAAGGTATATCTACATTAACCATGTACAAAAAAATAATCATCTCTTAAACTGTAACTGCTTAGAGTGGTGCGAAAGTAGCTAAAAATACAAAGATTGAATTCATTGCAGGTTTGATATTGCCTTTGAATTTACTACTGCAAAACAACTCCACAAGAAAGATATGGAGGCCAGTAGCTCTTATGCTAATTCAGGTAGTCATACAAGCCATAAGCTTGCAGAATCAGTCACAAGAAAGCGCCCATCTTAACAAGGATAACAAGCAACGGAAGCCGCAAAGGCTAGAAATGATGACAACTGGGCATGCTGATGGGGGTACAATTACTGAAGCTATTTACTCTATTGAAAAAGATAAATCCCCCTGGTCCACATGGGTTTGCTTTTTGTTTCTATAGAAAGTGTTGGGCCGCTGTTGGAGAAGATTCTGTTAAGGCCATAGATTTCTTTACAAAAACAAGTTGCTGAGAGAGGTAAATACAACTTCTAGTACTTTGATTCCTAATACCAGTTTATTTCAAGCCTATTTCTTGATGTGATGTGATCTAAAAAATAAATACAAAAATCATTACAACTAGGCTCAAGATATCTATGATCATTCGAATCAAAACCAGTTTACTTTCATCCATGGGACATACATTCAAAACAGTATTACAATCTTGAGCTTGTGAGGAATTACGACAGGGATGATGGCCCAAGAAAGGTGGTGTGAAAATTGACTTAAGGAAAGCAAATGATATGGTTAGTTGGACTGCTATTCTGGAAGTTCTCCATAGATTTAACCTCCCTATCAAGTTCATTCGATGGATTGAAGAATACACAACCACCCCTGGGTCAACCCCTACCAAGTTCATTCGATGGATTGAAGAATACACAACCACCCCTGGGTACCCAGTTGCTATTAATGGTACTTTAAATGGTTATTTTGAAGGAAAGGACATTAGAGAGGGAGATGATATCTCGTCCTCTCTTTTTGTAATTCAGATAGAAGTGTTCACTAAGTTGAGGATATGAAAGTAGATGAAGGCTCTCTCACTCTTCAGCCCAAGTGTAGATCGGAGGACTACTCGTCAATGTTTTACTGATAATCTGCTTGCTTCCATGGACGGTTCTCAGAATTTTGCTACTATCTTCTAAAGGAAGCCCTTACTGAGTTCAAAGAGTATTATGGTCTTGAAACTCTAATATCAACAAAGAGCAATGTCTTCTGTGCAGGTACGATTGATACTGAGATCACCCAAACAACTACAATCTTGGGGCTTCGGCAAGGGGATTTGCTTATAAAGTACTTGGGGACTTCAACAAGGGGATTTGCCTATAAAGTAGTTGGGCGAATCTCATTACTGTAAGACCGAACCATAGTGATCACCTCTCTTATCACAAACAATTCAAACAGAATCCAATACTGAAAAGGAAGATTATTGTCCAATGCAGAGAGATTGATCCTAATCAATAATATCCTCAACAGCATGAGTGTATTGTAGCTCACCTGCTTCATGCTTCCTGTAAGAACTATTAATGAGATACATACTATTTGCAGGATTTTTTGTGGGCTGGGGTGGATTTGAATTACAAAATTCCAAATGTTAGCTGGAATGGTTCATCCATCCTTTCAAAGAACTATTAATGAGATACATACTACTTGCAGGATTTTTTTGTGGGCTGGGGTGGATTTGAATTACAAAATTCCAAATGTTAGCTGGAATGGTTCACCTATAGCCACTTCGAAATGGAGCTTGGGCTAGTAAGAGAGCTCCTGTCAGTAACTTAATACCGAATGGAGTTTGGGCTGTTTCTGGCAGATTGAAATGTTGTTCAAAATTTTACCAGGTTGCTGATGTGGAGATACATACCCCTAAAGAAGATGATTTAGAGTGGACAACTAATGCTCAGGGGGTCTATAGCATGAAGGATACTTACAACTATACCAGGCATGAAATCCCGGCTGTCGGTTGGGCTCCTATTGTGTGGTTTTCTGGTACTAGAAAAAGATAATTTTTTAGGGGACCATATCTACCTATTGTTGTGTACTTTGCTCTGCTGCTTCTGTATCTGAATCCCGCCTATTCTTTGACCGTACTTATACCTAATTTGCTTGGAGTGATCTTCGAAGAATGCTGAGATTGAACGCCACGAATAACAACTGGCATGGCCAAGTTGCCTAGCGCATACATCATTTCAGTGGAAAGAATCCTATTGCTCTTGTGAAGGAATTAGCCTTTAATGCTTTTTAATATAACATATAGGAATTAGCCTACGCAAAGAAGTCTATCTAAGACAACCAACATAGCAGAGACTTCATGGCTAGATGGAACCTAGATGCCTCTTTTGTACATCAGAAATCTATTAAATGCACATGGATACCTCCAACTTCTGATATAATGCTCATTAATACTGATAGGTCTCTAAAAGATTATAGTGGGAAATTTGGAGCAGCCATAGAGATGAGATTGGGGACAATCCTTGCTGCTGCTGCTGCTGGGAAGGGGGTCCACTTACTGCCTTAATTCATGAAGTCCAAGTCATTGAGCTTCAGATTAAAGTTGGCCAAGCTAAAGGGTTACACCAGGGTCTGATTTCCTCAACACTGTTGCTGCTGATCATGAAAAGAACCTCTTCTCCTTAGAAACAGAGATATAATGTCATTAAGATTGGAAGCTAATTGAAGAGATGGGACATTTACCATGTTTATAAAGAAGCTAACAGGTTTGCTGAGCACCTTGTTAGCCTCCACCCTGACATTACATTCTTGGAGATCAGCCCAAGTTATTTTTTTCAAAAATGGAGAAGATAGTGTACCAGGACTCTTCTGAGATGTGGCATGAGTTCCCCCCCACCCTGCACCCGATTATGCTCTTTGGAAGAGGGTACTGATTTTATTACATCAATGTTGCTTTTGAGCTTGTTTTCCTGCCCAGCTCTCCTTTGTGCCCTTAGAAGAGGGCTTTTTGGCTGCACATATTTCCTATTATGTTAGCGGTCCCTCCAACCCCAATTCACCTTTCAAAAAAATGGTAAGTGCTTAACTTTTTTGTAAATAAGTATAAACTCTTCGAGACTTATTTAAGTATGGATTAGATTCAATCATTCAAAAAATACTTTTTCGTTTTCAAATGAATGATACTCTTATCCACGACTTAATTTTAGTTTTGGCCTTTGAGAGGGCTTCCCAAGTGCAAACTCTTGGGAGTTTGGACTTAATATGAGAAGGTGCTTTCAATTGTTCTAATTTACACATAAACTAGCGGTAACCTTTGTCTATGATACACCTTAGTCCTCAGTCCTCAAAAGTAGCCCTGTGAAAAGGGTATCTGCACTAACCGGCTCCACATGGCTTTGGCATAAAAAGGTTGATGTAGTACAGCGACCTTCCAAACTCAACTACACTCCTCATTATGTTAGCCGCACCAATGTTCCTTTGTAACATAAGATTGTTTGGAATTCAAAACGTACTAATGTGAGGGCACATGATTATGCGAATCTGGAGGCTTTTTTCTCTATGTTTTTAAGAATTTGGTCTTTGTATTAGGATTTTATTTGTTCCTTTAATAATAAGAGGATTCTAAAAGGAATTTCCACTTGGAATAATGGTTTTCAAGTTAGAGTTTCACTGTTTTCTATTTATTAGAGGTTGAGCCTGCTTTTGCGTATTTATTATAAAGAGTATTAGTAAAATCCTTAGTTTCTTCAGAAATACGAATATTATACTTGCCGATAATTATTCGCTTCCCATAATTCATTTGCTTCACTAAATTATTTTCATCCCGTGCTATTAACATTATGCGTGTACAATGAGTACATATTACCTGCTTTTGTGTTTCCAGTGTTTCTTATTAATATTATGCCAAAAGTAACTCAACCCCTTATCGTCATTGGTTGATTCACACGACGAATCGATGCAATCAAATGCTAATTAGCAAACAACTAGCAATAAAGATAGTTCAACCATATAGAGAAATATCTTACTAATATGGACCAAAAAATATATAGATAACATATTACGTGTTGTCACTTTACCATTGAATGCATTAGGAGACCATGATGGAAACCATAAATTATAAATTTACTCGAGGTATCAAATGAACATAAACATTATAAAATTAGTAAATATCTAAATAAGAGTTTCGAAATAGTAATTCACCCGAGAAGAAAGATGTATTGTCCTGTTAAGTTATCGATATTCCTAGTCCTTTGCAACAACACCAGCTGAGGAAGAATTGCAACAGCCTCCAAATACAAGGAAAATGTCCACATTACCTGTTCAATTGCACGATGAACAAGTGGTTAAGACTTAATTAATAACAGAATGAAGGGGACAAAGAGAGGCAGCGGCTAAGTTAACGAAAAACAGGGGACACACCTCCTTAACAGTGAACTTTTCATTAATAAGTAGGGCCAAAATTATGCAGGGCAGTATGAGAAAATGATGGCGAAAGGTGTCTTGTTCTTTGTCATAAGATCTGCGGACAATCTTGTGACGTCTAATGTACCAGACAATAGAGAATGAACTTCCCAAGAAAATCAACTTCATGCATGTATTGTACAGTGAGATATAATCTGTGAAGATATCCAAGTACCGAGTAGCAAAAACAAGTGCGTACAGTTCTTGAGTCTTCAAAGAAATGCCTGCACAAAATGATAAATTATTGATCTCAAACTTCATAAATATGATGCACCTTTTGAACGTGATTTAAGGCCAAAAAAGAGGACCACTAGCAAAAAGAAAGTTACCAGTTAAGAAAATGTTTAAGAACTTCCACAGATAAAATAAGAGTTCAAGACCAAAATTGTGTTATAACTAGGGCTGTTTTCGGATCGGATCGGAAATGAAGCTCTTCAAAAAAATTCCGATTTTTTTTCGGATATCAATATTGCATTCCGGTCCGATTTTTTTTTCAAAATTATTCCGAATTCGGAAAATTGGATTTTTCGAAATAATCGGAATTTTCGAAAATCCGAAAAATTCGGATTAAAAATTTGGAAAAATCAGAATTTTCAGATAATATTTGTGAAAATAGTGAATCTTTGAAACGTAATGCTCCCAAATCAAAATATCCAACTCTTACTCATACAAGGTAACATCACCACATCTCCATCTAACAAAAAAAATCGTTAAACTACAAAGAATACATTAAATATTGAATAAGAGTATTCGGAAGAATCGGATCGGATATTATTCGAAAAAATCGGATCGGAAATTTCGGAAAATCGGAATAGCAAAAGGTTATCCGATTCCGATCCGATATTTTTCGAAAAAATTTGGAAATCGGAAACGTAAAATAGGGTTTCAAAATTGAAAAAATCGGATAGGATTTCGGAAAAAATCGGAAGTTTGGACAAAGGTTGCAGCCCTAGTTCTAACGATTATAAAAATCACCACTACAGGTTTATTCTTTAACACATGGTTATGTGTATTAATCTGGTAGTTTTGGTCTCCTCTTTTTAGATGAGCATATGCTTTGTCTTGTTATAACTTTGGCCCTTTCATCTCCACTCCTCCATACTTGTTCTTTGCCGCAAAATTTTAGAAGACCGTCAGATATCTTAGGGCTTTGGCTGCTGTAGACGTGTCTGTGGATAGTACATAGTAAGTTTTCATTGATATACCGTGTTTTTCCCCTACAAGATACCTTCTCCTTTGTGGGGAAAATGGAATGACACTGCATAAAGATTGCTAACATAGTCTTCTGTTCTTCATGATTGTAAATATAATGCTAAGCAAAGATTTGTACTGTCAATCTATTACATTCTAGTAACCTAGTAGTATTATTGAGAGTTTAAACTACAGTGCCACATTGTTTCCATTTCATGAAGTATTTCAGGACTGTGAAACCGGAAATATTATTGCCAATCTTTATTAGAAGCTGTTTTTTTTACCGCATAGACCGGAATGTTGTTTCATCTAATAGAGCACATCAATTTAGTATCAGCAGTAGCGCTTGAATCTATGCTGCTTAGTAAAGGTCTTAGCATTACCTAATTATGTGTAAGGCTTCTTAAGTTTACATTTACCTCCGCGGGCGATTTAACTTGCCACTGCCGAAATTTGGTATACATCATATTTTTTCTCCTCCGAAGAGAAACAGTGTTCATTTTAATTTCTGAGTACAGTGGTTACTGCATCCTTTTGTTATTTGGGTGATTGTTGTTTAGACACATATATTTGATTTGATGGTTAACAAAATGAAAGGTGCTAATAAATATGGCACCTAGGTAACATGGCATAGATATGCCATTTTGGCGGTCAGTTGTAGGCTTTGATTGCACGAGAGCTCTTGTTGCTTCCCCAAAAGATCGGATTCAAAAAGGGTCAATCTTTGAAAAAGTCCTAAAGATTGAAAAAGCTAGTCTTGCTTGCTTCCTTTCGTTAGTATCTTATCTGGGTACTACAGGTTAAGACTCTCCGGCGTCGGATACATCATTTTAAGGGTTGTGGTCTTAATTTATAAATGTAGATACTTTCTCTCCTTGTACATCTTTCATTCTCAAAGACACTCAATCGGGAAACAAGAATCATTTCTCTTTTCTCACACTTACAAGGGACCCTCAGGCCTCCCTAGCTAGCAGAATCTCCAAATCACTTCCTGATCTCAATCTCAAAAGTGAGATAATTGAAGTGTTCTCCAAAAGATGGAACTTGTTTTCCCAGCTAAATTAGACTAATAGTTCTATATCAAATGACGATAATCAGATAGACTACTGTATCCTAAACTAGTGAGAGTTTCCGCTACAAAATCAAGAATACTAGCCTTTCAGCATTGCCAGTTTCGCAACAGGGTAAACCACAGCCATTTAGGCACACACACACATTTTTCTTCCCAAACACAATTTCTACTCAAAATTGAAGTTGCACCACATCCACAAACACCCAATTGGATAACCTACACCTTATCAAAGCTTCCCATCCTCGTGGTAAGCTAAAAAATCCTCAAGCACGATAACCCGATACATTCCATTCCGATACATACAACCATAGTGCAAAATGTTTGAAACAAACAGATCCAAAAACAAAACCACCAAATTATCACTCCACAAACACATTAACACACTTTCCCTAGCTCTAAACTTAGCTATCATTTTCAAATACCCAAAAAAAATTGCACTTCTACCAATTTAAACAAAAGGGCACAATTCAAATTTCTCTAACAATCTAAAATTCAAATTACAATGTGACCCAGAAATCAAAACCTAGAAACACGTGAAAACATACCAGCACATGATTTGATGGTGTGAATCTTAAGTAGCAAAACCAAAACACTGAAGAGATGCGTCATATCTCCTGCTAATCTGAATATATTCATCTTTGATTTTGAAATCCAAAATCAGAGGTGAAATTGAGAGAAATTGCAGAGATTTGGGTATCAGATCGCTCGATTTTGCCTTAAATTCAAATGTTTTGTGGTGGTTTTGATTTTGAGTCTTTCAGGTGGTGATGTTGGAGAGGTTCTTTTGGGTTGGTGGATTCAAATGACCCAGGAAGCCCATGATTTATCGGGCTTCGGTCACTTTGGTGGGCCTATAAGGTCCACGGATAAATTGTTGTCGAGCGGAGAAGGCGACCAGACCGACTTGTGTTGGTTCTTGAGGTTTGGGGTTCTCATTCAACCAGTGGTGAAATTAGGAAGCGAGAAACGGAAAATATAGCCTCCGCCTGGTACACTGGAAGCGTTTGTAATCAGATAGATTTCTGGTGATTTAGGCTTTCATTGGTACATTGGAAATGTTTGTGATCAGAAACATTTTTTTCTAGTGGTTTAGCTACGTGTACAAACCAAAGCCTAATTCACATTATCACAAACATTGTGACCGAAAACATTTTCAATGATTTAGACAATTGTTGACCATTGGATTAACTAAATATTTTTGCACCTTAAGGAAATATGGGGTTGTGGGAGTATATATAGCTTCTTGTTAATTTTTCCGGTTGCAAAAGCAATAATTATAATTATCGTCTGCTTTAGTGCGTTGGTTCGACCATAAAAATGAAGAGGGCAGTAGGCGCTCGCTTAGGGTCTAGCTATATCATTTTTGCATTTAGATTTATAGTATCGTGGCTTACGAGCTTAGACCACAATTCTACTTTGAAGTATCACGAGGATGATTGACCATAAAAATGTTCTATTTTGGGGTCTGCAAGACTGCCACAAAAACTAAGGGCACTCCATAGTTTTCTCTCCTCTTTTATAGGATAAATTCATAAAAAAGAAATCCAGATAAAATCATTTATAAGCAAAACAGGAGTGCATAAGTACATATTGATGAAGACCGGGAGTCGTAAAAATGAGAAAGTAATATTTGTATTAGTGATGATGGTGTCGATGATGGTGGATTTAACGGACGGTGGTTTGCCAACCAAAGTGTTGGCGTTTACGAAATGTGTGATGGATTGTCGTCCAATGTGCATCCAATTAGAAGGGGCTACAGATAATATTTGCATTAGTACTTGCGGTGATGGTTGCGCGCAAGCTGTTAGAGGAAAACTACTTCGAGGCCAACAAATCAAGTCTGATTTATATTACTAACTCAACATTTCATCTTTCAACGGAGAGTTATTCAATTTGGTACATTTTTGTTGTCTTCTGTAAATAGCAAATTTTTATTTGATTTATAGAAAGGGTTGTCTAGAACTGAAGTTTTGGAAAATTTACATTTTAGGATTATGTTTTATGTGCCTGCCCGCCCCTGCAAATCCTAACTGTGCCCTAACTTATGAACTAAAATCTTATCTAATGTGCTAACCTTCATTTGTGAAATGAAATCTTAAACTTATCTAACGGCTAGTAACAGTCTAAATCGTTGCAAATAAAATGCTTCCCATTACAAACATTTCCAGTATATACCAAACATGGCAGCCTTACACAGACCACGCCATCAATTTTACTATTAGCGATTAAGCGAATAATGTGTGATAAACTACATACTGATGGCATTCTTATTCACATGTAAAATGTGTAGTATGAACATCTATAAACACCTGACTATGAGGAAACAAATTCGAAGCTACACACAACTATTAAGTTTCTACTCGGCTACTTGACATAGACAAACTTCCCCCATGTACAACCTGTATGTTCTATTTGCAATTTTGCACCAATATGATGACTTGATGAGTGTGCTGTGTGCAGAGATTCTTCTCAGGAATACAAATTCCAATCGAATCAAGTTGCTTATTAGAGCATTGGAGGAAACTGAACACTTCAACCTCCATAATTTGCACCCAAAAAGGATGCACTCATCTATAATAATAATAATACAAAGTGACCCAACATATGGTTGGGTCTTAGCCGTTTTATTTCAACGACGCGAGCAACGAGGCGAATTTGGATGCCCCGATGAAATTTATGTGGGTTTTATCACATTGAATCGATCTTGGCCGTTGAAACCCTATTTTAATTTTATTGCTCCTATAATATACATCCCTCTCCAACACTCAAAACACATCAAAAAAAAAACCCTAGCTGACTTCTTTTCTCTTAAATATCCATCTTCAACTTTTGGGTATCCTGTACACTTGTTTGTTTTGGTTGAAGAATGAGAGATAAGAGATCTGTGATCAGTTTGCTCATATATATTTGCACCAATATATATGATGACTTTAGGAGTGTGTTGTGTGCAGAGATTCTTCTCAGGAACACAAACTCCAATCAAATCAAGTTGTTTATTAGAGAACATTGGAGGAAACTGAACACTTCAATCTGCATAATTTGCAACAAAAAAGATGCAGTAATATTTTATAAAAACATAACAACAAAAATGTTCGAACTGAGCCATTTTTATTTATATATAATCCAAAGTATGAATTTCTTAAACGAATGTGGAAGTTGGGAAGATTGTATAATGCATAAATTGTATAAATCATGATGTATTGAAAAATGTCATATTTTTTGTTTGCAACACATAATTAATTCTAGTAATGGATAAGAGGGAGTGAGTATTAGTCATATTTTACAAATTGCTGGGTACTTAAGTACTTTGGTAAGTTTGTTCAAAACTTCAAATGCAATTCTAAAACTACTTTAAAAATAAGATTATGGTGTGTAGGGAATAATTAATATTGTTTAATCTCATGAAGAAAACATCTTAGCCTGAAGATATTATCTGTAATACTTTGAGGAATATGTAATTCTTCCGATTGTCCATGTCACACCAGAAAACTCAATTTCAAAATCTAAAAGAATACAAAATAGAAATCCTAAAAATATATGTATAGATCACGTCAAGATTCAAAAACCAGTGGAGCCGCTGATGCCAAATTATGCAAATTTTAAACAAAATTGTGATGTATTGGTAAACTTGCATATATTACCAACAGCTTCACCATAATCTTAGAATCTGCCCAAATTAAAATTGGGTTAGACTCTTTATTCTTTAAGCTCAGAAGGTTCGGTTTTTCCTACCCAAGTGATGTCAATCCATAATAAGAAAAAAAAGGCCCATCTTTTTTTCTTGGGTTTTAGCAGTCCATTTTGGGAGTCGCAAGCACATTTGGCCGAAAAAATTAGTCAGCACCGTCGGATCTCAACATTTATCCGAAAAAAATGCATCCCAGCCGTTGATTACCCCATTCGATCTCGAGGTTGAAGTTCTCTTCTCAAGCCTACTCTAAAAATTGCGAGATCCAGCGGCTCCCCTTCCCCTTCCCCTTCCCCTTTCCCTCTAGCATCTTAAACTCTACATCAAATTACAGCCAAAACTCTAACTTCTAGTATTCACTATCGATTGCTCAAGCAAATGTAACTATGAAGTAAATAACTTAGAATTAATACTGTTTTCGATTATGTTTACTCAAATTCCAACTAATTAGTGAATCGCAACTCTGGGTACCGTTAAAGATTTAATTTTTCACAATTTCTGATAATGTTCATGCATTGTAGATGAAGTTTTTTTTTTTTGCAAAAAGTTTAGTAGATATAATCAAAAACAAATTTACAAGATGAGGGAAAGCCATCCATTCCTCACCTCAGTACATGCACTAGGGCATATGTATGGGGCTCTCTACGAAGATAAATAAATACAAAAGTAAAAAAGCCATAAACTCATATGCATCAGGGTTAGTCGTTCAAACGAATCCAGAGTCGTTCGAACGCCAGGAGTGTATTTCGTTCGAACGACCTACAATGTCGTTCGAACGAAAATCTGAAAAATCTTTCGAAATGTCGTCTTTCTCGACAATTTAAGAAACCCAGTTTTGAGGTTAGCGTGTAAGTCGTTCGAATGACCTGTTGAAACTTGTCTTCATAATGTCGTATGAATCGACAAGCTTAAAATTTTTGCCATTTCATTCAAACGGTCTTATATCTCGTTTGAGCGACTTTCCTCACTCTATAGTACTCCATACCTTGGTCTTCAATTATCTCAAGGTATTCTGGTTTGCCATCTATCCATTCTTCCAGCGGTTGGTTTGGGTCTAAGCCTCTTCGTGCGAGGTGATCTGCAGAGAAGTTGCATTCTCTCCATACATGACTGAACAGGATGTTTTGAAGGAGAGGAGTAATCAGAGTCCACGCTGTTCTAAGAGACCATGGTATACTATCTTTGAGGAAAACTTTAATAGCTGCAGCAGAATCGGAGACAACCCAAACTCGTCTCCAGCCATGTGTTACAACACGTTGAACGCCCGATATGATTGCAGTGATCTCTACTATATAGTTCGTAGCTTGACCAATTGATTTGCTGAAAGTGCCCAAGACCTCCCCGGTGTTATTTCTGTACATTATACGAATCCCCGCCGGTCCTGGATTACCCTTAGCCGATCCATCACAACAGATTTTAACCTCGTTCGCTTAAGGGAATAACCATCTGCAGCTCTAGATGTTGTTGCGTATTCATGGTTTGTATTGGACATTTAGTGTCTTTATGATCTTCAGGTCATGAACCGTGTTGTTCATCGTATGTTGAGAGAGGTGGGCAGCATCTGCGGTATCCGTTAGGATGTTCAGCGTGATTTTCTGGATTGTAATCTTGAGTCTATCTGAGCGCCACTTATTTCTTGCATACCAAATGTTGTTGCATATAGAGAAGACCATGGCAACCAATAAGTCTTTAATATATGGGCTAGACGATTTTCCCCTTTCCATAATGGTTCTCCAAGTGTCTGTAGGTGTAATAGGATCATAGAAGAAGCAGTTTGTAGCCCTTTGCCAGAGAGAGGCCACAGGGGGGCAATGTAGTAGTATATGTGTTTCAGTTTCCCAATTATTGTGGCATTGGTGACAGGCCGAGACCAAGGCTATGCCTTTCTTCCGGATGATGTCATCCATAGGCAGGGGATTGATCTGCAGATGCCATGCAAAACCTCCCAGCCTCGGGTGGATTGTTTTATTCCACACATATCTCCACCACCATGCCGTGTCCTCTCTTCTGCGGAGAGCGTCAAAAGTATTCTTGGTTGCAAACTCACCGTGTAGGTCTGGCTTCCAGATCATTGCGTCTTACGCATTTGGGTTACACTGGATTTGTTGTAAGTATATTCCCAAGGAAAGGAGGAGAAGGCGTGGATATTATTAGGGAAGTTCCAGCCTTGTGTGTTGATAAAGTTGCTGAGTTTTGACGTACAATTTTTCCATAAGTGCCTAGGCAAGTCGATGTATTCCATGATAGGAATGTCTATTACCCAAGTGTCTCTCCAAAAATCAATTTACGTTCCATTTCCGATAAGCCAGCCAATGTGAGGTTTCAAAAGTGCAGCTCCTGTTTGAATGCCCTTCCATATAGTAGAGGGTTTGTGGTAATGAATTGGATCTCCGCCCTTGCTCCTGAATTTGGAGTTCAAAAATTTTCCCCATTCTTCTGTACCCTGTTTGAAAACCCAGTACAGTTTGCAGAGCATTGCGTTATTTACTTCCCCCAGACTTCGAACTCCAAGTCCCCCTTCCTTTACCGGTTTGCAAACTTTCTCCCACTTCAGTATCACTCCTTTCCACTTTGTCGGGTCTCCCGTCCAGATATAGTTCCTAATAATGTTGTCTCTCTCATTGATAAGCAACCGAGGCCACTTATAAATTACCATATTGTGAATGGGGATACTATTAAGGATAGACTTTGCTAGAGTAACTCTTCCATGAAACGAAATTATGCTTCCAGTCCAGCTGTTAGCCCTCTTTCAGATCTTTTCAATAAGCAGTATAATAGCTTGCTTTGTAACCCTCCCTTGTATAAATGGGATGCCCAAATATGTTTCGGGGAACGTTCCCTCTTTGAAGCCAAATATATCTCACTACACCAAAAGTAAAAAATACGACAGCAATACCCGTCGTTTTTGATTAAATACGACGGGAATCATAGTTGTTTCGGCCGTCGTTTTTGACCTTGTCGTATTTTTCAGCGTCTATCTGGGTAGTCATTTTTCTTTCAAAATGTGACTTATAACATAGTCGCTAAAATATGACCAAAATTATTGTCGTTTTTCATAGTAAACATTACAAAAAAACATTTCAAATAAAATTGCAAAATTTGTTCAATCCATAATTTAAACATTAAAAAATACAGAAAACCGAGTAAGCCATAAGGATTATTTTATTTATAATGAAGAATCCAAACAGTACATTGATTTATCACACTATTTTAAAATTTGAAGTTTACAATTACAAAAAGAAAATGCTGTCAATCTTTCCTGCGCCTAAACAAAAAAATTAGCGTCTTATAATCAACATTGAGGTGTTTCAAGTACTCACTGGACCTGCAATTTTTTTTTTTATAATTATCAAATTTGAGCTAGGATCGTTTATAGCCAATAAAGTAACCAGGTAATTAAAACTAAGATGAGATAGTGAAAGGTTAACAAATTAAAATAATCGTGTAAATAATACAACCAATTATTGATCGCTCACAGTCGATAAATGTCTTATTATTAAAATCAATGTTACTAAGGAGAAAACATGGTTACGTAAAAATATAGTTTATCATTTAAACTACTTATGGCTATTACAAGTGGCTCCTCCCAATCCTCGAACTTGCAATTTATCAATAATTCACTAAATCATAAAGATATCTTCAGAATTGAGGTACGTGAACCTTAGTTTTAACCAAATTAATATTACTAAAAATCAAACTAAATTTTTTTGGCATGACATGTCAGGTGGATATAAACAACATGGCAAATGATCCAAAGAAGGTGAAGTTGTACATCTTTTACTTACCTAGATGAAAAGATCCCTGGCGGCTCCAACATGTAATGCCTGGATTCCTCAAAGGTCAGCAACATTTGTAATGAAACATAAACTTGAAAGGTTGCATACACAAAAAAATTTTCAAGTTAGTCAATAGAAGCTTAGTTGCTGATTTTGTGTTCATTATAAGAATGGGGTATTGCGATTACATGGACTATTATTGGATTCTTGTAATCCATCAATGGATATTAGTAGTGTAAGTCTTGCATAACAATTTAGCTTTCAAGCTTTTGGCAAAGTTTACATATATTTTTTTTTGGTAACAATTCAAAACTTCTTGGGCAGATTATTATATCTAATGAAGAACAAGTGGCAGTCATTTTTACTACACTTACTGTTATATAACAGCTTTAGATTCTACAATATGAGATTCACAAAAATACTCAAAATAATAGCTATGTTGTTTGAGTAAATAATTAATTTAACGTGTACCTGAATGGTGTGAAGAGAATCAATATGTAAAAGTTTGATGCCATATAAGATGTAATCAAGACGTACAGTAGGTACGATAAGGGATTCTTTCATAAGCTCACTTCACCAAAATAGTAATTTTACCACAATATCTTTTATTGTTTACCACGGACTTGTGACGTGGTAACTTTAGCACGGAGCAAATCCGTAGTAAATTTAAATTTAGTCCGTAGCAATTTGAATTTTTTTTTATTCCCTCTCTCTCTATGGCTTCCCTCTAATGATTTACTTCTCCCTTTTGACTTATCAAGGGTGCAAACTCAGCCAAAAACCTAATTTGAATTTAATTTGTATACAAAGCAAATTTTCCATCACAAACAACAATAACCCAATCTTCCAATTTCACTTGTGTACTTGTTTCATCTCTAAGAACAAAGGGCAAAATCGAGCTCTACCAAAACCCTAATTTTTACATATCATTAGATGGAGTGTGCCAATACAAGGTTTAAATGGAACTCACCGGTATCTTAGATGATATTATGATTGGGATTGTGGAGCATCTAATTTCTTCCACTTTTACGAGAGAATCCAACATTGTATGGTATTTTAACATTTTGTCTATTTTTATTAGATTGTTTAATTTAGAAGCATGAGTTTATTTTTGATTTTAGTAATTGCATTGAAGTACCCACATAATTATTATGTATGATATGTATAATTGCATTTGGGTAGATATGAATCTCTGAAATTTAAATTTTTGGAAGTTCAAGTAATTTATCCGGGAACTCATTAAAGCCCTCAAGAATCTCTTGGATCAAATCCCAAATACTCTCTGACCCCAATCGAAAATAGAAGCATACCCTCTAAGGGATTTGATTCTTATGTCGATCTAATTTAAGAATGCTCGAAGAAGAAATCTGTAGTAGTGCTAAGAAGGCTTTACCTTCAAATCAAGAAATCTTGGTTTCTTTACCCAAGTTTAGGCCTTCAGCTTATCGATTCTTACCTCAAATGTGGCGGCATTAATGATGCTCGTGATGTCTTCGATGAAATGCCCCAACGACATATTATTTCTTGGAATTCGATGATTTTCGCTTACATTCAATATAAAAGAAGTGACAAAGTAGTGAAATTGTTAAAGAAGATGCTTTATGAGGGTATTATTACTGACGAGTTTACATTCTCGAGCATTTAGTTGTTTTGTATAAAGGGTGGGAAGCTCATGGTAGGCTAGTGGTTTTAGGTTTGGATACTACAAATGGGTGGTAGCGCGTTAGTTCATATGTATGTAAGATTTGGTAAATTAGGTGATGCCCATTTGGCTTCGGATCAAGTTTTGGTGAAAGATGTGGTTTTGATGACAGCTTTGATTATGGGTTACACTCAACATGGTGAAGATAGTGAGGCTCTAGAGGTTTTCAGAGATATGGTCTTACTGGGTATTAAAGTTAATGACTTTACTTTCTCGAGCGTTTTGATTGTTTGTGGAAATATAGCTGATATGAGTAGAGGAAAATAGATACATGATCTCATAATTAAATCAGGATTTGAAGTGGCGATTGCTACACTAACTTTACTTCTTACTATGTATTCCAAATGTGGCTTGATTGATGATTATTTGAAGGTTTTCAATGAGTTTGAAAATGTAAAAATGGTGACGTCGACAGCCGTGATTATGGGTCTTGTTAAGTTTTGCCAAATGACCAGGAGTTCAACAAATCTAAATGCATTCACTCTATCATCGGTTCTTAGTGATTGTTCGGCCCTTGCGATACTTGAACTAGGGTAAAAAAATCCATACCATAGTATTAAAAAAAGGATTTGATAAAGATAGATTTGTTAGGGCAACACTGATGGACCACGTATGGGAAATGTCGAAATATCAAAATATCGAAATGGCAAGATTGGTTTTTGATGATTTGAATGAATACGACATCGTGTTATTGAACTCCATGATATATGGGTATGCTCAGAGTGGTTGTGGCAAAGAAGCAGTTAGGTTATTTGATCAAATGCAAGATTTGGTGATTAAGCCAAACGACATGACATTATTAAGCGTTCTCTCTGCATGTAGCAATGCAGGATTGCTTGAAGAAGGTTATCGGATTTTCTCATCTTTCAAGAAAAATCCTAAATTTGAGCTTTCAATATATCACTATTCATGCATGGTGGATCTACTAGGTCGTTCTGGAAAACTCGAAGAGGCTGAAACCTTAATAACCAAAGTCGTGAATCCAGATGTGGTCTTATGAAGAACGTTGCTTAGTGTGCATATAAAATCCACGGAGATGTCGAGATGGTAAAGAGATTCATGATTAGAGTTATAGAACTTGAACCAGAAGATGAGGGGTCTCATATCTTATTGTCTAACATTTATGCTTCCACAGGGAATTTGGTGAATTTAAGTAAGCTGAAAGTTGTGATTAAGGATATGAGGTTGAAGAAGAATCCTCACCACCAAAAAAATAGATTTTAGCGATGGACTATATTCGCTACGAAAAGCCTATTACAATGGATTTTGTCCGTAGTATAAGTGTTACCGAAGGGGGTGTTGCGGATGAGTATGTAACAAACAAAATTCGTCGCTAAAAGTAAAATTTTTGCAACAGACCACGTCCGTTGCCTTTATTTAGCTATTAGCAATGTGTTTTGCCTGTTACAATAACATCAGCAACACCCCCAGTAACAATGTTTTACCTCTGTTGCTAAAGCTAGCATTTGTTGCAATTAAGATACCTTTTACAACGGGCTTGGTCTGTCGTAAATTTATTTTCTCATTTAAAAACAATAATAACACAATATTCACCTAAAAGTATTATATAAATTTGCATTATATTACACAAAAAAAACATTAAGGTAATTTCATTAATATCTCAATATGTTCATACAACAATAAATGAAAAATACAACATCTTATTGTCTAACACGACTTATGCTAAAACAAAAAACACCCAATTTTACTTGCATGCTTCATTTCTTCATTTCTTACTATATCTTTGCACCTATTCAGATCGTACTTGGCTTGGAAAGACCTGTCAACCGAGACTGGAAGAAATGAAGCATGCAAAGATATAGTAAGAAGCTTTAATATTCCTTAAGATATGGAGCAGCTACATACCTATGGTTATGATGATGTAAGATTTCTTCATGCCATGTACAAAGTAAGATTTTCCTCTTCTTTTTGCAAATGAAAAACTGTCATGCTATAACCGTCAAGAGAAATGTTATCATTTCTTCATGCCATGCACAAAGTAAGCTTTTCCTCTTCTTTTAGCAAATGAAAGACTGTCATGCTATAACCATCAAGAGAAATGTTATCAGCCACTAATGATTTTAACTCATCAAAATGTACATATAAATAATAGAAGTCAATCACTCTAGGCGGTATCTTATGCAAAAAAATATAGAAATTTACTTGTTATAAACTACTTCGCACAACCCATGAAATTCTAAATTGCTTCATTTTTCCACACAAAATGGTTTGGGAACTGATCAGAGCATAAATAAATATTAGCAGTTAACACTAAATAATTTTTGAAGCCTGCAGCATGACCAAGGAATCAATATAGTCAAACCAAGGACTCATATATCACTAGCATCTTTTGCGAAGAAATATTAGCAATTAACACCAACTAATCTTTAGTTGCGATCTTCATCATTTTCGGAGAAACTCAAGTGTTTGAGAGTTATCATCTTGAAGCTCACCAAATTCTCACTAGCATCATTCAGGATGCTGAATTAGAATTAGCTATTAAAACTCATTGCCTTGTTGACTGAACCAAGAATCATTACTTGAAGTTAGCAGTAGCCTAGAGTGGGCTTAATTTTTATTGACTCTGATAGCTCTCTCTCACACACTCTCCATCTTTCTCTCTTTCTCTAATAAGTTGCTATGGTTCTGTGCTAATATCTGAATGTGGTGTTCCCCTAGCTACATGTAATGGTATACAACAAAAGTTAATACCTTAATGCATACGCACCAAAAGAATTTTAGTGCGGTGAAGGACGAAAAGTATAGTTTAGGAAAGTTGCATAAGTTGGGAAGGAATTGAAAGCCACTAAACATATCTTAAGTAACTCTGTTTAAACCCACCAATACGGTGATTATCTAGCTTTTTTGCATAATACTTTCAGACTAGAAATTAAGTTTTTTGCAACTCGTTAAATCCCAAGAGAAACTATTAAATTGAAAGACGAACCCAACAAATAATCAAATTAATTATGACTTGCATCAAGCACCTCAAATGAAAGTCCACTAATCAAAGAACCCATATAGGTAACTTTCTAGGGTATAATGTGTGTGTATATATATATATATATAAATTTATACAGAGTACCGAGCTATTGAGAGCACAAATTACGGAGGATAAGGAATCTCATATTGATTTGGAGAACCGCTTTTCCCAATACAAGGCTGAAAATGATGCTAGGTTTAAGAGTTTGAAGGACATGGTAGCTTCTCCTAGATCATTTGGATGTGCTACAGTACCTACTGTTATTGTTGAAAGATCATAGGTATGGATTAATTATTAATTTTTTCCCTTAAATTACTGCTTTTCCCTTCTTCTTCTTCTTTTTTTGAAAAAGAACAAATCCATTCATCAATGATAAAATCTACAAAAAAATTTATTGAAAATTATTGATAATTCCACAAACCTATAACACTTAATGTTTTCAACAAACCAAGTCTCGAATTTGATAACCACAGATAAACTCCGTATCAATATAATTGATAATTGCCACGGATCGACTCTGTATCAATATAAATTAGATAACCACAGTTAAACTCCGTGGCAAAAATATTGTCACGCACCTTTTACTATAGACCTCCACTATAGACTTTATCTATGGCAAAACGATTATTACCACAGATAAGAACCGTGGTAATTTAGTAAAATTGTAGTACTACTGAAGTTACAACATAACATGCATCAAAACTTAATAGAGTACAATTCATAACCATGATCAGTCACATGAAGTCCATCTATCATGTCAAAAACTGGTCTTGTAAATCTTGGGACAATTATTAATTTTGTGAGACTTGCATTCAATTGCACTACTTATCATCAATAAACAGAGTATACTCTAAAAAAAAGTTGTTTAGATTCTTTCCTCTTTCTTCATATAGGTTAGGCAATATGATATAAGCTGCACTATCATGTGGATTAAAGAAAAATGTTGAAACACATAACAAAAATAACAAAAGCCTAGATTTCTCCAAACAAGTACTGAATCACAGCTAGGATTCCTACTTAATTGAATTATAGTTCTTTAAGGTTACTAATTCTGGATAATATCGTTTAAATTTGATGTAAAGAAGATGTTTGGGATTCTTTCTGTATTTAGTACGGATTCTCCACATTACTGATTTTGATGGCTTTAGCAATAGAGATACACTCAAGTTACAAGTTAAAGGGCGACCAAGAATTTTTAGCCTTTTGGAAAGACCTATAGTTGCACAATGTGTAGTGAATAATATCTAAGAACAAAGTTCAACTGAACTAGTTTCTCTTAGTTGTAGTCAAGCAGACCAACGGTTGAAATTAACTTTACGGAAGATGGAAAATAACAACTGACCCCATATGCATTTTACTTAGTTTTGGGGTTTCTCTTATTTCTCTTATACTCCATCTTTCAAATCCTCTTTCATAGCATCACTCTTTTTATGCCTTCGTCCATGTTCTGTGATTGGCTGATCGCACATTTACTCTCCCTACCTATCTTAAGTCCAACCTTTGGGGTGTATTGGTAGACAAACATAGAGATTGTCAGATGGTTTGATACAAATAATAAATCATTATAGATAATCATTAAGGGCATTTAGCTAACAATCATAATTTTACTAACATAGAAACCCTAACCTTGACAAAAAACAAACCTAATTTCAAAAAATCAAAGAATAAGAACAAATGAATAAGAAGACATAGATTAAAAAACATAAAATCTGACCTTCGTCTACTTGAATTCTTCCAAATGCATTTTAACGGCTATACAATCGAGAAACCATCGGCATTAGACCGAAAATCAGATAACTGTAAACTGTAATTTCATTTTACATCCAAAATTTGAGAGTGGACCGAGCCCTAATTTCATAAGATAAAACAAGCAGAAATGTAGATCAAAAGAGGGAGAGAGGAAGACAAACCTTATTGATTCGAAACCATCATTAGAAGGAAAGAAGATAATCGTGGAAGGGAGAAAGCCAAAGCAAGTAGAGGCCTAATTGCAGGAACGAGAGAAATAAGATGAAAACATAAACTCCGCAACAAAATACAGAGATACGATAGTAACCTTGGAAAAATTCTGAGTACATCGTCGTTTACAAACAACAAATATTTTAGTTGTATGCTTAAGTCGTAATTTTATGTTTTTGTTGTAGTGTCTGAGACAATTCTTCTTTGGGTAAGAGGAATACTGCTCATGAAAATCTTGCTTTTGGCCACACTGATTTCTTGCCCAGGCACCATATGATAATATGTATTATGTAAGTAGGAGCTTAAGCTGTCGTAGGCATTTGGTGTTCCCGTTTACAAACATAAAAATATCATCTGCAAATAGAAGGTGAGTGGGGCCGTACGTCAGCTTTGTTGATGAAGTTATTCCCTCAGTAGCCGTAAAAGTTTGTTTTTCTGCATTTTTTATTCATTTATTTTGTAGCATTCTAAATTGGGTAAATAAGATTTTAGGAGAGACTGATACCCTCTTCAAGAAAAACATACTGGAATAAGGACCTTTGTAGAACTTGGGTAAAAAAATTCTTCTTCTGTAGATTTATGCTCAATATGTTTGTCAAGAGGTCTGTGAGAAGATGGGAGTGTTCTTTTTGTTTTCTTTCTCTCGTTGAGGGGATAATTGTTGTTTTATTAAGAAACCATTGCATAAATTTTCTTAAGGGGGTGTTTTATTTTTATTTTTATAATGTTAGTAAGTACTGACTGTTGGATGAGCGCTGAAGTGCTAGAATGCTGAATTTTTTATAATACTGAATAAGTTTTGGTGTTTTATTTATAAATTTTGCTCTAAAATACCCACATTATTTTTTGTATAGATTTCATATGAATGACTTTTTTTGGTAATTTTTTTTGTGCCATTTGCAGAAACAACTTTCTTCATTTTTTATTTTTGCTCAAGACCATGGCTTCAACATGCTTCAGAGGGATCCTTGGTACTCATTCTTTTTCTCTTTTCCCATTTATTTTCTTTACTAGTAGAAGAAATGGTGTGTTCTTCTGCACAATGAAAGCCCCACAAACAAAAACTAATAAACTCTAACACAACAATCCCCAGAAAAGAACTGATGAGAAAATTATTAGAAAATATGAAGCAGCTATAGACATAGTTGCATGGTGCCCTTACCTTTATGAATCCCACTCTAACTTCCAATAATTTCCCTATCTATATTGTACTTCCTTGTACTCTCCCAGTTATGAACTTGAAAGTCATTGAGCTCGATGTGAAACTTGGGCTTGTACTAAACTCCAATTTGTCCTTGAACTCAAAGTTTGATAGGAAATAATATTTTTATCCTAATCTACCAAATGGCTATCAGATATCACAATTTGATATTCCAATCGCACAAGGAGGATTTATCGATGTTGATCTTCCTTTGGATTTTGGTGGACCACAGGAAATTTGGGATAACGAGAGTTCATATGGAAGAAAATACAGGGAAGTTGCTTCACTCGTGAAATGGGGCACAGGTAATAATTACTTTTTCTACCATGCCATTTTATCTCATCTTAAATATGTGGCTTAATCAAGAAAAATAATTTTATTATCTTAGTTGACTTGGTGTATTTGCATTTTCTTGAAAGATGATTTCTAAATATGAATTAGTGTGCACGAAAACGTGTATTGCTAAAGATTTTCTCATTTTTCCGTCCTTGTGGTAGTCAAAGAAGGAATATTGTTCTCATTTTTGGGATTATTTATAAGATATTGTGATGAAAAGTGGAGGATTGAGACTGATGGCAGATAAAAAGAGGGCATTGGGGATTTTTTTTAGAAGATAAAGGAGCTAAAAATTGAAGTTTGTTCAGCATTATCTAAGATTAAATTTATCATAGGGAGGAGAACTATGTGTGGCTTTTCAACTAGTACATGTCAGCGCTTTGCAGAGAACATTTAGCTTCGTCTCTCACTGTTAGAAAAGGAGTGCTTTAGATACGATAAGATATGAGCGAAAATACATACTGGAAAGAAAAGTTAGAAGATAAACATCATTTATTATTTATGACTGTAGTGAGAAAAGAACTGAGAGGAGGAAAGTTACACAGATAGACATGAAATTCAGCAAAAGTCAATTTGTATTTAATAATTTAGGATTGCTCTTATACTTTTATGACATTTTTGTCCAAGTTTTTCTTTTATTTTGTGTCTTTCACGTTTATAACTCTGTATTGTTTATTTGTTGCTTCTTTGTTAAGTAATTGTTATTAGTTGTTTTGTTATGGTTGATTTGAATAGGGCTGGGGTACCTTTGCTTGAGATTGTTTCTGAGCCGGATATGAGAACTGACATTAAGGCTGATAAATATTCAGTTGAGATATAGAGACTTGTGCACTATTTGGGTGTGAGTAATGGCAATGTGTAGGAAGGCTCTCTTCGTTGTGATGTCAATGTTTCAATCAGATCTATCGAGCAACTAAAATTTGATACAAAGGCAAATTGGCTTGAATAATTAAGCTTTGTACAGTATATGTTATTTGCTAATCCACAACATAAGCATGTCTTTATTAACCTAATCATGATACACATAGACTTATTTCGATAAAATATCATTTTGTTTGTGATATGGTTTAATACAGCTCCATCTAGACACCATACATGAAGACCTAGAATCAATTAAGATGTCTTATGAGTCATTATTTGGAGCTTCGCAAATTATGCTATGGATCGATCATTCTATTATATGGATTTTTTTTCCTTTGGATCCAATCAATCCCATACACATGGATTGGTCGTACTAGGCGCTTCATGTATGGATTTCTTCAAGTTTGGACCACATGTGTTATGTTGAAGTCATGTCTATAGTGATGTTTTGGTTAAGATTCTTTTTCGTTGGTCCAACTTATATTATATTTCTCTTTGGGTATTTTTGACCCTACGACTTACTCAATAATATAAATGAATCTGATGGCTGATGTGCACCTTCTTTTGTGTTTCTAGGTTGAAATAAAGAACGTGAACTTATTTTTAGCAATACAAAAAGCTATTGACTTCGAGATTTCCAGACAAGCTCTTCTCGACAGTCAAAGCCAGGGATATCAAATTGTACAAGAAACTAAACTGTGGGAAGAGGGCTTTCAGGTATCATCTATTTCACTCTTCATTCAAGTTCATAAAATCCACTGATAAATTATGTTTTTATACCTATATAGCTACTAATTTGATAACCTTTTGTGCACTGCTTAGAGAAAGATCATAATGAGGAAAAAAGAGGAGATTGTCGACTATCGATATTTTCCAGAGCCAAACCTTCTAGAAGTGGTCGTCGCTGCAGATTATATAGATAATATTCATTTTACGTTACCGGAGCTTTGAGTGATAAAGTGAAGAAGGTACGAGGAAATGGGCCTAAGCATGCATGATGTTCTCATTCTTGCCAAACATTGGTAAACCAAGTAGCACTTATAGGGTTGGTTTGACACTATATCTATTAAGAAATGGAACTTGAAACTCTACAACAAATTACTGAAAGCCATGTACCATTGGAGAAAAGTAAAAAGGTAGCCAAGAAAGTAGTAAAGGGAAAAGCAAAGAAGAAACAAATAATACATGAGATTAATCAAGAAGAGGAAATTTATATACATTACTTATTGTCAAGAATGGTTTATATTATGAAAGTTAAATCTAATAAGGGATCTTTAAAATTCCAGTAGGCAATCATTCATCAAACTCTAACAAAACAAATTATATCTTCAACAAGGATCACATATGAAAGCGAGGACACAATAGGCATTACAGGTCTTTAAGGAATAGCTACCAATACTCCAATGCAAGTGCTTGAACATAAGAAGAATTCAACAAAAGAGCAAGGAAAGTTAGAGGACAAAAAAAAACTTCAAAGAGTAATAAGAAAACAAAGATCTCTCAACTAGAAGATAGTGAGGTAAACTCAACTTGCAAAACTGTTTGTTTTATAATGGATCTCTTTTGTTAAAATCGATTCATTTATTTATTTATAGGTAGAAGAAATTAATAAGTACTCCTCTAAAGTCAATCACAAATTTATCTCATGATTACGAACAACAAATGATAATATATAGTTACAAATATTTTTCCTAAATTATTCTTATCTTTGTGCTAAATATGTATAAATCCAGGAAAATGGGGATGAACAATTTCAACAAATAAGTGATGCCGAAGACGATAGATTTTTGACATTTAGATTATTATTAGAAAGAAATTATTCCAAAAAGAAAATGGTACGGATACAATTGACAAAAACCAAAATGAAGAAACCAATGAAAACGAGCTTGACTAGGAAGAAAAAATGAAGACCAAGCAGAAGATGCAAAAGAAATGGAAGAAGAAGCTGAAGTAGAAGAAGAGATAAAAGAAACACAAAATAAAAAAGATGATCCAAAAGCTCCACATATGGGGAATGATTTTTACAGTGAGAGAATCTACAGTGACTATGGGGCACAACATTACATTTTTTTAGCAGGTATTTAGAAAATCAATTGAGACTAAGAACTTAATAGTCAACTTTGATAGTATTGTGTTATTCTATTTTAGCAAACAATAATTATTTAATTCATTAAATTTTTAGCATGTTATATAAGTATTGTCCATTAATCTTTACTTGATATTAAGAAATTTGACTGACTCTATCCAATCTTGTTGGTTGCTACTACTATCCATATGCACTTATTTGTTACTCATTTGCTAATGAGTACTACTCTCTCATGTTGTACATTGCATTTATTTACTACTCCCTGAAAAATATGTGCTACTCTTTATTATTATTTCTTTTTTGCCTATCGTGCTTATGATTAAGTTATTTAAAACATTGAGGCTGGAGTTTGAAAGTAGTAATGTCATATCCTCATAGGCGAATAAATGAGTTATTCTTATGTGTATGACTTCAAAACTTAATATTAGCTGTTCATATATACAACATGAGATATGCTGTTATGGGGAGTGTGCGTTCCCCTAGAACATCTCGAAGAAATCAGGTTCGTGTCAATGGAAAGCCCCATAACAAGGTATAATGGTGTACTCACATTACTGGTGCTCACAGCAGCCCTCTAGATGGTTATGGGGTTGTACTAAGGGACTACAAAAGTGAAATGGCAGGTGCGTGTTATAGTAAAGGTGGTCATACTTCAGCCATATATCAAGAGATACAGAGTTTATATAAAAGACTAAATTTGGCAATTGAGAAGGACTGCAACAAGATCAACATTGCAATTAACACTGTTCTTATAAAGCCTTTTGTTAATTTTGAGATTTTTCATGTTTTTAAGGAGGCTAACCAAAGAACTATTTTTTTATCCTCCCATGCTACTAGTATTGGGCATTTTGTTTTACTGCCTAGCAATGCGCCTCCGCGCATGCGTGTCTTGCATGAGGATGATGCCAGGGATAAAAAAAATGCTCTAGATTATAATTCTTTATATTCTTTAATTCATTTTGGTTGGGGTTAAGCGAGAATGTACTCTGGATTGTAGTTTTGGCCACATGTTAACTGCTTGTCTATATGGTTTTTTATATTACCAATTTGAGATCAACTACATTTTGCTTCTACCATTCCATCATCTATTTTCTAAATAAGTGCATTGTACAATTTTGTTATTGGGAATATGATCCACGACTAGATTTAAGAAAGCTGAGTAGCATCAACCCAACTAAATGACCCCTTCACTTACAATCTCGATGAAACTGTTCTTCAGTCTAGTGAGATTTGTTCATAATTTGGAGTTTATAGTCAATTTACCTTATCTACAACTTTACACATTTGATGTAATTATTACCTATATGGTTCTTTCACTATTCATGTATATAAACATACTTACATAAGAAAATCCAAATCTTTATATCTACTAAAGCATCTCTTACACACAAAACTAACAAAAAAATGTTCTAAATATATCTTTAACTATCTCTTCAACTACACACAATCGCCACAACAACAACAACAGCAACAAATATGGTCTATTGCAAATAACCCCAAATATGAACCCCAACCAATGTTGCTCTACAATAATCCATGTTTATGATGAGGGGTGCCCCGCAATCAATTAATATCTACTCCCAATTTGGTTTACATTTTAAAACTCATGTTTATGAGGAGAGCGCAACACTTAGATTGATTTTTGTTGTGATTCTCAACATTGGTACTAAAATGCATGTATTATATATATCAACTTTAAATAAAAAAAAACAAATCTTATTCAAGATGAACCAAGAAAATAACAGATATCAATAAACATAGTATAAAAAAAAACAGTTTTCTTCAAATCAAACCACCACTTCATTAAGTTTTCCCATAATCTTAAACCAATATTTAAACTCAGTCTTTTAGAAATATTTGATCATATAATCCATTTCCTCGTAATATTTCTCCTCATCAAATTAATCATCAGTCAAAATTATTACAATGTCCATTGCAACCGCTCGGCATATCGGGCATCTCAATGGCTTCTCGTTTTCCATAAAAATTGCCTTGGAAATACAACGAATATGAAATACATGACGACATTTGAGTTTGCATAAAGATCATTCCTCACTCATTTTATCAAAGCATATACAACGACTTTCCTTTTCGGTAATGAACGTCTCAGCCACCTTTAACCATAGTTCAAAATCAACATTTTCCCCTAGATTTGTATAATTCTTACGTACCTTCCGATCTAAAACCATTAACTTCCTTACATGATAATAAATAAATAAAATGTTCGACGCAGATTTGCATTAAATAGAATCAACCCTAGGCAAGTCCATATTTATCTACAATAACAACAATTCATACATTGGTTAATGAAGAGACAACGACATAAACAAAAAAAATCATAAACATAAGAAAGTAACAAGAACTTACTCTTAACTCTAGAGTATTCAAGTAAGAAATCTATTTCTTTGATGAAAAAGAGGAAATATGAAGAGACCTAAGGAAATTTTATAAAAATAGACGTTTTTGTTGGGAAAAGCTTTTTTTTGGGAACCTAATAAAAACATTTCCCCAATAAAGTAAGCAATATTTATCTGGGCTCCGGTTTGGATCCATATACTAAAAGCCCCAAAAAAAAACCCACTACATTGAACTGGGATTTAGATGTTAACTTGTTACTGCAATAGATAATCCAAGATGATAATACAAGATGATTATCTCAATTTTATGAGATACAAAAAGTAGAAATGGCACTTCAAGCTTGGGCAATGTGGGCGCCTCAATCTTGGGCAAAGTGGTAACAATATAGGCACATCAACATTGGGCTAAGGAGCGAGTTCAGGCTTAAGCAATGTTGGCACTTCAAGCTTGGGCAATGTAGGCACCTCAATCTTGGGCAAAGTAACAAGTTCAGGCTTTGGGAGTATTGACACTTCAACCTTGGGAAAAATGGCTACTTCAGACTTTGGGAGGGTACGCACTTCAATCTTGGGTGAAGGTTATAATTAAACTTAATCTATAAGTATACATACATAATAATTGGTTAAATAACAAAAATACAATTTTATTAACAATGAAACCACCACCCATCAACAACTATATATAATTTTAGCCAAACATTAATGTCCAATAACACAAGATTTGCAATGCTATCTAAAAGAGACCTGTGAAATTCATTACGTTTATAAATCAAAAAATAATACAAACCCCATCTTATTCCTAAAAATAATGCGTTTGCACGCGCTTAGGTGTGTGCGTAACTGCTCGTAATACATAACGTTACATTCCCAACAGGCATGGACATACCATATACCTTCCCCGTTGTAGTCCTAATGGTAAATGACCCCTCCTCCCCCAGTTGTAGTCCTAATGGATGGTAAACTACACAATTTGGGCATCCTATTAGAAGACACCTGACCTAGGCATTCTTTTGAAAGGTGCACAACTTTACTTCTTTTTTTTAAAAGCGTATGACTTTTCTTTTCTCCTTTCCGCTGATTTGTGGCCAAAACCAGCACACGGTATGTTTAGAAACAATTGGAGCGAACACGGTATGTTGTGCATAACCCCACACCGTTTTCCCACCCAATGGAAAACTATTAGAGATCTTTTAGGCAAACACCAATGACCAAAAAATTGTATAAAATCAAAAACCAAAAGGTTGAAACTTGAAAGCTCAAAGTTCTCCACAAACAGTCTCAATCCTCATAATGCAACAACAACACCAAAATTTTGTTATAAGATTTGACATAAGAACTGAAGAAATTTATCGATAGAAAATGAGGTGGAGATCAAACGGTTGAAATAACGCCTTGGTCATCATGTTGAAAGTGAAGAACTTTGTCATGCACACAATAATGGTGGATACATGCAGCTCTATAGAAGTCCTTTTTAAAGTAGGATCGAGTAAATCAGACTTATGGATAAAGTCGAACTAAGCAACATAGATATCAGTAGATTCAACGAATCTAAAGAAGAAAGGGCCAGAAGGATTTTCTTACCAATAACAGCTAGACCTACTAATCCACAATATGATCGAGAAGCTCTAGTTAGTAGAAAAGTACGAAGAACGCTAAATTAAATGGGAAAAATAAGAGATTCAATTGTATAAATTAAGTAATTACAATGAATAAACTCTAAACCTTAAGCTTCTTCCATAGAACTTCTCTCTAGATCTAACCTAGAAAAGAAATAACCTAAGTCCCCTTTATATACTAGGGAACTTAAAATACTAAAAGAACACATCTCGAGGCAAAAACACCCCTAAAAAATACAACCAACGCTAAAAGGAAAAAGGCTGAATCGCGCATCTATTTGAACAAAACCAGTTTCTCTTCGAATAAAATAAATGTATTCAAATAGAATTAAATCTATTCGAATAAAACCCCTCAGGTAGAAATACCATAAATGTATTCGAATAAAGTAAAATCTATTCGAATAAAATACCTCAGGCAGAAATGTATTTGAATAGATTTTATTCTATTTGAATAGAACACCTCAGGCTGAAAAGTATTCGAATATAAGCAATTATGTTCGAATAGAAACTTGAAATACTTTTTGTCTTCTTCAGATCCTTCTGGATCATGGCTCCCCCCTTTAGGAGCCTTGAGCTCCTGCTCAAGCTAGAACTGGAGATGTGGGAATGCGGCGATGTTAAATTCCTTACTGTACCACTTCCACTTACTCGGTAGCTTACTCTTCTTCCCAATTCGGAACGATTCAATACCACCCCGTCTTGTAGTATGAACCATCCTCTATAGAATATCATCCTCCTGCAATTGATCTTCTCTTTCTATTCATAAGTCATCAACTGACGGTAGGCGAGTGTATATTGTAAAGTCTTCATCTACAAGAGATGGCTCTAACAACTTCAAATGTTTTGCATTAATTACTAAATACATCTTCATGAAAGGTTGTAAATCCAACTGGAAGGCATTGTCACCAATCTTCTTGAGTATCAAAAACGGACCATAACGGATAGGTTTGAGCTTCTTACCTTCCCCCTTAAGCCGTTCCTTACCCAAATGCAACCAAACTAGGTCACCTTCTTGAAAAGTACACTCAACCCGATGATTGTCGTGGCGAGTATTATATTTTTCTTGAGTCTTTGTCAATTTTGCTTCAACCGCCTCATAAACCTTGCTTATCCTCTTAATGAAACGCTGAGCTTTAACCTGCTCATCTTCCTCCTTCCCTGATACCGTCTTGTCGCCAAGACTAAATGGAAAATCAAAAGGGCTTTGCGGCAAGTACCCCAAACAAACTTAAAAAGGAGACTTCAAAGTAAAACCATGAATCACCCGGTTGAACGTAAACTGAAGATACAGTAAACTCTCATCCCAAGTCTTTGGATGCTTAGAATGGAATCCCCGTAATAAATGTACCAAAGTACAATTAACTACCTTTATTTAATCGTCAGTCTGCAGATGAAAAGTGGTATTTCTCTTAAATTTAGTGTCCATCATCCCCCATAACGATCTCCAGAAATGCCCCAAAAAGTGGCTATCCCTATCAAAATAATATAAGAAGGGAGCCCGAAATACTTCCAGAAGTCTCTGAAAAATAATTGCGCTGCTCCTTCCCCTATGACCGTCTTCTAGTATGAAATAAGAACAATCATCTTGCTGAATCGATCCACCACCACAAAAAATATTTATTCTTACACCTGGTCATGGGCAAACCACCCATAAAATCCATCAAAATGCTCTCCCAAGGTCGACTAGGAACTGGCAATGGTAAGTACAGTCCTATGTTCTTATTGGAAGGCTTCGATGTGTTGCATAACACACAACCACGAACCACACGAGTAACATCCACTTGCATCTTCGGCCAATAAACATTACGCCGTAAATTCAAAAGAGTCTTCTCAACCCCGAAATGATCTGCCACCCGGGAATAATGTACCTCTCGAATCTACTACAAACGGTCTCCACCCTCAGGAATACATAGTAAACTGCCCCTATAAATTAAACCATCCTCCAATATATACTTGTATGTCTTACCTTGCAGCAACTTCTCGTGAATCACCCTGAGCTCCTTGTCTTCGTCATACCCTGTAACGTAATCAGAAGGAACAATAGGTTGGATCTGTATAGCTACCAACAAAGAGAAAATAGTTAGTAATGGGGGTCGAGACAACATATCAACCATTTTGTTGTCCACTCCTTTCTTATACTTGATCATTAAGGTAAACTACTATAGGTACGACATCCACTTCAGATGGCGAGCTTGCTGTAGCTTTGACAGCGTAGATAAGAACTATAATGGTTTGTAATCTGAATGTACCACATCCTCCTTCCCCAATAAGTAACTCTGCCAATGTTTTACTGATTAATATAAGGCGTAGAACTCCTTATCGTAGGTAGGATAGTTGCGTACTACTCCTATAAATATCTCAAAATGGTAAGCAACCGGCTTCTTATCCTGTAAAATAATCACCCCCAATGTATAGTCTGACGCATTTGTCTTCACCGCAAAAGGCCACTGCAAATTGGGCAATGCTAACACTGGTGTATCTATAATCTTACGCTTCAGTGAAATAAAAGTCTTCTCATGGTGATCTTCCCACACAAATTGTACCCCGGTCTTTGTCAAAGAATGTAACGGTGCGGCTATTTGTGAAAAATGCCGAATAAACTTCTGTAAGTACTGACAAGAACCCATAAAACTCCTCACTTCCATCACTGTATGGGGTCTAGGCTAATTAGTAATGACCGAGACCTTCTTTGGATTGACCTTAAGCTCACCGCCACCAACAATAAATCCCAAGTAAACTAGATCCTTCTTCCCAAACTTACACTTCTTCCCGTTCTGAAAAAGTTGTTGTGACCCCAACACTTTGCGTAAATGCACAAGGTGCACATCCCATGTTTGACTATATATTAAGATGTCATCTAAATACACAATCACAAAATTATCAATAAAAGCATGAAGTACCTCATTCATTAACCGCATAAATGTCATCAGAGCATTACATAACCCAAATGGGATCACCAACCACTCAAATAGTCATTGTTTGGTCTTGAACGTTGTCTTTCAAGTATTTTCTTCCCAGATTTTAATTTGATGGTAACCCAACTTAAGATCTAACTTGGTGAAAAACTGAGTCCTCTGTAACTCATCTAAAAGCTCGTCAATCTGTGGAAGCGGATAATAATTCTTCACCGTGATCTTGTTCAACGCCCGATAATCCACACAAATCCTCCAAGACCCATCCTTCTTCGGCATCAGTAACACCGGCGAACCACAAGGTGAGAAACTTAAATTAATTACTCCTTACTCCAGAAGTTCATGATCTCATCAGACTCTATAACATAAGTCCGATATACCTCAATATTGGGTAGTGGCTCACCATTCACCAAGGTGATCTCATGCTCTACATCCCTCTTACGTGGTATCTTTTCTATACCAGAAACAAGTCTTCATACTCCTCTTACAACTCCCCCATATCAGTTTATTGCTTAGGAGACATTGTCAAAGTAGACAATACTGTAGTCGACAGACCCTCTAGAACCGGTCGCACCAACAACAAAATAAATTTGCCGCTCATATTAACCAACCTCTTTGCCTGAGTTGTCGTTACCAAATTACTGGTAGTGATATGTTCCTTGCACGCATTAATATGAAACTCAGACTCATCCTTCACCAAACGATACTTGCAAACGCGACGGAAAAGGATTACATCTCAGTCCCAAAGATAAGGGCTACCCAAGATAACTTAACACACGTCCAATGGAAACACCTCACATGTCACTTTGTCAATAAACTTCTCTTTAATCGCAAACTTGAAAGTATACTACTTAGTGATCTTCAACTCCGCGTCTTTCTGAATCCAACTCAAACCATACAGCTTAGGATGAGCCATAGTAGCCAAACCCATCTTCTTCACCACCGCCTCATATATTAAATTTTTTTGACATCTCAGATCAATAATGGCCTCGACTAAGCTCTGCTTCACCTGAATACTGACAAAGAACAACTCTTCCCGACTTGCATTGTCGATAGCAAAAGGTTGCTTAAATATTAGAATAAGCTTAGGATTTGGCTTATCAAAATCCGGAAGGTCCACAATCGTTGTGGCTAATACACGTTTCTTTTTCTTGCCCTTCTCCTCCTTCTACTGAAGCTCCGGGTGAAGTTTCCAGCATCTATCAAAATTGTGCCCATTAGCCTTGTAATGATTACAGATAGTCCTCTTGAATGAAGACCCCTCTCCTTTGGACTACTCTTTCTGATCAAACTTCCTATTAGCCTTGTACCCTGATTTGTTCTTGTCGTCTTTCTTGTCGCTCTTCAAGTACTTGCCTTCAATGGTAATTACTTTAGCGATAGCGTCCTCGATATTTTCCACATTGAAGAGCTTTAATTATCTTCGAATGGACTCCGAAAAACCCCTCGAATACTTCATGAATACATCATTCTTCTCCATGTCAATATCCAAAACCAATGTTTGGTTATGAAACTCTGTAGTGAATTATTACACGGATTGCCCAAACCGTTGGTGCAAGTTGTACCATTTATACCATCGCTCTTGTTCGTACCCAATTGGATAAAATTGTTTCCTCACCAAGACCTTGAATTCCTTCTAACTCAGACTTCCGACATCATGTCATTTCTGATAAGATTTCCACCACGTGAGTGAGTGATGTGTGAATTTCAAAGTAGAGAAGCAAATCTTATGAACGTTGGAATATTCATCAATGGAAAAATAGGTCTCCAACCTATCTAACAAATTATTTAATTTCTCAGCGTCAACGAAACCATCGAAAACCAGAATCTTAATCTTAAAGCCAAGACGAAGATTACGCATAGGATTCATTGACTTACCAAAACCTGGGCACTCCTTGACCGATTTGACATCACTTGAATTGCTATCTAACCATGTATTATCATCGTCTCCATCCACCGTCGAAACCCCTTTCTTCTTCAAGCGTCTTTACTGTTTCTATGAAACGGAACCTAATGCGAGGTTTGTAAGATGCAATTATTCAACTAACTCCCCTATAGTATAAGTTAGGCCGGAAACTATCATTTCCAAAGTCATGAGTCGATCCTCAGAATCGGCCATCTCCAAATCGTCATTTTTCTTTGAATTAGGTTTACGGTGGATCTTCAATGGACTCACTAGTTTTTCTTTCGTTTGCTTGAGACGGTCAAGTGTAGAGACCATAAACCATAATCAACCCCCCGAGAATCGCAACTGGAAAACTGATACAACTTAATTAACAATACGATTGAGAAGCTCTAGTTAGTAGAAAAGTACGGAGAATGCCAAATTGAATGGGAAAAATAAAAGATTCAATTGTATAAATCAAGTAATTACAATGAATAAACTCTAAGCCTTAAGCTTCTTCCTTAGAACTTCACTCTAGATCTAACCTAGAAAAGAAATAACCTTGGTCCCCTTTATATACTAGGGAACTTAAAATACTAAAAGAAGGCATCTCAATGCAAAAATACCCCTCAAAAATATAACCAACGCCTAAAGGAAAAATGTGTAATCGCGCCTCTGTTCGAACAGAACCAGCTTCTGTTCGAATAAAATAAATGTATTCGAATAGAATTAAATCTATTCGAATAAAACCCCTCAGGCAAAAATACCAAAAATGTATTCGAATAGAATAAAATCTATTCGAATAGAATAAAATCTATTCGAATAAAATACCTCAGGCAAAAATGTATTCAAATAGGTTTAATTATATTCGAATAGAACACCTCAGGCTAAAAAGTATTTGAAACGAAACAATTTTGTTCGAATAGAAACTTGAAAACTTCATGTCTTCTTCAGATCCTCCTGGATCACCTACTACTCGCGACGTTACCTTCTATGTAATTATTCAAAATCCTGATACTTAGGTATCATGGGTCGTTGGTTACACAACATGAAAGCAATACCTTCCACATTCCATTAAATACTTTGCTCTGAATGGAATGATCGAATCTATGAAATCAAGGAAAGTCAAAAGCTTGCTCACGCTTATGAAAACATAGTATCAAACATTATAGACACATCAGGTGATTTTGTTGTATAGCAATTACAAAAGCTGGTCATGTTGAAGATCAGCTTTCTACAACGAACCTACATAATACATCGAAAATTAATGCACAAAATCGAGGAAAATTTGTGGGTACCATGCTCGATCAGAGAGAGAAAGACATTTTGATATAGTTCCTTTTAACTAATAAGTATGTGTTAGTATGGACATTCAAGGAAATGCGAACAGTCTACCTAAAGCTAGCTTGTCACAAGCTAAGCATGAGGGATAAAGTCACAGCAGCCAAACAGAAGTAAATGAGACTATTACTTTGATTTAGAGACGAAGTCAACAAGGAAATCGATAAGTTAATCGAAGTTGGTTTCATCAGAGAGGCCAAATATCTGGACTGGATTTCAAATATCGTTGCAGTCCTGAAGAAGAATGGAAAGGTTTGAGTTTGTGGAGATTTCACTAATCTCAACAAACATACACCAAAAGATAGTTTCCCTCTATCGATAATAAATTAAATATTAGACTCGACAATAGGACATGAACTACTTTCTATGATGGACGCTGCATCAGGCTATAATTAGATACCCCTTTTAGATGAAGACTAGGAGAAAACAATATTCATCACTGAGAGAGGCTTCTATTATTACGAAGTCATGTCATTCGGGTTAAAGAATGCTGGAGCAACATATCAACAACTAGGACCAGTATGTTTAAAGATCACTTGGGAAAAACTGTGGAAGTATACATTGATGGCATGCTCTGCAAAAGCTTAAAGAAGGAAAACTATGTCGATGACCTTGGAACAATTTTAACATCTTACGAAGATACAACATGAAGCTCAATCTAGAAAAATGTCGATTCGAAGTTCACTCTGGAAAATTTCTTTGTCATCTTATTAGCAAGAAATGAATAGAGGTAGATCCATAACAAATTCAAGCTTTCATATCCATGCCTTCACTAAAGATGGAGAAGGATGTACAAAAGCTAGCTAGCAAGATTCCAATAATCAATAGATTTGTTTCTAAATCATTTGATCGGTGCAGATGGTTATTCCTATTACTTTGTGGATCTACCAAAAGAGGAAAAGGAAAATAGAACGAGGATATTGATTATACCAATAAATGTGAAACAGCCTTCCAGGAATTGAAAAAGTACTTTGGAAAACCTCTATTAATGAGCACGCCGATAGATAACGAGGAGTTAACAATTTATTTCACCGTAACAGAGAACTCTATGAGTTCGGTCCTGATTCGACTAGATGGGAAAATAGAGAAACCAGTATATTTCATAAGTAAAATGCTTACGCCAACAGAGACAAGGTATTCTAAAATCGAAAAGTTCCTCCTTATACTTGTCTACACATCATAGAAGCTAAAATATTACTTCGATGTTCATTAAGTGAAAGTCATGACAAACTATCTACTACGAGAGATTTTATCTAAGAAAGAGAAGTCACGCCAAGTACAACTATGGTCGGTGAGTTTGGGTGAGTATGACATCAAATTCGAATAGAGAACATCAGAAAAGGGGTAGACCATGGAAGATTTCTTGGTTGACTTCCCCGTAGAAGATCCAGACTGGGAGAAACATAACCTCAAAAGAACAGTAGAACATGATGTCAAACCACCACAAAGGATCTTTGACGAAAGAGCTGAATGGTAACAAAAGATAGCTGATGATTACTTACAGATGGTTCAGCGGGACTCACATAATCTGGAGTGGGGATCTTCCTTATTACTCCTTCTAATCACAGAATCGAGAAATCCATAAGACTCAATTTTGAAGCCTCCAATAATGTTACAGAGTATGATACTATAATCCATGGGCTGGATATGGCATTAGAAATCAGTGTACCAGAAATTATAGTATACACAGACTCCCTACTTGTAGTTCATCACTACTCCGAGCATTACTAATGGTCAATTATGCAGCAATGGTTGCTAAAAAAATGAACAAATTTAGTAAAGAGTCACATAACAACACATTTCCTGTCAATTATAAAACAATTTCTTTTTCTTTTTTCTTTTTAATAGAAAATTTCTTAATGAGGAAATAAATTTTCAAAATTCAAACAACAACTAGAGGGAAAACAATCAATAAAATCCCAGAACACCAATCAAATAAAAAAGATTGAAGATAAACAAACTGAGCCCACTAACCTTCAACGATAGAATTCAAATTAGGAGCAGTACTCCTCTCCTCCTTCACTAAACACTCTGGTACTAAATCCCTCTTTTCCTTCACAAAAGATACAACTTCTTCCTCTCTATTGGAACGAGTAAATTTATCTTATTTTCTATCTTTGGAAATTTTACTCTCTGATTTTTTCTCTGGTTCTCTCTCTCTCTAGATTTTCGTCTCTCTAAACTTTGAAATCTTTTGAAAGAAATAGAAGAATTATTTATAAGGCATCCATCTAACTGCTAACAATTATTGAGAATTGTGTAAGCCGCCCTCATTTTTTCAGCCGAGGCATCTTTTCCCTTTTTCATGTCAGACAACTCATTCCTTTTGAAAAGTAAAAATACTTATAATAAAACAAATCTTTCTCTCTCTCCTACTCATCCTTTTTTTAGACTTTCCCACCTCCATGACAACCCTCACTAGTTCATTACACATAAGATCAAACTGATTCCTTCAGCAAAACTCTATGATAATCTCCATACCTACCAATAATTAACATAACACTCTCAACGTACTTATTACTAAATTGACGAACAAACAAATGACATTCAAATTCAAAATTCATATTATTCCAACAGAATACACAATTCAAGGAGCAGATCAAGGAAAGTCCAACTGATTATTTTATATTGTCCCCTTTATTTCATAAATCCAAATATTATCGTCCTCCTTAATTATTTCATCAAGAGCAATCTCCCTTATAACAATCTATCGAGCTTCAAGCTCGACAATCATATTACGAAGAACTTTTTACCAAAAGTGTCGATCCACCACGATTTCTCTCCTTTGAATTTAAACCTTCCACCTACAAAACAGAAATAGGTATCTCGGCGTCATAACCGAGCAATCCAAAAATTTGTTCACGCACTTAGTAACCTTTAACGCCAATCGCACTTCAGCCGCAAGACGAGCCCTCTGTGAGCGAGCTCTCACCATGATTCCTATGTATAACTTATTTGCTAACTAACTCTATTTATAGATAAACCAAAACATGGATAATATCAAATCACATATATCAAGGAATAGGAATATTATAAGATAAAGATACACAACTGTCACAGTTATCCATAACAGCTAATGTACAGGTCGAGAAAAATTACAACATATAGAAAAATATCATTTCGTATAAATCAAACGAAATGTCATTATAGTTTGAAATTCATTAAAAAAAAGCGGAGTACAAAAATAGTGCAAAGAACTAATATATCAGGTCGACAACAACAGTTCGAAATAAACACTTTATTACTTTAACAATAAAAATACATAACACTAATCGCAGATAGGGCAACCATGGGACCTCTTCGGGAGAGCTCCAACAACTTTCTCCTCCACCAAGATGGCATGCTCTGTAATGCAACGTTGATCGTCTCGACGCTGCTACGTCGTCTTAATGATTTAATGAAAACAGAACATCTGAAAGAAGTCTTCATCAGCTTCCTCCACCTCCTTCTCTGTCATGCCATGGTATGTGGGCAGAACAGGGATATGAGTCTCATCAGGAAGGGACTGAGTCCCAAAATACCAGAGTTGAAGCTCCTTTATCTTTGTCAGAATTCCAGCCTTTCGGGTTAAGCCTCTAGTCATGACCATTATTGCTTACACACAGAAATGTCATAGAAGAATGTACCTGGGAAGAAGAATGATGGTCAGGAAACAAAGAACTAGTACTTATATCAGTCATTACATTCAATTTTTGCGATCAATTCCAAGGTAATCAGTATTAAAAGCAACAGTTCATGGGACCTTCAACATTCAACATCAATTGGAAGGATCCAGTCTCCAACAGGCAACAATAATTCCAAGAATGAGAATTAAATGTCAACACTAAATCCCAAGATCACTTCCACAAATAGACCGATTCGATTCAAACGTCAAACTCGATCAAAACTTTACAACTCAAGTCACTCGTCTCGATTCGAACTTCTCAACTTAAGTCACTCGTGCCTTCAGTCGAGAAGGGGCGATTATAGGTGTCATACCCCAAAATTCAATAATCGGTAGCTAAACTAATTACCGTCATTCCGGAGGTGCAGGTCAGGGAATCCAATCGATTCGCCCCCACAAACACTGAGCCATGGACAAGTCCGGCTCAGTCATTGATTATAGCAATATCATCAGAGTAAAAGGAAAAACAGCGGAAGCAAGATATATATACACAACAACTGAAAACGTAAATACAGTGTCCCAAAATACTACACAGCGACAAAAGCTGGAATCATACATGAGTACAACAACAAGAACGGATCTGCAGCAACCCAAAACTGGATCCAATAGCTGAGCTCTCAGCCAACAGCAACTACTCCGCCTCTGAAAGGGGGGACAAAGTGAGAGTGAGCAAAACCACGGCTCACTAATGCCCAACAAGATTACACAACATACTAATATAACAGGTATAGAGAAAGAGAGAGAGAGATGGATGAGATAAATGATGCTAACAGGTAAAGTAATAAAAATAAACCTGCGAAGGATGGAGGAATAGAGAATAGATATGAGAATAGGAAATAGGAATAAGAATATATGTGATAATGATGATGATATGATGGTATGATAATAATATAATATAATGACTAGGATAGTTCCATAATTATCCCAAATGCTGGATGATGTACAAAGTCCTAATGTTCAATGATTAATATTTTAAAGAACTAGACCTTATAGTTAAAAACATTGGGTTGATCAACCACTAATGCATAATAACCTTAACGAGAATCTTAGTTGGATACAATGGTACGATTTCATGTCCAAGCTCGACCAGTCTAAAGAATATTATCACTTGATCAGAGTGTTCCGGGCTTTTCAACCCACGGAGCCAACGTCCGAACTTTATTTTACTTATTCCAAGGAATTTCAACATCGCCGAGGATGAAGCCCGATACCTGAGGACTGTCTCACACCACCCCACACTCCCGGATGGGTAATAGATGTGATAGTACCTGTCACCAAAGAATCACCCTACTATTTCAACCCGATGCAAAAATCCTGATAACCTATCGAGGGTCAGCCGATGTAGAGTTTAGTTTATGTATCGGATCCCATTAAGTTAAATTATAAGAAACCCACATTGAAACAAGATCCCAAGAATCAAACACCACACCCGCACCCACGGCGTACGCCTAGGATAACCCTTGCCTAGTGAAGGGCAAACAATCCAAAATACAAATGCTAATAGTGACTAATTTACAAGTCACAACATCCAAGCACAGATGAACAGTAACTAATTGACCAGTCACAACATCAATCTCAAAAGACTGGAACACGACCACCAAGGGTAAACCAAAAGAAAATACCACACAATGCACGACCTCGTTAAGGACAAGGGAAACACGCCCTACATGTCTAACGATAAGAAAAATAATAATACTGGAATCACAATTACAACTGAGAATCAATGCAGTCAAAACCTAATCACAAACACCTCAATGCCAATATGCACAACTCTAACTAATACAGGTTAACCAGTAAAGTAATTTAGCAATGAAGGGACACTTACCTGATAAACGGCCCGAATTCCGCAGGATAAACTCGAAACTTCAACAACCGCAAACTCAACCAAAATCGGAACAATCAACCTTAACACTACCGACAATTATCACGCCAACTCAATAACCTAACACCTGCAACCAAGCACACCGCAAATCGTGAAACCCCAAATCAACCCCCAAACAAAACCCTAGAAACACAAATCACAATTAGGTGAGGAAAGAAGGGAAACACTCACCGAAGGATTTGCCGAAGAATCCGCCCAACAACAATTGCAAAACTCCAAGGAATCGAGAAAGGATAGAGTGAAGGAGAGGGTGAGTGGAGAGTGAGAGAGAGGGAATGAGAATGAGGAAGATAAATGAAAATAAAAACTAAAAAGAGGAAAACCACCGTCAAGTCGTTCAAACGACAAGGAAGTCGTTTGAATGCATAAGAGATTCACAGAATGGACACAGAAGTCGTTCGAATGGACCCAGAAGACGTTCGAACGACTAGAAGATCATGGGCCAAATTCCAGGGGATTGGTCAACTGGTTCGAACGGGACATGAAGTCGTTCGAACGAACCACCCTCAAAGACAAATTTTCCAGAAGACATGTCAACTCGTTCGAACCAAGATTTATATTCGTTCGAACGATTTTGACAAGACTGGAAAAACACAAGGTTTCCCCGGGGATCATGAAATCCCTTGGGATCTCACCACCAAGGACAAAACACAATATCAACGACTACAAGGACAACAAGAACAACCACATCAACAACAACAAACTTATCCGCCCAACCATCAAAACCACTTCAAGAAGAATACAAAGACCTGATGCTAGAATGAGATGAGGATGCAAAATGATATGAATGCATAATGTATGGATGCTGATGAATGAATAAGGAAGAATAGGAAAATAAAATAATTGAATTTTACGGGACACTATATTCTACCCTCCTTAAGGAAAATTTCGCCCCGAAATTTCACTCATACCTCAATCCGAGAACAAGTGCGGATAACGGCCTCTCACATCCGCTTCCAACTCCCAAGTAGCCTCACTAGGATCGTGGTGAGTCCACTGCACCTTCACGAAAGGAATAACCTTGCTGCGATGAATCTTCTCCTGGCGTTCCAAAATACACACTGGATGTTCTATATATGAGGCATCGTCCTGAACCTCTATCGGTTCCCAGTCAATCACGTGAGTCGGATCCCGCTCATACTTCCTCAACATGGAAACATGGAATACGTTGTGAACTTGACTCAGCTACGGCTGCAGTGCTAAACGATAAGCTAACTCCCCAACTCTGGCCAGAATTTCGAACTGACCAATAAATCTCGGAGCTAACTTCCCTTTCTTGTTGAAACGCATCACGCCCTTCATCGGAGAAACCTTCAGCAAAACGTGATCACCGATCCCAAACTCTAAAGGTCTCCTGCGAATGTCTGTATAACTCTTCTGCCGACTCTGTGTTGTACGTAACCGGTCTCTGATGATGGTAACTGCATCAGTGGCCTCTCGAACCAAGTCTGGCCCCAGTAAACTCTGCTCACCAACCTCTGCCCTACCCAGCGGTGATCTGCAAGGTCTACCATACAAAGCCTCATAAGGTGCCAAACCAATGCTCGACTGAAAGCTGCTGTTGTATGCAAACTCCGCCCAAGGTAAGTACTCGTCCCAGCTACCCTTGAAGTCTAAAACACAAGCCCTAAGCATATCCTCAAGGATCTGGTTAACTCTCTCTGTCTGACCATCGGTCTATGGGTGGAACGCTGTACTGAAATATAATCTAGTATCCATGGCTCGCTGGAAACTCTTCCAAAAGTTACCGGTAAATATGACATCTCGGTCTGACACTATTGACACCATAACCCCGCGTAAACGTATTATCTCTCTCACATATAATCTGCTCAGCTCGTCGACCGTCAAAGTCTTGCGAACCAGAATAAAATGTGCTGATTTGGTCAATCGGTCTATAATCACCCAAATAGAATCATGGTTCCCCTTTGTCCGCGGTAAACCCGAAATGAAATCAATCGTCATGTGCTCTCATTTCTACTCTGGAATAGGTAAAGGTTTAAGCTTTCCTGTAGGTTTCTGATGCTCGGCCTTCACCTGGTGATATGTAAGACATTTGGAGACAAACTCGGCTATCTCTAGCTTCATATTGTCCCACCAATAGTGCCTCTTCAGGTCTTGGTACATCTTCGTACTGCTTGGATGAATAGTACACCTAGAACCATGAGCCTCACTCAAAACCTCACGCTTCAGTACCACTGAATCTGGCATACATAATCTGCCCCTGTACCAGATACTGCTATCTGAGCTAACTATCCAATCGGGTCTGCTATCATCTGAAGCCCATGACTGTAATCTAGCATCCTGCTGCTGCGCCTCAATAATCTGAGAAATCACTGAAGGCTGAACCCTCAGATTTACAAGAAAACTACCCGTACCCTGTGAACGCAAACTCTAACCGAAATCTGCCACATTGCGAAGCATCAACCACTCATGAATCATCAGACGTATAAAAAATCCCCTAGGAAAACGGCTCAAAGCGTCAGCTACCACATTCGCCTTCCCTGGGTGATACTGCAAGTCAACATCATAATCCTTTAGGAATTCCATCCATCTGCGTTGCCTCATATTCAGCTCTTTATGCGAGAAAAGGTACCCCAAACTCTTGTGATCAGAAAAGAGTTCGAACCTCTCCCCGTAAAGATAATGGCGCCAAATCTTCAATGCAAAAACCACAGCTGCTAACTCGAGGTCATGAGTAGGATAATTTCTCTCATGCACCTTAAGTTGCTTGAAGCATAAGCTACCACTTTTCCTTCTTGCATCAGAAGACAGCCAAGTCCACTGAGCGAAGCGCCGCTGTAAACCATGTACTTCTGCCCACTGGACGGAACAATAAGAACAGGTGTTGTAGTCAATCTTTTCTTTAACTCTTCGAAAGCTGAATCACATCTACTATCCCAAACGAATCTAACATCCTTTTGCGCCAAGCGAGTCAAAGGTGTTGCAATCCGTGAAAAGCCCTCGATGAATCTGCGGTAATAACCGGCTAATCCCAAAAAGCTGCGAATCTCAATAACGTTCGTCGGTTGAACCCAATCTGCAACGGCCTCAACTTTAGAAGGATCCACTGCAATTCTATCCTTGGACACAACATGCCCTAGGAATTTTACCTCTTTCTACCAAAAGTCACACTTCTCGAATTTTGCAAATAACGTGTTCTCCCTCAAAGTCTGCAATGCAACTCTCAAATGTTCTTCATGTTCGGCCTTGGTCTTTGAATAAATAAGAATGTTGTCCACAAACACGATAACGAACTGATTTAGATAAGGACGAAAAACTCTATTCATCAAATCCATAAAAGTTACGGGCGCGTTTGTCAAACCAAACGGCATAACCTGAAACTCATAATGCCCGTAACGAGTCTGAAATGCTGTCTTCGAAACATCCTCCTTCTTAATCCTTAGCTGATGGTAATCCGATCTAAGATCAATCTTCGAAAAGAACAGCGCTCCCCGAAGCTGGTCAAACAAGTCCTCGATCCTAGGCAAAAGATATTTGTTCTTGATCGTGACTTTGTTCAACTCGCGGTAATCAATACACAAGCGCATAGACCCGTCCTTCTTCTTCGCAAACAATACTGGAGCTCCCCACGGTGAAGTACTCGGTCTGATAAACTTCTGTTCCATTAACTCAAAAATCTGATCATATAACTCTTTCAGCTCAACAGGTGCCATACGATACAGAGCCTTAGAAATCGGAGCTGTACCAAGTAAAAGATCTACACTGAAATCAATCTCTCTCGTCGGCGGTAAACCGGGAATCTTCTGGAATAGGTCAGAAAAGTCACACACCACCGGAATAGTACTAACGTCAACACCAGCGGATTCTAACTCTAAGAATGCCAATAAACCATCTCCTGACTGCGCCTGTTCCGAACTAGCAAACACAAATTGCTTCTCACCAGGATTACTGAAAGTAGCTGTCTTCTCAAAACAATCTAAAGTGACTCGGTGTGTCGACAACCAATCCATACCCAGGATAATATCGAACTCATGCATCGGAAGCACCAACAAGTCTGCAGAAAGAACACGACCACACATGGCTATCGGGCAATCTCTACAAATGTGGGAGATAGAAATCCAAGAATCAAAAGGAGTTCCCACGAAAATCTCGTCAAGCAATAAGGAAGACTCAAAACCAATAGTGCAGAGGAATACATATGATATGAATGAATGAGATGCACTGAAATTGAAAAGAACACGAACGGGCGAATAAGAAATATGAAGCGTACCTTCCACTACAGGTCGAGCAGTGTGAGTACCTCACCTCCCTACTGCGTACATCGTGCCCTACCCTCGGCCCTGACCCTTGCCCTGCTCCTGACTCGGCTGCTGCGGTCTCTGTCTACCCTGAGGGTCTGGAATCATCTGTCTACTCTGCGGACCCTGAAACTGTCCTTGTTGAATCTGCTAAAACTGCTGAGTCTGCTATGGTCTGGCTGGTGACCAATAGAACCCTGAAACTATCGTAATGGTTGTCCCGGTCTGGTTTAGGAAAACTCCTCTTAACATGCCCCTTCTCCCCGCAGTTCCAACAATAATGGGAAACAAGTTGTGGCCCATCTAAGTGCGGTCCTCCCATAAATTTAGTTGGTGCACCATCAGTACTTCCCAACTTCTGTCTCTTCGGACCTGAGTTCTCATAATGACCCTAAACTGCCTTGCCCCTATCAAGTCTTTGTTCCTGTCTTACTTGGCTCCTCAAGTCCTTAGACTTGTGATCCTCCACATCATTTTGTTATATAGCCAACACTTTCGACAAAACCTCTATGTACGAACTAGCCCCCGAAGCGATCAAAATCTTCTGATAATACGGACGAAGACCCTTTAGAAATTTCATCTTACGCTGCTCCTCATCCTGAACGATAAACGGAACGTATCGAGAAAGCTCATTAAATCGTTGATCGTACCCCGTAATACTCATATCTCCTTGCTCAAGCATATAGAACACTGAGATACAAGCGTCCCTGTAACTCTGCGAGAAATACTGCACAAAGAACCGCTGCTGAAAGGAAGCCCAAGGTACTGGAGTCTCTACTATAGTCCACTTGGCGGCATCCCACCAGTGATCTGCCTCGCCCTGTAAAAGATATGTCACCAATGTCACTCGTTGATCCTTGGGACATTTCATAGCGTACAAAGTCTTCTCTATAGGCCTGAACCAAGTCTCAGCCTCAGATGGAACCGTAGTAACAGAAAAAGTCAGATGCTTGTATTTTTGATACTGTTCAAGGTAACTGTACTCTCTGACCGCTGGGCTCCTAGTCTGCTGTAAATGAGTCGTGAAACTCTCCATGAACTGCCTCATCTCTGCCGAAATGCCAAGAACAGCTGGGGTAGGCAAAACGACAGGCTGCTCTGGAACTACTGGAGTTGGAGGAACGCCCTGGTCAATCGGGACAGACCCCAAACTCTCCTGACTGATAGCTGGGTCATCGGTAAGGGCACCGCTGCGTAACCCTCTACGACCATGGCCCACAGCACGACCTCTACCTCTGCCTCTGCCACCTCTAGCCATCTACACAACAGAAGCACATCTCAGGAAAGGAGGAAAGATGACAAAATACATAAAACCGGAAGAAATCGATCCTAACTCCACCTAGAAAAATTACTCATCATATGATTACTAGACCAAAGATAGGGATTAACCTACAGCTCTGATACCAAGTCTGTCACGCCCCAAAATTCAATAATCGGTAGCTAGACCAATTACTATCATTCGGGAGGTGCAGGTCAGGGAATCCAACCAATTCGCCCCCACAAACACTGAGCCATGGACAAGTCCAGCTCAGTCATTGACTATAGCAATATCATCAGAGTAAAAGAAAAAATAGCGGAAACAAGATATATATACACAATAACTAAAAACGTAAATACAGTGTCTCAAAATACTGCACAGCGACAAAAGCTGGAATCATACATGAGTACAACAACAAGAACGGATCTGCAGCAACCCAAAATTGGATCCAACAACTGAGCTCTTAGCCAACAGCAGCTACTCTGCCTCTGAAAGGGGAGACAAAGCGAGACTGAGCAAAACCACAGCTCACTAATGCCCAACAAGGCTAAACAACATACTAATATAACAGGTACAGAGAGAGAGATGGATGAGATAAATGATGCTAACAGCTAAAGTAATAAAAATAAACCTGCGAAGGATGGAGAAATAGAGAATAGGTATGAGAATAGGAAATAGGAATAAGAATATATGTAATAATGATGATAATATGATGATATGATAATGATATGATATAATGACTAGGATAGTTCCATAATTATCCCAAATGTTGGATGATGTACAAAGTCCTAATGTTGAATGATTAATGTTTTAAAGAACTAGACCTTATAATTAAAAACATTGGACTGATCAACCACTAATGCATAATAACCTTAACGAGAATCTCAGTTGGATACAATGGTATGATTTCTTGTCCAAGCTCGACCAGTCTAAAGGATATTATCACTTGATCAGAGTGTTCCGAGCTTTTCAACCCACGGAGCCAACGTCCGAACTTTATTTTACTTATTCCAAGGAATTTCAACCTCACCGAGGATAAAGCCCGATGCCTGAGGACTGTCTCACACCATCCCACACTCCCAGATGGGTAATAGATGTGATTGTACCTGTCACCAAAGAATCACCCAACTATTTCAACCCGGTGTAAGAATCCTGATAACCTATCGAGGGTTAGCCGATGTAGAGTTTGGTTTATGTATCGGATCCCTTTAAGTTAAATTATAAGAAACCCACACTGAAACCAGATCCCAAGGATCAAACACCACGATCGTACCCACGGCCTACACCCAGGATAACCCTTGCCTAGAAAAGGGCAAACAATCTAAAATACAGATGCTAACAGTGACTAATTTACCAGTCACAACATCCAGGCACAGATGAACAATGACTAATTGACCAGTCACAACATCCAATAACATCAGTCTCAAAAGACTAGAACACAGGCACCAAGGGCAAACCAAAAGAAAATATCACACAATGCACGACCTCGTTAAGGATAAGGGAAACACACCCTAAACACTTAACGATAAGAAAAATAACAATACTGGAATCACAACTACAACTGAGAATCAATACAGTCAAAACCTAATCACAAACACCTCAATGCCAATATGCACAACTCTAACTAACACAGGTTAACTAGTAAAGTAATTTAGCAATGAAGGGACACTCGCCTGATAAACTGCTCGAATTCCGTAGGATAAACTCAGAACTCCAACAACCGCAAACTCGACCAAAATCGGAGCATTCAACCTCAACACTACCGACAACAATCACGCTAACTCAACAACCCAACACATGTAACCAAGCACACCGCAAATCGCGAAACCCCAAATCAACCCACAAACAAAGCCTATAAACACAAATCACAATTAGGTGAGGAAAGAGGGGAAACACTCACTGAAGGATTTGGCGAAGAATCCGCCCAACAACGACCGCCAAACTCTAAGGAATCGATAAAGGATAGAGTGAGTGAGAGGGTGAGTGAAGAGTGAGAGAGAGAGAATGAGAATGAGGAAGATAAATGAAAATAAAAACTAAAAAGAGGAAAACCACCGCCAAGTCGTTCGAACGACAAGGAAGTCGTTTGAATGCATACGAGATTCACAGAATGGACACAGAAGTCGTTCGAATGACTAAGAGATCATGGGCCAAATTCTAGGGGATTGGTCAACTGGTTCGAACGGGACATGGAGTCGTTCGAACGAACCACCCTCAAAGACAAATTTTCTAGAGGACATGTCAACTCGTTCGAACGATGATTTATATTCGTTCGAACGATTTTGACAAGACTGGAAAAACGTAAGGTTTCCCCCGGGATCACAAGATCCCCTGGGATCTCACCACCAAGGACAAAACACAATATCAACGACTACAAGGACAACAAGAACAACCACATCAACAACAACAAACTCCTCCGCCCAACCACCAAAGCCACTGAAAGAAGAATACAAATACATGATGCTAGAATGAGATGAGGATGCAAAATGATATGAATGCATAATGTATGGATGCTGATGAATAAATAAGGAAGAACAGGAAAATAAAATAATAGAATTTTACGGGACACTACAGTAGGGGCCTGTCCCTCGAATTTATGTTACATAAAACTACAAAATTGTCAGGCTCACGGAGAACCTGGAAGTCATACACCCTGTCAGTATTGTTGGCACCTGGACCACGAACAAGGAAATGATGTGTCTCGAGCCCTCCAAGGATACAGAAGAATAAGTCAAGAATGTTTGTCCCCACGAACTGGCAGTTACAGGAACGATCTCCATAAACTTCGCCACTCTTCCTCTAATCTAGGAGAACGTGCTATCACCCATGAACTGATGATGAAATCTATAAATAGGACAAATGTGATAGAATACAAAAACAAGATTTTGGAGATAGAAAATACACATTGAAAAATATTCTAGAGCATAAACTTTTTGTAACTTGGAATATCCGAACAATAAAGTCATTTATTCAAATATTCAAGCCGAGGTTATGGTTTTTACCTATTCAAAGGTTTCTACGCTAAACTCGTACCATATTTTGTTACTTGTTTACAATTGTTTGTGCTATAGGTATTCTTGGTGTAAGAGACAATTCGAGCTACGAATTTAAGTTCTTACAACACCCTGCTCGATATACTCTAAGCCAATAATCAACCCCTTTCACCGTGCAATTTGCACCTCGCTATCAGCTAAGAAATCCCTAATAACCTAACGGCCTCTAGTATCCTACGACGAGGCCACTTCACTAACATGAGGTAAGTTGTTCGTTCGGGGGACTTGACCTCCAAACCCCCTCCTAGATTTTGGCCTTAATTGTGAAAAAGACAATTTGTTGGGTCGTTATAACGACCATCCACTTTAATTATCCCCTTTTCCTATGCTCAACAAACTTTTATAACTACCAGCCTTCTAGGCTAACGGCCAGTAACCACCGCCTAATCCATAGTCTTCGAATACTCCCGCGAATATTCCCTCCCTCTCTCCTCTTTTAAATATCTCTCTATCTTTCTCTATCCAAATATTTCAAAAAACAAAAAAAAAAATCTTTTAGTTTATGTGATTCTCACAATGAAATCTTCTATGATTATTATTATCTTTATTTTCTTGAATTTATTGGCTGTTGTTGTTCGCGGCGAAATCCCGACGACACTGGAAGGCCCGTTTGTTCCTGTTACGGTTCCTTTGGATGATAGGTTTAGAGGCCATGCTATCGATTTACCCGCAACCGATTACCGGGTTCAAAGACGAGTTAACGGGTTTGAGCCTGAGCAGATATCGGTTTCGCTCTCTGCTTCTTATGATTCTGTTTGGATCTCTTGGATTACAGGTGCACACATTTCGTAAAACATGTTTAGTGCCTAGTAATTAGTTTATTTAGAGAGTGGACATTTTACAGACTTGGGGTTGTTGTTTTTTTGTTATATATAGGAGAGTTTCAGATTGGTTATGATATAAAGCCGTTGGAGCCTAAGAGTGTAGGTAGTATTGTTCGCTTCGGGAGGTTGAGGTTTCCGATGTATCGTGAAGCAATGGGATCTTCTCTTGTTTATAATCAACTATATGCTTTTGAGGGACTCCAGAATTATACGTCGGGGATAATTCATCATGTTCGTCTCACAGGTATGTTTAGAGTGGATTTAGTAACACTAAGATGCAACTCTTTATGACTATGTGTTCTAGTCGCACTTTAGTCACACTAGTTACTACTTACTCAAAATCATAGTATTCGTTGCTATTATCAAGATAGATTATAGTCTTAATTATGATCAGAAGGTTAAAATTATTGCCATGCTCCGTATATAAGCGACCAAAAACACAATGCAACTTTAAAGAGTTGCTTTTTGGTATTGCTCTTTAGTTTAGCGCACTGAACATGAGAATTGTTTTGATTTCACTATAAATAAAAAATAGATTACACGTTGCTTACAGATTGTTTGGAGTGGAGAGGAAGTCCTCAAAGGTTACATAATGAGTTAAACGGAAAACTTGCCACCTCACGGGTGGTTTACTATGTAAATGACACTAACACGATTATCATACTATTAGATATATAATGAGGCTACAATTCGACTTTCTCTGTACCCTGACAGCTAGTCACTGAATCGATTGATTGTCAATCAACTGATCTGTCTCACCAAAGTTTGATATAGAGTCCATAGCTTCTTTCTATTTATTTGCTTTACAAAACCCGTCAACTAAAATCATGTACGTCAACTCATCGGTTTGCAATTTTTTTGCTTCATATAACTCATCACGTCTTCTATATCTTCAAACATCCCATGCCCAGCATATCCTTCCACAAATGTATTGTATGTAACAATATGCATGGCCGAATCTCTCTAGTTGTCATCTTTTTTTTTTCTTTTTCTGCAATAGTTCTCAAAGCTTCTTATATTAGTCCTCACCTACAAAACCCTTTTATTACAGTGTTTTAAGACACGAGATCAGGTTATTCTTCGATTTTTTCTAGTAATTTAAGACTTTCTTCGGCCTTCCAACATTCTCCCCCTCTGGCGTACATATCCATTAAACTACTGTACGTGACAAGATCAGGTTGCAACCCGCTTTCAGGAATTAAGTGTAGCATCTCGTTTGCCCTATCAAACACCCTTTTTTTTGGGCGTAGATTGAAAGCGTCGAATTGTAAAGAACTAAATCGGGCTTGTACCCGTTTTCGCTAAATTTGTCAAATGCTCTTTTTGTACTCTCCAAACTTCTATGCTTGAATTCGCCAGGACGGGAGTTCTCAAGAGTATCCAACTTGGAAAGATTTTCCCATTATAAATCTCTTCCTCAATTTTTCTTATCCCTTCAATATTTCCTCCCTTTGTAGAACTGTTTATCATTAAAGAGTACGAGGTCTCATTAGGCTTAAGTCCCTTGCGTGTCATATCTACAATGATAGACTGCCCCTCTCCAATCACCTTTACCAGAAAGTGCATTTAGAAGTGCATTATAAGTCGTAACAGATGAACTAAACCCTGCAGTGTCCATCTCATTGTACATAATTGACACATGAACGCCAGAACCACACCGCCTGTCACGGCCCAGCCCGGGACCGCCTCTACAGTTCCCGGAGTGCAGGGGAATAAAGGATCGTGCGGCGTACACGGACGCGCGGTCGGCGTGTACCAGCCATCTTCACGGGCGCGGCGCGCCAGTGGCATAACCCACGGATGCTAGAGCGACATCCGGATAATCCTGGATACTCGTGAGGGGTCATCGAATATGTATTCGGTATAGGCAACAACGCTGAAGGTTCCCTCAATAATCCCTACAGCAAAATCTCTCGCAACGCGCGCAAGGTACAGAAAACATACCTGTCCTGTAGCGGATCAGGGTAGCTCAATATGCCGGTTTCCACATAAGGGACTCATATCTCAAGGGGCGGCGAGCCTGGACGAATTATGTTGTCCAACAGTAAGGGGCGGTGCGTCTCGGATAGCCCGCGGGGAATAGTGGCGCCATATGAAGCCCTTTATTGAAAACCGGCCAGCATTGCGAGGCAATATCCCCTGGCCTACCCTAAGCCTAGGAGAACTCATAACTATCCCTTGTAGATAGTCCATGAGCGGGGGTCCTTGATGACCAAGCATTAAAGCTCTTTTAGTCATGGGGAGGATCGGACCAAGGTTCCTCCTTAATATAGCTACTAAGTAAATAATCAACTTCCAAAAGGAAACGTTAAAACATGAGACGAAGCGTACTGGACCTTTTCGCCCCCTTAACTGAATTCGATTGCGACGAAACTTGGCGTGCTGCTATATTAGGATATAGAGAACAAATACATTTGGACAGAACTCAAAACGCACGGGTAAATTTGGCCGGCGTTCGGTAGGTCGTCACACCGCCCATATGCACTGATCAACCTAGTGAATGTATCCCGATCACGCTAAAAGACGCAATTCTTCATCTCTCAAAAAACAAGGTTCACATAACTCTGCACACCATTATTATCACTCATAGCAAGCATTGCTAGATTCGGGATATATCCATTTGCCTTCATATCACAAAATATAGCCACCATCTCTTCTGATTTAATTTGTTTTCCAAGCATTCCTAAAATAGCATTATACGTCCAGATGTTAAGAACAGAACCCGATTCCATTATTTGATCAAGCAAACCCAAAGCCGTGTTCTCCTTCTCTGCTTTATCATAAGCATTTATCACAGTAGTGTACGTGATAGAGTTGGGCATATTTCCTCTACCAGTCATCATATCAATAAGAGCTGTACCTTCTTCATAGAACCACGCCCTCACATATGCCGCAACAAACTCATTGTGAGTCACTGAGTCTGGTGGGCAATTGTTTTCCTCCATTCTCAACGCCTAAGAATAGACCCCCACCCTCCCATACACGTGGAGTAGAGCATTGTAAGTAACCGTACCGGGAAAGTAACCTTGCGTCTTTAATCCGCTAAAGAACTTCGAATCTTCATCTAATAACCCCTCTATTCTACAGGTAGATATAACCATGCTATAAGTGATACTCATCGAGCTCCGGTCCTTGATTCCTCATCTCATCCAAGAGGTTTAAGATTTTCATCCAAGATCGGCCATCTTCCCATACACGTCGAGCATGACATTGTAAGTGACTAAGGTTGGTGAAAGTCATGTCTTCTTAATCCATTCAAACCTAAGTTAACAACGACACTTTACTTTAAAAAAGTAAACCGTGTCCGACACCCCGACACTCGTGTCCAACACTATTTACAAGGTACTTAACAATTTTTTGCCGTTTCCGACACCCCGTACCCGTGTCGTACACCGACACCCGTATCCGTATCGTTATCTAGATTCAAACAAAGAAAACACCCTTTCATACTTGCCAAATCAAGCATGGGCGTGGATAACAGTAATATAAGCGAGTATTCCTTTATGGTTATTTCATCAAACAATTTCGACGTAATCTAGAAACCTCAAAAAGTATAAGCAAATGCATCCTCAAAGTAATATGACATCCCAGCCAGTTTGGTACACCCCCTTCTAATCATTTGCAGCTTTTTCTAAAAATTAGGTCATAATGAAAATCTAAAATATTCCCATGAGGAACTTGTACTTTATCTAAGAAAGGTCTTCCTACATGCCATTCCATGGGATTTATAATGAGGTAGCTGGTTTTACTGGAGGATAATTTGGTAAGATTGAAGAAACCCGTAATTTAATCTCTTTCACTTTATGGTACAAAAGATGTGACAAACTTCTTATGAAACATGGATATTCCGAGATTGAGTGGATGATTCCTGCATCTGTATGGAAGCTATTTGAGCGTAGTTCCTATAGTTGAAGGATTTTCAGCTACTTCATTATCAAATATCTCCGAACAATTTATTCATAAAAAAATTATAATACAAAAGGATATGTTGCTTTCTCCTACATACGTACAAAGTATTATCATATTATATTGTGTAATGAAAATTTCAGAAATTTGGATTAAAAGCCTGCGTTTGGAGTAAATTAATAAAATAATGATGTCCAATTTGGTAGTAAATTATTATTGTAATATTCTAATTAGCATGAAAATGGATTATTGATTCACTTCATGAAAATCATGAAAACTGTGTTTTATTTATAGTTGTACTTGAAATAAATACGAGATTACCAATCTGGCTGATATTTCTTATGCTTGTTAATTAAACATATGTTTTTCTTCAAACAAAGTATGCATCTTATATTTATTGTGTCCTTTTGTAGGTTTGAAATCTGACACGCTTTACTATTATCGTTGTGGAGATCCTTCTATAAGAGCAATGAGCGAGATTCATTTTTTCAGAACTATGCCAATTTCCAATCCAAGGAGCTATCCAAAAAGGATTGCAATTGTGGGGGACCTTGGTCTTACATACAACACTACTTCCACGATTAATCACTTGATAAGCAACAATCCCAATCTTGTTCTATTGATTGGAGATGTAACATATGCGAATTTATACCTCACAAATGGAACCGGGTCCGATTGCTATTCTTGCTCGTTTTCAGATACTCCTATTCATGAGACCTATCAGCCTCGTTGGGACTACTGGGGAAGGTAGAGTTCACCCTTAATCACTTCTGTGTATTATATGACTCATGCATTGAACGGACATACACAAATATAGTCTATAGACTCATACACGCACCACATGGTTAATAACAAGAGTTATTCCCCTACTCATGTATAATTCATTAAAGAACTGAGATAAATTTTATGTTTTGTGGTCCTTTTTTGATATCCTCTTGGATTTAAAGGTGTATCTCAGAAGAGTTACTACATGTAGTGGAGGTCTTTTATTTCGAACATGCAACGTGCAATCGGAAATCGACCATTAACATAGGGGATATCTCGAAAAAAAAAAAAAAAAAATTCAAACATGATGCCAAAAAATATGTACTTAGGTTCTCATCAGTGTCATGCATTATAAATTTGTTGCTGTAAATTTTGTGATTTTTATTTCAGATTTATGCAGCCTCTGGTGTCAAAAGTTCCTATAATGGCCATAGAAGGGAACCATGAGATAGAAGAACAGGCAGAGAACCAAACTTTTGCAGCTTATAGTTCTCGTTTTGCCTTCCCATCTGAGGAAAGTGGATCTTCATCCACATTTTACTATTCTTTCAATGCTGGTGGAATACATTTCATAATGCTTGGTGCCTACATTTCGTACAGTAAATCAGGTAAATTTAGTGAATATTCAAGCTACTAATAATATTTTCTTGGATATTAGGTCAGTTCTATGTGAATATGATCTGTTCTTTTGTTTGGAGACTAGAACATTGAGAAATATATGCAGCTCTTTATCTCGTACAGCATTCCTTCATATTGACCCGTCACCCATGACTCCGAAGACTTTATGGCTGTGTGGGATGACACTTTGTAAAGATAGCCAATTAATAAAGAGCCAGAACTTTGTGTGAATGAAAATGCTAAAGTAGAATTGCTGGATGCTTGACTAGCTGACAAAATTTTGGATTGATGAATAGTTGGACACGTACAGTATATTTTATGTTGTAAATGCTAGCTATAGCTGGTAAGATACTTGAAAGTTGTTACCAGAGACTAGGAATCAATGCTCGTCAGTAGCACCCTGAGTTAGCAATTTTATTAAAATGGGTTACCTACCAGACAACATACAGTATGTGATTTAGGGGTTTTGCACATCAGCCTCAATTCTACTTGACGAAAGTGACTTCCTAACTAAAAATATGATTGTTGTTACAAACTTAATTGACTATTTCATGTGCTGCACATATGAAATAACATTACGTCTTTCTAATTTAATTGCTCTCATAGATGAGGCTGATCCACATATACCGTAAAACCGCCATGATTGTCAGAATAGACAGCATAACTTTATGTGGTTACCCCTTGTTTCAGTAGGTTTATATGTTTAACTAAAGGTATAAAAGCTGATAATAATTCAAGTATTTCATTAGAACTTCTATGTATTATGGGTTTAGCATCCAAATACGATGAGTAAAGTGTAGCTGTTTAACCAGATATAAGTACCAATTAATAACTTCATTTACCTTCTTAATACAGGGGATCAATACAAGTGGTTGGAAAGAGACTTGGCTAATGTGGATAGATCAGTAACTCCATGGTTGGTAGCTACTTGGCACCCACCATGGTACAACACCTACAAAGCACATTACAGAGAAGCTGAGTGTATGATGGTGGAGATGGAAGAGTTACTTTACTCATACAAAGTAGATATAGTCTTCAATGGGCATGTAAGTGAACCCTTGTACTTCAAATTTATATGTTCAGCTTCTTTTTTATTTTCTTCCGTTAGTATTTAGTGCATGATGCATCTCCCATTTCAATGATATTAATGAACTGATGGACTACATTGTCCTTCTCATCAACATAATAGATCTGGTTTGCTTATAAGTGATGTGTGGCACCACTATCTCTGTACTTATGAAGAATCCATACCCACCAGTGAATTATGTTCCTCATCACCTATGTAAGTCTACTTTTCACGAGAAAATTCATGAGTCTCTGCATCAAGTGTCTCAAGGGCGATGGACGGTGCCACACAAATACATTTTGGGTGTCTTAGAAAGAACAGATAATTAGCAGATATGTAAAATATGTTACTAAGGATTATGCTAAATCTGTTTTCTATTTCTCAGGTTCATGCTTATGAGAGGTCGAACCAAGTTTATAACTACACATTGGATCCCTGTGGTCCTGTTTATATCATGGTGGGAGATGGTGGTAATCGAGAAAAGATGGCGATCAGTCATGCTGATGAACCGGGTCACTGTCCAAAACCATCAACAATACCCGATCAATACTTGGGTGGATTTTGTGCATTTAATTTTACCTCTGGTCCAGCCAAGGGTAAGTACTGTTGGAACAGACAACCTGATTATAGTGCATACAGAGAAAGTAGCTTTGGACATGGTATTTTAGAGGTAGTCTCTCTCTCTCTCTCTCTCTCTCAAGTAATTGCTAATATGCAAACTGCATGCAGGTAAAGAATGGTACATATGCTCTATGGTCATGGCACCGGAATCAGGACATGTACAATAGCCCTGGCGATCAAATTTATATAGTTAGGCAACCAGAGAAGTGTCTGATCCAACCCAAGGTGAAAATTTCGTGGTTACTATGGTTTCTTAATTGAGAATCCATTACTGATCGTCCCTGTTTTAGCTGATTGCCGGTGCCCTTTATTTTTCTATCTTAGAAACAAGGTACCTTTAAAGTACATATTTATAGAGATGACGGTGAAGGGTACAAGAGCTTCTAGTTGTATACTATAATTCGTCTCTGGTACAGTATTAGTATGAATGTAATGTTATTTTGAAACACTAGTGATTGTATCAGTGTGATAGAATAAAGAGTAGGTTACACTTATTCATTAGGGAAGAAACATCATTTTTAGTGTTGTGACCGGTTTTTTTTTCTTGCCCACACTTTATGTTTGTGATCGGTTAATTACTTTATAAGGATTATGACGAATAACTAAGCTCTCTAATTTATGCACAAGTATGTCAAATTCATTGACGGAACCGGTTCTGAAGACAATAAGGACTCATTGCATTCCCACCTAGTTCCTTCACTTTTTCTTCCTCTCATCTTAGAGTCTTAATAAACATCATCATGAAAATCTCCTAATACAAATAGTTCTAGTTCTGGAGCATCAATTCATGAATCAGTACCATGCAGTTTACTACAATATGGTCTTTCAAAATATGATGCCTCTGCAGCTCTTTTTTCCTTTCCATAATGATCTGTAATGGCTAGTTTTCCGGTAGGTAAATTTCGCCAATACTTTCAGGTATGGATATGCAATTTAAGTGTAACTAGGAAAGAACACAGAGCACTTTACATGAAAAACTCATAAAAGCCTGAGAAAAACTATGACCTCGATGTGGATGTAAAATTAACTATGTTGTTAATCTATTACAGTTGCAAAGTAGTATAGAGGGTCTGCAAAAGAATTCTCTGTCCCTACTGTTGTATGCTCTGCTCGTATTTATAATGCATACAAGCACTTACAGTTAGAACGTTTCTCCTATATTTCAGGGAGATGGGCGATCTTTGTGGAGTTCGTGCAACGGCTATATTTGACGAAGTGTAACGGATGTTGAAGATGATCGAGCTTTGTAGCTGTAGGTTGAAGTGTTCTCGACTTGTAGATGTGTACACGATCATATGGCTTCGACATGACTCTAATAATTTATCTTTGTCGAACCTGAGAAATGTGTTACTACAATCACCCCATTCTCGATGCAAGTACTTGTGGTTGTGTCGAGAAGAATATTTTGGAACTTGTGATGTTAACTCTGTCTTGGAAAAGATTTTGTGAGACAAGAATCCCGTGATTGGTGACGTGAATTCAGGCAAAGTATCTGTGATTGTGACTGTATATTCTCCATATATATTTTCTACCTCTATAAATAGTGATCATATGTGCTGGAGAGTATGCAAAATGTCTGCTACAATGGTGAGGACTAGGTCTCGGCGCCAGCAAGATGTAGAGAAAGGTCGCTTTGTTATCAAAGTTGTAGAGGTGGAGGAACGGTGCTTTAGTCGTTTTGCTGTTTCTGATGTTCTTCCTCCAAGGGGCCCTTTGGATGTTGCGCGGATGTCACTGGAGCTGATGGAGGTAGAGGCAGACCGTTGGTTCTGGTATGACATATTTGTAGAGGAAGTGCTGGAAACTGCTCATCGATGTGCAGTGTTGAGGTACTGCTGGAGGTGTTTTAATCCCCTGTGGTCAACCTGACCATGTTCCTTGCTTTAAGTGTAATTACATGTGATGGTTTTGATCATGAATGGTACTAGTTCTCGATGAAATAAAATGTTTCTTATGTATTGATTTCTTCTCGATGTAGAATGATAAGATTGTGCAAACATTTTTGTGGAACGTCTATTTTTATTAAAAATTTGAAATTAGAATATTTTGTTGTAACTGCCCCTAGAATATAGGAGGTCAATAAAAAAGAAAAATGGTGGGGTTTTGTAATGAACTATGGCTAGGCGTTTAGCCATAGGTGATGTTTTAAGTTATAAAGAATTTGATATTCAATTTATCTTTGTGAGTTTGAGAACTTCAATTGACAAAATGATGAGGAATGGTCATGAGGATATTAGGATGTATTTGGATGGTCACTGTAATAGTCTATTGGTTGTAAGAAGAAAAAAGCTAAGGAGTTCGAGAAAAGGCGTAAAAAATGCTTTAAGAGGAAAACTGCCAAACGGTTAGACAAAGGGTCTCGAAGCGGTGCGTCCAACAGTCACACTGTGGCTATTAATACTCCATTTCCCGAGTGATTTGTTCTCCTCTGAAAAAATTAGCGTGCAAGTTGAATCTCCTCGCTCTTCCATTTTTAACTCACCAATCATTGGCAACAAAGATATTTCAGTGTTAATAGAGAGGGCCAAAGTTACAAAGGAGAAAGATTCTGAAGTTGTTCGTCTTCAAGGTCAGTACCTTTTTTTTTGTTCTCGCATTTGTCTTGCTTATTCTTTGATTAACTTAAATCCAATATAGGGTATATGTTAATGAATATATGTTGTAGTTGGATTAGAAAAATATGTAGAATTTTGAGTATTTGAGTGTAGCATTTCTAGGATTTTGGTGTGTTTAGGATTTGGTGGATTGGATGTGTTATGAGTAATGGTGTTGTTGGAAAGTGTTAGGCTAATCTATTCACTGTATGGGTGTTGTTGCTGTGATGGATTGTTGTTGGATAATGAAAATGGGATTTGGATTATGGATTTTAAGGGTTACAGTATGGAGTTTAAGAAATATTTGTAGGGGTTATGGTGATTTGGTGAGTGAATACTACTTGGTCGGAGGCGACTTTGTATACACTTTAATGTTTGTCGTAAAATACCATAATCTTTGGCGGTGATTTCAAAATATTTTTGGCGAGAAAATATGCGCCTTGTTCCCTGTATAACCTTCAAGAAGAATTAGTTAGGAAATATAGACCTCGAACTTAGTAATATATATATAGTGTAATACTCAAATCTATTAGATAATAGTACTATATATTAGATCTAAATTAGCAATGTTCTGTATAATCGAGTATAAGCTTTAAAAAGCTAGATATCTCTAAACAAAATGCTCGAGAAAATAGGGTGCCAGTATGGAATATGGAGATTTTAAATTAATCGTGACATAAAATGATTTAGATCTAATAAAAATGATATGATTTTCAGGTTCAAATGGATCGACCAGTTGAAAACACTAATCTTCCTGATGTTTATGTAGAAAAAAATATTTTTAACGTTGTTGATGTAGAGCCTATTATTATCGATGTAACCACCTGTGTACAAGAGTTGGGTAAAAATTATAGGGTTGGTAGTAAAGGTGGTTCTGAGTATGAAGAGGTTGTAGGAACTAAACTAGCTAGTGAATGACGTTGCCTCTTGTTTAGATGTTGTTATGGAGGAGGTAGACGATGAGAGAACTGAAACAAATATTGAACATGATTCTCAAAATAGTGATCGAGGAGAATATTTGGATGGAGGCAGAGTACGAGGTGATACTGATGGAGACCTCGATGAGGTGGGTGAATGTTATGGTGACGGCGAAGAAACTAATGAAATTTTAAACTTCAAACAGAAGTATGGTATTCCTCAGGACGTTAAATGGGAGGATTATTATGCGGATATAACTGATCAAGAAATCTCTATGGATGGTATTATTGTTCACCGAGAACAAATTAAAAAAGGGCTGAAGTTGCCTCTTCGAGCAGATCAGAAAAAGTTTTTTAACTTCTTCGAGGTTGCTCCTGGCCAATTTAATCCGAGTGTGTATGACCTATATCGTGTTGTTGCTGTAATTAATGCTTGGCTAAAAGAGAAGGGGGGGGGGCAACTAATTTATGCGGATGACCTGCTCGTGTACTATACATTGAAGCAGAATCCAAGTAAGCTCAGGTATAGATACTTGGCAAGATTTCTGAAAAGGTCATTGCTTTATGATATGGTATCTACTGGTGGTAAATACTTTGCTGACCGACTTCAAGTGTCGGGTAACTTTGAATCCGGTGAATCTCTGAAGTATAATTTTTTTTACTTAGATTAGTATATGTTGTTACTTTTGTCCTGTCATTTTTTTTTTGACAAAATTGGTAATAGGTTTTGATTGTCTGTGCAGCTCTAAAGGAGGCCGACAAAAATTCGAAGGTAAAAGAGAGGCTATACAATCTGAGGACAAATTATTTTGGTCGAGTAGATTCTCTCGTCAAGGATCAAGAGTCGTTGGAAGAGTTGTTTAAAGAGGCTGGGTTAAATAGAGGTCGAACTGAGGGAGACGAGGTTTGTTTGATCGACGGTAAAATGTCTGCCATAGTGAAGAAAGCTGTTGACTCGAGCCTTCCCCTCGAGAACTCAGACTTAAGGGGGTATACAACTGACTCTGCTACTGCGGAGGGAGTAGCATTGATCAGTGGTGGCTTTGGAAAGGCGGGAAAGAAAAGAGAGTTGTTAATCTCCCTCCTATTCTCCTTCCTGCTACAAAGAGGGTCACTCGACAAAACTCGCCTGAGAAACAATGAGGGGAGGAAGTAAGTGTTGTTCCCGAGTGTGTTGAGTTTAGTGCTCGAGTGGGGAAGCCTTCTCCTATGCCCCAACAGAAGGTTATGGGGTTGAAGAAGAGTGGTCTCGATTTCCTAAAGACGAAGCAGTTTGGGAATCTGATAAATTCGGAGGAGACTAACCGAACTATTGAGGCCTTTGTTGTTGGGTCCATGTCGATGAAACAAGGTTTCGATACTTGCATAGCTGGAGTAGAGAGTATATCGACCTTCTTCGTCGAAGGTCACAGAATGATGAACCAGGTGAGGAATCTCCATGCATTATTTCGTTTAGTAGATTTGGTTTCTTCCTCGAGAACTCATGCTCAAACTCTAGTACAGATTAAGAAACTGCTCATCGAAGCAAAACCTTTGTTTCTCGGGAGGTAAAATCATGCTAATGAAGTCTTGGTATTGAAAAATATCGAGAAAGAGTTGGTGAAGGACAAATATGGTCTCGAGGCCGAACTGTCTAAGGTTAAATATGGTGCGGCCAAGTCTCGGGAAGCTGCCATTCAGGAAGCGAAGAAGATCTAGGAGATGTAGAAGAGAAAAGAGGTGGAGAAGCTGAAGGCAGATAATGCCAAAGAAAGGGAAGAAGAGCCGAAGCTGTAAAAAAATACTTCAAGGATGTCGTGAGACAATAAATCCTGGTTGTAAGGACCTCGATGTATGAGGAAAAAAAGAAAGTTCTTGCCCAGGCTGAGAAGGAGAAGAACGAGGCCGTCAAGAAGGCGGATTTGGTCAGCCTCAAATCGCTGAGACACATGAAGTCGAACTTCTCTGGAGAATTCGATTTGATGGAGAGGAATTTTTTTTATAAGGGTCTTGTTGCAGCAGCGGGCATCAAGTTAGTAGACTCTGATAATGACGAAGCTCCCTATGAAAATACTGCTTTGACTTCGGTCTTACTCAATGTTGTTGAGAAGATTGGAGAAGAGGTTCTCGACAATCTTACTCCTGGTCTGCCAGTGAAGAACGTTGATCCTCTAAAGCAAATGTTTAGTAGTAAAGTTGTTTGTTTTATTTTCTCAAATATTTTTGTAGAAATGTTGAATGATTTTTAAAATTGTACAAGTGGTCGATGATACCTGTTTAACATTGATGGTGCTTAAAATTATGCATGTTTTGATGTTATTTTGGATATCTCTTTATTGGACAAATAACTATCATAGTGTATGCGATGTGTGTATATGTTGCCCATTTATAGGATATCCGTCTTGATAGATTGGATCGAGATGTAGGACATAACCAACTAGGTTTGTATGATGTCCAAATATGTTGCCTATTGATAGGATATCTATCGTCAAATGACTTTGACTTTGACATGACATTTCACTGCTAAAGTTTGGTCAAGGCAGATAATCATAAAAATAGATTATTTATTGATAACTGAGAAGAAAAAAATTACTTTCATGATAGAAAGTAGATTACAACTTTATCTGAATAACATTTTCAAATGTGTTGTATTCCATGGGTACTCTAGTTGTACTTCGTCTTCTATCATTAGCCAGTAGGTGCCATTACCGGTCTTGTAACTTATGATGTAAGGACCTTCCCAATTTTTGGATAACTTTTCTAAATTTTCCGGTCGAGTTGTCTTGTATTTGACGAAGTACTAGATCTCCAATGTCGAACGTCTGTTTCCTCACCTTCTTATTATATGACTTTATGAGTATATCATGGTATCGCCCCAGGTGTGCAATGGTACGGTCTCGAGTTTCTTCTATCCAATTTAGATTATATAGATGTCCAAGTTCATTTTTTTCATCAGTCAACTGCTTTTATATAGTTGGCAAGTCGAGGTCTGAAAGAATGACTGCTTCAGTCCCAAAAACCATCATGAAAGGTGTGCAACCTGTAGATGTTCGAGGAGTAGTCCTATATTCCCATAAAATACTGAGTAACTCCTCAACCCATCAACCTTTCTTTTCATTTAAATCTCTTCCTTGACCTAGACTTAATACTTTTATTGAAGGCCTCTGTTTGGCCATTGCCTTGTGGGTAGTAGGGTGTCGATGAAGTTAATTGTATTTTGTATTTGTAGAGGAACTTGATGACTTTGTTGCTGATCAATTGTTTTCCATTGTCTAATTTTATCATTTGTGAACATTCGAACCTTGTGATGATGTGTTCTCATATAAAAATGATTACTTCCTTCTAGCCGGTGTGACAAAGTGGAACAACTTTTGCCCACTTGGTGAAATAATCTGTAGCTATAAGAACAAATCTTATGTTTACTGATACAGGGTGGAAATGATCAATGATATCGATTGCCCATCTTTTGAATGGCCATAGGACATTGCTGACATGTAAGTCAAGAGCTAGACTTTTGATGTCTTAAACGTGGATTTGGCATTTATAACACCTTCAAACAAATCTTCGCAGTGTTGCCTATCTTCGGCCAGTATAATCCTTGACTGAATACTCTTTGAGCCAATGATCATCTTGAGATATGTGATGCACAAACTCCTTAATGTAACTCCTTAATTTTGACTTGTGCCTGTTTTTGCGAGATACATTCGATAAGGGGGCCTCCGCCAATAATTCGGTACAACACTCCTCTTTGGAATTTAAATCTTGGACATTTTGCTAAGATGGATCAAGCTTCTTCCTTATTTTCTAGGAGAATATTTGAGTTGAAGTATGTAACAGTTTTTTCTAGTCTTCGGGATCATCATCTCGTGTTAGTTGGACATGCATCATATTCTTATTGTTGAGACTTGAATGTTGGATAACTTCAATGTCTAGTGTCATTTTCTCGTTATCTTCTAGCATTGATACAATGTAAGCTAACGCATCAACATGTCTATTTTCAGCCCTTGGCAAATACGAGATAATATCTCTTCCAAATTTTATCGTCTCTCCTTCAACTAGGGTAGTATATTCGACCATCTTTCCTGACGTTTTGAATGTCGTGTTGTAGTGATTGACTACTAATAATGAATCAACATAGACTGCTATGTCTTCCGCCCCAAGTTCTAATGCGAGATCTAGACCATATAAGATTACCTCAAACTCAGTTTCATTGTTGGTCGCGTAGAACTTGAGCTTATGGCTTTCTCGATTCTGTGGTTGGAAGGTGTGATGAGAACGATCCCAATGTCTGATCTTTGAGGTCCTACAGATCCATTTGTAAAGAGTCTCCATCATGTGCTTTTGGACCATGCATCTTGCTCCGCGATAGAATCATCGGCTAACATTTTTTCGTGTTTCTCCCATTCAGGGTCTTCGACGGGAAAGTCTGCCAAAAAGTCGGCGACTGCTTGTCCTTTAATTGATTTGGGGTTAAAAAGAGATGTTATATTATCCTAGGAATACAGACCATTAATGTTGCACTCTTCTGGATTTTTCTTTCTTGGAAAAGACTAGCTTGAAAAGAAAATTGGTGATGATTTTGATCGGATGTGCCTGAAAGTAAGGTCGAAGTTTTTGGGAACTGTAAACCAAAGTGAGCAACTATTTTTCGGTAGTTGTGTACCTTGTTTCTGCAGGCATTAAGGTTTTGATGATGAATTATATAGGTTTTTCAACTCCGTTATCTTCTCGAATGAGAACAAAACTAATTGAGTCTTCTGTTGTCGATAAATACATTGTTAAAACTTCGCAATTAATTGGAGTGCTCATTATTAGAGGATGCCCTAAGTATCTCTTTAGGCCTTGAAAAGCCAATTCCTATTCTGGAGTCCATACGATTTCCCTGGGTTGTTTCATGGTGATCGGAGCTGGGTTCCTGCGAAGGAGGGGGTAAAGAAGCTTGTATTGATAAGATGACTTCGAGATAAACCTATGAAGAATAGTTACTTTCCCAGCTAACTTCTGGACGTCCTTCTTTGTTTGAGGAGAGGACATAACCATTAGTGCCTTGATCTCTTTTGCGTCAATTTATATCTCCCGTTTACTTACCAAGTGGCCTAAGAATTTATCGGAAGCCACCCCGAACTGGCATTTTTTTGGATCTAAGTTCATTCGATAAGCGCAAATGATGCCGAAGATGGTCTACAAATTGTTGCAATGGTCTTCCCCCTTTAAGCTTTTACAAATCATGTCATCGATGTATACTTCCATGGTTTTTCCCAGTTGGTCTTTAAACATTTTTGTCACTAACCACTGATATGTTGTTCCCGCATTCTTTAGGCCAAAAGACATGATTGTATAACAGTAAAGATCTCTTTCTGTTATAAATGTTGCCCTTCTTGATCTTCTTCAGCAAGTGGTACTTGATTGTACCCTGAAGCTACATCCATCATTGGCAAGAGTTCATGCCCTACCACAAAGTAGAGGATTTGAGGAATCAAAGGTAGAAGGAAGTTATCTTTGGGTGTGAACTAGTTGGGCTCCGTGAAATTCACGCAGACCCTGAGCTTTCCGTTCTTCTTTAGGACAGCTACAATATTCGATACCCATTTTTGATATTTTGCTTCTCGAATGAATCCAACTCGAAATAGTTTATCTATTTGCTCATTAACTACTTCTCGGAGTTTGGGTGCCAGATTACATTGCTTTTGTACTACGACTTTACTGTCAGGTACTAGGTTGAGCTTGCGGTAAGCGACAAAAGGATCAATCCGATATTTCTTGAAAAGACCACGTGAAGACATCGACATTCTTTTTTAGAAGTTACAAGAGTGTGTTTTTTTTTTAGAGAGTTTGGAGCCGATGAAAGTCTTCCAGGTTCGTCGAGCTTTATCGATTCTACAGTTTCAATATCACGTTGCCTGAACATTGGGGGGGGGAGGTTATGTAATTGCTATGCTTTCGAGAGTTTTGATGCGTGAGCACTTGTGATGGTGTTTTCATACATCCTTGTGACGGCTTGACTTCCTTTAATCTCGTAAACCCCGTTATATGTTGGAAAATGTAAAATGAGATGATATGTCAAAGGCACCGCCTTAAGTGAATGAAGCCAATTTATGCCCAAGATTCCCAAGTATTTAGACTCGGCATTGATTACGATGAACTTGACGAATGTCGTTTCCAACCTTGTTTGAACAAGCAATGTGATTTATCCTAGTGCAGGTTCCTTGGAACCGTTAAAGCTTGTGATCGCTATTGTCGAAGCTTTGACAGAATCTCTGAGACCGAGAACGTCGACATTCCTCTTGAAGAGTACATCTGTTGCAATACATGTGTCCATGAGGAGTGTATGAATGTAATCTTGGCCTACTTTGAGCATTATAACTAAGGGGTCATCGCGGGGGTACTTTACATGACTGTTATCGCAATCTTAAAAAAAAATATGATATGGACGTTTTGCCTTACAATTTTTTTCGAAGAGGTCATTTTGCATCATGATGTAATTCGGTCATCTTTCTTACGTTTTTTTCCTTTTTCGATCTCAATCATATATAGATGGCGAGCCTGACTTTGTCACTGTTCATCTTCCTTTTTCTTTGTTTTTTCCTTGAGGAATTTTTTAATATCAATGACGTATTCGTGAAGTCGTCCTGCTAGAAAAATTCGGTGGAAGATCCGTATAAGAGAATGGTAATTGTCGATTTCATGACTGCACATTATGATATTAATACAAAGGCTTGTTGGGCATGTCAGGGATCTCCTGGGTTTCTTAAAAGAGTTCATATGTCCTCAAGATGGATAAGATGTTGGACATGGTGGTAGCTAGTCATTGGTGATAGGATCGGGATTGGTCTATCCTTCAACCCGTCTTTACCTTTGAGGTTCTTATTAGGTCAGCCGCACCATTTAATGATACCATTGCTTGCCTGTTTCAAGATAGTTGGTAAAATGGCATTACTAGAGTAAATGACATATGAACTTTTAATTTTATCTTTCTTTGATCTCTCAAGCTCGATGTAATTGTTGACCACGTCTATCATCTCTATCACTATTTTTGGCTTATGAAGTATCAGTTCTTTTCGAACCTTAGAGTCAATGTGAAGAGCTGAAGTGAATGCAGGTACCACGATCTTTGGATCTGAGTTTCGAATCTTTCGCGTTTCTAGCAAATATTGTTTGTAGAAATTCGCTAAGCTTTCTTTTTATCCTTGTTCGAAAAAGAAAAGTGAATCGATGATCACTTCTCGCTCCTTAGCATGAGTGTAATTTGCTTCAAACAAGAGCTGTAATTAAGCGAAATTGGTGATCAGCCCTTCGAGAATAGTGTGAAACCATCTGAGAGGTTCCTCTTTAATACTTATGTTAAACAAACGAAATAACATGTGGTTGAGTTTTGAGTAGAGTCCAACCGCTGCTTTGAAGTGTCTAACATGAGTAAGTGGGTTAGTGAGGCCTACGTAGAGAGAGAATTTTGACATGTTGAAGTTTTTAAGAATATGCATGTTTTTGAGGTGAGCTGAGATGGGGTTTGCTCGATCCTGTCCAAGGCCAATCTTCGAGTTGGATTGTTGGTATTGAAGGCCTGGATCTTGGTATTGAAGTCGTACAGGGTGATGAAATGTGGTGCTATCACAGGTAAGTGAGGGCTGAAGTCTCCTTGCCCTTCAGGGCCCAATCTTTCTCTTACAGGTTGTATTGGAGAAGGTGGTGAGGTCTGACGCAGTGTTCATCAACTACCCTGAGTGATCGATGCAGATGAAGTGAGTCTGAAATGTCACAATGTTCTATCTGGGTTCCTTGATCGTGACTTCGATGTTCAGTGTCACTCTTCTCTCGGTAATCTATTATCCCTCTGAGATGCTTTGGATCGGTGATCACTTCAGGCCTGGATGGGTGACCCCTGACGAGTGGTGAGTCATTCATACTGTTTGCGCAAACTTTCCATCTCCTTCTGATGAGTTCGGCTTTGTTGCTCTAGAACTTTTCTCCTATCATCTCTTTCGATTTGGAGGGCTTGTGCGCGAACTTGCTGATCTTCGAATCGCTGCACTCTGTCAGATTCCATTTGTTTTTGAAGTTCGAGAACAACATTTTATAAGTTGATGGTTTCCGACAATACTTTGGCAAGGATATCCTCGTAGTTCCTCTGAGTACCAGAGGTGCTTCGGAGGTTTATATTGGTCATGATAGTTAATCGGTAAGGAGTATTTGATAGAGAAAATGAGGATTTTCCCATAGACTGTGCCAATTGTAATGGCTAGTTTTCCGGTAGGTGAACTTTGCCAATACTTTCAGGTAAGGATATACGAGTTAAGTATAACTTGAAAATAACACAGAGCACTTTATGTGGAAAACTCAGAAAAGCTTGAAAAAAACCATGACCTCGATGAGGATTTGGATGTAAAATTCACTATGTTGCTAATCTATTACACTTACAGAGAAAGTAGTATAGAGGGTGTGCAAAAGAATTCTTTGTCCCTACTGTTGTATGCCCTACCTGTATTTATAGTGCATACAAGCAGTTACAAAGTTAGAACGTTTCTCCTGTATTTTAGAGAGATGGGCGATCTTTGCGGAGTTTGTGCAACGGCTATATTTGATCAAGTATAACGGTTGCTGAAGATGATCGAGTTCTGTAGCTATAGGTTGAAGTGTTCTCGACTTGTAGATGTTTACACGATCATATGCCTTCGACATGACTATAATAGTTTGTCTTTGTCGAACCTGAGAAATATGATACTACATGATCTTTGTTGAACCTCACTCTTACGGCCCCAGAAGGTTGATTTCCAGTGTATCCCAGAGCCATATGTACTTTGTAAAATCTAGTGGTAATCTTGGGTTACAAATTCTAATCATATTCCCAGGTTAATTCCCTGACACCCGTCGAGTACCCCGAAATCACTAATTTAAATGTAATAATTTTTCTAACTGGTGGCCAGAGTTAAAACCAAAGCCTATTTTGCCTTGTGAATCATCTCTCAAGATCGTTTCTAACATGCCATAATTTATTTATATTTATGTTCTTTTGATTCAAGCATCTCTAGCAATGGAGATGCTAAATAGAATTTAATGACTTGTTTTAACCACACAAGGTTAGAGCATCCACAGCAGTAGGGTGGGTGGATTTGCCCAAAATCAGGGTGAATCCAATCCACCCCACAACAGTTCGATCACAAATCAAGGTGAATATCACTACGCACAGTTTAGAACTGCGCGGCATAATCAAAAAAATAAGATCATGCCACGTGTCTCCATCTGAAGCGTCCATTACCCAACGCGCAGTTCAGAACTGCTCGTGTTTTAACCACACAAGGTTAGAGCATCCACAGCAGTAGGGTGGGTGGATTTGCCCAAAATCAGGGTGAATCCAATCCACCCCACAACAGTTCGATCACAAATCAAGGTGAATATCACTACGCACAGTTTAGAACTGCGCGGCATAATCAAAAAAATAAGATCATGCCACGTGTCTCCATCTGAAGCGTCCATTACCCAACGCGCAGTTCAGAACTGCTCGACATCAATCCACCAAGAATCCACCCAGAGCCCTCAAGGTGGAAAATGCAACGCCACATAGATTTTCGACCTAGCTGCTGGGAGGTAAAAATGTTCAGAAGAGGGTGAAGGATGGGAATCCACCCTCCACGTCATCTTTCACCTAGCTGCTGTGGGTGCTCTTAAAGAGGAAGTAAAATTTAGTAGGAAGCCGATTCGTGACACTCACGATTGGGATACTCATCAGACACTCATTAAGAACCGTGGAAATGAGGTGTTAATTAGACACGTTCTCTCTCTCTCTCTCTCTGCATATTTCTCAAACTTTCTTCTCTCTGTAATTACGATTCAACAAAAACCTTCTTTTTTCTCTCTCTCACTACAATGGCGAATATGGTAACAGTTTCCTCAGCGTATGTCTCCCTCAGTCAGGGAAGAAAATGATCACAGACCTTAATTCTCAATTCGATAAGTGAAGTTTGAACTCGTCTTTGAATTTTGTAGCGATTCCATCAATCCTGTAGCAACATGCTCCAAATACGGTGAGTAATTGATTCAAATAGCCTATTTTGGGGATGCATCATATTAGCATTATAGGGATTTTGGAGACAAAAGTAAAGGAGGAGAATTTTAAGAAGGTAGTTGTTCCCAGTTGGGAAAATATGAATAATTTACCTGTATGCAGGGCGGACCTATCGTTTTAGAGTAGGGGGGCTGTAGTAAATAAAATATTTTGGGGTATATTAGGGGTTCGGGGCGGAGCCCCCGAAAAAAGAAAGAAAAAAGGGTGTTCAAGGGTATTACATCTTTATAACTATAAAGAGATCATGATCATACTAGTAGTTACAGAGAATACTCCTTTCTAGTGAATGTTGATACAGTGAGGTTGAAAGAAACAACGAACAAATCAAATGAACCTTATGATAGTTGATAGAAACAGAGAGAGAGAGATATGCTTAAAGAGAACGCAAAGATAAATACTTGGAGAGATGCTTGGAGTTGGAGACAAAGAGTATGCTTTTAGATTGTTTGGTTAATTGGTTTCCACTTCCCACACTTTCTGGGTCGGGCTCTTAGATTGTTTGGTTCCCACACTTTTTGGGTTGGGCTGTGGGCTGCCACTGCCAGGCCTGGGCTTTACGTGGATATCTATAGGTTTTTTCTTTTTTTTAAATTGCTATATATAAGGGCTTTTTTGGCAAAAATCAAGGGGGGATGTTGCGCCCCCCCCCCCCCCCCCCTTTCTAAGTCTACAAATCCGCCCCTGCCTGTATGCTTAAGGGTGAAGAATATTTATTCTTTGGAATCCTACAATTCATGAGTGCATAGGTGATCACTACTATAGTCACTTGTAAACTCACAGGCAACAAGCCCTTGTTCTCATGTATCTATGCTTTCAACTATGATAGGGAAAAAAGATCTCTTGGGAATATCCTAATCAAAAGCACCAACAACTCACATTCCTATACTATCTGGAGATTTCAACTGCATTGCTTTCACAAGTGAAAAGAAAGGAAAAGAACCTCCAGCAGATGGGGATCTCACTCAATTAAGAAATGTCATTGATGATAATGGTTTAGCTGATATGAAATGGACACATGGACCAATTATCAAGCAGAAAGCACAAGAATTTTCACTAAACTTGTTAGAGTCTTAGTCAATAGTCATTGGTTATGTTCATATAGTGCATCAGGGGTTAACTTTCTGCCTTATAGCATTTCTGATCACTCTCCAATGCTCATTACAGTGGCTACTGAACCACTAAGAAATAAATCTCAATTCAGATTCACAAACTCTTGCGTGTCTCATCCTACCTTCATGGATATGGTTAAGAATTCTTGGGATTGCAGAATAGTGGAACCTCCTATGTTTGTGTTAACAATAAAACTGAAGATTCTAAGAGAAGACATCAGAAAATGGAAGAAAACTAAGCTCACTGACAATTAGGCTGAAGTGAAAATCACAAGAGATTCATTACTTGACCTTCAGACATCTTTTGACACCATGCAAGCTATAAATGATGACATGATTTAGAGAGAAAGAAGGCTGAGAAATAAGCTGAGTGTTCTTCTTTATAAGGAGGAATCAGATATGAAACATAGAGCTAGATGTTCATGGCTGGCTCTAGGAGACTCAAACACAACATACTTTGGCAATTCAGTTAAGGAAAGGAAGAGCAAAAACTGGATTCACCAAATAAAAGATAGTGAAGGAAATGTTAGAAAAACAGATGAAGAAATAGAAGAAGAGGCTATCAGATTTTGCATAAATCTCCTACAAAACCAGAGTACAAATCCAGTCAACGTAGAAGAAATGGGGAAGAAACTAACTCAAGATGAAGGAGATATGCTAGAGGAAGATTTTAGTGATGAAGAAATTAAAGATATGATATTCAATGAAAAAGAAGACAAGGCCCCAGGGGTTGATGGATACAATGTCTACTTCTATAAGAAATGTTGGGTTGTGGTTGGGAAAGATTTCACAAAAGCAATAATTTTTTTCCTCTTCAGAAGCTCCAGAATCCTGACAGAAATCAATATCACTATTCTAAAGCTCATTCCCAAAGTCCAAAATTCATAAACTGTTGCAGATTATAGGCCAATCTCTCTTTGCAATGTGATATATAAATTTAGCACTAAGCTTATGGTTATAAGAATGAGGAAAGTTATGGGTCATCTCATAGATGCAAACCAATCAGCCTTTATCAAACAGAGATTTATTCAAGACAATGTACTTCTAGCTCATAAATTGGCAAGAGGGTTTGATAGAGTTAATGGAGATAATGGAATGCTAATGAAGATAAACCTTCACAAAGCCTTTGACTCAATCAGATGGGATTTTCTAATGGAAGTACTTAAAGGTATGAACTTTCCTTCCAAATTTAGAAACTAGATCCAGATATGCATTACTACATCAAAATTTAAGATAGAAGTTAATGGGAAACCTGTGAGATTCTTCTCAAGTTCTAAAGGGGTGAGACAGGGAGACCCAATTTCACCACTTCTCTTTGTCATGGCAATGCAGCCTTTATTATTATCTTAACAGAGCTGCTTCTCAATCATTGATTGGCCTTATTCCCAGCTGTAGAAGGGAGAATATTTCACACATCATGTTTGCAGATGATCTTATAATGAATCCTAAAGCTAATATCCAGACAGCCACGAAAGTTTAAGACATTATTACTAGCTTCTCTAATAACTCTGGACTGAAAATCAACTCTGGAAAAAATTCAATCTTCTTTTCTGGGGCTACTCCAATTACAGTGAGGGGAGAAATTGAAGAAATTTTGGGATTTAAAGTTGAGAAGTTACCAGTAAGATACCTTGGTCTTCCACTGAGTATCTCCAAGCTATCTGAAAAAGGGAGTGAGCCTTTAGTAGAAATAATCCACAAGAAGATCTCAAACTGTAAAAACAAATTTCTTTCATATGGGGGAAGGTTAGAGCTTATAAGAAGTGTGTTGCAGACCTACTCAGTTTATTGGGCAGGATGTTTTGATTTTTCAAAAGGGGTGCTGGAAAGAATTGAACAAATGTTGACGAGATTTCTATGGTCTGGAAATGATGAACAAAAATGCGTTTCTGCAGTTTCATGGGATGATCTGTGTATGCCAAAGAAAGAAGGTGGTGGCTTGGGAATCAAGAAGCTAAAGGACTTCAATAATTCTTTGTTGATGAGAACACTATGGGGAGTGGTTATAAAAGCACCAAACCCTTGGTTTAACTGAATCTACTCAAATTATCTCAAAGACAAGGCTTTTTGAACTGTGGAGATAGCAGCTGATTGCTCATGGGCTTGGAGGTCCATTTTAAATAAGAGAAACCTGGTTCTAAAGCACTGCAAGATCATCATAGGAGATGGGAGAGATACTTTCATTTGGCATGATCTATGGTTAGAGTCTGGAATCCTACTAAATTCAAATCACACAAATTCTATCCTTTCAGACTATTCTAGCTCAACAAAAATCTCTGAATTCATTACAGATGATGGATGGATGCAACCTCCTAGAAGAATTAGATGAGAAAGCTTGAAAAGCCTATGGACAGGGATTGGAAACTCTGATAAACCTTATAGAGCTGAAAAATCTAATTGTTTGGATGACTACAAATAATGGCAGATTCACAACAAAAACAACATGGAACTCAATTAGAAACTGCAAAGACTTTCCTGAATGGGCAAAACTAGTATGGGATTCAAATGCTATTGTGAGACATTCGTTTATCTTCTGGCTAGCTCTAAAAAACAGGTTCAAAACACAGACTTTTTGGTTAAAATTGGAAGAGTGAGTATGATGTGAATCATCACTCATAAGGTCGTCTACCTCCGTGCGACCTATGTTATTTAATGTTTTATATATTTTATGTTTTAGCTTAAAGCCTGTTGGAGAGGCACAGCCTAGGTTATTAGCAGTTTCCTAGTTTAAGTAAAATTCTATTTTAATTAGAATTAGGGTTCCTAAGGAGGGTTAGAATTAGGGTTCCTAATTCTAACCCTCCTTGGCATTGGATTATAAGACTGATGTTCCATGGCATTGGATTATAAGACAAAGGGAGCTTGAAAGGGTAATTTCAAAGATGAGTAAAGTTGACTTCATTTAGATAAGAAAAGAGGGAAGCAAGACAGCAACAGAGATATTTTTTAGCCTTGCTATATCTTCAAATGAACACTTTTAGCTTGTGAGAAACTGAAATCCGTTAGAATTGTGTAAAGCGAACCGTAGTGTATTGATTGTATTTGTGAAATATTGTTGATTCGAACTTGTTTATACAGGTCGAGTTGGATATTGTTCGCTTGAGTGAACAACAGACGCTTCAATACAATCATGAGTTTGCGATCGAATTTGATAGGATTAAGGCCACAGATGAAGAGAGGGAGGATCAGTATGTTAAAATTGAGCTCCAACTTGCTGAGGCGAATAAAACTGTGAAAGATCTAACCCAGAAGATTGAAAGTAAAGATGCTGAGGCAGTAACAGTGCTGGGGGAGCTTGCGAGTACGCAGAGCGAATAACTACGTGAAAAACACAAATTGCCGACGTATATGCACAATCAAAAATGACGAATATATGTGTCGGTAATTCAATAGAATTCAGGACAAATATATCCGTCGATACATATAATAAATGTGTATTTTATTTAAAGTGCCTCCTTAATTTTCTACAGTTTAAAGTGTCGTAGTTAAAGACTTTAACGACTCTTTTTATATGTTGTTTTTTAGTTTTGCCTTTAGAATCCCCAATTCATTCCCACTTCATGTAAATTACCCTATCTCAGCCTCCACCCAGCTTTCTCTGTTTTTCCCTAAAATTCCTTTCTTAATTTTATCGAATCCCTATTTGCAATTGGATACACACCCTTTCTCTCTCATTCGCAGAACTTACCTTAACCCGTAAATCGTTATTCGAAGAATCGCGCTTTTACTCGTTAAAACCCATTTGATTCTTCACCCTATAAATATTCCCATTTTCTCTCCATCAGATCTTAGTTATTAACGGGTCATCAGATTCCGACAGTTTCAGTTCTTGGTTGGTTTTAATCTTTTTCCTTTACATTTGGGAAATCTAATTCCGCATAAGAGTAAAAGTTTTGATGTTCTCACTGTTAGAATCTATTATACTCATTGAAAGCTTCCTTTTTTAAATACTTTTAGTGAAAATCCAGGCTAGTCTTTTGTCTCATTGAGTTTAATTTTTTTTTCAATCGTGGAGACATGGACATGTTATCCCATATTTATGTGTTTGTGTTGCAGACCAAGCTTGGGTTTGTGTTTGGGAAACACATAAAATGCTGTCTTTGATATACATTGGATTAAGGTACTTGGTTCTGATCATCTGTATTATTTACTTTCAAAGAGGATGATCTTATGCGAATTGGGAAATACAAATTTCAGTTTTAACCTTTATTGGATATTCAATAGTGAGTGAAAAGTTGAATACTGCACTTGACATTATCATACATGACCACTCTTTCTCTGCATATACATAGTTCTGGGCTGGGATTTTGTTATTCTTAAATAATGTTTATGTTGCCTTTGCAGTATGATATCTACATTTTGATAGAGACCCATTTTGCTTCATAGTTTTGGCAAAGATGATCCTTGCTTAGCCTAATTTTAATGTTTTCATCCATTACAGTGTTGTAAAACTCTATGATACTCGAAACTTGAATCCTTCAAGCACTTGAGCATTTCTTAATCCAGAAGAAAGCATTAAAAAGTTCAGTGCATGCATAACTGTCATCGTGATGATAATTCTATAGACATGTCAGATATAGGAGTAAGTTGTGTTTGATTATGGTACATCTTCCCTAACCCAAGATCAAAATGGTTTATTTCTCACAGCTTCTTGCATGGACAATTTGTATTTATGGTTTCTTTTTTTCTTCGATGTTAAACATTAGGGTGACACAACCCAGAAGTCGTGTCAGTCTCCCTACTTTAGGTGGCCTCAATCTTGAACTTTTGGTTAGCTTGCTCCATCCCAAAAGATGCACACGAACTATTGAAAAGTAAAAAAAAACATATAAGATTTAACCCAATATCAATTTCTTATTCAACAAGAATATACTTGTACAATATGCTTTAGCTCGATAAGGGTCATGTGAACACTTTCTTTGGCAGTCGATTCGACTCAGTTTATGTAACGGTGAACCTATGTTCTCATTAAGTGAACTACTAGTATCAGTTTCAGTTTCTATAAATCGTTATATTCAAACTCTTCAATTTCTTGAAAATGATCATCTTAAATTGTGAAAATAACAACTGTTTGCGATAATTTCACCTTAAGAATTCCTAATTAAAAAACCAACTTGAACGTATGGTTATATAAGTGCAGGTAGTATAGTCTTGCAATATAACTAATGTTTTAAAAACTTATAGCCAAACGGTGAAATACTATTTTATGTAAATTTGAGTCCCCCGCACTACGAAACTATCCCACCAATGAACCGTGATTAAACTCAACCTCCCCCCCCCCATATTAGGTATTTCGAAATGAGATTATTAAGTGTTAAAACTTTCATCTTTGTAAATAATCGGATTCGTAGAGACTTACGAAATGGGTTCGAAAGTATAAGGAGTAGGTCTACTCACAGAAGTATCTAACAAATGTAAATTTTTTCCCAAATCCCCTATTCTGGTTCTTTTTAATTCTTATTTATGAGTTGTATTTTGATAGATTTTGATTTGAAGTGACTGAATTGTCCTCTCCTTGAACGATTCTCAGCCTCTGTAGTTGAACTAGAAGTAAGTTTTGTCAAGCTTGAGTAACCTATAGTTTCTTAATTGGTTTGTTTTTGTAAGAAAGTTAGGCTTTCCTACTAACATTTAGTTTTTCTTTTTATTCGTAAGGAATAGTGATAAAGTTAGGATTTTGTTTATTGGGTTTACTAAGAAAGGTAAGAGTTGAAAAAGATATTGAAGACTTCCATGGTTTATATGCAGTTAATGTTGTATTGGGTATTGCACTGTTAAAGCAATAATAGAAACTACTACAACCTCAAGGGGAACCTCTTGGGCAGGGTTGGACATTTTGATCAGTTCATGGAATTTACTAAAAGCATATTTGCAAGTCTATATGTAAGTTTCTACTTGTAAGTGTATCATTTTTTGCTTGTTTAGCATTTTAAGTAATCTTTGATTCGTGCAATAAGAAAGGAGCAAGCATGCTATGGACCAAGACTGTTACCGCTTTTCTTCAACTTATGAAGTTTATAAAGTACTTATATGGATTTTGAACTTCATGTCCCTCACTGAATTAATACTAAATTCGTTTATTTCGGTACTAGAATTTGCGTATATTCACCACATATCAATTCTTCTTTGTTATCTTTAGAAATGGTAAAATAGTTGCTAAGGTAGGATTCTTAAAAATGAAGTGGGCACTAAACCTATACAATATTTTGCATTATTTGTTCTTTTTTTATGGTTATTATTTTTATATGATTTGATTTATTCTTTGGACTATAAGCTCAAAATTGAGAGAGCTCTCGAATTTTTGAGAGGTTGATGGTTCAAATCCATCTAGTCTAGATTTGATTTTAAGAGGTTAATGGTCTCTATTTCGATTAAAAAAGTAATAATTACGTATGTCGGATAAAGAGCGACACATATTATTGTTGTATTTTATCTTCAAACATGACAAATATATTTGTTGTTTATGATAAAACTAAATGTTATTTTTATCTATGAAATGGCAGAAAGTACAACACTTGTAACCGTCGTATTTTTATTAACAATGACGTATTTATTTGTTGTAAAAGTACGGCATTTATAAATGTCATTAACAAAAACGACTCCATTTTTTGCGATAGTTGTTAACGACAAAATATCCTTCGTTATTACAACATTAACGACATATATATCTATCGCTAATAACCATTTTTTATGTAGAAGTGGCTAAGCTAAATAGTAGGATAGACTTGTTGATGGTAAAAGAGAAAGAAGTTGATACCGCTCAATACCATATCAGATTGTTAGAGGTGACAGGTAAAGAGCTGTGGGATAATGTGGCTAGTTTGAAGGGTTAAGTGGCCAGGAAAGAAAACAAATTTGTGAAGGCGCGAGCTAATTTAACAACTTCTAAAAGTGTAGTAGAGCAGTTGAGTGAAGCCATGCAAGGCACAGATTTTGACCTTTGTGTCACCCAAAATTAGTGTGGTGAACTGAACGAGCGAGTTGCGAGGTTGAAGGCTGACTTGGCCGGTTCGCGTAACAAGATGGCCGAGGCTGGAGAGAGGTCAAAGAAGAAAAAGAATGATGCCGAGGTCTCGACTGCCAAGGGTGGCACGGTTAACCTATCAGTTTGAATTAAAGAGTTGGAGGCAGATCTTGTTTTCGTTCGAGCTGCCGTAAGGAAAGCAAACGAACGAACTAAAGAGAGCGATTATAAGTTAGAGCTCATTCTCCATTAAGAGCAAGAGTTATAGGTAGCTATGAAGAGGAATGATGAGCTACAAAATAAAGCTCGTGCTGGGGGAGGTGATGCAAACGAGTTGAAGTTGGTGGCCCTTCATTGTGAAGTGGAGGAGTTAAGAACGCAAAATTGTTATGAGCAGGAAAAAGTGGCATAATTAATATCGCAGTTGACTATAACGATATCGGGATTAGAGCAACTCGTAGAGTGGGTAAGCTCCCATTACGCGACCATGAAAAAATTTCATTAGAGACTAAAAGTAAAATTTGCCGAGTTAGTCATGCCAGATCGAGAGAGGATTTCCCCGGAAGAGGTACGGTCGAGGGAATTAATTGGTTGTCATTGCCTATTTTGTAGAAGAAATAAAAAGGCTTGAGCTCGAAAGAGATACCTTACATGACTGTGTGGTACTCAGAGGCTGTATCTGTAATACTGATATAGATCAAGGAAATTGCCTAAATGCCATGAAAATTGAGCTAGGTTGAATAAGGAAGGAATATTGTAATTGCTCGAGCTCCAATGTTCATGGTTGCACGAACTCCTTCATAGGGGAAAGCGTAGCTGACAAAATAAAAAACCTTGTAAAAGTGATATGTGTATTATGTAGTTGTAGACATGTAAATAGATAAAAACTAGTTTTACTTTTTCTTTATCTTTTGTCTTAGAGATAGTAGAGATCATTGATTGAAAATTAGTATTACCTTTGTTTTAATCGTTGATATATGTATAGATAGGCGATTAAAAACTAGTATTACTTTGCTTTAATCTTTGTATAAATGGGTAATTGAAAGCTAGTATTACCTTTGCTTTAATCTTTGTATAGATGAGTCGATTGAAAGCTAGTATTACCTTTACTTTAATCTTTGAGATTCAGTAGATTCTACATGTATGTAGAGAGTAATATAGGAAAAAACATGAAAGTTTTCATTTAGTAGAAAAGAATGTATACTGTTAGAGATCGAAATCTCACTTTTGGAATGTAAAGAACGAGAATAGAATAATCTGTAAGGAGAACTAGGGATTTAACGATAATATCGTTTCAATCTTTTAGTATTCCAGGGATTTGGTATGCGGACGCCTTTTTCTGTCATGAGGTAGTATGAGCCAAGGCCAGTGCGGCCAACGATGAGGAAATGACCTTCACAATTTTTTACGAGCTTCCTAGTATGTACCTCTTTTATGCTCTGTGAGATTTCTCGGAAGATGAGATCGTCGATTTGGAACTCACATTCTCAGACTCTTCTATTGTACGAGCTGGCCAAGATATGATGATATCAACCTATGTTGGCAATAACTCGAGCTCGAGTCTCATCAATCCAATTCATATTACAGGTTAACTCAAACTCATTTTCTTCGTATGTTAACTCGTGATCTTTGAGAGGATGGTGGTATTCTCTTGGAATGATGGCTTCGGTGCCGTAAGCCCAGAGGAAGGGGGAACACTCAGTTGATTCTCTTAGTATAGTACGGTATACCCATAAGACGCCAGGAAGCTCCCGTATCCAATTACCTTTCTTTGGCGATTGAAGTCATTTCTTGAGTCCATCAATGATTGTTTTGTTGGTGATTTTGGCATGTCCATTTCCTTGTGGGTAGTACGGATTGGATGGGGAATGAATGATATTATGTTTGTTAAGGAAGGCCACGACCTTTTCTCCAACAAACTGCGGCCCGTTATCGATTCGAATCAGTTGGAGGCATCCGAACCGTGTGATAATATGTTCCCAGATAAAAGAGATGACATCTTCTTTTCTAGTTTGACAAAGAGGATCTCCTTTTACCCATTTCGTAAAGTAATATATCGCTACGAGTAAGGAACGTCGGTTACCTAACCGCTCATCGCTTAAAAGGCCAGAATACCTTGCTTGTATGGAGTTTGAGTGTAGGAGCTCGTATCATGTGTCCATGTTGTTGACATGTGTCGCATCTTCGTGAGTACTCTTTTGCTTGGTTGCGCATTTCTAGCCAGAATACTCCTTGTGTAATTTCTCTACTTACAAGTGACTCACCCGCGATATGGGAACCACAAGTTCCTTTATGTAATTCCTTGAGCATTCCATCGTCCTTTTTCTTCGAGAGACACTTGAGATAAGACCCTGTTACTGATCGGCGATATAAACGGTCGTTTTGAACTGTATAACACCTCGAGTTTTTGATCAACTGTCAGCGTTCTTTTAGATTTGTTGGATGGGCCCGTCACATTTGTTCTTTGGGCCGAGGAGGCGATAAAAAGTTTTCTCCAACCGCCGTCTTCCTCTTCATCGGCCCCAGTGTTGATCGTGTATACAGAGTAGAGATCAATACTAGGGTGGACATCACTTTAATTTGTAGATATTGTGCTTCTGTACCCAATACCCTGTCCAAGTAAGCCAAAGAATTAGTATGGTTGTTCTCACCTCGTGGTAAATAGTTGAGAATTACTTTTGCGAATCTACTCATCCTATCAGCAATGAGGGTTGCATATTCGACCATCTTTCCATTCTTCTTGTACTGTTCAGAGTAATGGTGGACAATTAACAAGGAATATGTATAGATTGATAGCTCGGGAACGCTGAGTTCGAGCGCCAAATTGAGCCCATGAATTAAAGCTTTGCATTCTGCAACATTGTTTGAAGCTTCAAAATCCAAGCGGATTGATTTATCGATTCTATCATTTGATGGGGTAATCAGTACGATTCTAATCCCTGACCCTACGGGTCCTGCTGAGTCATCTATAAGAAGTCTCCATCCTTTCATTGTAATCCATTCAGCTCGCTCATCAAATGGCTCCGAAGGTGAATGTTTTGTTATCTCTTATGTTAGGTTAGGTTCACGCTCCTCCCAATCTGGATCTTCCACAAGAAAATATGCTAGAAAATTGGCAACAACTTGACCTTTTTCTGAAATGACGTTGAACTTGATATCATGTTCTCCCAAACTGACAGACAATTCCTGCACTCTTCATGATTTTTCTTTTTTAGACAGAACTTCTCGTAGTGGGCAGTTCATCATAGCCTTGAAGGAATGAGTTTGGAAGTAGTGCTTGAGCTTCTATGAAGTGTAAACGAGTGTTAGAAGGAGTTGCCCGATCTTAGAATACCTTGTTTCTGCTAGAGTGAGGGTTTTGTTTATGAAATAGACTAGTTTTTTTATCTTTCCCTCAAGTCAAATGAGGACCAAGGTAATAAATTTTTTTGTAGCTGCGAGGTAGATGATCAATTCCTTATTGTCTAATGAGGTGCTCATAATAGGAGACTTCCCCAGATAGGTTTTGAGTTCCTAAAAAGCTGTTTCGCATTTTTCTGTCCACCGAATCTCTTCACTGGGCTGATCCTTTCCTTGTTTGGTATACCCTCAGAGTAGTAAGAACAACCACTGACATCGATATGAAGATTAGAGACGAATCGATTAATAGCAGAAATCTTGCCTGCGAGTTTTTGTACGTCCTTTATTTTCAGAGAGGGCTTATTGTGGAGAACTTGAATTTGATCTGAGTCGTCTTCAATTCCCTTCTTGCTGATGAGGTAGCCGAGGAATTTGCCTGACGGTACGCCGAATTAACATTTATTAGGGTTGAGCCGCATCTTATAAGAACGTAGAATATGGAAGATTGTGGCGAGATCGGTGATATGGTCCTTGGACTGTAAGCTTTTGCACAGGAGATCATCGATGTAGACTTCAAGAATTTTCCTCAAATGTACTTTGAACATTATTGTCATTAACCTTTGATAAGTTGCTACTGCGTTCTTTAGTCCGAAAGGCATGACTCTATAACAGTAGAGTCATCTTTCAGTGAAAAAAATGGTTTTTTCCTAATCTTCGTCAAAGAGAGGAATCTGATTGTATCCAGAAGTAGTATCCATCATAAATATGAGCTCGTGTCCTACCGTGGAATCAAGAATTTAATAAATAATTGGAAGAGGAAAACTGCCATTTGGAGTGTGTTTGCTTAGATTTGTGAAATCCACACAAACTCATACCTTCCTATTTTTCTTTGGAACTGCGACTATGTTGGAGATCCAATCTGGGCATTTGACTTCTCAAATAAACCCAACTTTGATCAATTTATCGATTTCATTGTTGACTTCATCTCAATGGCAATGTGATAGTCTTTTCTATTTCAGTTTGACTCCCGTGGCATTGTTGTTGATGCTCAATCTCTGACAAGCCTTGGCTGGGTCGACTCTTGGCATTTCATCGAAAGTCCAAGCAAAGACGTCTCTATTCATTCGTAAGAAGTGAATGAGGGCCTCCTTTTCGTGTTGGAGCAGCTTGGTAGCAATATAGGTACCTTGGCTAGGTCCATTAATGTCTATATACTCTTTAGGTTCTTTTGTAGAAGGCTGGTCATCAGCGTGGCCAACTTTCTATAATTGATATGCAACAGATGTGTCGAGAATAGCAGAAACTATATTTTTGCAAGTTCGTGAAAGCTTTTAACTGCCTTTGATTTCATAGATGCTACCATTGTGCTTGAAGCAGAGTGCTTGATGGTACGTGAAAGCGATTGCTTCTATGTTGTGAATCCAGCAGCGGCCCATAATTCTTAAGTAATGAGATTTGGCGTTGATGATGTAGAATACGACGTCGATTGGGGCAAGTCCAACAGTGATTGGTAGGATGATCTTGCCTACTCGTTCCTCCTTAGAGCAATTAAAGCCACTGATATTGATGTCGCTTGGAATAACTTGATCGGTCAATTCTATTTGTTTGATTGTGCTTTGAAAAAGGATTCTGATACCGCTACCAGTATCAATCATTATGGTATGCATTACGAATTTATTCATTTTTAGCATGATAACCAGAGCGTCATGATGAGGAAACTTTACGTGACTTATATTACAATCCTCGAATAAAATCCCAAGTCGTCGATTGCTTGAATCAGGAAGGAGGTTAGCTTCTTTATCTTGAGCCGTGAGATCGCATCACTCTGATAACCTCCATCGTTTGAATCTGGAAGAGTTGTTAATTTAATGGATCTCAATCATGTTGCTTTAGTACATATAATATAAGTGATTTTCCTCAGCTTGATCTTTGATTTGAACTACTTCGACCTGCGTCTTATTGTTACCGTTCTTGTATCCTTCCAGATCAACAATGTATTCGTTCATTCCTCCATCTTTGAAAATATATTTCAGCAATCTCTGAAAAGCATAGCAGTTATCAGTTTTATAATAATTTACCTCGTGATGTATTCAGCACGGTTTGCCTTCAATCGGTTCCAGTGGTTGAGATACACGGCAGAATTTATCGTTCGCCAGCACAGAAAAAATTAATGAGATCCAGACATTCATTTTGAGGAGGACCGGCTTGGGTAATAAATTGCCTTTCCGAGGTTTGCCTATGTTTGTCTTGGAACGCTTTTGATCACCCTGGTCCTCCTTTAGTACACTATTACGTTTTGTGTTTGGACCTTTAGTCGTTAGGGCGGATTTAGTAGATTTATGCCTTTCGGTCATCATCCTTTCTAGGTCGACATACCCATTGACCTTGGTAATCATATCTTCCAAGGTTGTGGGTTTGTTTAAGAAGAGATGCTCCTTTGCTTTGCAATCGAGTTGGAGTGTATTTATAAACGCAGTAACAACTATTTTCTGATCAAAATTGTCAACTTTCGTGGGAACTCCAACAGCTTCTTTGCAAAGATCTCGAGTTCCTCTCCTTGTAATTGTTTGAGACTAATAAAAAAATATAAATTCTATTCCTTGTCTTTATTGTGAGCATATGTTTTGACGAAGATCTTCTGTAGTTGGTCGGATGTGATGATAAAATCTTCAGGTAGAGAATAAAACTACCATAGTGGTTTTCCCTAAAACTTGTGGCAAACAGATGACATAAATTATGGTTGAGATTTGAATAATATCCCAGTAAATTATGGAATTGTTGAATGTGCTCCTTTGGATCAGTGCCCTTATATTTACGTATCTTGGGAGTATGGAAACCTGTTAGTACTTCCATATCAAATAACTCTTTGGCAATCGAACTACCATACAACTTAGTGAAATCGTCCTTATGGCCTAGCACTTGAGCTTCAATAAACTCCTTGCTACGTTGATCCATGTGTTCTTGTATGATGTATTGATGTGGTGCCTGAGTGACTTGGTGAACTGGTCGAGGATTATGAGTACCGATCCCCTCGCTCAAACGATTATGTGTTGGTATTCGGGGTTGAGGTCAATGCTCATCCTCTTGACGTTTGGAAGGCCGGAGACCTCTACTGATATCGGACTGAGCCTCTCTTCCCAAATAAATTGAAGCTTGTGGTTCGTACTTAAGATTTTTTGAAATGGCTTTGCTAGTTACTCCTCGAGGTCTTAATCTTTTTCATGCAAAAACTCAGGAGTTCGCTGACACTTGATCATGAGCTCTGGTAAGGGGAGCTTGTTGAGTATCTTGCAAAGCGATTTGCATAGTTTTCATATGTTCTTCATGTCTCTTGAATGCTGTCAGACGAGCTTGACACTCGCTTTTGAGCTCTTTGTCGTAGAGGTCACGGTTAAGAACTGCCCGAGCTCATTTCGTTTCTCTGTCTCTGCGTGGAGAGTCGCCCTTAGTTCAGCGAGCTGTTCTGGTTCAACTGAAAGATCGTGCTGGACTCCTATTGCTGGTCACTTGGAAGTGACCATGATTGGAAAATGATAGTGAAGTAAATGTATGCCTTAGGATATCATAGAAATGTCTTCTTTCCCACAGACGACGCCAAATGTAATAGCCTAATTCCGTAGCTCAAAATTAGATCTTACACCAAATGTACATGTGACAAGAATTAGTGTAATACAAGAAATGACACAGTGATTTAGTGTGGAAGACCTTTGAATAAGTAATAAAACCATGACCTCGAGTTGAGGATTTAGTAACTGTAACTTTTATTGCTTGAGGCTGATATCTTATTACAAGTGATCTCTTGAGCTAGAAATACTTAATCTTGAATGATAAGAATTCTTGTGGTCTTAGAATGTAGAATTTTTGGTCCTATCTCCTCTTGAACTCATCCTTTATATAGACCTTACCTACAGTTCGTTATTGTGTAGAATCATGTTATCCTAAAAATGGGGTAAGTAGTAATTGAATGCGTAACTTTTATTTCGTGAGAGACAAGTGCCTTTGACTTGTTCATATTTTTTGTAGTGCTTGAGTCGTGTTCCTTATCAGTTCGTGGTCTAGGTGTCATTCTGATTGTATATATCACGTATATAATGCGTGAGTCTGGTATTTAGGTAGTTCAAGTTTGGACTAGGTCGAAGGATAGGTCCCTACACCTACCATATTTTAGATCTGGCTCTTTTTCTCTTTCTTTGTCTCTCACTTGTACTCACTCTCTCTCAGCCACAATTTTGATCAATCTCTCTCTCTCAAAACATGAGTTCTATATATCACGATCTGGACAATCCCCTGATGAAATAGATATCGATTGAACTAGGGTTTCGATTACTTACAAAAATTTGAGGTTTCCATGTTTTGGTGATACATTCATCCTAAAATCGTCTGTATGAAGCTTGGGTTTGATCTTAGAAGAGGTTGAAGATTATAAACTTGTAAGTTGTGGATTTCTACGGTTTAAATTAAGGATTTTAATGATAGGAGATTGTCTATAAATATGGTGGTTGACATTATATGGGTTAATTTTGTTTTAAAAAGTATATTTGTGATGCAGATTTTTGAATATAGTATTAATCGACAATATTCTAAACAAGTTAATTGTCGGTTAGAGATTGGCCGACAATTAATTTTCGATTAGCTTGGGTATTCGACAATTTATTTATTGAGATTAACAATTGAGTATATTATCTAGGGTTCCTGGTACACACTATGTGTAATAGGGACATCAAATAACTAACTACTACACAATGTCATCATAATGTACTAATCTTTGTCTTTGCGCAGGGGATCAAGAAGAGACTGTATTCTAGCTACCGCAAGACCATTATGAGGAATAACATCTAGGTTATTTATGAGAACTCGATTGAACAATTCCCACAGACGGCGCCAAATGTAATAGCCAAATTTTGTGATCCGAACTTAGCCTTGATACCAAAGATATTCAGAGCGTCTAGAATGAGCACTAGCACAAAGTTTAGCGTGGAAAACCTTTGAATATGTTAAAAACCACGACCTCTCTTTAGGATTTAGAAAGAGAAATGTTATTGATAGATGCTAGATTATTAAAAGAGATACTTTGAGTATTTTGTAGAGATTTTCTTGATAGATAAAGTCTGTCCCTTTTCTGTAGTTCTATAGTCCTATTTATAGGTCTTATAACATGGCCGTTATCTGTTTTAATGACGAACGTTATAATATATGGTTTTGATGAGTCTTCATACTGATTGTGTAACGGCTTGAGTAACTTATTTTCTTTGTAACTACTCCATAATGTGCCATAAATGTGTCATGTGTATGTTGATGAGGTCGAGTGGTCGTATGATGGTCGAAGATGGGGCTTGAGTCCGAGATGCAGAATAAGCCACTATACTAGGAATACTACCTTCAATGGATTTTATTATGTTGGAATCATGTTTTAGTAGAGAACACGATGAAATGGATGTTTGTAACAATTTTTAAGTACTTATGTACAGGACCTCTTATGTACTTGAACTTATGTGGTTGCTGTAAAAAAAGTCTTATCTTCATGGCTAATTGTGTTACTTCTTCAATTCTCATCTCTAGCTAATTATTTCATAACTATTATGTTGTAGATATGGATTGGTACATTACGTGTAATTGTCGATTCAGAGTATGCATGGATAATCTAAAAATGCTTTGTAACCATACAACTCAGCTACTACATTGTCAAGTGAATGGGTAATCGTCAATTTTTAAAGTGTGTATCCAGAGCAAACATGTACACCTAGAATAAATATGGCCTATTAAATTGTTGACTAGATGATGCTCAACAATAACTTGTCGGCCCTAAACATCTAAATATACAGTGGAATACACTAGAATAATTGTCGATAAGTAAACAACTCGACAATTTAATATACCCAATATTGTCTAATATACACAAACATAAATTAAGGGTGGCAGGAAAGAAATTCACCGCCAAGAGTATTTAATTACAATGTTATATCTTTTCCAATTTGGATCATGAGAAGGAAAAATAATTTCTTACTTTTAAATATGTGTAATCTCCACCTAACCTTTATTTTTAAAGGTGGCACACCTCTCTCTCTCTCATCCTCATGCCATTTCCCGCCCAAGACCTCATTAATTTTCATAACTCATCTTCTATTCTTCTTCTTTGTCGAATCTTTTTTTTTTCTTTCTTCTTTCCACTAGAAACCTTTCAACAACCCCTTCAACTTCTATTGGAAGAAAAACCCTAAATCCATACCATGATTTGCAAGAAAGCACAAATAATTGCAGATTGAAGACCCAACTCCAATCTTCAAATAAAAAGATGCTTGATTATGGGGTAGTAGTGGGAGAGAAAAAATAAAAGAAATTAATTTATGTGGATAGAGGAAGAAGAAAAGAGATGAATAGATTAGTGTTTGAGAGTTTGAGAAAAGAGAGAAGGAAGTTGACGAGTTTTTGTGTGGTGTGTGGGGGGGGGGGGGGGGGGGGGGGGGGGGCAGAGAGAGGGAGAAGATAAGGGGTATGCATCAATTAATTTTAAATCATACTTGCCTTTACACATCTCGAGGGTAGGATTATATGTGCCCCAAAGTTTAGTATGTGCTTTATAGTAATGGGAGTGCTCTATATTAAGAGCACTAGTACCCAAAAACGATTTCCAACATTTATAGCTATATTTGAGAAGTATCCCATAGTTTGTGAAATATTTGACATGCACCCTATATTTGCAGCTTGACTTCAGTCAACTGCAATTGACTACTTTTGGCTGCAATCAGCAGGAAACAACTTTTTATATATACTAAAATACCCTTTTGTGTTTTTAATTTAAAATATCAAAAATAAATTCAAAAAAGAAAAACTACCTCGAGATACTAACCTTTTGACACAAAGTCACGTGTATTATCTTATTTTTGTTATAACACAAAGTCACGTGTATTTCATGTGTTTAACTTAAGGGTAGTTTGGATTTTATAGATTGTCATGTGTTATTCACGTACGAAAAAACAGACTCAACTGCAGTGAATTGTAGTTGACTCAGGTCAAACTGTAAATGTGGGGTACTTGTCTAGTATTTCAAAAACCATGGGGTAGTTATCAAATATGGGGTATCACAAACCGAGTCTCGAGGCTTGAAGATCAACAAATCTACGCCCAAGCTCTGCAAGTTGAAAGAGACGAGAGGAGAAAAGCCCTAAAACAACGGAGTTAGACACATAAGAAAGAAATAGAAAATTTGCGAAGACATCAAGACTAACTCATGGGCCGTCAAGCATCACCTCCCCAAGCCCATAGTGATCATCTCCAATGCAACCCAGAGAGAGAACCTCCCAAGGAAGGAACGAGTTCGAACTTCTTGATCCAGATTGAGGAATCCAGATAGAGCTTCTCGACATTTTGGTCTTACATTCTCAGCATCGACCACCCAAGGAAGTCGACGCACGCGTCACCAAACTCTACCACCACTACTGAGGAGACCAGTGAGAAACAGATTGGGACCTGAAGGACAAGGTAATTTTAATCCTTAAGTCGTGGCTGCACCGAATACTTTACAACAATTTATTACCTTGGACGATCTGAACAATAGGATCTAAGCTATACACTATGACAATCCAAGTTGAATACCTGTTCTTGATAGGATTGAGATAAACCCTATTTATCCTTATCTTGAAGTCATGCCCATTCCAGAGAATTTCCACATGCCAAAGTTTTATCAATATGCAGGCCTCACTACCCTCTCACCTACGTCTCACACTTCAAATTAGCAGTTTGATTGTACTCCAAACTCGATCACATGCTATGCAGATTATTTAACATGAGCCTTAAGGAAGAACCTCTCAGGTGGTTTTTTATACTATTCCTGAAGGCTCCATCACCAGTTTCAACCAGTTATAGAGGCTCTTCGAAAACTACGCTCATGCTAAGGAGCGAGAAATAACCGTTAATTCTTTATTCTTTTTTGAGTAAGGTTCGAAAGAGACCTTAGCAAGCTTTTACAAGCGTTTCCTACAGGAAACAAGGAAAATTAGGAACTTATATCCCAAAATTATTATTCCAGCATTCACCTCGGCACTCCACATCGATTCTAAAGTTCGAGAAGAACTTACCCTGCATAAACCTAAAATAGTGATAGAAATGATCGATGTTAATAACTACATTGAATTGTAACAGTCTAAAAAGGATAAGATGAAAAGCTCCTCAGTCATTCATTCCAATGAAGCATTTTCATCGACACCTCCAAAGTCAACAAATAATGTGACTCCTAAACAGCGTAGAAGGAATACCGATAACGTCAGGAAAAGAGATGAAAAACAAGACATACCCATCCCAGTCTTGCCTCCAATGACAACCACACTCTTTGCTATCTTATCAACGATAAAAGGGGACAATCTGTTTTGAGAAGCACATGCAATTCCTAATGTACCCAACAAACCCTTATACCAGTATCGCAATGTACATAGCCACGAGACTGACAACTATTACTCTCTGATACAGATCTTTTACCACATTCAACTCACAGGACGACTTCATGAGTATGTAATTGACGTCCAAAAGTTCCTCGAAGAAGATACTAAAAGAAAAGAAGTCGAGCAAGAGCAAAGGCAGGGCCAAGCTCACCATCTTTACATGATTGAAATTGAGAAGGGAAAGAAACGGAATAAAGATGATAAAATTACATTTTTCTGCAAGATGATATCATCGGACAAGTCAACAAAACTTCTTCCCAGCTTCAGCTAGGCTAAATGTCCATATCATATTTCTTTCGAAGACTGCGACACCAGTCATGTCAAGTACCATCATGATGACCCGCTAGTCGTAATGCTCAAAGTAGGTCAGGACTACTTGCACACACTTCTTGTTGATACAGGATGCACAACAAACATTTTGTTCAAGAGAGCTATTGATTTTCTAGGCCTAAAAGATTCAATCAAAGCTTCGACAAAAACCATCACAGGGTTTAACGGTTCCTGGGAATCTACCATGGGAGAAATCATACTGCCAGTTCAAGCGGGACCAGAAACCACTTTCGTTAAATTTATTATCATAGATACTCAATCAAAATATTTGGGGATCTTTGGTCGAAGTTGGCTACATTTCATTAAGGCAGTACTATCAACATGTCATCTGATCATGCGATTTCCAATAGATTACAGAGTCTATGAAATCAAAGGAAGTCAAGCGATGGCACGAATGTATAAAAATACCACTACTAACTCTCACGCAGCAAAACTTTTGAAAGCATAGCAATTACAGTAGGAGTCGCCTCAGACATTCGAGCAACATGACACTGAGGCGGTTGAATCCATCGAATTTGATGAGCCAGACGAAATACTTTTATTGGCTCAAAACTATCATCCGACGAAAGAGAGACTTTAGTACAACTCTTAAAGAATTTTTTTGACATCTTTGCATGGTATTTTCAAGAGATGCCCAACATCGATCCCTCGATAGCATGTCACAAGCTCAACCTACTTCCAGATAGTAAAACAGTTGTACAAAAGCGTCGCAATTTAGCCCTTCACTTTCGTGAAGTCGTTAATGAAGAGATAGATAAACTCTTTCGTGTAAGATTTATTCGAGAAGCCAACAACCCACAATGGGTCTCAAATATCATGGCCATCCCAAAGAAAAATGGGAAAGCCAAATAAATTCATACCAAAAGACAGCTTTCTACTCCCTCTGATTCCCTAACTCCTCGACTCTGTAGCAGGGCATGAACTTTTCACAATGATGAATGTAGCTTTCAGTTACAATTAGGTTCCTCTTGCCAAAGAAGGCAAAGAGAAGACAACATTTATTATGGAAAGATGTCTCTGCTGTTACATAGTTATACCTTTTGGATTAAAAAAATGCAAAAGCCACTTATTAATGACTTGTCACTCAAATCTTTAAAGATCATTTAGGCAAAATCATGGTGGTATACATTGATGATATATTATGCAAAAGCTCAAAGCGAGAAGATCATTGCAACAATCTACAGACCATCTTCGATATCCTTCGTACTTATTAAATGAGACTTAATCCAAGAAAATGTTAATTTGGTCTCGCATCAGGGAAGTTTCTGGGATATCTGGTTAGCAAGAGGGGGATATAAATTGATCCAACATAAATCAAAGTACTTATGGTAATGCCATCTCCCCGAACATAAAAAATGTACAAAAGCTTGCTGGCAAGATTGTAGCTCTTTACATGTATATTTCAAAGTCATCTGATCGAAGCAAACTTCTTTACCACCTTATTCATGGGAATCCAGCTCCAATGTTTAAAAAATAGCCCAATGAAATTATTTGGACCCCTGATTGTGAATTGGCTTTCCAAGATTTCAAAAGATACTTGGGGTGTCCTCCTATAATGAGTACTCCTGTTGATGGCGATGTACTAACAATATACTTTTCAACTACGGATGAATCCATTAGTTCCGTCCTTATTCGAGAAGATGATGGGGTAGAAAAACCAATATGTTTCATCAGCAAAACTCTCATGCCTACTGATAAAAGATATATAACAATTAAGAAGCTGCTACTCACTTTGGTGTACAGTTTTCAAAAACTTTGACCATATTTTCAAGCCCATCCCATCAAAGTCATCACCAAGTTCCCCTTTAAACTTGTGTTCTCTAAGAAAGAAAAGTCACGAAGGGTTCAACAGTGGTCTGTATTTATAGTGGAATAAGTTATCTCTTTCGAACCTCTAATATCTATCAAAGGACAAGCAGTAGCCAATTTTTTTGCAAATTTTCCAATTAAAGACCACGAATGGGAGGTACTTGAAGAAGTACTAGTCGATGATTCTATCGCAGGACCAGATGCATGGTCCCGAAGCACAGGATGGTGACTATTTATAGATAAATCTGCTGAACCACGAGGATCAGGGATCGGTATCATCCTCATTACACCGTCTAATCATCGAATTGAAAAAGCAATTAAACTCAAATTATATGCCACCAATAATAAAACAGAGTATGAAGCTATCTTGCATGGACTGGATCTTGCTATAGCACTTAGAGTTGAAGAAATAGCCGTTTACGTCGATTCCTTACTTATAACCAACCATTACAACAAAACATTCAAAGCATCAGGCAAAATTATTGATTATGTAACTCTGGTCAAAGAAAAAAATGAAGAAATTCAAAATAGCAGCAATTTCCTATCTCCATCGAACCGAGAATTACACACTAGCGTACATTGCTGCAATGCTCGAAGGCAGTGAAAAAAGAACTTTGGAGATCAAGATCATTAGACATTCTAATATCGACGCAAACTACACAATACAAATCAATGTTAATGAAGACGAAGATCTTGAAGATTGAAGAAGACCATTCTATGCATACCTCAATTCTAAAATCCTCCCAAACAACAAGGAGGAAGCTCGGTCACTCTTACCCAAATGTCCACGATTCAAAGTCCAAGATGGGGTCTTATATCGAATCAATGAGGGAGGACCACTTATCGAATGCATATCACAGAAACAAGCATAAGTCAAAATCAGGGAGCTTCGCAAAGGTATCTGCGCAGCACACATCTCAGGAAGATCATTGGCACAAAGGGCATTTACTCAAGGGTTATACTGGACAAAAATATGACAAGACTGTGAAGATTTTGTCCAAAAATGCTACAAGTGCCAAATCTATGCTGAAGATATCAAAAGCCCAGCCCTCGACTTACATGTTAGCATTGTCCTCTGGCCTTTCAAAAGATGGGTAATTGATATCATTGGTCCTTTCCACCTAGGATCGGGTAACCGAAAGTTTTCTCTTGTGGCAACAGACTACTTCACCAAGTGGGCACTAGGCCAAAAACTATAAATAATGACACTTTTGGAGGTAGATTTAAGACTTAGTTGGTCTGTTGTAACAATATGACTTCCATTAACAGTCATTAATTTAGAACCACCATCAATTTTTACCTTTCCCCTCTTATTTTTGACTAAAAGAAATTGACTCCTCCGGTAGTCGAGAAAACCATTCAATTTCAACTTTAGAGATTGTCGGTTTCTCATTTTCTCCCTTGATACATTATCTCTCCACGATCCTACTAATTCAACCACACATCTCTCCATAATCTCAATCCCTCTCTTCTCTCCTCTGAATTTTAACTCTCAACCCTAAATCTCTAAATCCCTAATAACTCCATCCACGACTCTAATCCATTCTTTCTCTACCCTAATCTTGTATCTTAATTCTCTTCCACTCCTTACTACATCTTCCAATGTCCATAGTTAGGTCTCTCTCTCCTATGCTACAAATTTTTGTGTGATTCCTTGCACCAGATCCAAAATTGAATTCTAGTGACTGATGTTGTTGCTTCAAATTTTACTCGAGGCAAGCTCTTCATTACTCTGGGAAGGTACCTGTAGGGACTTATCCCTTAAGCTAAGGACACTCGATCTCATCTATACCTCGAGCTCTATAAGACTCGACCTTATCCAATACCAGACTCACGCTTAAACAAACGCGTTAACAGTTACACATCGACCACGAACTCAAGCAGAACGTGGATCATCCATAATAGATATAAACAGAACAAATCAACATACACATGTCTCCCACGAGCTAGCAGTTACACACTCAACTGCCCATGACTCCCACTTTCAGGAGAACGTATTCGAGCACGATGTCAAGCTGAGAACAGGGTCTATAAAGGGGCTGAGCTCTTAAGGAAATAGGGGAAGAAAAGAAAAAAATTCTACACATACAATTATCTGATCTCTAGCTATTTCATCTTAGATTAACTATTGTAATCAAATTCTTTCACTCTCTCAAGCAATAATACTACTTTTACAAAATCTTCCACTCGAGGTCGTGGTTTTTACCTATTCACAGGTTTTCCATGCTAAATCTCTTGTGTCAAGTGTTATCTCTTATTTAATTCTTGGCATAGTAGTTCTTGGTATAAGGATCGATTTCAAGCTAGTTCGAGCTTTACAAAATCTGGTCCCTACATTTGGCGCCGTTTGTTGGAACGCATGATTTTTTCACGTACTTATAGACCACGATTGATACTCATCAGTCGAATAGTATTCAATTATAGTTCAAACACGTCAATCTTCGGGAGCTCAGCCTGAAAGTTTTAGGGAACCTGATCGGGTTGCCGAGCTTCGGGCGAGCTTAATTGCCGAAGCCGAGAAACAAAGTCAGCTCGAGCGCTAGCTATTGGAAGATCGAGAACTCCGCGAGAAGGAATCAGAATGAGAGCGTCAAGCTCGAGTTCTGGAGACAAAGAAGCAAGAAGCTTAGATTTTTTAGCAAAAGGTAAGATTTTATAGATGAAGAAAGATTACAACAAGGGGGAGGCAAAGCCAAGCCCAGAGGAACCCAAAAATAAATTAAGTAAATCTAAAGTAGCATACATTTGGTTCTTCTATCTTTGTTAAGAAGTGAGGTCTTCCGAGGAAAGTTTCCAAGTTTCCAACCGGGAGAGAAACCCCCCTCTTGGCGGCTTGATAGGCCGAGAAGTTTGCCACTTTCCAGCAATGAGAGAACCGAATCTACTCAAATGAAGTCTTCATTCTATTCCATCTAGCTCTTTGAGGCCAAGGGACGTGATTCTTTGTAAAATCTGAGATAGCTGTTTGAGAATCTGATTCGATCCAAATCTTCTTCCAGTTATTTTGGACTGCCCAATCTATAGCTCCAAGAATAGCTTCACATTCAGAGAAAAATAGCGTTGTATTACCAGGCCCTTTAGTGAGGACACCAAGTACATCCCCAAGATGATTCCTCGCCGCAGCACCAACTCCAGCTTTCCCAGTAGCACCAATTGCTGCTGCCCCACAGTTAATTTTAACCTCCTGAAACTAGGGAAGAGCAGGTAGTACTCTGGATTCTTGGAAGGGGTCTAGCTTTGATTGGAACTCCCAAAGCGGCTACAATTGAGAGCTCGAGGCAGTTATTAGCCATGCTGTTACAAGAGAGGCCTGCTGCGTCTTTTATAGCAACTAAGCTTCTTCGTTTAATGTCGTTAATGCTATGAGATAAACCTTCAAAGACGAAAGCATTTCTTGCGATCCAGATGAGGTAAACAATATTCAGAACTGCCGCTTTCCAGATATCATTTAAAGACGAGCTCAGATGTTTGCATGATTCCAAAGTAGTCTTGAGATTTGTGAACCCAGCTTGGAGTTGAAACAACGAGGCAATCCAATCCCAGATTTCAGTTGACCGTGGACAGTTCCTGAACAGGTGCTGCATATTTTCCAGATTACACCTATAGAGAGAGCATCTTGAAGTAATATGTAATCCTCTCTTTATAAGAAGATCTTCAGTTGCAAGAGAGTTGCGGCAGATTCTCCAAGCAAAAGAGGCAATTCTGGGAAGAATAACCTTGCTGTTTGTGAAGGGATACCATCAAACTTTTGGGGCGTGAGAGCTTGTATGTTGAAAAGCACTATGAAAGGAGAAGAGACCGTGCGGACAGTGCTTCCAAACCTTAATATCTTTATCTGAGCTATTAAGAATGATTCCATTTAGATCAATACCAAGACTGCTCAACAGTTCCACAACTTCAGGAGGAGTAGACCAAGAGTTATGATGGATAATTTGGCTAAGCTTTGCCGTACAGTGCTTCCATATATCATCTGGAATTTCAAGAGGGTCATATATAGCAGAATCTGAACCCCAACAGTCTCGCTAGAAATCAATATCCTTGCCTGATCCAATAATCCACTTTGAATGAGCTTTGACAGTGACAATTGCTTCCTTCAGACCAGTCCAAATGGATGAGTTTTTGTAATATTGTGTGAGGAGACCCTCTTTGTTTAGGAACTTCGCTCGAAGAAACTTCGCCCAAGGCTCATGATCGTTGAGAAAAGCCCATCCCAATTTCATAAGCATTGCTATGTTTATGTCTTTCAAGCTCTTTATGCCAATACCTTCTTCGCTAGGATGCTTACAAACTTTAGCCCACTTGATAGTTAGAAATTTCTTCTTGACAGGATCTCCAGACCATAAAAAATTCTTAATGATTTGCTCTCCCTCTTTAACAGCTGCAATCGGCCACTTGTAGATGGCCATGTTGTAGATAGGAAGGCTTGTGATAATCGACTTCACAAGAACAACTTGACTCTGGAAGGATAACAACTTCCCACTCCAACCGGATGCTCTGGACCTGATATTATCAATAAGGGGGGCCACCGTTGCTTTTGTGACTCGGCCTTGCACCAGAGGTATCCCTAGATACTTCTCCGGGAGAGTGCCAACACCAAAACCAAAAAAAGTAGCAATGTTTTTCAGTCTAAAAGGTGAAATAGAGCCCGCAAGAATTTTGCATTTCTGCTTGTTAACCCATTGGCTAGAGGAAGATTGATAGACTTCCATAAGAATCTTTAAAGCCTTCATACCTTTAAAATCTCCATTAGCAAATATAAGAATATCATCTGCGAAGAGAAGGTGTGAAAGACTAGGGATATTCTTGTATGTAACCATGGGTTTAAGAATTTTCTTGTCTCTCAACCAAGCGATGCCTATGCTAAAAACATCTTCAACAAGTGCAAAGAGGATGGGGGAGAGAGGACATCCTTGTCTAAGACCTCTCAAAGCTTTGAAAAAACCACACGGGCCACCATTAATAAGCACTGAGATAAGGCCACTATTCAGAATCACCCTAATCCAGCGGCAGAATGTGTAAGAGAACCCCAATTTGTTTAACACTTGAAGAAGGAAGGGCCAACTCACGGTGTCAAAGGCTTGAGAGATGCCAATCTTGAGGCCAATATTACCATGCTTTCTAAAAATTCTTATCTCATTTGTCAACTCTGAGGCAAGAGCGTATTAGAGTGAATTGATCTTTCTGGCACAAACCCACTTTGTTCAACAGTAATAATATCAGGGGCTATCTTGCTAAGTCTTGAAGCAAGAATTTTTATAATAACTTTAAAAGCAAAATTGCTCAGACAGATAGGTCTGAAGTTCCCCATCTTGCAAGAATCATTGGCTTTCGGAATAAGAACAAGGAAGTTAGAGTTGAAACCTTTTGGGATAGAAGAATCTGCAAAGAACGAAATTACTGCCTTGGTAAGATCACTACCAATGATGTCCCAAATTTTTTGAAAGAAAACCCCACTGAACCCATCTGGACCCGGGCTACTATCCCCACTGAGCCCAAACACAGCAAGTCTAACTTCTTCAAGTGAAGGAAGAGCACATAGCATCTGATTTTGCGCTTCTGAAACGATACTCGGGATCAAACCAACTAGGTCTTCATTTATGTGTGATGGAACATGAGTAAATTTGGTTGTGTAGTACTCCACAATGTGCTCTTGGATCTCGGTCTGAGAAAAGAGAATCGTTCCATTGTCAAGAGATATTTCAGTGAAAAGGGTCTTTTGCGTTCTGACCCTGTGAAGCGCATGAAAGTATTTCGTGCTTCTCTCGCCACTGAGCAGCCAAGAGCTTTAGATTTCTGCCTCCAAATGGAATCTTCAAGAGTTAAAAGATTATTGAGAGAGATTTGTATAGTGGTAGCCTCCTTCATCAAGTTATCCGAGTAGTTATCATCTAACTGAATTTGAATATCTGCGAGATCAGCTACACTAGTGTATATCTGAGACCTCAACCCCCCCAAATTCTCCTTCTTCCAAGTCTTGATTGCAGCCTTGAGACGCTAAAGTTTCTTCATGAGCACATAGTACGGGTCTCCAAGAAGGCTTTCACTCCAAGAGTTGATCACAAGGTCTCTGAAACTACTGACAGTAACCCAACCTGTTAGGAATCTGAAAAGGATATTGCTTGGCTTTGGAATGCATTGTGTGCTGCCCACCAAGGCTGAGTGATCTGAGATATCCCTAGGCAGGTACTTATAGGACCAACCGTCAAACTTTGATATCCAAGCATTATTGTATAAAGCTCTGTCCAGTCTTCTAAGAATTCTCGCTCGACCCTTTTGATTGTTACACCATGAGTATTTTGGACCAGAGGAGAAGCTTTCTGTGAGACTGCACGCATCAATGCAGACGTTAAAATATGTTATTGAGCAAGGGAGAGGCCCCGTACCTCCACTTCGTTCATCCCAACTCCGAATACAGTTAAAATCCCCAATAGCCAACCATGGGAGATTAAGGTTTGCAATAGATTCCATATCCGTCCACAAGGCCCTTCTTGCAGAAATAGATGCCAATCCATGAATTGCTGAAAGTAAAAGACCATCATAGGAGATTGTGAGATGTTGGGAAGAGGCAGCCACAAGAACGGGTGCATTAAAACTAAATTTCCAAAGGCACCACAGGTTTCCAAGCCTGGAATCACAATCATTTGAAATAATAGAAAGACTAAAGTCAGAGAGACCCAGTTTAGTATATTTGATGCAGAAGGCTTAATTTGAGGTTCGGCAATGAATATGAAGGAAGGTTTAGATTTATTCACCAGCCTACGAAGTGAGAGTCTGGTGCATTTATTTCCTATACCTCGGATATTCCAGAAGATCACCCTCATTGAGATTCAGATTTTGTTCTTTTCGCTTGACCTGGTGTTTGGATAGCCTCCCACACCTGATCTCACGTTCTTTTTCTTTGCATTCTTTATTAGATGAACTTGTCTATTCTTGCCCGATTTGTTTCTGACTTCTTCATAATTGATCAAAGCACTATCCCTCTCTACATCTTCGACCATGTCTGCCCATTTTAGAGCTGATTGAAGCTGTATGATGGCTGTTTCTTTCAGAAGTTGGTACGGACTATCAGGGCTTGCAGACCTGCCCCTTGCTTCTGCATTTCCATGACTTGGCGTAGCGTGATCAACGTAGATAAGAACATCTTCATTGTTCAGCAGCACTGGGGTAGCTTCACTATCAACCTGTTCTTGATAGTTAGAAGGTCCTTCTTCAGGAGTTGGCTTAGTCATTTTGTCGAGAACCTCCGGACCCAAGTCCAAGTCCTTTCCTTTGGATAGAGCCTCTCTTTGTTTTTTTTCCTAATTCTCTTCTTCTTGTTCTTTGTGAGAGAATCTTTTGCTGCTGAGGTCTCATGGTGATGCTTCCTTGGATCCTCGGCTCGTTGAACTTGCTCCTTAATGGCTCTGCATTCCACGAATGTGTGACCGATTATCTTATAATGGCAACAAAATTTGGGGGTAGCTCCTAGCTTCACTATTTGCCAGAAATCTCCACCCTCAACTTCCACCAGAATTTTGTTAGGAGTTGGTTCCGGAAGATCAATGTCAACAAGAACTTTTGCAAAATAGCCAAATTCTATTGTTGTAGACGAGTGATTAACTTGAATTGGCGTACCCAAAGTGCGTCCAATCGCCATTAGAGTATCAACTTCCCAGAATTCCACTCCAAGTCCTGGAAATTTAACCCATACTAGGGCGTGTGTGTTTCATTGCTTCTCCGGATCAAAAAAGGGCTCCAAGGAGACAATCGGAGCAATTGCTTGCCAATAACCCAAGGTCCACCTAACCAAATCTTGTTGCGATCTTCTTCATTATCCAAGAAAATTGTTATGTAACCTTTTCCTACTGGAATCAGTCTGCAAGTTCCTTCTGGTTTCCATAATGCAATTGCTTGAACCCTAGCTTCTCCAATAGAAATTTTTTGAAAATCCAAACGGCAAATAAGCTTGAATTTGTTTCGATTTAAATCTCTTTGGTGAGCTTTTCTTGTCACTTTGATGGATGGAAACTCCCCTCTTTTACCTGGGGTGGGGAGTTGTTCAAGTGAACAGCTACGACCCAAGTTTTCCTTTCCCATCTCCGCGTACGTAGTGGCGCCATTTTGATCGATGCTTGCAGCCCTTTGGAAGGGGCTTTCAATCTCCCAGAGATCCATCAATTTGTAAGATTATGAAGTTTTCAGAAATTGGAAAAGAGAATACATTCGCCAATTTTAGGGTTCCTCCTCTTCACTACCCCCAATCCACCATTCATCGATAATTTTTTTTTATGATCCAAAAAAGCTCTTTGGAAGAAGCTCAGATGCTAGCTTTTCAAACAGCTCTGAAGGCATTACAGAGCAACCAACCACCACCAACCCTAAGATAGCGTGAACAGTTCCAACAATCTGAAGAGTTTCCATTCACGAGAGGTTAGGGGCACATGAGGTACATAGTACAAACATTTCTAGGATTCATTGTGAGGATCCACAAGCACCGATAGTCTCAATTCATTTGGGACAGGAGCCCCTGACAGATATTAGTAGAGATCGCAGACCTTCCAAACAGCCTGAGGAAGTCTTGCGACCTCCTTACTCATCCCCGCTTCCTGAACGTGTGAGCGAGGAAACAGGTGACCACGCTCCCAGACTCATACGTCAAACAATTCCGATAATTTCAGCAACTCCTATCCCTCAACATTATATTTATCAGGAACTCATGGACCAGCGTATCAGGGTCATCGAAGCAACGGCTTTAGATGCGAAGGATGACTCGCACAAATTACAAGGTAGTCCAATTGCTAAAGAATTATTTGATATGAATGTCCCAACAAGTTTTCATACACCCAAGATCATCAAATACAAAAGAACCGATCCTGGCCAGCACGTTCAGCAATTCCGTGACTCATTGGGTTTGTATTCTAATCTGAATCACATCCTTTCCCGGCTCTTCGCTACCAGTCTTCAGGACGAACCTCTCCATTGGTTCCACTCTTTACCGGATTTTGATTCATACCTTCGAGCAGTTACAGAAAATCTTCATCAAGGCTTATGCCCATAACAAAGACAAAGAAGAGAACTTATATTCTCTTATAAGTCTCAAACAAGCACATGGGGAGAAGCTCGAGGTGTTCTCCATTCACGAACTATCTTGGAAGGTCGATAATATAGATAAGAAGACAGCCGTGCCTGCATTCACAAATGCTCTGCAGTTTAATTGCAAAGCTAAAGATTATCTCTTCCTGAAGAAGCCTAAGACTCTCGAAGAGATGATCGAGAAAGTTAACAATTACATCGATCTGGAGCAGATGATGCCCGAACCGAATAAACCTGTAAAGGCAGTCCACAATACCAAGGATCCTTCTGCAGATTTCAACACCAACAGCAGCTCGAGCGATCCAGGCTATCCCTAACGAGCAAAGACAGAACCAGAAAGAGACAACAATCAGAGGTCATAGAAACCATCCAGAGCAGTCATACCAAAGTTGAATGCCAAGCTTTCCGTGATCTATCCTATTCTCCAGAAAGATAAATGTTTCCGTCCAGCTCGACATCTTGATCCAATAGCAGGTCGACCTTATTGCGAATATCACAAGATTAAGTACTACATCATCGACAATTGCTATGGTTTGAAAAAGCTCCTGGAAATCACTTTTAAGGAAGGGAGGATGTTTGAATACATCATCAATCTTCCCAGCTATAAAGACGGGAGCTATCTGAAAGAAGATGGCGTGGCTCAAGCAACAGATCAAGCAGAGGAGAAGCATCTATACAATTTCTATTGCAGCAAGATGATCGAGATCAATTAGGTTTCAAATTCTAACAGAGTCAAGCGGAGGAAGTTGGGTGAGTGCTGTGACCTTGCCATCCAAGACAAGGAAGCCAAGCTCCTCCAAGAGTCAAGCAGTCATCGAAAGGGAATCTCCTTCGAGGACTGCGACACAGGACATGTGAAGTATCCGCATCATGACGTACTAGTAATTATACTCAAAATGAGGAACTTTGTAATGTACACCATGATGCTCGACACAGGAAGTGGGGTTGAGATCCTTTTTCAGAGCACAATTGACCAGATGGGACTCTCAGATCAGGTCGTTCAAAGTGAGACAAACATCAGTAGATTTAATGGGTCCAAAGAAGAACGAGTTGGGAAGATTACTCTCCCGATCATAGCAGGGCCTACCACTATCGACGCTATTTTCTACGTTATGAACGCCAAATCAAGGTATTTTGGGATACTAGGACGCTGTTGGCTGTACAATATGGAGGCTATCTCATCCACTTTCCACCAAACACTCCAGTTCAAGCATAACAACGGTATTTATTAAATTAAAGGAAGTTAGAAACTCTCTTGAGCTTGCGAGAATACAGTCTAACCAGTTCTCGACCATTCAAAATAGATTGCTGCATAGCAATCACAGAAGATTGATCACCTCGATGGTCAATTTTCTCCAGCCGATCCCGTGGAATACGTCCAGGTCGATGGAGTTAACCGAGGTACTTATATTGGTACAAAATTAATTGAAACAGAGAAAGAAGCTCTTATTTCTTTTCTCCAATCCAACAAAGACGTTTTCGTATGGAACTTTCAAGAAATGCCAGACGTAGACCCCTCAAAGTCTTGCCACATCTTAAACATCCGCGAAGGCGTCGCAACAGTTAAACAGAAGCAACGCAGGTTATCTCCAAGACTCAAAGACGAGGTGAACAAGGAGATTGACAAACTTATCAAGGTCGGTTTCATCAGAGAAGCCAAGTACCCAGATTGGATTTCTAATATCATTGCTGTTCCAAAGCAGATTGGGAAGGTCCGGGTCTGCGTGGATTATACAGATCTCAACAAACATACGCCAAAGGGCAACTTCCCTCTTTCGATCATTTATTAGATCGTCGACTCTACAGTAGGTCACGAACTCTTGTCTATGATGGACGCCGCATCGGGGTACAATCAGATTCCGCTCTTAAAAGTAGATCAAGAAAAAACTACGTTTATAACAGAAAGAGGTCTCTACTGTTACAAGGTCATGCCATTCGGCCTTAAGAACGCTGGAGCCACTTACCAAAGGCCGGTCACGAGTATGTTCAAAGAACACATGGGAAAAACAGTTGAAGTCTATATTGACGACATGCTTTGCATGAGTCTAAAGAAAGAAGATCACATCTCTCACCTCTCTACAGTATTCAGTATATTACGATCCTACAAAATGAAGCTTAATCCCGAAAAATGCCAGTTTGGCGTTCACTCAGGCAAGTTCTTGGATCATCTTATCAGCAAGAAAGGGATAGACGCAGATCTAGATCAAATTAGAGCTCTTCAAGACATGCCTTCACCATCGGCAAAGAAGAATGTACAAAAGCACGCAGGAAAGATTACAGCAATCAATAGATTCGAATCCAAATCCTCGGACCAATACAGATGGTTATTTATGCTACTCAAAAGTTCTACTCAACGAGGCAAAGGTTCAAAGAACGAAGATATCGAATGGACACCAGAATGCAAAACAGCTTTTCAGAAACTCTAAACTTACCTAGGGAGGACTCCAATCATGAGCACTCCGATAGGCAATGAGGAATCGATTATCTACCTCGCAGTTACAGATACATCTCTCAGCTCAGTTCTTATTCGGCTCAAAGGAAGAATTAAGAAGCTAATCTTTTTCATCAGCAAGATACTTACTCCAGTGGAAACGAGGTACTCTAAAATTGAAAGATTACTTTTAACTCTCGTTTACATCGCACAAAAACATAAACACTATTTTCAAGCACATCCTGTCAAAGTCATGATGAACTAGCCATTTTGGGAAGTATTGCCTTAAAAAGAGAAATCCTTCTGAGTACAGCAGTGGTCCGTCAGTTTGGGGGGGCACAAAATCAAATTCGAGCAGCGAATTTCCAAAAAGGGTCAAGCAGTCGCTGATTTTCTAGAAGAACGGCATCATGGTCGATTATGCAGCTCTAGTTGTAGAAAAACTAAACAAATTTCACAAAGCTACGCTCGAATACCTCCTTCGAGGAAAGAATCGCCACGTTGACTCCTTGGCTTACTTAATAGGAGTATTGGGTACAGAATCACGACACCTTCAAATTAAGGTTATTTCTAGCCCCAATATTAATCATACTACGATATATGCGATTAACACTGGGGGCGATGAGATGGCGGAAGATGATTGGAGAATACCTTTCGTTACTTATCTCGGTCAGAATAACTCATGCAACGGGCCACTACCAGATGATCTACAACAGTGCAGACACATCATCGAGAATTTAAAACGCTATACAGTCCAACCAAACGGCGATCTCTACAAACGCTCGGTCACTGGTCCATACCTCAAGTGCCTCTCTAAGGAACTTGCCGACAACATGCTTCGAGATCTACATGAAGGAATCTGTGGATCCCATACCACAGAACGAGCTCTTACAAAAGAGCTATTACCCAAGGATTGTTCTGGCCAGGGATGCGGAAGCAAGCTGAAGAATACTCAAGGAAATGTGATGCTTGTCAGCGTCATAGAAATCAAATTCGGTCCCCTGCCCTCGAACTCCATGCCAGTAAGGTGTACTGGCTGTTCAAGCGATGGGTACTCGATCTAGTTGGTAAATTCCCCAATACACCGGGTAATAGGAAATTTCTCCTTATTGCCACAGATTACTTCACTAAATGGGTCGAAGCAGTTCCTCTATGCAGAACTCGAGAAGAAGAGGTTATTTCTTTCATTTGGCAGCATATCATCACAAGATTTGGTTGTCCGCATTTGATCTATATTGATAACGGTCCTCAGTTCGTTGGAGCAAAGGTCGTCGCATTTCTCAATAAACAAAACATAATCCATTCTCCATCAAACCCATACTACCCCCAGGGAAACGGACAGGCGGAGATCACAAACAAGATCATCGTAGATGGTATCAAAAAGCGCCTTATGTTGCAAAAGAAGGGCAACTGGATACATGAATTACCTCACGTCTTATGAGCTTTTCGAACTAAGCCCAGGAAGTCAACACAGTGCTCTCCTTTTCTGCTTGCTTATGGAACTGAAGCAGTCATCCCAACGAAGTACCACCATCCTGTGAGAGACCACGAGCTCACAGACGAAGAAAATGAGTACGAATTGGCTTGCAACCTCAATTGGATCGATGAGGCACGAGATCGAGCTATCGTAAATCTTGGTCGGTATTATCAAATACTGGCAAATTCATACAACAAACGAGTTCGCACTCGGGAGTTTACTATCAACGACTGGGTCCTTCAAGAAATCTCAAATAACAGAAAAGATCCACATGCTGGGAAACTAGCAGAAAACTGGGAATGTCCTTTCATGGTCATAGGTCGAACTGGTCTGGGTTCATACTATCTCATGACAGAAGCCGGTGACAAAATTCCAAATCCATGGAATACAAGAAGATTGAAGTTATATCGACGCTAAACATCTCATCCGTCATTCAGCACCATTCAATCCACCTCGAGATTTCACCTCCAATGTATGTACAAACTCTTTTCAATCAATGAAATCTCTTTTTTATCACAAGAATCCCTGCTATACAGTTCCACTTCATCTCCATCCAAGGGTAAAAACACAGTTTATCCTAGCTCGATCCCTTAAGGTAAACCATATCCAACATTGGTTATGGCATAGATAATACTAGCCTAACTCCTGAGGATACTCATACATCCAAATGCGGGGGCCATAACGAACCTCTTCGCCTGAAGATAACAAGCCTAAAACACGAGTGAGGAAAAAACTTGCTCGCTACCACTAATCCCCAATATCTAATATGGTATCAAGGCATAGATTATACTAGCCGAACCCCTAAGGATACAAAAGCCTTCGGGGCTGGGGCCATAAAGAGCCTCGCCTGCGGGATCAAGCCTAAAGCACGAGTGAGGATAAAAACTTGCTCGCTGCCGCTAAGCTCCAATATCCAATATGGTATCAAGGCATATATAATATTAGCCGAACCCCTGAGGATACAAAAACCTCCAGGGCTGGGGCCATAAAGAGCCTCAGCCTGTGGGATCATGCCTAAAGCACGAGTGAGGAAAAAAAACTTGTTCGCTGCCGCTAAGATCCAATATCCAATATGGTATCAAGGCATAGATAATACTAGCCGAACCCCTGAGGATACAAAAACCTCCAGGGCTGGGGCCATAAAGAGCCTCAGCCTGCGGGATCAAGCCTAAAGCACGAGTGAGGAAAAAACTTGCTCGCTACCGCTAAGCTCTAATATCCAATATGGTATCAAGGTAAAGATAATACTAGCCAAACCCCTGAGGATACAAAAACCTCAGGGGCTGGGGCCATAAAGAGCCTCAGCCTGCGGGATCAAGCCTAAAGCATGAGTGAGGAAAAACTTGCTCGCTGCCGCTAAGCTCCAATATCCAATATGGTATCAAGGCATAGATAATACTAGCCGAACCCTTGAGGATACAAAAACCTCTGGGGCTGGGGCCATAAAGAGCCTCAGGCTGCGGGATCAGGCCTAAAGCACGAGTGAGACGCTGCTCGCTGCCGATAAACCCAGCTCGCCAATATGGTATCAAGGCATAGATAATACTGGCCGAACCCCTGAGGAAACATAAATCTAAAGCGGAGGCCATAAATAACCTCTTAGTCTGCGGTGACCGCCTAAAGTATGAGCAAAGATAATACTAGCTCGCTACCGCTAAGCCTCTCTAAAGTCCAAGGGTTGAAGTACAGGTAATACTTACTTCTACACCCACGGACTTCTTCTAATTCAATGTGTCAAACTAGAGAATAACATCTGCTGCAGGTGTGGAAATATTATTTTCTCATATCAGCATTTCAAATTACAACGCTCCTCTCAAGGTCCTACATCAAGCACAGAAGCATCAACATCTGCTACATACAAAAGGTACTCGTTATCAGAGTTCAATTTCTTTTTAACTTTGCTGGATATTCTTGACGGGAGAGTAGTCGACTTTCCTCCCACAACAAGAGTAGGTGAGACTACACTCGAGCTTGCCCCTATTTCAGTCCTGGATGCCATATATTCTGGAGCTCGTTCAGCAACAATTTCTCTCCCTCAAGCTTTCTGTTCCGCCGTCGTGGTCCCAATATCATGATCCATAACACCAATTGGGTCTATGCTCGAGATATCGAGTTTACATACACAAGTCCTTCCAGAGAAGCAATCTTGCATCAAATCTCTTTCAACCTACAGGAATTTTATTTCCTCGACAAAAAATACAACTAATGTGCTTAATTGCCGTTGATGCAAAGCTTCACCATCACATTTTTCTTGTTTACTAGTTCCTTAAAGGCTTGGTGAGTAACAGTAGCGCGCTTGTTATCCTTCAAATAACGTGTTTTCGATTTAGCCAGTTCAGTTGTTAATTGATCAATACGTTCACTGATCTGCCTTGTAAGATCTGTCGACTTCTGCCGAGAGTTTGTGAGATTAATACGTATATTCTCCACTAACTCTTCTTTTTGACGAAGAAATTCCTTCATCTCTCGACTCCCCTCACCAAAAGAAATTTCACCATCCCTTTTATCCAATTCAAATTTCAGATCTTTCTGATACTTCATTTTACGTACACGTAATTCCCGCTCCGATTTGGAAATTTGTGCACAGAGTTGATTAATTCTTTCGTTCATCTCCTTCTTATATTGCACAGCCCTCCTCATATTTCTGCGAGCGTGGGCCAAATCATCCACCAAACTTTGGTTCTTGGCTTGAATCTCTTCTAAATCTGCTTTGCTGCGAGTCTCTCTCCCTTTTAAACGACGTAAATCAGCCTTTAAACGATCTAACCTTACAATCAAACTATTACGTATTTGTAGAGAGTTACGCAATTCTCGATCTTTTCCACAATACTACTGCTAAATTTTTCAAAATCAGCCTCAGATACAGCCAAGTTAGTTCGCGCAGTATCCAACTCGATCTCTCTCATCAACAACTGCTCGTTCAGAACACGAATGTTACATTTCATATCAGATATCTCTTCATTTAATGCTCTAATATGGTATTCGGCTAACTCAACCTCTTGCCGTGAACCTGACGTAGCCTTTTCATTCAACTTAACAAGTTCGCTGGTAAGTTGGTTCAAAGCCAAATCCCTACTCAAAAATGTTGCAGTCTTTTCCTCGATTTGTCTCTTAGCTTCTTTGAGCTTTAAAGAAAGCTTCACATTATCATCCAATCGATCTTCATACTGGGAAAACAAAACCTTATATTCTTCTGCATACTCAACATTATACAAAAGAGTCTGCTCTTCTCTCTCTCTAGCAACATCAAACTCCTTCTGCATAACAGTTAGCAGGGACTCACAACATCAGTACCTAATGGAGAAACAGATCGACAGAAGCATACCAATAAACTTGCAATACAGACACCTACAAGCTCGAGACAACCAATTCCTCCTTGGCCTACTGAAAATAAAAAATTTTGGTCGCAAGACAGAGGGTACATACACAAACATCCTGAACTAGAATAAACATGCAAGGTACATATCCTTTCTTCTATTAAATTCTTGTTCATCTAGTTATTAATTTATCTGAATTATCTAACCTGCAATTCAACAAATGATTTTTTCTCCACTTCAAGCAAGCCCTCTAAGTCCACAACTCTGAGGCGCGAGCTTTCTATCTCCTACAATATGGAATTTCATAAGTAAAATGTTGTTGGCATCAAACAGCAATAAAATATTACAAAGCTCGAGTTCATGTTTCACAACCAATGTTACATTACACGATCACCTACCTGATTAATAGTTTTCTGGTTATCGGCAGCGGTCTTTTCAGCAACATTCAGGCCATCCTCCATTTCTTCAACCTCCTCTTCATCCATAATTTCCATCTCCTCATAATTCCCTTTGCTGAATGCCATAATCTCTGCCTTAGTATACCCCTGCTGGTAGAGCTTCCCTGCAAGGTTGTTCTGAGAAATAGCAGACGTGGTAACCAATCCCTCCGCTTCAGCTTTACTTTCGGCCCTAACTTCCTTCAGCTTTAGGGCAGCAACTTCCCTTTCTTTCTCCCACTCCAGGTTGAAAGCTCCCCTCTCCCGAGTCAGGTTCTCTTCCAATTAGTTTTTCTCCCCCTCGTGCTGGGAGATCCTCTTTTCCATCTCCATCGACCTATCCTGGAAACCAAGCTGAACGTCCCTCAGAGTACGAGCAAACTGCAAAAAGAAATAAGTCAGCTCGAGCAACAAAACATCTCGACAAAATCAACTTTTTAATAACCTTCTTAAACTCATCATCCATAACAGCAACCATTTTCTCTCGAGCTTTAGCTCAACATTGTTCTTCCAAGAGACTGGCTTCAACCTCAAAGCACGACCTCAAGTCCACCCCCTCAACGATCTTATCACTTTCCTCTAGCACCTCCTGTAACTTTGTGGGAGAAGTTACCTTCCTCCTCTTACTGCTATCGTTTACACTGACCGGCGTAACAGAACGAGGAGTGACCCCCCTTTTTATAGCCTTCCTCTTTGCCAGGTTCCGTACAACAGTGCTAGAGACAGTGGCCATGTCCACTGGCCCATCCAGAATTTCATTGAGTCGTGCGAGCTTTAAGGGTGTATTAAGTTCAGGAGTTGACAATTTCTCTTCCATTAAGCCTGGTGTTTTCCCAGCCAGTCTCCTCTTCGCTTGTGATCTCCTGACCTTGTTTTCCTTACTAGCTACCCTTTTGAACCTACTTATCTCTAACTCTTTGAGAATAGCTTCGAGCTCGTTTCCTTCCCTGGCAACGACTTCTATAAAAGATTCCTTCCTCGAAACATTGCAATTAATTCCTACATAAAAATCAGCAACATATGATACAAATCAACTATAGAAATATAATTCAACATACAAATGATAGTTCAATTTTCAATGGTATACTTACCCTTTGTTATAGTTCTATTATTAAGTTCCAGGGGTTCCTCATCAGACCGCTGAAGACATTCACCAGACACCCATAAAAGGTTGTCGTTCCACACTCGCCCTGCTGAAGACAGGTCGAAAAAGCATGGTCTTGAAGAACTAGAAGAAAGATACGCACCATCAGTTGCTGTGAGATATTTTACAGCATAATACTCTAGAAAATCCTTGGCAGTGATCCTACTTTCACTATCAGATGCAACTCATCTCCCATTCAGGGTTTTGCATACAAGGATAACTTCCAAAAAATGGCAATTCAATTGCGTCGGGCAAGCCCTAATCATATTCATAACACTCTTAGCCAAATTGCTCAAATGCAGCGTTAACCCATAGTCGAACTGGGCTAAATAGCAATAAAACCCATCAGTACGACTATCCTTCACAATTCCTTGGACGTACTCCAAGGATACTTCATCCCCCAAACGCCTGCACTTCTTTTCTTTGGCCAAATCAGGCTGCAAATTCAGGTAATCCCCTCCTTGACTGACACTGCAAGTCCTAAAAAAATTACCCCTATATCCGAAGGCGTGCCCCCAAATCCCATCTATGCTACTTTTGGCCTTACAGAACTCCCTAAACCGACTAGAACCTGTTGGGTACTCAACACGAGCACCCTTCAGACGAAGCCATTCTATCAATTTGGCTACAGTATCCTCCTCATCCCCTACGCCAATGACGAGAGTTAACTTACCTATGAGGTCTGCTTCGTCAGCCTTTGCCCAACCGGAAATTGAAGCCATACTTATCTACAGTAAAGGGTCTACTTTACAAAATGCTGTTCCAACAAAACCTACAGATAGGTCTAGGTATATATTTTAATTTTTATCTTGCACTACTAGATCACTTATACAATCACAAACTGTCTCAAAACGATTTTTATCGCCCCACAGTCATTATTCCCATTGATATTTTTATTTCTTTTTTTTTTGTGTTTGGTTGGGATTACATCCTTATCTCGGCAGAATAAAGATTTTTATACAAAAACTCTTGTAAACTCAAAGACAGACTTACCTTCAGCACCCGAGTGAGAGTCTGCAGCGTTGGTCTGCACCAGTTTGCTCAATTTCTATAACTTCTTCAAAACCTCCTCGATCTCAGCCTCCTCTCGTAGTTTGCAATCGAGACTCCTAGTCATTGCTTTCCTCTTATCCTTTCCTCCTTTGGTGGTAATGGAATCGTCAGTTGAGATCTCTCTCTCTCTAACCCTTCTCTTCTTTTTCTGGTTTTCTGTATTCCGAGAGGGGGTACTTATGCTCCTTTTCCCGAACCGCTGGCGGTTTAAAGTTTTCTTGTAAGCAGCCCTCGATTCCTGAACTGAGCCGTCTGTTCGTCTGAACCTGTTAGGCGTGTCGTACCGCCTCGGTGAAAACACCTTCCCATCATTACACCAAATATTATACTTTAGCGTATCTCTCAGCCTCTTGGTCCCACTCTTTTCACAATACCCCAAACTCATGATTATGAATTTTCTACTTTAAAATTTCATGTACATTTGTTTGCCCTACTTATACACCTTGAATTTAACGTTAATATCAATTAGCAACATAAAATCAAAAATTCAGTTTCAACAAATAGTCCTAGTCATAGCCTATTTTCATAAATAGATTTTTTTTCTTTAAGTAAATTTGGGCAATTACATTTCAATAATTTAAAAATACAACAGTCAATCACTCCAATCCCCAAGATACTTGTATTTGAAGCAACCGGTATGCCCGACAACACCACAAGCCTTCAGCAGCCCTAAGGCGATATCTATATCCTCATTAATGATCTCCTCCCTGGCCATCATCAGGACAAACTTTTTATGATCTTCAACATACCGCCAACAGGTACACATGGACTTGGACTAGTACACGCGGTTCATTTATGTGCCCCTTTCTACATCAGTCTTACCTTCGTAGTTCGCTCGGGTTTCGAGTAGAACCGCATCATAACCTTGCTGCCCAAAAATAGCTTCCAAGTCGTTCAACACACGCGCTTCAACAGCCCTCTGAGATCGTGTCTTCACCATTTTTTTATGAATAACCTTCTTAAAGAACAAGTAACAATTTTATACTGTTTAGTTAACAGGACTAATTTTTTGATTGACTATACGCAATGTATTTAAGTTTCTATAACCCACTCTTCCCGGGTCCGAGCTACTTCCTATTATCTTTTCGTGCTTAATCGTGCTCCCTAAAAATTATATTTTGAGCTTTATGTTTACATCTATTAAGCTCTATTCATTTACGAGGTAGGATAAGGTATGTTATCCCACCAACTATTCACTTTCATCTTATGTGCAGCTCGATGACATGTCGACTATTTCTACTTTTTCGCTAGTAAAAAAATAAAAATAAAAATAAAATATTTTTTTATTACGCTCGATTTTTATCTAACAAGTTGGTTACAAGACTACTCCTACAACGTTGCTTTACAATTACTGAATCAAGCTCTTCGAAGCTCGATATTACAAATACTTTCTCAGATACGAAAATAGGTCTCTAGTTCTTTTCTTATTGCCAAGATAATCCTGATCTTCCAGAGAAACCTCGGCCACAGATCAAAAAGTACAAGACTGCAACAGGTTAAAAACCTCATTCCCCATCATTTCCCTGCAAGAAAATTGAAAGAAAAGCAATGGCACCGAAAGAAGCGATCCATCTTCCACCTCCACCACCGCCGTCTCTTCCTCCTTATCCCCACTAACCCGTAGTTCATGGAAATTGAGGAGGACTCCTACCTTAGAAATTGGAACATCAGTAGAAATCAGGGATTTTGCTTCGCATACACCCCGGCCGCTAAATCGGACGCTACATAATACCCGAAAATATTTCAAACAACACTCCTTCAACAAAACAGCAAAGGGAGTCTCCCTACTCTGATAACCACAAAACCATATCCAGAATCCCTCCATGATGAAAGAAAACTGGGTATAATACACTTGATTCCTCATCTTAGCCATGATTTTGCAAAGGTACGTTTCCAAAAAACTCATATTTTTTCCTCACTCTACAAAACAGGCATGTTTGTTTTTCTCTGCAGCGAAGATGTGTTGCAGGTTATTCGGCAATCAAATTTGACCACTATTTATAGCGATACCGTATTTAATGCACATTGTTTCCCCAAACAGTCATTCGCTCGGGAAAACTAACAGTCTGCCCATGACACTCACACATCATAATGGCAACACACTCTTCAATACAGATGTTCCATTTTTCAAGCGTCGCTTACGTCATCAAAAGGTCTGAGTTTTTAGGTTTTTCTTAACTAAAGCCACACGTGACTTCAGTTGCGAGGTGGCGATTGTAGTAACTTATCCCTCAAGCTAAGGACACTCGATCTCATCTATACCTAGAGCTCTATAAGACTCGACCTTATCCAATACCAGACTCACGCTTAAACAAGCACGTTAACAGTTACACATTAACCACGAACTCAAGCAGAACATGAATCGTCTACAACAGATATAAACAGAATAAATCAACATACACCTATCTCCCACGAGCTAGCAGTTACGCACTCAACTACCCATAACTCCCACTTTCAGGAGAACGTGTTCGAGCACGATGTCAAGCTGAGAGCAGGGTCTATAAAAGGGCAGAACTCCTAAGGAAACAGGGGAAGAAAAGAAAAGAATTCTACACAGACAATTATCTGATATCTAGCTATTTTATCTTAGATTAACTCTTGTAATCAGATTCTTTTACTCTCTCAAGCAATAATACTACTTTCACAAAAATCCTCCACTCGAGGTCGTGGTTTTCACCTATTCACAGGTTTTCTACGCTAAATTCCCTGTGTAAAGTGTTATCTCTTATTTAATTCTTGGCATAGTAGTTCTTGGTGTAAGGATCGATTTCAAGCTAGTTCGAGCTTTACGAAATCTGGTCCCTACAGTACCCTCATTTCTTATTAGTTTTGGGAATCTATTATTCAATTTAGGATTTCGTGTTGTTTTATTTGGATTATGTACTTTGCTTATGTGTAATTTTGTTGACATTATAGGTTAATTAAGAGGCAAATCTGTTTCTTCCATTTTTGTTGCCTTAGAGCAGAAAATCTCCAATCTCAAATTTCAAATCTCAAATCTCCTGTTTGGATTTTAATACTTATTTGTAATGATTTAGTAGTATGTTGATTTTGGATTCTTGCTAGCATACTAAAATGAGGGAAATAGAGATGTTGAATCAAATACACCCTTTTAGTTGTTTCTGGAGTAAATTTGATGCAAATGATACTGAGGGTGTTAGATGGCCTAAAAACTCGACGTAATCTTGCTCTGTAAAATCTATCCTTTATAGACCTGTGTGATATCTTTATTGACTACTTGTGGAAATTTAGCAACCGCCTGTTGACTTTGATTCATGTTAGGAAGAGTTAAGGCTAAGTCTAGTATATAACTAAGTCTCCTAGATCTTTGTATTTGATCTTCTGTAATATGTAAAAATATCCCTTCTATTATGGGATCAGTTAGATTGCATCAATGTAGATATTTGCTCTATTTTAGTGAAGTAATAAAGATTTGAATGATATTTTTTTTCTCTAGGAGAACAAGGATATCAAGATGACAGCAGTGACTGCTTCTCACTTCATATCAAGTACCTCACATGTCCACTGTGGAATATTTGGGTCAGAATCGAATGTATCGGCGCAGATTCGCTTAAAAAAGTGTGACTCATAATGGGTAACTAAGATCATCTCTGAACAAGGTTGAATTATTACAACTGAAAAACAATTCACGAGCATTTGCCAGACAAGCAAGAAAGAGTGGATTCAAAACTAAGAACGCAACGCTTTCGGGAGCGATCACATGCGAAGGTGAGACGAACTTGGTATTCATGGGGGGCAAATGATATATAAGAATGCTACCTGTATTTTGGACAAAAATATCTATTTCAGATTTTAAAATTAATAATGAATGGTAAGTTTGGGTAATGCCTGGATTTAGTATAAGAAACATACCTGGCATGTGGAGGATTGAGTGGTTTCTCAGGTGGGCGAGGCCAGACTTGAGGTAAGGCTAGATCTTTATGAGAAATATAAAGCCTCTGAAAGTAACTGGCTGAGTAGGCTACCTGAATGGCATTGTTATGCA